>OX451739.1:1425009046-1426209046 GCA_948472305.1 Vicia faba
TGCTGTAACAATTGATATGAACATAGTTGAACTCCAACCAGTTCATTCCAAGAATAACATCAATTTGGTGCAAGGGTAAACACATCAAATCCATCACGAAACTCTTACCATAAATGGTCAAAGGACAACTCAAACAGACAAAAGTAGTAGTAACATAACCATTAGTAGGAGTATCTATCACCATACTACCATTCATAATAGATAATTTCAATCCCAACATAGTAGCACATTCAAGAGAAATAAACGAATTAGTAGCACCAGTATCAATAATAGCAACCAACTTAATATCTTTAATAAAACAAGTACCCTCGAATCAAGTTGTCCTTCTTGGAATCCTCTGATCCATTCAAAGAGAACAGTCTACCATTAGTCTGGGAAACATTAGCAACATTCTTCTTTGGCTTTTGACACTGAGTACTGGTATGAACTTGTTCACCATAATTGAAACAAGTTGGACCATTGTTCTTGCACTCCAGAGCATGATGACCCGTCTTACCACATTTGTAACATCTCAGGACCTTATTCTCACAATCATTAGAACAATGTCCTTATTCACCATAATTAAAACATTTACCAGAAGCGAGAGCTCCTCCCCCACTTGTATTCTTCCCATTTAAAACTTTTCGCTTCCCTTTATCAGCTAGAGTAACATAAGGTTTTCCACGATCCTGATTATTTCCCTTATTATCATTAAGACTCTTATAATAAGAAGTTTTATCTCTACCATCTTGATCATAGATCCTGCACTTGTTCACCAGAATAGGAAACTAACGAATCTCAAGATACCCAATGTCCTGCTTGATCTTTGGACGTAGCCCATTCCTCAAACCTGATGCACTTAGATACCTCAGCTGCTGGGTTGTTATAATGCAGATAATACTTTACCAGCTCCTCAAACCTAGCAGCATATTCAGCAACAATGACTTCCTTGCTTTAGCTCAAGGAATTGGATCTCCTTCTTACCACGCACATCTTCAGGAAAGTACTTATTCAGAAAAGTAGTCCTAAATACAACCCAAGTAATCTCCGTACTCAGAATCTCCATCCTCTGGAAGGAATTATTCCACTAGCCATCGACTTCCTCTTCCAACATATGAGTGCTAAACTGCACCTTATGATCCTCCGTGCAGATCACAAGTCAAAAAATGTTTTCAATCCCCTTAAGTCATACTTGTGTACCATCTGCATTGTGCCTTCCATTGTAGATTGATAAATTGTTTCTCTGAAACCTTTCCCATGCACGGGCCTCATCATCATTCCCACCAACATTAGGTTGATTCTGCACATCCTGCAAAGCATCATCAATCGTAACATCATTCCTTCCAGCCATTGTTCTATTTCATATTAATAACAACAACAAAGGTTAGAAACTATCTCGACAATATTCAACAGTCACACACTACAGACTTAACAACTTGACCAGACAGACTGATCGACCCTGATACCACTAATGTAATACCCTTCTAAACCCCAAGATTTATTCATGAATAAATTAATAAATAAATCAACACAAAGGACCAACGAGGGTGTCATGTCGTCATACAAGCATCTTAATCAGATATCCTGCTTCGTAACACGGGTTTTCAGACAATTATAACAATCATTTCTTTAGTACCATCAACATATAATTTCATACCTTGCAGCGGAATCTTAGTCTCAATCATAACTTCATTTATTCCATCAAAACATAAATACCTTTTAGTCTTATCCAAGTTTAACATCAAAATAATTCAACAAATAACAAAACTCCTGGAATGTGTTTTAAACAAAACAACAAACTTTAAAAACTCAAACATTCCCAACCCCGATGTTACATATAAGAGCAAGACCCTTCTTATTCAAAAGAAACACGCTAACTAACTCCAAAGCTATCCTCAAGCTTCTATGAGCTATTCGCAATCACCTGCACGTTACCCACGTGGAGGCAACATTCAAACAGAAAGGGTGAGTAATCATCATAAATCATTACAAATGATATAAACAATAAATATAGTAGTTACAACAACAATCGTCAAGAAATATATATATCGTCATACATTACATATATAATCACACTTTCACATCATTATTTTATTGACAACTTCATCATACCATCATATCAACAATCATCACCAAAACATCACTTAAGTCACAACATCATCAAAACGTCAGTTAATCGTTAATCATGCAATGACACAACTAATGTAACATAACTTTATTAACTCATGCATGTGGTACCAAACTTCACCAGTGAACACTGGGTCACCACCTTCCAAATATCCCCACCATAGGATCGATTCCCATTTGGAACCGGAACACATCATAATAATGCACCCAATCCACACAATGGGATTGACGCCATCACTAGACAAACATCCTAATATCACGGGTGGACTAACGTCCTAACATATTCCATAAATGCATGATGCACATCACATTAATAATTCGACCACGACTAGTCAATTACATCATCATTCATGTCATCGTCATATAAACATTCTCCACAAAGCATGTATGCACATCAAACATGCTTAATATCAACTTCATTCATCAAATCATATATTCATAATCACATATCATGTATACATATAGTTATCATGCATGTATTATATGTTATCACAAGTAGCATCAATAACATCATAATCATCATAATTAATCCCACAACAACATCATACTCATCATTAAATAGAACATCCCCAATTATCAACTATATAAGGCATTTGTATATTTTTCACAAAACGACATAACTCGACAATATGAATCTCCTGTCCACGCATTAAATATTTGGAAATTCTGGTACTAAAAATATTTTTTAAGATAAAGTATATTAAAACAACTTTCCAATGATCTAAAACACACATCAATCAGACACTTACAGCTCGTATTATGAATTTTTAAAGTTAAAAAATAATTCTGCCAGAAAAGTGGTAACCGGTTACCTCCAAACTGGTAACCGGTTACACCCCTGTAACCCAAAATCTCTACACTACTGTTTTCATCTGGTAACCGGTTACCCAAAATCTGGTAACTGGTTACACCCCCTATACATATCATTCCACGCCTTTGTTTTATAGGATAATCGGTTGCTCCAAAAATGATAACCGCTTACCTCATGCCAAAATCAGTTTTTATGCTTTTCCAGTTACAGAAAATCACTTTTAATCCCCACCCAAACATCCCCAAACTTCACATAATACGTGATTCAGGTTCCAATTACATAGGTTCATTCACACACTATTCACACAATTTCATGTAATAGGCAAACACTGACACAATCCCACAATTCACATGTTAATCCCAAAATCATCATAAACCCCAAACAAATCCTACATACACTAAAATCCCATATCAATTATAATAACAAGGATCACCCCTCTTACCTGGTTATTCCTAGCGATGATTTCTTCCTTCTCGTTCTACAATGTTCTCTTCTCTTTTCCTCTCCGTGCCCTAGCTTCTTCTTCGTGCTCTCTCAATTCCACAATTGTACAAAATGAGCGTATCAAAACCCCAATTTTCCTTTTTGTCACTCTTACCCCTAGAACCCGTATTATGTTAATCCCATCATACCGTCACTAATCTTTATAAAGTTACCACTTTGCCCTTAATATCTCTACCCTTATTATCCTATTTAATTAATAGAATATTTCTAAATATTTATTATTAAATCTAAAATTAATCCCAATTAAATTATTTAAATTCTAAATAATTATAAACTAATTAGATAATCCTCATATTTCTCTTATTCCAACACTGCCCCATAACACTATATCACCAATACACCACAATGCATCACATAAATCATAATAATTAATATATTCACAAATAATCACCAATATTCTCCCCAAATAAATAAATTAACTAATTAACTAATTAATCTAGAGTTTTGGAGTGTTACAGTGGACACCTCAAGGAGTCAATTATGCATCCTCATGTATGTTGTATGTTGTACCCCAAAACTTGCCCTCTCATATTTCTCAAAACATTGCAAGAAAAATCTCCAAGTGGCTCAAGATTGCTCAAGAGTTGGACAGTCAAGCTATCTCCTAAGGCAGTCAACCCCAAATTAGGGTTTTGTGTTGCATCAAGATCTTTGAGTCCAAATGACCTCAAGTTCTCCCCAATGTCCTAATATGTTCTCAAGGCCATCCATGTCAAATTTCAAGCCTCGCAAAGGAAGTTTGCTCAGTCAATTGCTCAAAGGGTCCAAAAATCGATTGTGCTAGGGCAAAAGTCAACTGTGACCTACAAATAGTCAAACCTCAAGATTTTTTGTCAACATTATCATTTTGAAGGATATTTAATCATTTGATCAAGGGTTGATCATGATTCATCAAGGATTGCTCAAAATTCATCAAGACTCAAAAGTTGCTAAATTAGGGTTTTGTAGGAAAAGTCAACTAAACTTTGACCAAGCATAACTTTCTCATACTTTATGAGAAATGACCCATCAAATTCTAATTTTTAAGAGGATGCAATTTCCTACAATCCATATTCATACCCCAAGTTCAAAAAATGCACTCACAAGAAGTTATAAATTTGGACATTATAGGTCATATTTGAAAGTCAACAAAAACACCTTTTTTGCCAAAGCTTATAACATGAGCATGGAATATCAAAATGAGATGATACCAAAAGGGTTGGTTAGAGGACATCTCAAGATTTCTAAAATGTCCAAGAACACCTCCAAAAGTTCAAAATTGAAGAAGTTATGCATTGTTGAAGTTGGACATTTTTGCAAAATTGCCAAAAGTCAACTATCCCCAAAACTTCAAATTTTGTCAAATGGGCCCATTCTTTTCCACTTGATTTGAGCTTGCCACATTGCACACGTGTCCTAGCTTCAGCCTTGAGATCATATTTCTTTTTTATTATTTTATTTGATTTTTTATTGAATTATTTCATTTTAAATCAAATAAAATCCAAATATTGATTACTTGAGATCTTTTTGGCTATTTCAGGTTGAGATCATCATCATTAAGAGCATCAAATTCGTATCACACAAGATCATGTGCAAAAATATGGATTTTTGACAAATTTGGCAAGCTTTCAAGAGTGAATCAAATCAAATATGGGTGCATTGATTTAGAGAGATTGAGTCCATAATTCTAAACTTAATGCATCCCATAATACATAAGGAAGCTTAAGACACAAAAACAAGGGTTAAAGGCTGTAAGAGAAAGCAAAACAAAACTTGAAAAAGTGGTGAAAAAGTTGGAATTCGAAATCATAGCAAGAGAGGTTTTCAGAAGCCAAGAAGCATCCCAATCGATTCCTGGGTGATCACATAATCCTCTTGGATCCAAAGCACGCATTCTCAAGCCTTCTAGAGCTCTGTAAGTATCACGACGCCAAGCTCTGTTCTTGAATTCATAAATCATCATTCTTGCATCTTTTGTACAAATTAATTGCATATTCATAATCCTCACCATGTTTCTAAGCCTTTTACATTACTCAATTTTGTTTATGTGACCTATACTGTGAGATGCCATAGCTAGGGTTTCGTGGTCTTTTTTGGGTGTTTCTCTTTCAGGAAAAAATGGCTATCAAGAGGGGCATGGTTGTGACCGGGATGACGAGACGAGCATGACCATGCCCTTGGATTGCATTTTTGTGGCTCATAGCAAGTTTTGGAGATGGCCTGGCTTATAGCTACGGACTGTTGTCCATTGGTATAAGTTTGGAGTGTTTTAGCCACAGACCAATGACAGGGACGACGGCGTGTCATTCTCCAATTCGCCCATTCAAACATGGCACACTTTATTTTTATTTTTTCTGGCATATGATTGGTTTTCCTTCATTATTATTATTATGTATATCATTGACAATTGAAACCAAACAGCCTAGTGGCAAGCAAGCATTGGCAACATCCTATAGGACCTGGGTTTGAATCCCAGGTCCTCCACTCCTTTGATATTATTACTTTTCATGTAATCAGGTACAGATCCAAGCGTGAAGCCTATCATACATCCTCAAGCATCTGATGGCCAGATGGCCATAGGCCAAATCTGGTGGCCAGAAGTTGATGGTCTACCATAGACCCAATCAACGTGTACCCACTGAATCAAGAAAGTCAAACAGGGCCAATGCTAATGGGCCTCAGATTGCTTCTCAAACCACCCTTTTCAGGCCCAAACCCCCTATCTCTCTCTATTTCATTTATTTTTGTTTTAATTTGTTTTATCATATTTTATTTAATTGACTAACCAAACAAATTTTTTCCTTTATAAAAATTAAAACCAAAAAAAAATATTTTCTTTATCAAATTAAATTTTAGTATTTTATTTTTTATTAACAAATCCATTAATTAATTTAGGCTATTAATTAAAAATAATTTTAACATTTTTTTGTAAATAATTAAAATTAACTAGACTTAATTAGGTTTTTACTAACATTAATTAATTTTATTTTATTTCTTTAAATACCAAAAATCCAAAAAAATAATTTATTTTCATTAATTAATTAATTAATTTATTAATTTAACAATTAACTTAGATAATTTCTTTCTTAATTCAAAAAACAACAAAAAATCTTCTTTTTAACAAAAAGGATCAAAACCCTAGAACATTGCGCCCAATTTAATTTCCCGCATGCGATTTACTTCCTTTTATCCTATTATGTATTTGATTCTGGTTTGTAATAGTTAAATAGGACCTTTATTATTTTTTATCGCTTTATTTATTTTTAAAGGGTTTGTCTTTGGCGATGTAAATACCCGACGCCTTGTAATTTAAATTATGCAATTTATTTTCCGCAAAATATAACTGTTAGATGTTTGATAATAGGATGGCATGACAAGACTGAATGTTTTAACCTAAAATCAACATAGATCACCTTTAACATGTACAAAGATAAAATAAACTGAAAACGATACACTCACACATGCACACTCTTAGGGTACACCCCACTTGGTTGCCTTCGTACGCGGTTATTGAGTATAGGCCACTTTAGAGGTCGTCCTCTTGTCTAAAGATCATAGTCGCCTCGAAACGGTTGCCTCGGATATTGTTGCCTCAAAACAAATGATCTAAGACATTAGGGTTACCGTTAAGGTGTCCTAACATTGCTTTAGTGACCGCATGTCCCTCATTCGAATTGACCCTCAAACTCCAACGATGATGCTACCTACTCATCAATAGTGGGATATCATTGTCTAAAGGAAGATAACATAGAACGATTCCTTTTTTGAGTAGGTAGATGGTTCTTAGATAGTTGCTCTTTCAAAAAACAAAAACTTTTCACACTTACACTTTTCGAACAAAGTTTTCAAAAACACTTCATACGCTCTTGAGGACAGAAGCAAGAGTTAAATCAAAGTTTTCAAACAAACTTTTTCAAACCCACAAGCACAAAGAAAACAATTTTGAAAACATTTGAGCAAGTACCTAAGAGCCCGTGGATAACCACGGATAGAAAGGGTGCTAACACCTTCCCTTTCTATAATCTACCCCCCAAACCCGAGAAACATCTCGAAAAAGGAATTTTTCTGTGCTTTTTTCCTTTCCTAGTTGGATAAAATAAAAGTCAGTTGCGACTCTTGCTTACCGCGACATTTTGCAAAAACAAAACGCAAAACGCAAACCAGCATTCCAAAAAATAGTCAGTTCTTTCCCACCGTATCACAGAACTGGCGGCTCTGCTGGGGAGTTAATAAGTGGGGTGAATCTTAGGAATAGTTCATCATAATGTTTTCAATTGTTTGACTTGTATGCTTTATATTTGTGGGTTTGAATCGGAGTTACTATAGATCATAACCCGGATCTGGGGGATACCCTTTAGGTAAGTAGCAATAAACTGTGAGGGAACTGTACGGCGTAGACCGATACGGTTGAAGCAGTAGCTACGTTGGTGTGGCACTTTGGTATGTACCGATATCCCTTGTGGCGTAATGAGGAGAATATGGGTCTGCTAAGGGGTCATTAAGCACCAACTGACCTTAGAACCTTTAAATTGACAAACTTGGCCATAGAACAGTAGCAGTATGCTACACTCATTGAGACTAAACTCTCGCGATGATTCCGGCCGCAAGAAAAGGTTGCTAAACTGGAATTATGACCGATCGAGGGTAGTCAGTGATATTGAGATCCTCTAGAACCCGATTACTATTTTTAGGACAGGTTTAAACTAACTGAACTGAAAGAGGGTAGTACCTAGACTCCTTGCCAGCCTGAAATCTAAGGGCTCTCTGTGTGACTTATGTGCCTTTACCATGTTTTCTATTCGTGGATACTTGTGGTGTGCTTTCTATCATGACATCATGACGTCATAACATTGCATACATCTTGCATTGGACTAACCTATTTCAAAGACATGAGGGATTCATCTTTGTTTTGTTTTGTAGGTCATGGCACCTATGCGTAGGAACACCATCCGGATCAACTTTGTCCAGGTTCCCACTATGCTTAAAGAATTGGTTGCAAAGATGTCTGATACTACCTCCTTCATCAGAAGACATGAGCATCTTCTTGGTTTGGTCACCTCCAAACTGGACGAGCAGATGATGAGTGTCCTAGTCCAGTTCTTTGATCCACTGTACCATTGCTTCACTTTTCAGGACTACCAGTTGGTCCCTACCTTGGAAGAGTTCTCTGATCTGCTCGGTATCTCTATTCTGGAGCAGACCCCGTTTATAGGTTGGGAGAAGATCCTTAGGCCGGAAGAGATTTCTTCAGCCCTTCATATGACAAAGGCTGAGGTAATGGCTAATTGGGAAACTCGTAGTGGAGCAAAGGGCTTTTTGACTAAGTTCTTGGTTGGTAAGGCTAATCATTTCTGGGATAGTCTAGACTTCCAGGCCTTCGAATATATTCCGGCTCTTCTGATATATGGCTTGGTATTGTTTCCTAACTCTGACTCCTTTGTTGATGTGAATGCGGTAAAAATCTTCATCTCTGGTAATCCTATACCCACTCTCTTGGGTGACATTCTTCATCAGCTTTATGCCCATACTGCTCGGAAGCAGGGAACCTTGATGTGCTGTGCTCCATTGTTGGCGAGGTGGTTTATTTCTCACCTCCCCAAATCAGTTCTGAAGAACAAAGAAGGCATGGGATGGGCTTATAGGGTTATGTCTCTCTCTCACAATGACATCATTTAGACTATTAAGGGTATGGAAGAGGTGGCCATTATTGACCGCTGTGGGGAATACCCCAATGTTCCACTGATAGGAACTAATGGAGGAATTACTTATAATCCATGCTTGGCCTTACGTCAGTTTGGGCGAGCCAGAAGGGAAGGACCTCATGAGCTGCTAATGCCTAGCATAATCTTTGATTTCCAAGGGGATAGTGACGAGCAACGCCGCTGATTCATAAGGGCTTTGGATAGAGTAAACAGATCTGATCCACACGAGCTGGTTGCGAAGACTTATCTACTAGTGGAACCATATCTCCGATGGGTTCGCATACGTGCCCAAAAGCTGGGAATGCCCTATGAAGCCGTCTTGCCTATTATTGTTGAAGTTACTGATGAGGAAGGGGTTCCTCCTACTATCTTACACCCTTACATGCCTACTGACATTGGGGCATTGAAGAGGTCCTGGATGCAGCTAACGGAAGAGCGGGATACTTATAGAGAAAATTATCACGAGCAAGAGCGAAAGATCCAGAAGTTGACAAGGCAGTTGGAGAATGAGCAGATCATCAACGACTATGTCAGCACTAAAGGAAAACGACCATGGGAGCGCTGATGTCCTTTGATTATTTCCAGTTTTTATTTACTTTTCAGTTTTCCTTTCCTGTAACGCCTTAAAGGCATCTGTTGAACAATTGAATTTCAAGTTTATCTAATAAAAAGTGTGTTTCATGTTTTGTTTACGAATTTGAATCTCTCGACGTCTTTGAAATCATAGCATACGCATTTCATTCCATGCACCTCATAACAGGTACCCTTACATATTTTCTTATCTTCTTCGCTGTTTATTTCAGCATCATGTCTTCTGAACCATCAACTGAACAAGCAATCAAGGCTCTACAGGCTCAAAACTCCCAGTTCCAGGAATTGTTCATGAATTTGGCTAAGGGTCAGCAAGATCTGAAGTCCCTTATTTTAAAAGAGAAGAAGAAGAAGAAGAAGACGATCCTGTTTAACATGGGCCACAGGTTTGGAAATAGGCTACGAGATGAAGTTGATTTGACCACCTCATCTGGAGGGAAAGATAGTCAGGAAGAAAGGAGGGCTCCTAGCCCTGTGGTTTCAGACAACGAGACGGACTTCGACGAAGACCAGTATCCTCCGGCTGAGGATAGATACAAGCAACTGGAAGACCGTTTGAGTGCGATGGATGTTCAGAAAGTGCCTGGTCTGGACTTTGGTGATTTGGGTCTGTCATCTGGGGTGGTGATTCCCCACAAGTTCAAAGCACCAGCCTTTGCTAAGTACGACAGAGTTTCTTGTCCAAAACTGCACCTCCGTTTGTATGTTAGGAAGATTCAGCCATACACCGCTGACAAAAACCTTTGGATCCACTTCTTTCAAGACAATCTTTCAGGGACTCAGCTTGAATTGTTTTACCAGTTGGAAGGAACTAGCATCCGTAATTGGCAAGACTTGGCTGCTGCTTTCTACAAGCAATACCAATACAATGCCGACCTCGCTCCCACGCGTACCCAACTGCAGGGTATGTCTATGGTTGCGGGTGAAGGTTTCAAAGATTATGCTCAGAAGTGGAGGGACCTTGCTGGTAGAGTACAACCACCCATGGCTGATCGAGAGCTTGTGGATATGTTTCTGGGGACCTTGGCTGGTCCGCATTTCAACCATCTGATTGGAAGTTCTTCGTCCGGGTTTACGGAGCTGATTATGACCGGGGAAAGGATTGAGGCTGCTATTAAGTCTGGTAAAATACAGAAGGGTGCTTCATCAGGCACCGAGAAGAAGCCTTTTAAGAAGGAGTCCAGTGCTGTTTACAGTTCGAAAAGCCAGAATAGACCTGAACACCGCCAAGCTGTTAATGCAGTTGTTATTTCAAGACCTGCTGGTGCTCCTCAGTGTAACAATCAGCCAAGGGCCGAGAAACCTCGAAGACAATTCACTCAGCTCAACATGACTTTATCTCAGATTCTGCCACAGTTATTGAAAACCAATCTAGTGATTCCGAGGGAGGCCCCGCAGAATCCCAACACTATATCACCAAAGTATAACCCTAATGCCCGCTGTGCTTTTCACTCTGATAGCCCAGGGCATGATACAGATGATTGTTGGGTTTTGAAGAATGAGGTACAAGACTTAATTGATGCTAATGAGATTGAGTTCGAGGCGCCTGAAAGACCTAATGTTATGACTGCTCCTATGCCCAAGCATGGAGTGAATGCTATAAATGAAGACTCGTTTATGGTTTCTGTGAAAGACATTGTTACTCCATTGATGACTGTAAAGAAGAACCTTTTGTTAGTCGGTTTATTTCTGGGCTGTGACGAAGGTTGCCGTATGTGTTCTGTCCTACCTACCGGTTGCCATATTTTAAATTCAGATGTCCAACGCCTGATGGATAATAAAGAAATTCTGTTTGAGAAGACTCTTGTTCCTTTGATCCCTGCTGAAGAAGTTGCTATTATCACCATTTTCGACAATTCTTCCAAGGCTTCCTCGAAAAAGCCTGTTAGAATTACATCTGTTCCAAGAATCGCTCCGTTGATCATCACTGTTCCAGGGCCTATCCCCTATACATCTGATAAAGCTATCCCTTGGCACTACGGGGCTGATGTTTATTATCACGGAGTTAAACAAGATTTGGATGCTGATACTGACGTCAGCAATATTGTTGGACCTACTAAAGTCACCCGTAATGGAAGACTTTTCTCCCCTGATATCTCTCCACCAACTGCCCGGAAACCTGTTGTTATTACACCTGCCAGTGTGCCTGCTACTATTCCTGTTCAAGTTCCCATTCTTACCCCTGTTGCCGAGTCGTCCGACACTCGGGGCAAAGGGACTACCGGTGAGTCTGCCCAGACGAAGGCACCAAAGAAAATTACTGTTTAAGCCTCTAGACAAGAGATGGAGGAAATTTTGAAGATCATCAAAAAGAGCGACTACAATGTAGTCGAGCAGCTGGGGCAAACCCCATCCAAAATCTCTATGTTGTCACTGTTGCTATGCTCAGAGGCCCATGCCAAGGCTCTGATTGCATTCCTGAAGACTGCACATGTACCTCAAGAGACATCAGCTGATCAATTTAAAGATTGCGTGGCTAGTATGACAGCAGATAATGGTTTGGGTTTCTCTGATGCCGACTTGACTGCTAAGGGGAAGAATCACAACGATGCCCTGCATGTCTCCATTGAATGCATGGGCACTACTCTTGCTCATGTATTGGTGGATATTGATTCCTCATTGAACGTTTTGCCTAAGAAAGCTCTAGACCGGTTGGACTGTGAAGGGTTGGAGCTGAAACCAAGCAACATTGTTGTCAGGGCCTTTGATGGGTCTAAGAGGATGGTGCACAGAGAGGTGGATATTCCGATTAAGGTTGGTTCTCAGGTTTTCACCTCTACATTCTATGTGATGGATATTTGGCCATCTTATTCTTGTTTGTTGGGTCGTCCATGGATCCACAAAGCTGAGGCAGTAACCTCAACGCTCCACCAGAAGCTGAAGTACCCGGTGAAAGGGAAAATTGTGATAGTACAAGGAGAAGAGGAGTACATGGTGAGCCACCTCAACTCTTTCCGATATGTAGAGATGGATGGGGAGTTCATTGAGATCCCATTCTAACATTTTGAAGAGGTTCCCCAGACGCTGGCATCAACTGAGACTGTTGTTGAAGATCCTCCAATGAAGATGGCTTCTTTCAAGGATGCTCGGGCTGTTGTCGAGAAAGGTGGGTGTGCAAATTGGGGCCAACTCCCTGATTTTGCACAGAAGACTAACAAGTTTGGTTTGGGTTTCATTGCAGAAGCTCAAAAGGCTGTTCGGAATGCACAGATCAGAAGACCAACCCTGTTCATCAGCAATTCAGGAGTGAATGCCATTGAAGACGATGTTGAAGAATTTGAGTTCGACAGTTGGATCTACCCAACAACCGACAGTGGACTAAGCAACTGGACAGCAAAAGACTTCATGCCAATTTATTTTGTTACCCAATAATGAGACTTTTGTTTTGAATTTGTAACAAACAATGTTTTAAACTTTATGGCCCGGTGTCTTACCCGGGGCACCATGGCTTCATTTGTGAGGGCTTTATGTGTGTCATCTACATATATCATTAATAAAAGGATTGGACGTTTCTTGCATTTCAAATTTTGCGCTCCTTGTTTTTCTTTTATTATATATTGCAAAACATCTATTTTACACACACTCACATATACAGGTCTACATCCACTCCGAATCTCACTGGTAACGACTCTGTTACTGCCAGTTATGACTTCGAAAGTCCGATCAACTTAGCCGAAGACGAAGGTGAAGATGATTGCGAAGTGCCTGTTGAACTTGCAAGACTGTTACTTCAAGAAGAGAGGTTTATTCAGCCACACGAAGAGCCGGTGGAAACAGTAAATCTGGGTACAGAGGTAGACAAGAAAGAGGTCAAGATCGGGGCAAATCTGGAGCTTAGTGTGAGGCAACGATTGATTCAGATGCTGCGTGACTATGTTGAGATCTTTGCCTGGTCTTACGAAGATATGCCTGGGTTAGATACCGATATTGTGGTTCACCGATTGCCTACCAAGGAAGACTGTCCTCCAGTGAAATAGAAGGTCCTCCGAATGCGCCCAGAGATGTCTGAGAAAATCAAGGCTGAAGTTATGAAACAGTTTGACGGCGGTTTTCTAGCAGTAACTTCTTACCCGTAGTGGGTTGCCAATGTGGTTCCAGTGCCAAAGAAGGATGGTAAGGTTCAAATGTGTGTTGACTATAGGGATCTGAACAGGGCAAGCCCCAACGATGATTTCCCTCTGCCTCATATCGACGTTCTGGTTGACAACACCGCACAACATAAAGTCTTCTCCTTTATGGATGGTTTCTCTGGTTATAATCAGATTAAGATGGCTCCTGAAGACATGGAGAAGACAACCTTTGTTACTCAATGGGGTACCTTTTGCTACAAAGTCATGCCTTTTGGATTAAAGAATGCTGGGGCAACGTATCAGCGTGCCATGGTCGCTTTGTTCCATGACATGATCCATCATGAGATTGAGGTATACGTCGATGACATGATTACAAGATCCTAAACTGAAGAAGAACATATGGACCATCTTCAGAAGCTGTTTGACAGGTTGAAGTTGTAAAAGCTGAGGTTAAACCCGAACAAGTGCACCTTCGGGGTGAGATCTGGTAAGCTGCTGGGTTTCGTTGTAAGTAACAAAGGTATTCAAGTGGATCCTGCAAAGGTGAAGGCTATACAGGAAATGCCAGCTACCCGAATAGAAAAAGAAGTCAGAGGCTTTCTGGGACGTTTGAACTATATTGCCCGATTCATCTCGCACCTGAATGCTACTTGTGAGCCAATCTTCAAGCTACTGAAGAAAGATCAAGTGGTAAGTTGGAATGATGAATGTCAGACCGCTTTCAAAAGAATCAAAGAGTATCTCCAAGAGCCACCTATTCTGATGCCTCCAGTTGAAGGGAGACCTCTGATCTTATACTTGACAGTACTCGACAATTCAATGGGGTGTGTGCTGGGGCAGCATGACGAGTCTGGCCGAAAAGAGCATGCTATTTATTACCTTAGCAAAAATTTTACCGACTGTGAGACCTGATACTCACTGCTCGAGAAAACTTGCTGCGCTTTGGCATGGGCTGCTCGCCTGCTGAGACAGTATATGCTGACTCACACTACTTTATTGATATCAAAGATGGATCCAATCAAGTATATCTTCAAGAAGCCTGCCTTATCCGGAAGAATAGCAAGATGGCAGATGATCTTGACTGAGTACGACATCCAGTACACGACCCAAAAGGCAATCAAGGGAAGTGTGTTGGAAGACCATTTGGCACATCAGGCAGTGGATGATTACCAGTCTATAAACTTTGAATTTCCAGATGAGAATATCACGCTAGTGACCGACTGTGAAGAACTTAGACCGGATGAAGGACCTGAGGAAGGATCCCAATGGTCTATGTACTTTGATGGAGCTTCGAACGCTTTGGGTAATGGCATTGGCGCCGTAATCATATCTCCTAAAGGCTCTCATACTCCGTTCACCACCCGACTATGTTTCAACTGCACCAACAATATGGCGGATTATGAAGCATGCATTATGGGTCTTCGAGCAGAAATTGACCTAAGGATTAAGTTCTTAAGTGTTTTCGGAGATTCCGCTCTCGTGATCAGTCAAATCAGAGGCGAGTGGGATACGAAACATCCGAACCTTATTCCTTACAAGGAGTGTGTATTGACGTTGCTTCCATATTTCAAAGAGATAACTTTTGAACACTTCCCGAGAGAGGAGAATCAGTTGGCGGACGCGCTAGATACGATGTCTTCTATGTTCAAAGTCAATTGGGACAACGAGGCTCCCCAGATCACCATTGAAATATTGGACGAACCTGCACATTGCTGAAACATTGAGACTGAAGAGGTAGCGGATAAACCCTGGTTTCATGAGGTGAAGAGGTATCTTGAAGCTCAGGAGTACCCCGAGGACGCATCTGTTAATGACAAGAAGTTTCTGAGGAGGTTCGCAGCAAAGTTCTTCATCAACAATGGTATCCTTTACAAGCGTAACCATTATTCAACCTTGCTGCGATGTGTGGATAAGAGCGAGGCAGACATAATCATGACAGAATTACATGAAGGTACTTTCAGAACTCATTCCAGTGGACATACCATGGAAAAGAAAATCCTTCGGGCAGGATATTATTGGTCCACAATGGAAGCCAATTGTTATCAGCATTCTCGGACCTGTCACAAGTGTCAAATCTATGCTGGTAAGATGCACATACCTCCAGTTCCTCTGAACGTATTGACAGCCCCGTGGCCTTTTGCAATGTGGGGCATTGATATGATCGGTGAGATCAGACCTACGACATCTAGCGGTCACCATTTCATCCTGGTAGCAATTGATTACTTTACGAAGTGGGTCGAAGCAGCTTCCTTTGCTACCGTAACCAAGAACGTCATGGCATTGTTCATTCGGCACAATCTGATTTGTCGATACGGTGTACCAGAGAGGATCATTACGGACAATGGTACAAATCTTAACAACAAGATGATCACTGAGCTCTGCAAGTAATTCAAGATACAACATCATAACTCTTCTCCCTACCGACCGAAGATGAATGGGGCTGTTGAAGCGGCTAATAAGAATATTAAGAAGATTGTGCAAAAGATGACAGTGACATACAAAGACTGGCACAAGATGTTACTATTTGCTCTTCATGGATACCGTACCTCAGCACGGACGTCAACAGGGGCAACACCCTACTCCTTGGTTTATGGTATGGAGGCAGTCTTGCCCATTGAAGTTCAGATACCCTCTCTTCGGATTATGAAGGATGCAGGTTTGAGTGAAGATGACTGGATTCAGACCCGGCTTGATCAGCTGAACTTAATCGACGAAAAGAGACATACTGCTATTTGTCATGGTCAGACGTATCAAAAATGGATGATCAAGGCATTTAACAAGAAAGTTAGACGACAAGAGTATCAAGTTGGGGATCTGGTAATCAAGCGCATTATCTTACCTAAAGGTGATCCCAGGGGCAAATGGACCCTTACTTACGAAGGGCCATTTGTGGTTAAGAACATTTTCTCAGGAGGAGCAATGATTCTAACCACCATGGATGGTGACGACCTTCCTCACCCCGTCAATGCAGACATAGTGAAAAGATACTACGCATAATCAAAGACCCGCTAGGTCGACTGGCCTAGGCAAAAATAAGGGCTTCCCGGCGAACCAAAAGGGTTCGGGAAAAAATAAGGGATGAAAGTGAAAAAATCTGTACACCTGACAAGTCGAAAACCTGAAAAGGCGGCTTGGGAAAAAAAGGGTATCCCAGTGGACTGAAAACTCGAAAGGGCGGTCCAGGAAAAAAATAGGGATTAAAGCGTAACACTATGTCTCATTGGATCACCTTGCAACCAAGACTTCGGTATCGACTGTCAAGCTCAGACGACACTAATCAATCTGATCTACCTACAACCAAGTAGCAAAGTGATGAGATGCTCGAGAACATAAGGGCAATATCAGAGTTGGAACCCAGTGGGATTATTCACATAGCTGTTTTGTTTAGTTTTTTACAAATTGTATAAACTATATCTGTTCGGCGGTGTTCTCTTACTAGGACGTCATCCTCTTGTACAAAAACGCCTATTTACAGGCCAAACTTCAAAATCAATACAATTCATTTTCAAAGAAATTTCAAACCGTTTTTCCTTTATCTGTTTTGTTTTGCAAAGAACGTCCAATGCTCATTTTTGATATATGGACTTGACATTAATTGCTGCTCATACATATTTGCATGCGAAACAAAAAGATGATTACTGGTAATATCAGAAACAGGGGCAAATAAGAATTTTCCAAACTGTATAGTTGCTCTATCCACCAGGTACGAAGGTAGGTTCAGCTGAAGAATACGGCCAAAGTACGTTCACTCCCCGCAGAGTAAGACAGTAATGATAGCTCTCCCCAGCTGAGACTTGAAACTGTAAAGGAATAAGTAATATTCTCCCCAAGCATAGTTTATCTACCCTCAACACTGAAAGGGCTTAATATCCCCGACAGTCTTCATATTCCCCGATGGAGTATAAGAATATTCCCCGGCAGAATACAAAATATCCCCAGTGGATTTAAAATTTTTCCAACGCAGTCTGAAAAAGCTTCCCCAATGCAGTTGAAGAATCATCCCCAGTAGACTCTGGAAGTTCGTCCCCGACGGAGTATAAAAATAAATATCCCCAACCAAGTTCAAAGGAAGATTGTCCCCAGCAAAGCTCAAAGGATTATCCCCACAAAGGTCTAACAGATTATCCCCAGTGAAATCACAACTGAAAGATCATCCTGTGATCGGTGGAAATAGAACTGACTGTTTTGAAATGCTGGTTCGCGTTTGGGTTTCGCAAAATGTCGCGGTAAGAAAGAGTCGCCACCGTCTTTTATTTTCTCCAACAAGGAAAGGACAAAAGCACAGCAAAATTCCTTTTCGAGATGTTTCTCGGGTTCAGGAGGTAGATTATAGAAAGGGAAGGTGTTAGCACCCTTTCTATCCGTGGTTATCCATGGGCTCTTAGGTACTTGCTCACTATGTTTTCAAAAATGTTTTGCTTTTCTTGTGTTTGTGGGTTTTGAAAAGAGTTTTGTTTGAAAACTTCGATTTAACTCTTGTGTCTGTCCTCAAGAGTGTATGAAGTGTTGTTTGAAAACTTTTGTTTGAAAAGTGTAGGTGCAAAAAGTATTTTTTGTTTTGAAAGAGCAAGTACCTGAGAACCTCTACCTACTCAAAAGAAATTAAGCTGTGTAAATGTCCTTTAGACAGTACTATCCCACTATTAAGAAGTAGGCAGCACCGTCGTTCGAGTTTCGAGTCAATTCGATTATAGGGACATGTGGTCACTAAAGCAATGGTAGGACGCCTTAGCGGTAACCCTAATGTCCTAGATCATTTTATCCGAGGCAACCGTTTTGAGGCAACTTTGATCTTTAGACAGGAGGGCGACCTCTAAAACACCCTATACTCAATGACCACGTCGAGGCAACCAAGTGAGGCGTACCCTAGGAGTGGCATGTGCGAGTGTGTCAGGTTTCATGTTAAGTTATCTTTGTACATGTTATGGTGAGCTACGATTGATTTTAATTTAAGATAAGTCTTGTCATGCATAGCCTAGTTAACATACATCTAGCAGTTAATTGTTGCGGAAAGATAAAGCTAAGCTATTACAAGGCGTCGGGTATTTACATCGCCAAAAACAAACCCTTGAAAAGTAAATTGCGGGAAATTAAAGAAAGCGATAAAAAAGGTCCTAATTAAAGCTATTACATCCTCGGAACAATTACATAATAATGGATCAAAATATGAATAAAATAATCATACGCGCGAGAAAAAAAATTGGATCGGAGAGTTCTTTAGGGTTTTGACCCTTTTTTGAGAAAGAAGGAAGTTTTTTTGTTATTTTGCACTTAATTAAATTAATCCTAAGCTAATTAATTAATTAAAAGAAAGAAATATTTTTTAAGTTTTTTATGTTTTTTAAGGAAATAAAAAAAAAAAACATGATCAAAAGTCATCAAAAACCCTAATTCTATATTGATTTTATTTATTGTGAAAATATTGAAATTAACCTAAAAAACTAAATTAATTATGTTAGTATTTATTTACAAAAATTATAAATTAAGGGTGAAATTAATAAATAATAAATAATAATAATAAATATTATATTTTAGTTTTCTGAATTTATCATGAAAAAATTAATTTGGTTAATTAAATAATAATAATAATAATTAATAATAATTAAGTGAAAAATATAAAAGAAGAAAATGAAAGAAAATAACCCAGGGGGTGTTGGCCCAATTAGGAGGTGTGTTTGGAATTCTGAAGCCCATTATGCTTAAGCCTGTTTGACTTTGATGATCATCCATGCGCTGGTTGACTAGGGACTATGGTAGTCCTTCCATCTAGGCCATTGGATTTCAGTTTGAAGACATCTGGCGCCTGGGAATTTGAGATGCATGGTGGACTCCTTTTGGAAAGCTGCATATGAACATATAGAGGAAAAGGAAATAAATGTTTTGGGGGACCTGGGATTCGAACCCAGGTCCCAGTGCTCATTGGACAATCGCTTAACCACTACACCACCTGCACCTTTTTGTTATTTAGATAATATGCAATTATTATATGGGGAAATTAACAAATATGCTGCAAAACAAAAATAAACGCGCGCTCTTTTAAATTTGCCAATGGGACGCCAACACCTCATCATCTTCTTGGCTTGTCTGCATATTCAGAATCAAATAGCGGGGGTTTTTAACCCCCACTAACCCCTGCAACGAAAAATAGCGAATAAAAGCTCAGTACATATAAATATTTCGCGAGGTGTGATTCTTGTTCGTCTGGGTCTCGCGATCTCATCCATATGTCTTATGAGTCCTAATTTTGCCTGGTTCAGAAAGCCCTAATTGCAAGCTTAAGAACCCTAGAAAATCATTCATGGTATCTTATGATTCAGGGCATTATAATCCAATTAAATCATACCATTAGCTTCGTATGGTTCCTAGCAATGCAAAACAATCAAGAAAACATGTTAAATGCGCATGAATTAAGCAATACGATTTTGAATAACAAAGGCAAACCGTGGTTCTGTATTCTTTGATTCTTTGAGTTTTAGTGCTTGAATTGGATTGCAAAACGTTCCTGGAACCTCCTGCAATGTATTGGAATCAATAAAAGTCCTTAAATCGCCCTAGAATGCAAAAATAAGTTTTCAATTTTCTTGGAATTTCTTCAATGTGCTATGGTTTTTTCTGCAGCTTTTTCACGTCTTTTTGATCAGGGTTAGCTAGCATATGTATAAGGCAATTGAATTAGGTCAAAAACTTGGATCCAATCCATGTGCATTCAAGTTTAAATCTTTGATTGGAAATCAAATATTTTTGATTCTTCATGATTGAATAATGTTGCCAAATATGGATTTTTTGATATCTTTGACTTGTGCACGAATTTGCCAGCATGATTAGGTCCTATTTGCTTCACAAAAAGATTTAAAAACCAAATCTTCTATTTTCCTACAATTCAAATTAATTAAATGAATTAATATTAATTAAAAATCCAATTAATCAATAAAAATAAGAAAATAAATTCAATTAATCTTGATGGGTCGTGCATAGGCCATGGATGAAGTTTCAAGAAGAGATTTGAGGCCCATTAGCAAAAATAAGGTGTTTTGAGCAAAGTTGACTTTTGCAAATTCATGAAAATTTCCCAACTTCTCCAATGCACAACTTGCTCAATTTTGATCATATGACCATGTTCTTGGACATTTTGGAAAGCTCTTGAAGTCCTCTAACCAATGCCTTTGGTCCCATGTAATTTGGATTTACCAATCTCAAGTTATGGCCTTTGACTCAAAGTGTACTTTTGTTGACTTTTGAATTTGACCTATAATGTAAAAATTGATAACTTTTTGTGAGAGCATTTCTTGAACTTGGAGTGTGAAGATGGATTGTAGGAAATTTCACCCCCTTCAAAATGAGAATTGGATGGGATTTTTCTGATAAACCATGAAAGAGTTATGCCCTTGTCAAAGTACAGTTGACTTTTCTACTGTCCAAAAATAGTAACTTTTTGCACCTTGATGATTTTTGAGCTATCCTTGTGGAATCATGATCAAGACTTGATCAAATGATGATTGTGGACTCAAAATAAGATGTTGACCAAAAATTCTGACTTTTGACTATGAAATGACCATTTTGCCCTTGCAGTTGACTGTGGATCAAATGAGGCTTTTGACTGTGCAAATTGACACCGTGAGTCTTGAAACTTGGTATGTAGGTGCTTGAGAATGTATATAGGCCTATGAGACTTGATTGAAACATTGAAAACCCCAAATTCCTTGACAGAACTAAAACCCTAATTTCAGCTGGCTTAGGAGGTGGTTTGACTGTCTACCTCTTGAGCCATCTTGAGCAATTTGAAAATCAATCTTGACAAATCTTGAGGAATATGGGAGGGCAAATTTTGGGGTACAACACATCCCCAGCGGAGTTCTTTCCTTTCACAAACAAGGCTTAATATCCCCAACATGATTCAGAATCACCAGCAACGATAATTCATCCCCAACGGAATTTATCAGTGGAATCCTCAGCAGAACATCTCTTCCCCACAGAGTAATCTCCTCATCAGTTTATCCTCCAACGGAGTTATACTCTCCTGCAGGTTTATTCTCATCAATCATCTTCGTTCTCCATCCCCAGCGGAAACAAAGAATTCAACTCTCTTCTCCAGCAGCTATCCGAGATTTATTTTCCCCAGCTAAAACATTACATTCCCATACATCATAATACATGCATATACGCATCATACAACACGATCTCATTTATTTTGAGAACATCATTGCTTGATCCATATCATGCATTGCATATGACTGACCTTTACCTTTTAGGAAGGATGCAATTAAGTTCTCAGCAGTCGAAGACCTGACCAGTTCTTAAATCTCAACTGAATTATCCTCGGTTGAATTTCAGATAAGGTTCTCAATCTTGACAATTTTCCTCCGTCATAGTGTGGACGAGTTCTACAATCTTAACAGTATACTCCGTTAAAGACCAGACAGTTCCTAGATCTTGATGAAGATGTTTCCCTCAGTCGAAGACCTGACCGGTTCTTAAATCTCAACTGAATTATCCTCGGTTGAATTTCAGATAAGGTTCTCAATCTCGACAATTTTCCTTCGTCATAGTATGGACGAGTTCTACAATCTCAACAGTATACTCCGTTGAAGACCAGGAAGTTCCTAGATCTTGATGAAGATGTTTCCCTCAGTCGAAGACCTGAACGGTTCTTAAATCTCAACTGAATTATCCTCGGTTGAATTTCAGATAAGGTTCTCAATCTCGATAATTTTCCTCCGTCATAGTGTGGACGAGTTCTACAATCTCAACAGTATACTCCGTTGAAGACCAGACAGTTCCTAGATCTTGATGAAGATGTTTCCCTCAGTCGAAGACCTGACCGGTTCTTAAATCTCAACTGAATTATCCTCGGTTGAATTTCAGATAAGGTTCTCAATCTCGACAATTTTCCTTCGTCATAGTGTGGACGAGTTCTACAATCTCAACAGTATACTCCGTTGAAGACCAGACAGTTCCTAGATCTTGATGAAGATGTTTCCCTCAGTCGAAGACTTGACCGGTTCTTAAATCTCAACTGAATTATCCTCGGTTTAATTTCAGATAAGGTTCTCAATCTCGACAATTTTCCTCCGTCATAGTGTGGACGAGTTCTACAATCTCAACAGTATACTCCGTTGAAGACCAGACAATTCCTAGATCTTGATGAAGATGTTTCCCTCAGTCGAAGACCTGACCGGTTCTTAAATCTCAACTAAATTATCCTCGGTTGAATTTCAGATAAGGTTCTCAATCTCGACAATTTTCCTCCGTCATAGTGTGGACGAGTTCTACAATCTCAACAGAATTATACTCCGTTGAAGACCAGACAGTTCCTAGATCTTGATGAAGATGTTTCCCCCGGTTGAATTACGGATGAGCTCTTAAAACTCAGCAGAGGCATTCTCTCAGTTGAAGCACAGGCAAGTTCCTAAATCTCAACAAAAACCAGGCTTCCCCAGCGGAATCTTCCACAACAATAGGTATACAAGCTCTCGCTAAGGAATCTCTTATGCGATCGACACTCTTGCAGATGGTATCTGTAAGCCCATCCTCCTACTAACAATCTCCAAATGGCATCTATAAGCCCATTCCCGACATCACAAGGCTGATACCACTTCATGCGAGTGCAAATTTCTGGGCACTCTAGTGTTCAATCATCTTCCACCTTCGGATCACGAAAGGCACGAAAGCCAATCTACGTCCTCAAGTTTAAGAAGATTGAACAGGGGAAGCTGTTGTACCCCAAAATTTTCCCTCTCATATTTCTTAAAACATTGCAAGAAAAATCTCCAAGTGGCTCAAGATTGCTCAAGAGTTGGACAGTCAAGCTATCTCCTAAGGCAGTCAACCCCAAATTAGGGTTTTGTGTTGCATCAAGATCTTTGAGTCCAAATGACCTCAAGTGCTCCCAAATGTCCTAATATGTTCTCAAGGCCATCCATGTCAAATTTTAAGCCTTGCAGAGGAAGTTTGCTCAGTCAATTGCTCAAAGGGTCCAAAAATTAACTATGCTAGGGCAAAAGTCAACTGTGACCTACAAACAGTCAAACCTCAAGCTTTTTTGTCAAAATTCTCATTTTGAAGGATATTTCATCATTTTATCAAGGGTTGATCATGATTCATCAAGGATTTCTCAAAATTCATCAAGACTCAAAAGTTGCTAAATTGGGGTTTTGTAAGAAAAGTCAACTCAAATTTGACCAAGCATAACTTTCTCATACTTTATGAGAAATGACCCATCAAAAGCTCATTTTGAATAGGATTAAATTTCCTACAATCCATCTTCATACCCCAAGTTCAAAAAATGCACTCACAAGAAGTTATAAATTTGGACATTATAGGTTATTTTTGAAAGTCAACAAACACACCTTTTTTGCCAAAGCTTATAACTTGAGCATGGAATATAAAAATGAGATTAGACCAAAAAGGTTGGTTATAGGACATCTCAATCTTTCTAAAAAGTCCAAGAACACCTCCAAAAGTTCAAAATTGAAGAAGTTATGCATTGTTGAAGTTGGACATTTTTGCAAAATTGCCAAAAGTCAACTATCCCCAAAACTTCAAATTTTGTCAAATGGGCCCATTCGTTTCCACTTGATTTGAGCTTTCCACATTTCACACGTGTCCTAGCTTCAGCCTTGAGATCATATTTCTTTTTTATTATTTTATTTGATTTTTTATTGAATTATTTCATTTTAAATCAAATTAAATCAAATAAAATCCAAATATTGATTACATGAGATCTTTTTGGCTATTTCAGGTTGAGATCATCATCATTAAGAGCATCAAATTCGTATCACACAAGATCATGTGCAAAAAGATGAATTTTTGACAAATTTGGCAAGCTTTCAAGAGTGAATCAAATCAAATATGGGTGCATTGATTTAGAGAGATTGGGTCCATAATTCTTAACCTAATGCATCCCATAATACATAAGGAAGCTTAAGACACGAAAACAAGGGTTAGAGGCTGTAAGAGCAAGCAAAACAAATCTTGAAAAAGTGGTGAAAAAGTTGGAATTCGAAATCATAGCAAGAGAGGTTTTCAGAAGCCAAGACGCATCCCAATCAATTCCTGGGTGATCACATAATCCTCCTGGATCTAAAGCACGCATTCTCAATCCTTCTAGAGCTCTGTAAGTATCACGACGCCAAGCTCTGTTCTTGAATTCATAAATCATCATTCTTGCATCTTTTGTACAAATTAATTGTATATTCATAATCCTCACCATGTTTCTAAGCCTTTTACATAACTCAATTTTGTTTATGTGACCTATACTGTGAGATGCCATAACTAGGGTTTCGTGGTCTTTTTTGGGTGTTTCTCTTTCAGGAAAAATTGGCTATCAAGAGGGGCATGGTTGTGACCAGGATGACGAGACGAGCATGACCATGCCCTTGGATTGCATTTTTGTGGCTCGTAGCAAGTTTTGGAGATGGTCTGGCTTATAGCTACGGACTGTTGTCCGTTGGTATAAGTTTGGAGTGTTTTAGCCACGGTCCAACGACAGGGACGATGGCGTGTCCTTCTCCAATTCGCCCATTCAAACATGGCGCGCTTTGTTTTTATTTTTTCTGGCATATGATTGGTTTTCCTTCCTTATTATTATTATGTATATCATTGACAATTGAAACCAAACAGCATAGTGGCAAGCGAGCATTGGCAACATCCTATAGGACCTGGGTTCGAATCCCAGGTCCTCCACTCCTTTGATATTATTATTTTTCATGTAATCAGGTACAGATCCAAGCGTGAAGCCTATCATACATCCTCAAGCATCTGATGGCCAGATGGCCATAGGCCAAATCTGGTGGCCAGAAGCTGATGGTCTACCATAGACCCAGTCAACGTGTACCCACTGAATCAAGAAAGTCAAACAGGGCCAATGCTAATGGGCCTCAGATTGCTTCTCAAACCACCCTTTTCAGGCCCAAACCCCCTATCTCTCTCTATTTCATTTATTTTTGTTTTAATTTGTTTTATCATATTTTATTTAATTGACTAACCAATCAAATTTTTTCCTTTATAAAAATTAAAACAAAAAAAAATATTTTCTTTATCAAATTAAATTTTAGTATTTTATTTTTTATTAACAAATCCATTAATTAATTTAGGATATTAATTAGAAATAATTTTAACATATTTTTGTAAATAATTAAAATTAACTAGACTTAATTAGGTTTTTACTAACATTAATTAATTTTATTTATTCAAATACCAAAAATCCAAAAAAATAATTTATTTTCATTAATTAATTAATTAATTTATTAATTTAACAATTAACTTAGATAATTTCTTTCTTAATTCAAAAAACAACAAAAAATCTTCTTTTTAACAAAAAGGGTCAAAACCCTAGAACATTGCGCCCGATTTAATTTCCCGCATGCGATTTACTTCCTTTTATCCTATTATGTATTTGATTCCGGTTTGTAATAGTTAAATATGACCTTTATTATTTTTATCGCTTTATTTATTTTTAAAGGGTTTGTCTTTGGCGATGTAAATACCCGACGCCTTGTAATTTAAATTCTGCAATTTATTTTCCGCAAAATATAACTGTTAGATGTTTGATAATAGGATGGCATGACAAGACTGAATGTTTTAACCTAAAATCAACATAGATCACCTTTAACATGTACAAAGATAAAATAAACTGAAAATAACATACTCGCACATGCGCACTCTTAGGGTACACCCCACTTGGTTGCCTTCTTACGCAGTCATTGAGTGTAGGCCACTTTAGAGGTCGTCCTCTTGTCTAAAGATCATAGTCGCCTCGAAACGGTTGCCTCGAATATTGTTGCCTCAAAACAAATGATCTAAGACATTAGGGTTACCGCTAAGGCGTCCTAACATTGCTTTAGTGACCGCACGTCCCTTATTCGAATTGACCCTCAAACTCCAACGACGATGCTACCTACTCATCAATATTGGGATAGCATTTTCTAAAGGAAGATAGCATAGAACGATTCCTTTTTCGAGTAGGTAGATGGTTCTTAGATACTTTCTCTTTCAAAAAACAAAAACTTTTCACACTTACACTTTTCGAACAAAGTTTTCAAAAACACTTCATACGCTCTTGAAGACAGAAGCAAGAGTTAAATCGAAGTTTTCAAACAAAATTTTTCAAACCCACAAGCACAAAGAAAAAATTTTTGAAAACATTTGAGCAAGTACCTAAGAGCCCGTGGATAACCACGGATAGAAAGGGCACTAACACCTTACCTTTCTATAATCTACCCCCCGAACCCGAGAAACATCTCGAAAAAGGAATTTTTCTGTGCTTTTTTCCTTTCCTAGTTGGATAAAATAAAAGTCGGTGGCGACTCTTGCTTACCGCGACATTTTGCGAAAACAAAACGCAAAATACAAACCAGCATTCCAAAAAACAGTCAGTTCTTTCCCACCGTATCACATTGTCCAAACAAGATGAAGTCAAACCGTGACATCAAAAACTTAGTCATTTACATTTGGAAGGTATGAAGAAGATTGTGTCTAAAGAAGCTATCATAGGTATTCCCAAACTCAAAATTGAGGAAGGAAGAATCTGTGGAGAATGTCAAATTGTAAAACAAACCAAGACATCACATTCAAAGCTTCAAAATCAGATCACTTCAAAAGTTTTGGAACTTCTTCATATGAATTTGATGGGACCTATGTAAGTGGAAAGTCTTGGTGGAAAAATGTATGTTTATGTTGTTGTTGATAATTTTTCAAGATTCACTTGGGTGAATTTCATTAGAGAAAAATCAGAAGTTTTTGAGATCTTCAAGGAGTTGTGCCAAAATCTTTAAAGAGAGAAGCAAAGCAACATTTTCAAGGTCAGAAGTGATCATGGTAGGGAGTTTGAAAACCACATGTTTGCTGAATTTTATGCCTCTGAAGGTATTAGTAATAAATTTTCCTCACCTATTACTCCTCAACAAAATGGAGTTGTGGAAAGAATGAATAGAACTCTATAAGAATCAACAAGAGTCATGCTTCATGCAAAGAAGTTGCTATATCATTTTTGGGCAGAAGCTATAAATACTGCTTGTTATATTCATAATAGAGTCACCTTAAGGACTGATACTGCTAACACTCTATATGGGTTATGGAAAGGGAGGAAGCCTACAGTTAAATACTTTCATGTCTTTGGAAGTAAATGTTATATCTTGGCTGATCATGAGCAAAGAAGAAAAATCGACCCCAAGAGTGATAAAGGGATATTTCTCGACTACTCTACAAATAGTGAAGCCTAC
This sequence comes from Vicia faba, assembly GCA_948472305.1. Taxonomy (NCBI): domain Eukaryota; kingdom Viridiplantae; phylum Streptophyta; class Magnoliopsida; order Fabales; family Fabaceae; genus Vicia; species Vicia faba. The sequence goes on from OX451739.1 coordinate 1,425,037,029, forward strand.
ATAGTTTTTAACACTAGAACTCAGATCACGATGGAGTCTATAAATGTTGTGGTTGATGACTTAAGCACAGACAATGGTTATAATGTTGAAGACAATGTTCGAGCATTATTCTAGATGGATGACGAGTCATAAAATATGGAGGAAGATGACACCAATGTTGAGACTGCTAATGTTGAACTTAAGGACAGTCAAGTCAATAAGGACCCTTCAATCAGAATTCAGAAAGATCATCCTAAAGAACTCATTATTGGAATCTTAACCAAGGGATTACTACTAGATAAAGGGAGGTTGTTTCTAACTCTTGCTTTGTTTCTAATATTAAACCCAATAATGTAAAGGAAGCTGATGAATTATGGATCAATGCCATGCAAGAAGAACTTAGTCGATTTAAGAGGAATGAAGTTTTGGACTTAGTTCTTAGGCCTAGTGGAACACATGTCATTGGTACAAGGTGGGTGTACAAGAACATAACTGATGAAAGTGGAGTTGTCACCAAAAATAAGGCCAGACTTGGGGCACAAGGCTACACTCATATTGAAGGAATATATTTTGATGAGACTTTTGCTCTAGTTTCTAAACTTGAATCCATCAGACTATTATTGGAAGTGGCCTGTTTATTGAAGTTTAAACTATTTCAAATGGATGTGAAAAGTGCCTTTCTGAATATGTACTTACATAAAGAGGTTTATGTTGAACAACTAAAGAGATTCATTAATCCTACTTATCTAGATCATATGTTTAAGCTAAAGAAAGCTCTCTATGGATTGAAGCAAGCTCCTAGAGCTTGGTATGAGAGGTTAGTAGAATTTCTTGTCAATAATGGTTATAAGAAAGGAGGAATAGACAAGACCTTGTTTGTCAAGGAGAAGGAGAACAAATTTATGATTGCTCAAATATATGTTGATGACATTGTATTTGGAGGGATGCCAGACCAGATGGTGGAACATTTTGTTAAACAAATGCAACCAGAATTTGAGATGAGTCTTGTTGGTGAATTGACATATTTTCTTGGACTTCAAGTGAAACAACTGGATGACTCTATCTTCATCTCTCAAAGTAAGTATGCTAAGAACATAGTATGGAAAATACAAGTCACAAGAGGACACCTGCTCCTACTTATTTGAAACTATCAAAAGATGAAAAAGGCGTTGCTGTTGATCAAAGCTTATACAGAAGTATGATTGGTAGCTTGTTGTACCTTACAGCTAGCAGACATGATATCATATTTGTTGTGGGTGTGTGTGCAAGATATCAAGCTGAGCCAAAAACAAGTCAGATCAATCAAGTGAAAAGGATTTTAAAGTACATAAATGGTACTGGTGACTAGGGTATGTTATACTCTCGTGGTTCAGATTCCATGCTGGTGGGGTATTGTGATGCAGATTGGGCTGGTAGTGCTGATGATAGAAAAAGTACTTCTGGTGGATGTTTCTTTTTGGGAAATAATCTGATTTCCTAGTTTAGTAAGAAACATAAATGTGTTTCTTTGTATACTACTAAAGTTAAGGATATTGTAGCTAGAAGTAGCTGTTCACAACTAATATGGATGAAACAAATGTTGAAGGAATATAATGTCAAGCAAGATGTCATGATGTTATACTGTGACAATCTGAGTGTTATCAATCTTTCAAATAATCCTATTCAGCATAGCAGGACCAAGCACATTGACATTCATCATCATTTTATCAGAGATCTTGTTGAAGATAAGGTGATTACTCTAGAGCATATAGCCATTGAGAAACAACTGGATGATATTTTCACCAAAGCTTTGGGCGCAAATCAATTTGAAAAGCTTAGGGGTGAGCTTGGGATCTTCATTTTTTAGGAACCTTAGGTTCCATCTACAAGTTTGTTCCCATATGAGCTTTTGTGTTTGCATATGAAATTTTGTGCTTCCACCTATGTTTATTGCTTGTGTGCAATGTGTGTACTTCCAATTGTTTTTATATTTACTCTATTTTTGTCAATTTTTAGCTAAAAAGGGGGAGTAAAATGTTAATGTGTTTTTATTTGTCTTGATGTTATGTCACATGTCTTGACATGTTGATTAGCATGCTGATAAGACTGTACTACTGATAAGGGGAAAGTAGTTATTGTGGTTGCTTGTTGTGTGCAACTATTTAGGGGGAGCATGATAGTCTGTCATGTTTGTTTGTGTTTATGATGGTTGTTTGTGTGCATGTGTTGCACCCTAAAATTTACCCTCTTGATTTAGGCTCATGTTTCATCATAATCATCATATTGCATTGCATTCATGCATTATGATGTGATCAAGGATTTTTAGTTCTCAAAACTGTGGAAAGTGGTTGTATTGTCAATCAGTGTGAGGAGGGTCTCATATCCTCATTATTTTGATCATTCAGGCTACCAAGGCTTCTTATACTTCATGACACCTCATTTAACTCTTTGTTTCATCAAAGGATCGAAAGTTGTTAGGGTTTTCAGTTTGATGCTAGGATTTTCAGTTGGGAAGGTCACAAGCCTTAACTTTGATGTTGAGTTACTTCTTCATCCAATATACCTCCTAAGGGTTGTGATATGGACGCCTATCATGGATCTTTTCTCCTCAAGAGGCATTGCTTCCCCTTGTTAGATTTTGTTTGATTGAGATATAAAGTATGAACCATAATGTGTTGAGCTTAGAGATTCTTTATGATAAAGACTTCATTCCTCCTAGTACTTATTGCTTGACACATAAGTTTTTTTGTAAATAATTAAAATTAAATTAGATTTAATTAGGTTTTAATTACTAACATTAATTATTTTATTTTTCTTTCTTAAAATAACAAAATCCCAAAAATAATTTATTTTTTAATTAATTAATTAATTAATTTAATTTATTAATTAATTTAGGTTTAATTTCTATCTTAAAATAAAAACAACAAAAAGATAGTTCCTTTAACCAAAAGGGTCAAAACCCTAATTACGCGCTCGATTTAATTTCTCGCACGCGATTTACTTTCTTTTATCCAATAATGTACTTGCTCCAGGATTGTAATAGTAAATATGACTTTTATTTATTTTTATCGTTTTATTTATTTTTAAAGGGTTTGTCTTTGGCGATGTAAATACCCGGCACCTTGTAATTCAAATTCCGCATTTTATTTCTGCAAAATATAACTGTTAGATGTTTGATAATAGGATGGCATGACAATACTGAATGTCTTAACCTAAAATCAACTTAGATCACCCTTAACATGTACAAAGATAAAAATAAACTGAAAACGACACACTCTCACATGTACACTCTTAGGGTACACCCCACTTGGTTGCCTTCATACGCAGTCATTGAGTATAGGTCATTTTAGAGGTCCCCCTCTTGTCTAAAAGATCATAGTCGCCTCGAAACGGTTGCCTCAGATATTGTTGCCTCAAACAAATGATCTAAGACATTAGGGTTACTGCTAAGGCGTCCTAACATTGCTTTAGTGACCGTAAGTCCCTCATTCGAATTGACCCTCAAACTCCAACGACGGTGCTACCTACTCATTCATAGTGGGATAACATTGTCTAAAGGAAATTAGTATAGAACGATTCCTTTTTTGAGTAGGTAGATGGTTCTTAGATACTTGCTCTTTCAAAAAACAAAAACTCTTCACACTTACACTTTTCAAACAAAGTTTTCAAAAACACTTCATACACTCTTGAGGACAGAAGCAAGAGTTAAATCGAAGTTTCAAATAAAAACTTTTTCAAACCCACAAGCACAAAGAAAGCAATTTTGAAAACAATATGAGCAAGTACCTAAGAGCCCGTGGATAACCACAGATATAAAGGGTGCTAATACCTTCCCTTTCTATAATCTACCCCCCGAACCCGAGAAATATCTCGAAAAAAGGAATTTTTCTGTGCTTTTTTCCTTGTTGGATAAAATAAAATTCAGTGGCGACTCTTGCTTACCGCGACATTTTACGAAAACAAACGCAAAACGCAAACCAGCATTCCAAACAACAGTCAGTTCTTCCCACCGTATCACAGAACTGGCGACTCTGCTGGGGAACTTAATAAGCGGGGTGTACCTTAGGAATAGTTCATAATGTTTTCAATTGCTTGATTTGTATGATTTATCTTTGTGGGCTTGTATCAGAGTTACTATAGATCCTAACCTGGATCCGGGGATACCCTTTAGGTAAGTAGCAATAAACTGTGAGGGAACTGTACAGCATAGACCGATACGGTTGAAGCAGTAGCTACGTTAGTGTGGCACTTTAGTTTGTACCGATATCCCTTGTGGCGCAACGAGGAGAATATGGGTCTTCTAAGGGGTCATTAAGCACCAACTGACCTTAGAACCTTTAAATTGACCAACTTGGCCATAGAACAGTAGCAGCATGCTACACTCATTGAGACTAAACTCTCGCGATAATTCCGGCCACAAGAAAAGGTTGCTAAACTGGAATTATGACCGAGCGAGGGTAGTCAGTGATATTGAGATCCTCTAGAACCCGGTTACTATTTTTAGGACAGGTTTGAACCAACTGAACTGAAAGAGGGTAGTACCTAGACTTCTTGCCAGCCTGAAATCTAAGGGCTCTCTGTGTGACTTGTGTGCCTTTACCATGTTTGCTATTTGTGGATACTTGTGGTGTGTTTTTTATCATGACATCATGACATCATGACATTGCATGCATCTTGCATTGGACTAACCTATTTCAAAGACAGGAGGGATTCATCTTTGTTCTATTTTGTAGGTCATGGCACCCATGCGTAGAAACACCATTCGGATCAACTTTGTCCAGATTCCCACTCAGCTTAAGGAATTGGTTGCAAAGATTTCAGATACTACCTACTTTATCAGAAGACATGGTCACCTCCTGGGTTTGGTCACTTCCAAATTGGATGAACAGATGATGAGTGTCTTAGTCCAATTCTTTGATCCACTGTACCACTGTTTTACTTTTCCGGACTACCAGTTGGTCCCTACCTTGGAAGAGTTATCTGATCTGCTTGGTATCTCTATTCTGGAGCAAACCCCGTTCACAGGTTGGGAGAAGATCCTTAGGCTAGAAGAGATTGCTTCAGCCCTCCATCTGACAAAGGCTAAGGTAATGTCCAATTGGGAGACTAGAAGTGGGACAAAAGGCTTCTTGACTAAGTTCTTGGTTGGTAAAGCTAATCATTTCTGGGACAGTCTAGACTTCCAGGCATTTGAAGACATTCTGGCTCTTATCATATATGGTTTGGTGTTGTTTCCTAACTCGGATTCCTTCGTCGACGTGAATGCAGTGAAATTTTTCATATCCGGTAATCCTGTGCCCACTCTCTTGGGTGACATTCTTCATTCTCTATATGCCCGTACTGCTCGGAAGCGGGGAACCCTTATGTGATGTGCTCCATTGCTGGCGAGGTGGTTTATTTATCACCTACCCAAATCAGTTTTGAAGAACAAAGAAGGCATGGGCTGGGCCTATAGGATTATGTCTCTCTCTCATAATGACATCATCTGGACTATTAAGGGCATGGAAGACGTGGCTATTATTGATCGCTGTGGGGAATACCCCAATGTTCCACTGATAGGAACCAATGGGGGAATCACTTATAATCCGTGCTTGGCCTTACGTCAGTTTGGGAGAGCTAGAAGGGAAGGACCTCATGAGTTGCTAATGCCTAGTATTATCTTTGACTTCCAAGGGGATAGTGACGAGCAACGCCACAAGTTCATAAGAGCTTGGGATAGAGTACACAGGTCTGATCCACACGAGCTAGGTGCGAAGACTTCTCTTCTGATGGAGCCATATCTCTGATGGGTTCGAATCCGTTCCCAAAAGCTGGGAATGCTGTACGAAGCCGTCTTGCCTATCATTGTTGAGGTTGCTGATGAAGAAGGGGTTCATCCTACCATTCTCCATCTATACATGCCTACTGACATTGGGGCATTAAAGAGATCGTGGATGCAACTGAGAGAAGAGCGGGATACTTACAGAGAAAAGTATCACGAGCAAGAGCAGAAGATTCAGAAGTTGACAAGGCAGCTGGAGAACGAGCGAATCCTCAATGACTATGTCCGCACCGACAAGAAACAATCATGGGAGCACTGATTGTCTTTTGATTATTTCTAGTTTTGATTTACTTTTTCAGTTTTTCTTTTTTTTTTGTAACACCTTAAAGGCATTTTTCGAACAATTGAATTCAAAGTTTATCTAATAAAAGTGTGTTTCATTTTTGTTTACGAATTTGAATCTCTCGACATCTTTGAAATCATTTCATACGCATTTCATTCCATGCAACTCATAACAGGTACCCTTACAGGTTTTCTCATCTTCTTCGCTGTTTATTTCAGCATCATGTCTTCTGAACCATCAACTGAACAAGCAATCAAGGCTCTGCAAGCTCAAAACGCCCAGTTCCAGGAATTGTTCATGAGTTTGGCTAAGGGTCAGCAAGATCTGAAGACCCTTATCTTGAAAGAGAAGAAGAAGAAGAAGACGATCCTATTTAATATGGGTTGCAGATTCAGAAACGATCTGCGAGAAGAGGTTGATTTAACCCACTCATCTGGAGGGGGAGATAATCAGGAAGAAAGGAGGGCTCCTAGCCCTTTGGTTTCTGACAACGAGGCTGACTTCGATGAAGACCAGTATCCTCCGGCCGAGGATAGATATAAGCAACTGGAAGACCAGTTGAGCGCGATGGAAGTTCAGAAAGTGCCTGGTCTGGATTTTGGAGACTTGGGTATGTCATCTGGGGTGGTAATTCCCCACAAGTTTAAAGCACCAGCCTTTGCTAAGTACGACGGGGTTTCTTTCCCAAAACCGCACCTCCGTTCGTATGTTAGGAAGATTCAGCCATACACCGCTGACAAGAACCTCTGGATCCACTTCTTTCAAGACAGTCTCTCAGGGACTCAACTTGAATGGTTTTACCAGTTAGAAGGAGCTAATATCCGTAATTGGGAGGATTTGGCTGCTACTTTCTACAAGCAGTACCGATACAATGCCGACCTCGCTCCCACACGTACCCAACTCCAGGGTATATCTATGGGTGCGGGAGAAGGTTTCAAAGATTATGCTCAGAAGTGGAGGGACCTTGCTGGAAGAGTGAAACCTCCCTTGGCCGATAGGGAGCTAGTGGATATGTTTCCGGGGACCTTGTCTGGTCCGTATTTCAACCATCTGATTGGAAATTCTTCGTCCGGGTTTACAGAGCTGATTATGACCGGGGAGAGGATTGAGGCTGGTATCAAATCCGGTAAGATACAGAAGGGTGCTTCATCGAGCACCGAGAAGAAGCCTTTTAAGAAGGAGTCCAGTGCTGTTTACAGTTTAAAAAGCCAGAATAGACCTGAACACCGCCAAGCTGTTAATGCGGTTGTTATTTCAAGACCTGCTGTTGCACCTCAGCGCAACAATCATCCAAGGGTCGAGAGACCTCAAAGACAATTCACTCAACTCAACATGACTTTGTCTCAGATTCTGCCGCAGTTATTGAAAACCAACTTGGTGATTCCGAGGGAGGCCCCAAAGAGTCCAAATACAACATCACCAATGTACGATGCAAATGCCCGCTGTGCTTTTCATTCTGATAGCCAGGGGCATGATACGGATAATTGCTGGGTCTTGAAGAACAAGGTACAAGACCTGATTGATGCTAAGGAAATTCAGTTTGAAGCGCCAGAAAAGCCTAATGTTATAACGGCACCTATGCCCAAACATGATGCAGGAGTGAATGCCATTGAAGACGATGTTGAAGAATCTGAGTTCGACAGTTGGATCTATCCTACTACTGATGGTGGACTAGGCAACTGGACAGCAAAGGACTTCATCCCAATTTCTTTTGTTACCCAGTAATGAGACTTTTTGTTTTGTATTTGTAACAGACAATGTTTTAAACTTTACGGCCTGGTGTCTTACCCGGGGCACCGTGGCTTCATTTGTGAGGGCTTTATGCGTGTCATCTACATATATCATTAATAAAAGCATTGGACGTTTCTTACATTTCAAATTTTACGCTCCTTGTTTTTCTTTTATTATATATTGTAAAACAACTATTTTACACACACTCACATATACAGGCCTACATCCACTCTGGATCTCACTGGTAACGACTCTACTACTGCCAGTTATGACTTTGAAAGTCCGATCAACTTAGCCGACGACGAAGGTGAAGATGATTGCGAAGTGCCCGGTGAACTTGCTAGACTGCTACTTCAAGAAGAGAGGGCCATACAACCGCATGAGGAGCCTGTGGAAACAGTAAATCTGGGTACAGAAGAGGATAAGAAATAGGTCAAGATCGGTATAAATCTGGAATCCAGTGTTAAGCAACGATTGATTCAGATGCTGCAAGACTATGTTGAGATCTTTGCCTGGTCTTATGAAGATATGCCTGGGTTGGATACCGATATTATGGTTCATCGATTGCCTACCAAGGAAGACTGTCCTCCAGTAAAGCAGAAGGTTCGCCGAATGCGCCCAGAGATGTCCGAGAAAATCAAGGCTGAAGTGATGAAACAGTTCGACGCCGGTTTTCTAGCGGTTACTTCTTACCCACAGTGGGTGGACAACGTGGTTCCTGTACCGAAAAAGGATGGTAAAGTTCGAATGTGTGTTGACTATATGGATCTGAACAGGGCAAGCCCCAAGGATGATTTCCCTCTGCCTCATATCGAAATTCTGGTTGACAACACCGCACAACATAAGGTCTTCTCCTTCATGGATGGTTTCTCCGATTATAATCAGATTAAAATGGCTCCCGAAGATATGGAGAAGACAACCTTTGTTACTCAATGGGGTACCTTTTGCTACAAGGTCATGCCTTTCGGATTGAAGAATGCTGGGGCAACGTATCAGCGCGCCATGGTCGCTTTGTTCCATGACATGATCCGTCATGAGATTGAGGTATACGTCGACGACATGATTGCAAGATCCCAGACTGAGGAAGAACATCTTGACAACCTTCAGAAGCTATTTGACAGGTTGAAGTTGTACAAGCTGAGGTTAAATCCAAACAAGTGCACCTTCAGGGTGAGATCTGGTAAGCTGTTGGGTTTCTTCGTAAGTGACAAAGGTATTCAGGTGGATCCTGCAAAAGTGAATGCTATACAGGAAATGCCAGTTCCCCAAACAGAGAAAGAAGTCAGAGGTTTTCTGGGACGTTTGAACTACATTGCCCGATTCATCTCGCACCTGACTGCTACTTGTGAGCCAATCTTCAAGTTACTGAAGAAAGATCAAGTGGTAAGATGGAATGATGAATGTCAGGCTGCTTTCGAAAGGATCAAAGAATATCTCCAAGAGCCACCCATTTTGATGCCTCTAGTTGAAGGGAGACCTCTGATCCTATACTTGACAGTACTCAACAACTCAATGGGGTGTGTGCTGCGACATCATGACAAGTCTGGCCAAAAAGAGCATGCTATTTATTACCTTAGCAAAAAGTTTACCGACTGCGAGACCCGATACTCATTGCTCGAGAAAAATTACTGCGCTTTGGCACGGGCTACTCACCGGCTGAGACAGTATATGCTGAATCACACTACTCTATTGATATCAAAGATGGATCCAATCAAGTATATCTTCGAGAAACCTGCCTTGTCCGGATGAATAGCAAGATGGCAGATGATTTTGACTGGGTATGACATCCAGTATACGACCCAAAAGGAAATCAAGGGAAGTGTGTTGGCCGACCATTTGGCACATCAGGCAGTGGACGATTACTAGTCTATAAACTTTGAATTCCCGGACGAGAATATCATGATAGTGACTGATTACGAAGAACCTGGACCGGATGAAGGACCTGAGGAAGGATCCCGATGGTCTATGTACTTTGATGGAGCTTCAAATGCTTTGGGTAACGTCATTGGCACCGTGATCATATCTCCTAAAGGCTCTCATACTGCGTTCACCGCCCGACTATGTTTCAACTGCACCAACAACATGGCAGAGTATGAAGCGTGCATCATGGGTCTTCGAGCAGCTATTGACCTAAGGATTAAGTTTCAGAGTATGCTCGGAGATTCCGCTCTCGTGATCAGTCAGATTAAAGGCGAGTGGGACACGAAACACCCTAATCTTATTCCTTACAAAGAGTATGTGTTGACTTTACTTCCGCACTTTGAGGAGATAAGCTTTGAACACTTCCCTAGAGAGGAGAATCAGTTGGCGGACGCACTAGCTACGATGTCTTCTATGTTCAAAGTCAGTTGGGACAACGAAGCTCCCCAGATTATCATTGAAAGGTTGGACGAACCTGCACATTACTATGACGTTGAGACTGAAGAGGTAGCAGATAAACCCTGGTTCCATGAAGTAAAGAGGTATCTCGAGGCTCAGGAGTACCCCGAGGGTGCATCTGTTAATGACAAGAAGTTTTTGAGGAGATTCGCAACAAAATTCTTCATCAGTAATGGCATCCTTTATAAGCGTAACCATGATTCAACCTTACTACGATGTGTGGATAAGAACGAAGCAGAAAGGATCATGACAGATTTACATGAAGGTACCTTTGGGACTCATGCCAGTGGACACACCATGGCAAAGAAAATCCTTCGGGCAGGATACTATTGGTCCACAATGGAAGCTGACTGTTATTAGCATTCTCGGACCTGTCGCAAGTGCCAAGTCTATTCTGATAAGGTGCACGTACCTCTAGTTCCTCTGAATATCTTGATGGCACCTTGGCCTTTTGCAATGTGGGGCATTGATATGATCGGCGAGATCAGACCTACGGCATCCAACGAGCATCGTTTCATCCTGGTAGCAATTGATTACTTTACAAAGTGGGTTGAAGCAGCTTCCTTTGCTACTGTAACCAAGAACGTTGTGGCACGGTTCATTCGGCACAATATGATCTGTCGATATGGTGTACCAGAGAGGATCATTACGGACAATGGTACAAATCTCAACAATAAAATGATCACCGAGCTCTGCGAGCAATTCAAGATACAAAATCACAACTCTTCTCCTTACCGGCCGAAGATGAATGGGGCTGTAGAAGCGGCTAATAAGAACATTAAGAAGATTGTGCAGAAGATGACGGTGACATACAAAGACTGGCACGAGATGTTACTGTTTGCTCTTCAAGGATACCGTACCTCAGCACGGACGTCAACATGGGCAACACCCTATTCCTTGGTTTATGGCATGGAGGCCGTCTTGCCCATTAAGGTTCAGATACCCTCTCTTCGGATTATGAAGGATGTAGGTTTGAGCGAAGATGACTGGATCCAGACCCGACTTGATCAACTGAACTTAATCGATGAAAAGAGACTTACTGCTATTTGTCATGGTCATACGTATCAAAAACGGATGATCAAGGCATTTAACAAGAAAGTTAGACGACAAGAGTATCAAGTTGGGGATCTGGTAATCAAGCGCATTATCTTACCTCAAGGTGATCCCAGGGGCAAATGGACTCCTACTTATGAAGGGCCATTTGTGGTTAAGAACATTTTCTCAGGAGGAGCTATGATTCTAACCACCATGGATGGTGATGACCTTCCTCACCCCGTCAATGCAGACATAGTGAAAAATACTACGCATAATCAAAGACCCGCTAGGTCGACTGGCCTAGGAAAAAATAAGGGCTTCCCGGCGAACCAAAAGGGTTCAGGCAAAAATAAGGGATGAAAATAAAAAATCTATACACCCGGTTAGTCGAAAACCTGAAAAGGCGGCTTGGGCGAAAAAGGGTATCCCAGTGGACTGAAAACCCGAAAGGGCGGTCCAGGAAAAAATTAGGGATCAAAGCGTAACACTATGTCTCATTGGATCACCTTGCAACCAGACTTCGGTATCGACTATCAAGCTCGGACGACACTAATCGATCTGATCTACCTTCAACCAGTAGCAAAGTGATGAGATGCTCGAGGACATAAACGCAATAGCAGAGTTGGAACCCAGTGGGATTATTCACATAGCTATTTTGTTTAGTTTTTCACAAGTTGTGTAAATTCTATTATTCGGCGGTGTTCCCTTACTAGGACGCCAGCCTCTTGTACAAAACGCCTATTTACAGACCAAACTTCAAAAATCAATACAAATTCATTTTTAGACAAATTTTAAACTGTTTTTCCTTTATCTGTTTTGTTTTGCAAAGAACGTCCAATGTTCATTTTTGATATATGCATTTGACATTAATTGCTGCTCATAAATATTTACATGCGAAACAAAAGACCATTACTTGTAATATCAGAAACAGGGGCAATAGAATTGTCCAAGCTTTGCAGTTGCTTTATCCACCAGGTACAAAGGTAGATTCAGTTGAAGAACATGGTCAATGTGTGTTCACTCCCCGCAGAGTAAGATAGTAATGATAGCCCTCCCCAGCTGAGACTTGCAACTGTAAATGAATCGGTAATATTCTCCCCAAGCAGAGCTTATCTACCATCAACACTGAAAAGGCTTAATATCCCCGGCAGTTTTAATATTCCCCAACGAAGTATAAAAATATTCCCCGGCAGAATACAAGATATCCCCAGTGGAGTTTGAAAATTTTCCCAGCGCAGTCTGAAAAAGCTTCCCCAGTGGAATTTGGAGAATCATCCCCATTAGACTTCGGAAGATTGTCCCCAGCAGAGCTCAAAGGATTATCCCCATAAGAGTCTAAAAGGTTATTCCCAGTGAAGTCACAACTGAAAGATCATCCCCAGCAGAGTTCTTTCCTTTCACAAACAAGAAATTTAATCCCCAACAGGATTCGGTATCACCAGCAACGGTAATTCATCCCCAACGGAATTTATTGGTTGAATCCTCAGTAGAGCATCTCTTCCCCACAGAGTCATTCTCTCGTCAGTGTATTCCCCAACGAAGTTATCATCTCCTGCAGGTTTATTCTCACAATCATCTTTATTCGCTATCCCCAGCGGAAATAAAGAATTCAGATCTTTTCTCCAGCATCTATCCGGGATTTATTTCCCCCTGCTACAAACATCACATTCTCATCCATCATGACACATGCATATACGCATCATACAACACAATCTCATTTATTTTGAGAACATCATCGTTTGATACATATCATACATTTCATACAACTAACCTTTACGTTTCAGGAAGGATGCAGTTAAATTCAAAGCTATGAAGCTTTTATCTCATTCGAATTACTGACCGGTTCTTAAATCTCAACTGAATTAGTCTCGATTGAATTACAGATAAGGTTCTAAATCTCGACAATTTTCCTCCGTCGAAGTGTGGACGAGTTCTTAAATCTCAATAGAATTATCCTCCGTTGAATTACAGACAGTTCCTAGATCTCGATGAAGATGTTTCTCCTCAGTCGAAGTACTAACCGGTTCTTGAATCTCAACTACATTAGTCTCAGTTGCATTACAGATAAGGTTCTAAATCTTGACAATTTCCTCCGTCGAAGTGTGGATGAGTTTCTTAAATCTCAACAGAATTATCCTCCATTGAAGTACAGAAAGTTCCTAGATCTCGATGAAGATGTTTCCCTCAGTCGAAGTACTGACCGGTTCTTAAATCTCAACTGAATTAGTCTCGGTTGAATTACAGATAAGGTTCTAAATCTCGACAATTTTCCTCCGTCAAAGTGTGGACAAGTTCTTAAATCTCAATAGAATTATCCTCCGTTGAAGTACAGACAAGTCCTAGATCTCGATGAAGATGTTTCCCTCAGTCGAAGTACTGACCGGTTCTTAAATCTCAACTGAATTATTCTCGGTTGAATTACTGATAAGGTTCTAAATCTCGACAATTTTCCTCCGTCGAAGTATGGACAAGTTCTTAAATCTCAACAGAATTATCCTCCGTTGAAGTACACAAGTCCTAGATCTCGATGAAGATGTTTCCCTCAGTCGAAGTACTGACCGGTTCTTAAATCTCAACTGAATTAGTCTCGGTTGAATTACAGATAAGGTTCTAAATATCGATAATTTTCCTCCGTCGAAGTGTGGAAGAGTTCTTAAATCTCAACAGAATTATCCTCCGTTGAATTACAGACAGTTCCTAGATCTCGATGAAGATGTTTCCCTCAGTCGAAGTACTGACCGGTTCTTAAATCTCAACTAAATTAGTCTCGGTTGAATTACAGATAAGGTTCTAAATCTTGGAAATTCTCCTCAGTCGAAGTACTGACCGGTTGTTAAATCTTAAATGAATTATCCTCGGTTGAATTACAGATAAGGTTCTAAATCTCGACAAATTTCTCCCAGTTGAATTACGGACAAGTTCTTAAAACTCAGCAGAGATGTTCTCTCAGTTGAAGTACATGCAATCCTAAATCTCAACAAAAGTTAGACTTCCCCCAGCAGAATTTTCTACAACAACAGGTATGCAAGTTCTCGCTAAGGAATCTCTTATGCGATCGACACTCCTGCAGATGGCATCTTTAATCCCATCCTCCCGCCAACAATCTCCAAATGGAATTTGTAAGCCCATTCTCGACATCACAAGGCTGATACCACTTCATGCGAGTGCAAATTTCTGGGCACTCTAGTGTTCAATCATCTTCCACCTTCGGATCAAGAAAGGCACGAAAGCCAATCTACATCCTCGGGTTTAAGAAGATTGAACAAGGGCAGCTGTTGTACCCCAAAATTTTCCCTCTCATATTTCTCAAGACATTGCAAGGAAAATCTCAAAGTTGCTCAAGTTTGCTCAAGAGTGGGTCAGACAAGTCATCTCCTAAGGCAGTCAACCCCAAATTAGGGTTTTGTGTTGCATCAAGATCCTTGAGTCCAAATGACCTCAAGTGCTCCCTAATGTCTTAATATTTTCTCAAGATCATCCAGGTCAAATTTCAAGCCTTGCAGGGAAAGTTTGCCCAGTATATTGCTCAAAGGTCCAAAATCCGACTGTGCTAGGGCAAAAGTCAACTGTGGCCTATAAACAGTCAAACTTCAAGATTTTTTGTCAACATTATCATTTTGAAGGATATTTCATCATTTGATCAAGGTTTGATCATGATTCATCAAGGATTTCTCAAAATTCATCAAGACTCAAAAGTTGCTAAATTAGGGTTTTGTAGGAAAAGTCAACTCAACTTTGACCAAGCATAACTTTCTCATACTTTATGAGAAATGACCCATCCAAAGCTCATTTTGAATAGGATTAAATTTCCTACAATCCATCTTCATACCCCAAGATCAAAATATGCACTCACAAGAAGTTATGAATTTGGACATTATAGATCATTTTTGAAAGTCAACAAAAACACCTTCTTTGTCAAAGCTTATAACTTGAGAATGGAATGTCAAAATGATATGAGACCAAAAGGGTTGATTTTAGGACATAAGCTTTCTAAAAAGTCTAAGAACACCTCCAAAAAGTTCAAAATTGAAAAAGTTATGCATTATTGAAGTTGGACATTTTTGCAAAATTGCCAAAAGTCAACTATCCCCAAAACTTCAAATTTTGTCAAATGGGCCCATTCTTTTCCACTTGATTTGAGCTTGCATCATTCCCCACGTGTCCTAGCTTCAGCCATGAGCTCAGATTTCTTTTTTATTATTTAATCTGATTTTTTATTGAATTTATTCATTTTAAATCAAATAAAATCATAGAAAATCCAAATAATTAAAAACTCTTGATTTATTGATTGTTTTAGGCTTTGTTTACAGCTAGCAACATCATGGAATTCGTATCAGGCCATATCATGTACAAAAATATTGCATCAAATAAAATTTGGAAAGGTTAATAATGGAGATCAAATCAAATATGTATGCATTGATTTAGAGAGATTCAGTCCATGATTTCTACCCTAATGCAAAGCATGATACATAAGGAAGCCAAAGCAATCGAAAGAAGGGTTGGAGGCTGCAGAAAGAGGCAAAACAAAGTTGAAAAAAAGTGACAAAAAGCTTGAAATTGAAATCGTGCTTAGAGGCGTTTTCAAGGGCTAAGACTAGTCCCAATCTCTTCCTGGGTGTTCACTCAATCTACCTGGATCAAAAGCAAGCTTCTTCACACCCCATAACGTGCTTTAAGTACCACGAAATATACCTCTGTTCTTGATTTCACAACTCAGAATTTAAGCATTATTTTCATGAATCAATACCATATTTTGAATCTACATGACATTTGCAAGCGCTTAGTATTATCCAATTGCTTTTATCTGGCCTGAACGAAGAACCACCATAGCTAGGGTTCTTCGTTTGTTTTTGGGGTTTTCCATTTCAGGTAAAATAAGGACTCAAGAAGGGCATGGTGTTGATCAGGAAGCCAAGATGAACCTAACCATGTCCTTGTAATTGATTTATGTGACCTAGGGAAGATTTTAGGACATGCCTGCATTTTTAGCTGCGGATTCAAATCCGCAGGTAATCTTTTATAGGTTTCAGGACAGGGACGATGAGGTGTCCCCTGCCCATTGGTGCGTTCAAACCGCGCGCGCGTTTTTATTTGTTCTGAACAATAATCGTTGTTTTGTTATATTATTATTATTATTATATAATATATTAACAAACAAATCAGTTCAACGTAGTGGCAAGGCAAGCGTCCAATATCCATCAGGACCTGGGTTTGAATCCTAGGTCCCTCACTTTCTTTGATATTTTTCTTCTTCAGGTGATCACGTGTATATTTAGGCTTGCAGTGTACCATGCACCTTCATACATCTAATAGCCAGATGGCCTAAAGGCCAAATTTGATGGTTCCAAGCTGATAGTCCACATGGAACCAAGTCAACACACACCCACCAGATCTCACAAAGTCAAACAAGGCCAGCTGCATTTGGGCCACAGATTTGCTATCAACACTCCCAAATTCAGGCCCATACCCCCTCTTCTCTTCTATTTTATTTTGCTTTATTTATTTATTTTATTATTTTTATTTCATTTACTAACCAATCAAAAATTCAGTCTTTTATAAAATAAAATCACAAAAATAGTTTTTATATTTAATCAAATTTTAATTTTAATTTTTATTAATAAACACTAATTAAATTAATTTAGGTTTTAATTAGATTTAATTAGGTTTTAATTACTAACATTAATTATTTTATTTTTCTTTCTTAAAATAACAAAAACCCAAAAATAATTTATTTTTTAATTAATTAATTTATTAATTTAATTTATTAATTAATTTAGGTTTAATTTCTTTCTTAAAATAAAAACAACAAAAAGATAGTTCCTTTAACCAAAAGGGTCAAAACCCTAATTACGCGCTCAATTTAATTTCCCGCACGCGATTTACTTTCTTTTATCCAATAATGTACTTGCTCCCGGAATGTAATAGTAAATAGGACTTTTATTTATTTTTATCGTTTTATTTATTTTTAAAGGGTTTGTCTTTGGCGATGTAAATACCCGACGCCTTGTAATTTAAATTCCGCATTTTATTTCTGCAAAATATAACTGTTAGATGTTTGATAATATGATGGCATGACAAGACTGAATGTCTTAACCTAAAATCAACTTAGATCACCCTTAACATGTACAAAGATAAAAATAAACTGAAAACGACACACTCTCACATGTACACTCTTAGGGTACACCCCACTTGGTTGCCTTCATACGCGGTCATTGAGTATAAGTCGTTTTAGAGGTCCCCCTCTTGTCTAAAAGATCATAGTCGCCTCAAAACGGTTGCCTCAAATATTGTTGCCTCAAACAAATGATCTAAGACATTAGGGTTACCGCTAAGGCGTCCTAACATTGCCTTAGTGACTGTAAGTCCCTCATTCGAATTGACCCTCAAACTCCAACGACGGTGCTACCTACTCATTCATAGTGGGATAGCATTGTCTAAAGGAAATTAGTATAGAACTATTCCTTTTTCGAGTAGGTAGATGGTTCTTAGATACTTGCTCTTTCAAAAAACAAAAACTCTTCACACTTACACCTTTCGAACAAAGTTTTCAAAAACACTTCATACGCTCTTGAGGACAGAAGCAAGAGTTAAATCGAAGTTTCAAATAAAAACTTTTTCAAATCCACAAGCACAAAGAAAGAAATTGAAAAAAATATGAGCAAGTACCTAAGAGCCCGTGGATAACCACGGATAGAAAGGGAACTAATACCTTCCCTTTCTATAATCTACCCCCCGAACCCGAGAAATATCTCGAAAAAAGGAATTTTTCTGTGCTTTTTTCCTTTCCTTGTTGGATAAAATAAAAGTCGATGGCGACTCTTGCTTACCGCGACATTTTGCAAAAACAAACGCAAAACGCAAACCAACATTCCAAAAAATAGTCAATTCTTCCCACTGTATCACAGTCACATAGTTGAGTTTTGGCATGGCCATTCTCACGAGATTAATCAAGTTTTACGCTTGATTAATCATAACCCGAATCAACCACTTTGGTCATTACACCAAGTGTTTCCATGCACAAAAAAGGTCTCATGGTTGAGGATATGAACACCTACTCTCACGAGGTTAATCAAGTACACCCCTTGGTTAATCATAACCCGATTTAACTCCCCTACACCTAGTACCCCATTTATCTTGTGGACACTCATGCTATGATTTTGCAATCGATTGTTGAAGCGACCTAGATATACCTATTTGACGGTTGATTGAGGAGGTCCAAAGAGGCATTTTGTAGAGTTTTCTTATTTCATGCGCTTTAAAAAGGCAACGGACCAACTCCGTTAGGTATCATCATGAGTTCATACTTCATTTCTGCATTTTAATGTTTTTCTAGATATCATGAGAAGTAGGAACTTTACTACTTTCTGATGTCAAGAGAAGCAGGAAGATAAATGTATGATGGGGATCTCCGTGGCTGATATCTGTCAGGAATCCCTCTGGTTTATCTAAAGACCTATTTAATGATTTTGAGCAATACTTTAGATAAGTTGATAGGAATCATGGTACAGTTTATCCATAAGTGCACCACCAGCAGCTGCGTCAATTGTTAGTCTTGTGTTGTACAGGAGACCATTGTAAAAGGTGTGGATGATCAACCATTCTTCTAGATCATGATGTAGACAGAGTCGTAACATGTCTTTGTATCTTTCCCATGCTTCCAAAAGAGATTCACTTTCCTTTTGTTTAAAACCATTAATATTGGCTCTTAGCATAGCCGTTTTACTCAGCGGAAAATATCGTGCTAGGAAAACTTTCTTTAACTCGTTCCATGTGGTAACAAAGTTGGATGGTAGAGATTGGAGCCATGATCTAGCTCTATCTCTTAGTGAGAAAGAAAAAAGACGAAGTCTTATTGCTTCAGGGCTAACACCATTTGCTTTCACTGTGTCTGCGTACTGCACAAACACGAATAGATGAAGATTTGGATCATCCATAGCACACCCTAAAAATTGGTTTTGTTGGACAGCTTGCAAAAGTGAAGGCTTTAACTCGAAATTGTTCCGTGCGATAGCGGGAGCAACAATACTGTTGTGGGGTTCCTCTTGCAATGGGGAAACATAATCCTTTAGAGGGAGATTTTGGGGTCCTTCAGCCATTTTTGGGCCAGGAAGAGAAAAGTCAGGAAGATTGGTTTCGAAAAGATTGTACTTGGCTTGATACTCTCTAATTCGGCGTCTTATACTAACAAAACGCTTGACCTCGTCGATTGGTTTCTCTAACTCCTCGTATTTAGAGCGAGTGCTTGGCATACAATCGAAGGTTAAAATTAAAATAAAATTGGTTGCCTTAGTCTATACTGCATAACAAGGGATTTACATTATTTGACTAATTCAGTCCTCGGCAATGATGCGCTGAGTCCATCAAATGGAGACAATCGTAACTGCTATATGGATCGTGGTGAGCGGCATGCGTGCGTGACATGGGGCATAAAAATATTATATGTCCCGGTCGTAACATGAAACGTGCCAAGGGGAACAAAACTCCATTTGTCCCGGTCGTGCCATCCTTGTGGCGGGTGACACGCCTTCTGGTGCAAGAAGTACTGAAATGCTTCAAAAAGGCCATTTGAACTTCATTTTTCCATTGTTTTTCTTCCTTTTCTCATTTATGTATTGCAAAAGCTAAGTACCTGAAATATGTTGCAAATACTACAAACAAAGATAAAATGTGATATAATAAATGCAGAATCGAAGTTTTATCTACGTAAATCGGTTGGAAAATGCTATAACTTTTCGTGCTATCAAACTCCCCTAAGCTTGAACTTTTGCTTGTCCTCAAGCGATAAAATCAGTGTAAAAATAATTGAGCATATGTTAAATGCGAATTCACGATGCGATTCAAATTGTAAGAGGTTGCTAGTGTTCTTGTGGAAACATAGGCGTAAATAGATACAGTGATAACACTAAACTCCCCCATCGTGCAGACCAATTCCAGTCATGCCACTATAGCTTAACCTAGTTATTTTTTCTAAATTTCACCCGTTTTCATTCTAATGCTATCACATTAAGCCCTTTATCTTTACACAGACATAATAGAGTAGCCGGTTAGTGACTTTGATCCTTTGAAGTAATGAGGTTCTAGAACATAAATGCGGTAACCTCCTTTAATTCTCCCAATGGCAAGTTGCAGGGGATCAGACCATAGTCTTCCCTACCAAGTTCAGTACTAGATACCTCTGAACTAACTGACAAGGAGTTTCTTATTGTTATATTGTGCAGGCTCTGCATCCGTTGGATTAAGTGATCGAGTGTGGGTTACTAAACTTAATTGGTGCAATGCTTATAGTAAGCATGTATCTTTTGAGTAATTTGGATCATTAACTTATTCACTGACTCCCTACGTAGTTTGTGTCCAAGACGGTGCTGACTGCTAAATAAACTACTCCGAGTTACTTTAAAACTAAAGCATAAGGTTTCGGTATAAAGGGTACTGAAATTGATCTAGCACAATTTAGAGATTTAGAGTGTTACGACGGTATCGATCATGCTTCTGTTTTGCTCAAAGTTTCTCGTTTGTGTTAAAATGTGAGCAACCTGTATACTCTTCGAACGCATCACATTACGCAAGTAACAAATAAATTTTTTGTTATGGCTCAATAAAGTGGGGAAATTAGATAATAGCTCAAAAATTTGCATAAATGAAGTTGAAAGTACAAAGATTGTTTTGATTACAAGAAATAGGAATGAAAGATATACCTAGGAAACAAAAAAGAGTTCTTAACTAACTAGCTCACCTAAGCTTGAAACAAGCAATGTACCAATGCTTAAAATAAGAAGGGAACAAGAAGAGAAGCAAAATAGATCTATTCTAGCTCATTATCGTGTCCTCTTCCTCGCCCTCGTGCTCGTCCATGTGTACCCGGAGGATGGGGCATAAACACATGGTATATATAATCTTGAAAACCATCCATGCGTACAGTTAAGGCCGCCATTTACTCAGTCAATCTTGCATCCTGATGCTCGTTTCTTTCGTCATATTCATGCCGTTGAGTTTTCATGGCCAACATAAGTTGCATCATTGCATTTTGGTTGTTCTGCATAGCCTGCATTCTCTCATCCTGTTCCATTATGGCATCCATAATGTCATCATTCGAGGTTGGTACTCTGTCTCGTTTTCTCCTGGGCCTAGTGGACGTTCTTGCAACATTTTCAAGAGGAGATTGTTGTTCAGTGTCTCCTTGTTCCATTTATTGCTCTATTTCATCTACTTAGACATTCCCCTGGTCGCCTCGTGCATTATCTCCAGGTGTAGGAGCATCAAGGTCATAAAGCCATGTATCTAAGTTTGTAATATTAGTAAGTGTAAAGTTCGGCAAAATGACGTTAGGAACTACCTTGTTACTCACCATGAGGTTGTACCTGCCATCTCCTCTGTCCTTAATCAAGTGCCCAGCCCGACAATTGTCAATGTCAATGAATGTGGGCGGCAGTGGTTGCAGATTTGCAAGCTTGTCTTGAAGGCGAAGGCCAAGTGCTATAGAGGAGACTATCCCTCCAATGAAGAAAGGCGTAGATCCTCTAGAATACAAGGACTGGATATATGATAAGAGGAAGGTGCTTGAATTGATATTTTTGGCCAGTGGTGAAGGTACAATGGAAGAGGAACAACTCTTTAGAATTAACTTTGTTGTTGTTAATTCTCCCAAAAATGGTGTTGGAGATGACACGATGGAAGTATCTGATTACGGGATTGTGAATGGATGAAGCATAAAGTCCTTCCCAGCTGTTCAGTTCCTCATTAGTAAGAGCTTTCTAAAGTTTGAAAGCCGTAGATGCCCAATCTAGGTCTGTAGAGATTCAGTGATGTACCATCCCTTTGGTAGTAAAGTGGAGCAACTCACCCAGAGACGCTTGATTAATTGAATAATCATCATTGAACATTCTGAAGGTTGTAGTGCCGGATAAGTCTTGGCTTTCGTCACAAGGTTGGTTGTATGAGAACGAACTTAAGAATTCTAAAGTTAGCGACTAACACGTTGGAAGGTTCTGCATGCAGACGAATGCTAGATTGGAGTTTCTGAGTAACCACCTCACACTGTCCAGCAATCCCAATTTTTGTAGGAACTCAGTATCAACATACCGTGTAGGTACTATGAGGCATTGATAGAACTTGAGATACTGAGCCCTTTGGTTCTCTCCGGCTTCTCCATTGCAAAATTTAATTCTGGAAAGATCTGGCTCTGGTATGGAATTTCTCCGTGCCATTGTTGAAGCAAGGAAGATGGGTAAAAGTTTGTGTGAGAAGTTGGGGATTATGAAATGGAAGTGGGTTTAGGGATGGTTTACATAGGGGAATATAATGGAGGTGATAAATGAGTGTTGTAGCCCACAATTTTCCCTCTCATTTTCACTCAAGACATGCGTCTAGAGGTCCTCAATTGCTAAAGGATGACTAAGAATTGACTAGACAAATTCTCCTCCTAAGGCAATAAAACCTCAACTAGGGTTTCAATTTTAAGCAAGACGTGTGAGCCCCAAGGATCCCAAATGTTCTACATTGTCATAATATGTCCTCAAGATCATCCATGCCAAATTTCATGCCTTGAACAACAAGTTTGCTCAGTGAACTGCTCAAATGCCTGAAAATCAACTATACTAGGTCAAAAGTCAATTGTGGCTCAAATACAGTCAAACTTCAAGATTTTTGGTAAAAATCAACATTTTGAAGTATTATCCATAATTTGATAAAGCGTTGATAATGATTCCTCAAGAAATGCTCCTAACTCATCAAAAGTCAAAAATGGAAAATTAGGGTTTCTATAGGAAAAGTCAACCAAACTTTGACCAGGCATAACTTTCTCATACTTTATCAGAAAATTTTCCTCCAAGGCTCATTTTGAATATAATCCAATTACTTACAACTTCTTTTCAGCCCTGAAGTTCAAGAAATGCCTCAATCAAAAGATAAAAGCTCATACACTATAGGTCCTTTTAAAAAGTCAACAAAAACACCTTTTGGGTCAAAGCTCCTTACATGAACATGGAAGATCCAATTGAGATGAAACAAAAAAGGTTGTTTAGAGGACATCCTAAGCTCTCTAAAAAGTCAAAGAACACCATTTTAGGGTTAAAATTGAGAAAGATATGCCTTGCTAAAGTTGACCAATTCATGATTGAAACTTGTTCCTAATATGGCCCACGACCCCTGAGCTCATTCATACTTTATTTCATTATTTTTATTATTTTTTTATATTTTTTATTCATTAAAAGTCAAAATTAAATAAAGAAATAATAGGAAATATGTAAGATATGATTTGAAGATCTTTTTCTCATCAAATGAAGAGCAAAATAGGCTGGCATGACCAAGCAAAAACACATGGGACCAAAAGGAGGGAGATTTTCTTGAAATAGCAAGTTTTGATACAAATTGAAAACTCATATTCTTGCACTGAGTGCCATTGATATTTTCCACAATTGCAACCCTAAATTGATTTTCTATATGTACACAATAATCCTAGGTCAAGAATAGACACGCAACAACCACCAAAGAAGCATACCACAAGTGCAAAATTTTCAGAAATCATGAAACTCAAAAGCACTAGTTCCAGCCTTTGTTGATCAAAACAAAGGAGCCAATATTCCTCATGAAGGTCCCATGAGTCATCTTCACGCATTAGCCAAGCCAAATCGTGCCCAAAACACCTCCTTTAAGCATCACGATTTGGTAAAAATTCTTGAATTCAAATTCTCTTATTACATAATATAAATGAATTATGCATGCATATTTGTATTCATATGATTGTTTTGAATCGTTCTAACGTGCTACATGAAAAGCTAGAAGCTTAGAATGCAGGTTGCCATGGTTAGGGCTTGGAAACAACCAAGGGACGAACAGGGTGATACAGGCCTTCTCAGGACAAATGGCCACCACCATTGAATTCGTAGCACGTGAAATAGGGGGGGGGGGGGGGGGGGGCGTAGCCTGAATTTAGGGCTTTGATTCTGCATATTTTTGCAGATCCAAGTTTTGTTTGGTCGGAGAAGACGACCGTAGCGTAGCTCCGGCATCTTTGACTTCTCTGACCCAGGCGAGGATCATGCGTGGCAGGATACCATGTTTTGATTGGTTTGTTTAAAATTCCAGGGCCCCACTTGCTGGCGCGTGCTTGACAACTCAACCATGGTCTTGTTTTCCCTTATAATATTATTTTGTTATTATATGTATGAATGACCAGGCAGCGCAGATGGCAAGAGTGAAGGGCTTAAGGCTTTGTATGTATGGGAGGTCAGGGGTTTGACCCTTGCCTCCTGCATATTATTTTTCCAATTTTTAATTGCAGATTCAATACATTACACTCCCAGGCGCGCACCATGTGTCACATCCTCATCACCTTTTGATCTATTTAGTACCAGATCTGACGCCCATAAACGTTTCCCCATGATGGATCTCCCTACCACGACAACACTGGATCCAACGTGAGCGTGGGCCATCAGAGTTGGGTCTGGAAAAAATTCAACAACACACCCTTACAATTGGGTTTCACACCATAAAACCATAAAAATTAGGACTTAGTTTTTTTTAATAAATTAATTTTTTCAAATTAATTAATTTAATTAAATTTAACCTATTTCATCAATTAAAATTAATTAGAGAATTACGTTAAAATTCAATTTTTTTTCATAAAATACAAAAAAAACATTTTTGATGAACAATTAGATTTTTTAGGGTTTAGAACTCTTTCCCGTCTTAATTTTGTGCACTATTATTTTTTACCATTTATGTAACTGCGCCCGATTTGTAATAGCTAAATTAGGGTTTTTATTTTTCCACTTTACTTTTAAGTCCATTACTTATGTATCTACACAAAAGCCCTGTAATAGCGTAGAAACTTTTATTTCTCGCTCTTTATATTCTTATATGCTTGTATATACTTGTTAGTGACTTAGGCGTGCATGACAAGATTAAGTAAATTAATCATTAGATCACTAATTGCAAGACAAATATCTGAAAAAGCACTGTTGCACACTTGCACCCTCAGGGTATACCTCACTTGATGGCCTCAAAAAACAATGGTCATATCCCTCGAACGTAGGGATATCTTAGCAAAGACCCTCAATATAAAAGTTATCATAAAAGATCACGGTCCTTTAACGTGCCTCGAGTTGCCTATGAGAAATGATCTTGTCCCTCGATGTTGCCTATATGATGACAGTCCCCTAGAACGCTAAGATATCCTTACATGTTGCCTTCAATGACCATAATGTCCCTTTCGATAGTCCCTCAACATCCGACGATAGGGCTACCTACTCACTAATAGTAGGATAGCACTATCTAAAGGAAAGGAGAAAAAGAACGTCCTTTTTTGAGTAGGTAGATGAATCTTAAGTACTTTCTCAAACTTTAGTTTTCACACTTACACACTTTTCAAAAACTATTTTCAAAAACGCTTTATCACACTCTCGAGGACGGATACGAGAGTTACCATAAAGCAAACAAAAAACTTCCAAAACATACAAACACAAACAGTTTTCAAAATGAGCAAGTACCTAAGAGCCCGTGGAAAACCACAGATGGAAATGGTGCTAATACCTTCCCTTTCCATAATCTACCCCCCTTACTCAGAAAATCTCGAAAAAGGTCTTTTTCTGTTATTTTCACCCTTTCCTTTGTTGGATAAAAGAAAAGTCGGTGGCGAGTCTTGCTTACCGCGACATTTGTGAACAAAAAACACAAACCAGTATTGAACAGTCGGTTCTGCCACCGTATCATAGAACTGGCGACTATGCTGGGGAAAATAATAAAAGTGGGGTTTACCTTAGGGTCTAGATCATTTTGCTTCTTTGTCTGTTTATTTGCTTTACTTTTAAGGGTACTGTTTGGGTTACTATAGATCCTACAACCAATCTGGGGAAACCTTTTAGGTAAGTAGCAATAAATCGTGGAAACTGTGCGGGGTATACCGACACAGTTGAAGCGATGGCTACGTTGATGCGACACTTTGGTTGGTATCGGTAGCCCTTGAGTGAATCAAGGAGAATACGGGGCCACCGTATGGTGTCATGAAGCGTCAACTGACCTTAGAACCTTTAATTGAACAACTTGGCCATTAGGACGTAGTGAGATGGCCGTCTTTGGTGTATTCCTAAAGTCGGAAGATACTCGATGCTACACTCATTGAGATTTGACTCCTGAGTTTTATTTGGTTACAAGTCAGTTGCACATCGAACGAAGCTCGTGGGAAAGATCAATAATATTGAGATCCCTTAGAACCTGGTTACTATTTATAGGACAGGTTGAACCAATCCAACTTTAAGAGGGTATGACCTTAAAACCCATGCAAGCCTTAAACCTAAGATTTTTGTGATTTACTTGTGCTTGCTATATCACTGATTTCTTAGCATAATCATGACATCATAACATGACATATCATACTAACCATTTCAAGTATTTTCTAGGGCTTATCTTTATTTTGTTTTGTAGTACATGACATCCGCTCGCAGGAACACTATCCAAATCAACCTTGTGAAAGTACATCCACAACTCAAGGACTTAGCATCAAGGATTCCTGAAAGCTCTCCCTTCACTGAAAAACATGGTCGACTTCTCAACTTAGTCACTATAAACCCTGATGAAGAAATATTAAAGGTGCTCTTTTAGTTCTTTGACCTGTTGCACCACTGCTTCACTTTTCCTGATTACCAGTTAGTGCCTACTATGGAGGAGTTTTCTCAGTTATTGGGGGTGCCTATCCTTAATCAAATACCATTCAACGATACGGAAAGAGACCCAAAGCCCAAAGATATGCTCAAGCTCTGTCTTTGCAACGGCCTGATGTAGTGGCAAATTGGGAAACCAGAAGAAATGTCCAAGGATTTCCAATTAAGTTTCTATTTGGGAAAGCTCACTATTTTTGGGATACCCTGGATCTACAAGCTTTTGAGGAAGTGTTGGCCCTTCTTATCAATGGGATGGTACTATTCCCTAACACGGACCACCTCGTAGATGTGAATGTGGTCAAGGTTTTTCTGTCTCATAATCTGGTACCTACTTTACCGGGGGATATCCTACACTCTCTACATACTCACACTCTAAAGACAAGAGGTACCCTTTTGTGTTGCACTCCTCTAGCACCTACCCTGGTCTATTTTGAGAAATGAGCAGGGTATGAGATGGTCTAATAGGTTGATGTCCCTTACACATTCAGATATTCATTGGTGTTCGTGATCCTTAGAGAATGTTACCATCATTGATCGCCGTGGGGAATACCCTAATGTCCCTCTCTTAGGCATTAGGGGAGGAATCACTTATAATCCTTGTTTGGAGTTGCGACAGTTTGGTTATGCCAGAAGGGATGATCCTCATGACGCACTCGTCCAAGGAATCATTTTTGATAATAAGAATGATATTCAAGGTTATTGCAAGAGGTTCATTCGAGCCTAGGGCATGATAAACAGAGTTGATAGCAAGACACTGGGGCACAAGAATTCCATCCCTCTTAAGCCCTATCTCAAATGGGTTCAAACTCGTGCTCAATGTCTTATGGTGCCTTACCCCTCCATCTTACATGTGATTATGGAGCCAATTGCTGAGGGAGACACTCCTTACGTTGTTCTTCATCCTGACATGCCAATTGATTTTGAGGAGCTACGGAGATCCTGGATCTAACTCAAAGAAGAACGAGATACTTTTGAAACCTAATTCTACGCTAGCAAGAAGAAGGTTCTAGAGCTCACCCGGTTACTTCATGAGGAGAGGAGTATAAATTCCTACATTGCACCAAAAAGGATGCACCTGTGGGAAGCTTGAAGTATTTCTTTACTTGGAGAGTTTATATTTTTTTGCTTTCTTCCTTTGTGAGCCCAAGAGGCATTACTGTGACCAATGAAATATCTTAATATAATTAACGTTTGTTCTCTTTCTGTTTAAGCAAATTTGAGTCTTAGAAATCCTTGAAAACATTGCATACATATATCATACATATCATTGCATAAGCAGGTTTCAAAGCAAGTATCTCATCCTCTTTGCTGTTTATTTCAATAATGGCTCTAGAACAAACAATGAAGGATCTACAAACTCAGAATGCACAACTTCAACATATGATCATGGCACTGGCCAAGGGGCAAGAGGAACTGAAAGCCCTGATTGTCAAAGACAAGACTAGGAAACCAAGGAAGATAGCTGGTGTGGTGAACTTGGGAAGGAGATTCAAAGGACCACTATGGTAAGTTGTTGAGCTGCCATCTTCATCAAAAGAAGGAGATAATCAAGAAGGGGAGACAAGAGAGGAAGACCCCAGTCCAAGGGAATCTGACAATGAGACTGACTACAATGAAGAGTAGTACCCTCCGGCCGATGAAAAGTACAAACAACTGGAAGAGCGTCCGAGTGCAATGGAAATCCAGAAAGTGCCTGGGATGGACTTTGAAGAGTTGGGTTTGGTATCTGGGGTTGTCATCCCACAGAAGTTCAAGGTACCAGTGTTCACCAAATATGATGGGGTTTTGTGTCCCAAGATGCACCTCCGGTCTTATGTGAGGAAGATCCAGCCTCACACTGTAGACAAGGACTTATGGGTCCATTTCATTCAAGATAGTCTGTCCGGAACTCAACTAGAATGGTTCTACCAGATGGAAAGGACCAACATCCGTAATTGGGAAGACCTGGCCACTTCTTTCTACAAGCAGTATCAATATAACGTAGACCTTACTCCCACCCGTACTCAACTTCAAAGTATGGCTATGGGTTCGAGAGAGGGCTTTGAAGACTATGCTCAGAAGTGGAGGGACTTAGCAGGAAGAGCCCAACCTCCCGTGTCTGATAGGGAGCTAGTGGATATGTTTCTGGGTACCCTGTCTGGTCCATTTTTCAATCACCTGATTGGAAGCTCCTCAACTGGCTTCACTGAATTGATTTTGACAGGAGAAAGAATGGAAGCTGGAATTAGGAGTGGGAAGATTCAAAAGGATGCATCCTCCAGTGTAGTAAGGAAGCCATTTGCTGGGAATAAGGAGATTAGTGCTGTGTACAATCAAAGAAATCAGGACAGAACTGAACGCCGTCTAGCGGTGGGGGCTGTTATGATCTATAAACCTGCACCTACTCAATAAAGGAACAATCATCCTAGAGCGGAAAGGCCTGTGAGACAGTTTAACCGGATTAATATGACTATGCCTAAAGTCTTTCCACATTTGCTAAACTCTAATTTGGTAACCTTGCGGGAAGCTCTTAAGAATCTCAACACCGCCTCTCCTCGCTACAACCCTAATGCTCGCTGTGCTTACCATTCAGAAAGTCCGGGCCATGATACCAACGACTGCTGGGCTTTGAAAAACAAGGTTCAAGACCTTCTCTAGGTGAAGGAAATTAAATTTGACGCCCCTAAGATTCCCAATGTTATCACTGCTTCTATGCCTAAGCATGACCGTGGTGTTAATGCTATTGAAGGTGATGCATTTTTTAATTCTGTTAAGGAACTTGTTACTCCTCTCCTGTCTGTTAAGTGGAACTTATTGAAATCTAGTTTATTTCCGGGCTATGGCGAAGGTTGCCACTTATGTTTATCTCTACCGACTGGTTGTCATTTGTTGAAGGCAGGTGTTCAGCGCCTGATGGATGATAGAGAAATTTTGTTTGAAAAGGCTCCCATTCCGACTATTCTTTGTAAATATATTTCAATCATAACCATTTCTACCAATCCTCCCAGGGTCTCCACAAAAATACCCTTCAGGATTACATCTACTCCGAAGTTGGCTCCACTGATTATTACTATGCCAGGGCCAATACCATACTCCTCGGACAAAAATATTCCCTGGAACTATAGGGGTGACGTCTACTACCACGACGTCAAGCAAGACCTGCTGGCTGTTGAAGACCAGGTTTCTAGAAATGCTGATCCCGACTTGGCAATATTGTTGGAACCAGCAAAATAACAAGAAGTGGAAGAGTGTTCTCCCCTGAGATTTCTCCTCCAAAAGCTGTTACTGGTCCTGTGATCATTCCTACTGTTGTTCTTGTTGATACTACTACTGCAATTCCTGTGATTACCCCTATTGACACCCCTATCACCGAGTCGACCGAGACTCGAGGCAAAAACGTATTGATTGAGCCTGTCTAGACAAAAGAGTAGTCAATGTCTATCCCAGAGGCTTCCAAGAAAGAAATGGAAGAAATTTTGAAGATTATAAAGAAGAGCGACTACAATATGGTCGAACAGTTGGGGCATACCCCTTCAAAGATTTATATGCTAGCCTTACTGTTGTGATCCGAAGCTCATGCGAAGGCTTTGGTGAAGTTTCTTAAAACTGTCCAAGTGCCACACGAAACCTCTGCTGACCAATTTGAAGATTGTATGGCCAGTTTGACGGCTGATAACGGTTTGGGTTTTTCTGATGCTGATCTGACACCTAGAGGGAGGAAACACAATGATGCGCTACATGTTTCTGTCGAATGCATGGGCACTACTTTGGCCCATGTTCTAGTAGATACTGGTTCATCTTTGAACATGCTGCCCAAGAAAGCTCTGGATAGACTAGACTATGAAGGTTTGACCTTGAAGCCCAACAACATAGTAGTGAGGGCTTTCGATGGATCGAATAGAATGGTGCACGAGGAGGTGGACATCCCCATAAAAGTTGGTTCTCAGACCTTCGACTACACCTTCTACGTGATGGATATCAGACCATGTTATTCTTGTTTGTTGGGCCGCCCTTGGATCCATGGGGCGGGAGCTGCCACATCTACTCTGCATCTGATGATGAAGTACCCGGTGAAAGGAAGAATTGTTACGGTACACGGTGAAGAAGAGTACATGGTAAGCCATTTGAATTCCTTCAGATATGTGGAAATGGATGGTGAGTTCATTGAGACTCCATGTCAGAACTTCGAAGAGGTACCTCAGACTATGGCTGCAACTGAAACTGTCATCAATCTGCCAAAGATCACCAGACCTCCCTTGAAGATGGCTTCTCTCAAGGATGCAAAAGCAGTTATTGAAGAAGGTGGGTCTACCATCTGGGGTCAGCTCCCTGATATTCCATACAAGTCTGATAAGTTTGGTTTGGGTTTCTCTTCAGGGGCTCAAAGGGCTATTCGACGTGCTCGTGCTGGAAGACCTCCCCTACGCATTAGCAATCATGGGGTCAACGCTCTAGAAGACAGTGAGGGTGACGACAACATGGATAGCTGGATCTTCCCTACTACCAATGGTGGACCCAGTAACTGGACGACAAAGGACATTGTACCAATTACTTTTATTCAGAAGTAATTGTATTTCTTGTTTTTTTTGGATACGTAATAAACAATATAAACTCTATGGCCATGTGTCTTACCCAGGGCACAATGGTTTATTTGTGAGGGTAATCATGTTTCAATTTCATATGGCATTAATAAAGCATTGGACGTTTATGCATACAAATTTTACGCTCTCTGTTTTTCTTTTCTGCTTTTTAATTTGTCTATACATCTATGCTCTCACACACACTCACGTATCAAACTGCATATCCATATCCACTCTGGATCCCATTGATAACAGTTCTGCTATTGTCAGTTATGACTTTAAAAATCCAATCAACCAAGCCGATGACGAAGGTGAGGAAGATTGTGAGGTACCTGGAGAACTTGCTAGGCTGTTACAGCAGAAAGAGAGGGCTATACAGCCTCATGAAGAGCCAGTTAAGACAATAAACATGGGCACAGAGGAAGACAGAAAAGAAGTCAAGTTCGGTGAGAATCTGGAGCTTGGTGTCAAACAACGGTTGATACATATGTTGCATGATTATGTCGAGATATTCGCCTGGTCATATGAAGACATGCGGGACTAGACACAGATATTGTGGTTCACCGTCTGCCAACTAAAGAAGATTTCCCTCCGGTAAAGCAGAAGGTCCGTCGTATGCGCCCTGAAATGTCAGAGAAGATCAAAGCAGAGGTTATGAAACAGTTCAACGTTGGTTTCTTACCTGTCACCTCTTATCCCCAATGAGTTGCTAACATAGTCCTGGTGCCTAAAAAGGACAGAAAGGTTCAGATGTGTGTGTACTACATAGATTTGAATAGGGCAAGCCCCAAGGATGACTTTCCGCTTCTCCACATTGACGTCTTGGTTGAAAACACTGCACATCATAAGATCTTTTCCTTCATGGACGGTTTCTATGGTTACAATCATATCAAGATAGCACTCGAAGACATGGAGAAGACAACATTCGTCACGCAATGGGGCACTTTCTGCTACAAAGTGATACCGTTTGGGATGAAAAACACCGGGGTAACCTATCAGCAAGCTATGGTAGCTCTGTTTCATGACATGATTCACCATGAGATAGAGGTCTATGTTGATGACATGATAGTCAGGTCTCAAAATGAGGAAGAACACCTTGATCATCTACAAAAGCTGTTTGATAGGTTGAAGACATACAACCTGAGGTTAAATCCGAACAAGTGCACCTTCGGGGTAAGGTCTGACAAACTGATAAGTTTCATTGTTAGCGACAAGGGCATTCAGGTAGACCCTGCAAAGGTGAAGGCTATACAAGAAATGCCGGCTCCCCGCACTGAGAAGGAGGTTAGAGGTTTCTTGGGGCGCCTAAATTGCATTTCCAGGTTCATTTCCCATTTAACTGCTACTTGTGAGCCAATCTTCAAACTCCTGAAGAAAGATCAAGTGGTAAAATGGAATGACGAATGCCAGACTGCCTTCGAGAGAATCAAAGAATACCTTTAAGAGCCTCTAATTCTGATGCCTCCAATTGAAGGAAGACCTTTGATAATGTACTTAACAATGTTAGATAATTCAATGGGGTGTGTGCTGGGGCAGCATGACGAGTCCGGTCGAAAAGAGCATGCAATATACTACCTTAGCAAAAAGTTTACCGAGTGTGAAACAAGATACTCACTGCTCGAGAAAACATGTTGCACTTTGGTATGGGCTGCTCGCCGACTGAGATAGTATATGTTGAACCATACTACTTTGTTGATATCTAAGATGGATCCGATCAAGTACATCTTCGAGAAGCCCGCTCTCTCCAGAAGAATAGAGAGGTAGCAAATGATCTTGACCGAATACGATATCTAATACACGACCCAGAAAGCAATCAAGGGAGGTGTACTAGCTGATCATTTGGCTCATCAGGCCGTGGATGACTACCAGCCATGAATTTGGAATTCCCAGATGAGAATATTATGCTAGTGACTGACTATGAAGAACCTGGACCGGATGAAGGACCTGAGGAAGGATCCTGATGGATCATGGTATTTGATGAAGCTTCTAACACACTCGGCAATGGCATCGATGCTGTAATCATATCTCCCGAAGGCTGTCATACAACTTTCATCTCCAGATTATGTTTCAACTATACCAACAATATGGCAGAGTATGAGGCATGCATCATGGGTCTCAAAGCTGCTATCGACCTGAGGATCAAGTTCTTTAAAATTTTTGGGGATTCAGCCTTGGTAATAAGCCAAATCAAAGGCGAGTGGGACACGAAGAACCCGAATCTCATCCCTTACAAAGAACATGTGCTGACATTGCTTCCACACTTTGAAGAGGTCACCTTTGAACATTTTCCAAGAGAAGAGAATCAGTTAACGGACGCGGTAGCTACTATGTCATCTATGTTCAAGTTTAAGTGGGACAACGAGGCTCCTCGGAGCACTATCGAGAGGTTGGATGAACCAACATACTGCTATGAGATTGACACTGAAGAGGTAGCAGACAAACTTTGGTTTCATGAAGTAAAGAGGTATCTCGAGGATCAAGAATATCCTGAGGGGACGTTTGTCAATGATAAGAAGTTTCTGAGAAGGTTCTCCGTAAAGTTCTTCCTCAATAATGGAATTCTTTACAAGCGCAACCATGAATCTACTTTACTTCGGTGCGTAGACAAAAGCGAAACAGAGAGGATCATGGCAGATTTACACGAAGGTACATTTGGCACCCACTCTAGTGGACATACCATGGCTAAAAAGATCCTACGGGCAGGATACTATTGGTCCACTATGGAAGCTGACTACTATCAGCATTCCCGAACTTGTCACAAATGCCAGATCTATGCTGATAAAGTGCATGTACCTCTAGTTCCCTTGAATGTCTTGATGACTCCCTGGCCCTTTGCAATGTGGGGCATTTATATGATAGGAGAGATTAGACCTACTGCTTCCAATGGGCATCACTTCATCCTAGTGGCCATTGATTACTTCACGAGGCTGCCTCTTTTGCTATTGTTACCAAGAATGTTGTGGCACAGTTTATCAAGCATAACCTGATTTGTCGGTATGGTGTGTCAGAGAGAATCATCATAGACAATGGTACAAATCTCAACAATACGATGATTACCAAACTCTGTAAACAATTCAAGATCTAACATCATAATTCTTCCCCTTACCGACCGAAGATGAATGACGCTATGGAGGATGCTAACAAGAATATCAAGAAAATCATACAAAAGATGACAGTGACATATAAAGACTGGCATGAGATGTTACCATTTGATCTTCATGGTTACCGCACCTCAGCACGCACGTCAACAGAGACAACACCTTATTCTCTGGTATATCGTATGGAGGTTGTCCTACCTATTGAGGTCCAAATCCCTTCTTTGAGGATCATGAAGGATGTGGGTTTGAACGAAGATGATTGGATCCAGACTCAACTTGATCAACTGAATCTGATTGATGAGAAAAGGCTTACAGCTGTCTGTCATGGTCAAATGTATCAAAAACGAATGATCAAGGCTTTCAACAAAAAGGTCAGACGTCAAGTGTATCAAGTGGGTGATCTAGTAATCAAGTGCACCATACTGCGACAAGGTGATCCCAGGGGAAAATAGACTCCCACGTACGAAGGGCCATTTGTGATCAAGAGCATATTTTTCGGTGGATCCATGATTCTAACCACCACAGATGGTGACGACCTTCCTCACCCTATTAATACAGACATAGTGAAAAAATACCACGCATAAATAAAGACCCACTAGGTCGACTGGCCTAGGAAAAAATAAGGGCATCCTGGCAAACCAAAATGGTTTGGGAAAAAGTTAGGGATAAAAACAAAAAAATCTGTACACCCGGCAAGTCGAAAACCTGAAAAGGAGGCTTGGGCAAAAAAGGGTATCCCGGTGGACTGAAAAATCGAAAGGGCGGTCCAGGCAAAAGTTAGGGATTTGAAGTGTACGACTATGTCCCATTGGATCACCTTGTGACAAGACTTCAGTATCAACTATCAAGTTCAAACGGCATCGATCAATATAGTCAGCTTCAGACAAGTAGAAAAGTGATGAGACGCTCGAAGACATAGGGGAAATAGCAGAATTGAAACTCAATGGGATTATTACACATAGCTGTCTTCTCTTTGTACACTATGTTGTGTAGTTTTCACTTCTTACGGCGGTGTTCTCCTACTAGAATGCCAGCCTCTTTGTACAAAATGCCTGTTATAGGAAAACTTCAGAAATCAATACAAATCATTTCTTTGAAAGTACAAAATTGTTTGTTTTTCTTTTTCTGTTTTGTTTTGTAAAAATGTCCAATGACTTATTCTTGACATATGCATTTGAATATGATCGATGTTCACAAATACTTGCATAAAACAGAAGGACAATTGCTAATGACTTTAAGAAACAGGGCAAAGTCTAAAAAACAATTTGTAGTCCCGACAATTACTCCCTCTAGCAGGTATAGGGGCAGAGACAGTTCGAGAAGAAGTCACCGTTACATATGACTCCGTGATGTCCATGTTCCCCACAGTGTAGAAACAATCAATTGTTTATCTCTCCTCCCCCAAGAAGGAATTACCTTCTCCAGAAAAGTTCCTTCAGAGAGCTGAAATCTGTTTTCCCTAGCCGAGTTTTATAATTTCAAACAGTTTATAAAACCTTCTCCCGGGTAGAGTTTATTTCTCTAACTGCAGAAGTTTAGGCCCCAAAAAATTTTATTTCTCTACATCGGTAAAATCTTCTAACAGAGTATCTTCCTCCCCACAGAGCCATCCTCAAGCAGGAGTTGAAGATCCCCGGTAGAATATCCTCAAATAGAAAGAGGTAATCCCCGGAAAACCATATCCATTCATCATCCCCAGCGGAAATGAAGGATTCAGCCTCCTTATACTCTCCAGCAGTAGTCCGGGATTTACTTTCCCAGACTAAGAAATATCGCAATAGCATCCCATGTTCATACATCATGGCATGCGCATACACGTCACATACAACATAATCTCATTTACTTTGAGAGAATCACCACAATGCATTTCATACACCATGACATTGCATATGACTAACTCTTTTCCTTTTTTAGGGAAAAGATCAAATCAACAAACACCACTGACTACTTATGTGACCTAGTAGTCTTCTCAAAAGCTACGTCTGATGAAGGGCTATTTCAGCAATTTCCTCAGAAAGATGTCCTCATAAGACCTTCTCTGGTTCAGTTAGATCGATCCTAAGATCTCCCTGATTCCTATTCCAGTTGAAGATATTCCATCACTTTCGTATGGTTCAGTCGAATCAATCCTAAGATTCTTCTGATTTCGATTCCACTCAAAGTTAATTAAAGACCTTCTCTGGTTCAGTTAGATCGATCCTAAGATCTCTCTGATTCTAGTTGAAGATATTCCAAGACTTTTGTCGGGTTCAGTTGAATCGATCTTAAGATTCTTCTGATTTCCATTCTAGTCAAAGTTAATTAAAGACCTTCTCTGGTTCAGTCAGATCGACACTAAGATCTCTCTGATTCCTATTCCAGTTAAAGATATTCCAAGACTTTTGTCAGGTTCAGTTAAATTGATCCTAAGATTCTTCTAATTTCCATTCCAGTCAAAGTTAATTAAAGACCTTCTCTAGTTCAGTCAGATCGACACTAAGATCTCTCTGATTCCTATTCCAGTTGAAGATATTCTGAGACTTTTGTCTGGTTCAGTTGAATCGATCCTAAGATTCTTCTGATTTCCATTCCAGTCAAAGTTAATTAAAGACCTTCTCTGGTTCAATCAGACCGACACTAAGATCTCTCTGATTCCTATTCCAGTTGAAGATATTCCAAGAATTTTTTCTAGTTCAGTTGAATCGATCCTAAGATTCTTCTGATTTCCATTCCAGTCAAAGTTAATTAAATACCTTCTCTGGTTCAGTTAGATCGACACTAAGATCTCTCTGATTCATATTCCAGTTGAAGATATTCTAAGACTTCTGTCTGATTTAGTGAATCAATCCTAAGATTCTTCTAATTACCTTTCCAGTCAAAGTTAATTAAAGACTTTCTCTGGTTCAGTAAGATCGACACTAAGATCTCTCTGATTCCTATTCCAGTTGAAGATATTCCGAGACTTTTGTCTGGTTCAGTTGAATCGATCCTAAGATTCTTTTGATTTCCATTCCAGTCAAAGTTAATTAAAGACCTTTCTCTAGTCCAGTTAAATCGATAATAGGATTTTTTCTGATTTCTATTCCAGTTTAAGAAATTGCAAAGCCTGGAGCACGACCAGATAACAATTTAATCTCATTCCCCCAGTAAGTCACTGTGAAGCCTGGAACACGACCGAATAGCAGTCAACATTATTATCCTTAGCAAGTCACTGTGAAGCCTGGATCCTGACCAGATAGCAGTTCACTTCCGTCTCTTCAATCAAGAGATGACTCCCTAATAGAGTAGTGGGCAACTGAAGCTCCTGAACTCTATTTCCCAAAACAGAGACCAACATTCCTCAGCAGAGTCCTCCCTAACAACCGGAATATGAATTCCCACAAAGGGATAACTCATGAAATCAACATTGTTCTGGATGGCATCTTTAAGCCCATCTCCGACGATCTTCCGTCACCTACTCTGGATGGCATCTTTAAGCCCATCTCCGACGATATTCTGTCACCTACTCTGGATGGCATCTTTAAGCCCATCTCCGATGACCTGCCGTCACCTCCTCCAAATGTCATCTATAAGCCCATTCTAGATACTATCTACACGGTCAAATATCATTTCAGACGAGTGCAAATTTCTGGGCACTCTAGTGTTCAATCATCTTCCACCTTCAGATCACGAAAGGCAGACCAACAAATCTACATCCTCAAGTTTAAGATGAATGAACAAGGGAAGCTGTTGCACCCCAAAATTTTCCCTCTCATTTTCACTCAATACATGCCTCTAGAGGTCCTCAATTGCTCAAGGATGACCAAGAATTGACCAGATAAATTCTCCTCCTAAGGCAATAAAACCTTAACTAGGGTTTCAATTTTTAGCAAGATGTCTGAGCCCCAAGAATACCAAATGTTATCCATTGTCCTAATATGTCCTTAAGATCATCCATGTCAAATTTCATACCTTGAACAACAAGTTTCCTCAGTCAACTGCTCAAATGCCTGGAAATCAACTGTACTAGGTCAAAAGTCAACTGTGGCTAAAATACAGTCAAATTTCAAGATTTTTGGTAAAAATCAACATTTTGAAGTATTATCCATCATTTGATCAAGGGTTGATCATGGTTCCTCAAGAAATGCTCTTAACTCATCAAAAGTAAAAAAATGGCAAATTAGGGTTTCTATAGGAAAAGTCAACTAAAGTTTGACCAGGCATAACTTTCTCATACTTTATCAAATTTTTTTCCTCTAAGGCTCATTTTGAAGAGAATCTAATTCCTTACAACTTCTCTTCAGCCCTCAAGTTCAAGAAATGCCTCAATCAAAAGATACAAGCTCATACATTATAGGTCCTTTCAAAAATTCAACAAAAACACCTTTTGGGTCAAATCTTCTTACATGAACATGAAAGATCCAATTGAGATGAAACCAAAAATATTGTTTATAGGACATCCTAAGATCTCTAAAAAGTCAAAGAACACCCTTTTAGGGTTAAAATTGAGAAAGATATGCCTTGATAAAGATGAGAAATTTTTGGAAAAGTGCATGAAGCCAACATTGACCTAACTTGAATTTTTTTCCAAATGGGACCATGTTTTCATGATTGAAACTTGTTCCTAATATGGACCACAACCCCTGAGCTCATTCATACTTTATTTCATTATTTTTATTATTTATTTTGAGTTTTTATTCATTAAAAGTCAAAATTAAATAAAGAAATAATAGGAAATATGTAAGATATGATTTGAAGATCTTTTTCTCATCAAACGAAGAGCAAAACAGGCTGGCTTGACCAAGCAAAAACGCATGGGACCAAAAGGAGAGAGATTTTCTTGAAATAGCAAGTTTTGATACAAATTGAAAACTCATATTCTTGCACTCAATGCCATGGATTTTTTCCATAATTGCAACCCTAAATTGATTTACTATATGTACATAATAACCCTAGTTCAACAATAAACACGCAACAACCACCAAAGAAGCATACCACAAGTGCAAATTTTTTAGAAATCATGAAACTCAAAAGCACTAGTTCCAGCTTTTATTGATCAAAACAAAGGAGCCAATATTCCTCCTAAAGGTCCCAGGAGTCATCTTCACGCATTAGCCAAGCCAAATCGTGCCCAAAACACCTCCTTCAAGCATCACCGATTTGGTAAAAGTTCTTGAATTCAAATTCTCTTATTACACAATATAAATGAATTATGCATGCATATTTGTGTTCATATGATTGTTTTAAATTGTTCTAACGTGCTACATGAAAAGCTAGAAGCTTAGAATGCAGGTTGCCGTGGTTAGGGCTTGGAAACGACCAAGGGACGAACAAGGTGATACAGGCCTTCTCAGGCCAAATGGCCACCACCATTGAATTCGTAGCACGTGAAATAGGGGGTATTCTGAATTTAGGGCTTTGATTCTGCATATTTTTGCAGATCTAAGTTTTGTTTGCCGAAGAAGACGACCAGAGCGCAGTTCCGGTGTCGTTGACTTCTCTGACCCATGCGAAGACCATGCATGGTAGGATAACATGTTTTGATAAGTTTGTTTAAAATTCTAGGGCCCCACTTGCTGGCACGTGCTTGACAACTCAGCCATGGTCTTATTTTCCCTTATAATATTATTTTGTTATTATATGTATGAATGACCAGGCAGCGTAGATGGCAAGAGTGAAGGGCTTAAGGCTTTGTATGTGTGGGAGGTCAGGGGTTCGACCCTTGCCTCCTGCATATTATTTTTCCAATTTGTAATTTCAAATTCAATATATTACACTCCAATGCGCACACCAGGTGTCACATTCTCATCATCTTTGGATCCATCCAGTACCAGATCTGACGCTCAGAAACGTTTCCCCATGATGGACTTCCCTACCATAACAACACTTGATCCAGCGTGAGTGTGGGCCATCAGAGTTGGGCCTGGACAAAATTCAACAACACACCCTTACAATTAAGTTTCACACCCCCCTTTCAGGCCCATTTTTAACTTCTTTATATTTTTTATTTTTAGTTTATTTATTTTTGTTTATTCTCTTTTTCATAAAATCATAAAAATAAAAAAATCATAAAAATCTTCACAAAAAAATTAGGACTTATTTTTTTTAAAATAAATTAGTTTTTACAAATTAATTAATTTAATTAAACTTTAACCCATTTCATCAATTAAAATTAATTAGAGAATTAGGTTAAAATTCAAAATTTTTCATAAAATACAAAAAAAAACATTTTTGATAAACAATTATATTTT
Organism: Vicia faba; assembly: GCA_948472305.1. NCBI lineage: Eukaryota > Viridiplantae > Streptophyta > Magnoliopsida > Fabales > Fabaceae > Vicia > Vicia faba. Next base: position 1,425,077,758 of record OX451739.1, read on the forward strand.
TTAGGGTTTAGAACTTTTTCCCGTCTTAATTTTGCGCACTATTATTTTTTCCATACGATTATTTTTTACCATTTATGTAACTGCGCCCAGTTTATAATAGCTAAATTAGGGTTTTTATTTTCGCACTTTACTTTTCAGTCTATTACTTATGTATCTACACCAAATCCCTGTAATAGTGTATGAACTTTTATTTCACTCTCTTTATATTCTTATATGCTTGTATATAATTGTTAGTAACTTAGGCGTGCATGACAAGATTAATCAAATTAATCATTAGATCACTAATTACAAGACAAATATTTGAAAAAAAGCAATGTCGCACACTTGCACCCTTAGGGTATACCTCACTTGGTTGCCTCGGAAAACAATGGTCATGTCCCTCGAACATAGGGATATCTTAGCAAAGACCCTCAATATAAAATTCATCATAAAAGATCATGGTCCCTTAACGTCCCTCGAGTTGCCTACGAGAAATGATCTTGTCCCTTGATGTTTCCTATATGATGACAGTCCCTTCGAACGCTAAGATATCCTTACATGTTGCCTTCAATGACCATAACGTCCCTTTCGATAGTCCCTCAACATCCGACGATAGGGCTACCTACTCACTAATAGTAGGATAACATTATCTAAAGGAAAGTAGAAAAAGAACGTCCTTTTTCGAGTAGGTAGATGACTCTTAAGTACTTTCTCAAACCTGAGTTTTCACACTTAGACACTTTAAAAAAAATGCTTTATCACACTCTCGAGGACTGATACGAGAGTTACCATAAAGCAAACAAAAAACTTTTAAAGCACACAAACACAAACAGTTTTTGAAATGAGCAAGTACCTTAGAGCCCGTGGAAAACCACAAATGGAAAGGGTGCTAATACCTTCTCTTTCCATAATCTACCCCCTTACTCAAAAAATCTCGAAAAAGGTATTTTTCTGTTCTTTTCACCCTTTCCTTTGTTGGATAAAAGAAAAGTCGGTGGCGAGTCTTGCTTACCGCGACATTTACGAACAAAAAACGCAAACCAGTATAACAATCGGTTCTTCCACCATATCATAATGAGGATGTATGAATTTTTATGACAATGATAATGGGAGGAGTGAACAGGCGTAGGGTTAATGCAATTAAGGTGGAGGTTTTGAAGAAAAAGTGAAGAAGAAGGGTTCTGCGAGGGTTTTCTATGATAAAACAAAACGTTTCTGTTTCTGACTGTGTGCCAAGCGTCATGTTTATGTGCCGAATATGACCGGGTCATGTGAAGCGTGATGGGCGTCACGCTTGTGGGGCGAACGAAACGAGTCTAGAAACAAAATAAAATTGAATATTTTGTAGTTCTGTTATGCAGTATACCTTTTCAATACTTGTACATAAATATATATGAATAAAAAATATGGAAATATTAAAGCATATATATATATATATATATATATATATATATATATATATATATGTGTGTGTGTGTGTGTGTGTGTGTGTGTGTGTGTGTGTGTGTGTGTGTGTGTATGTGTGTGTGTGTGTGTGTGTGTGTGTGTGTGTGTGTGTGTGTGTGTGTGAATATGATAATAATGCAGTAAATAAACGAAGTAAATAAAATCATAATAAAACTGAACTGAAAATGAATAGAAATTGTACTGGAGAATAAAATTCTCAAAAATTGTAAGAATAAAGTGACAAATAAATGAAAATATAATCTAATAAGACTTCTCTCCACACTTAAACAAAATATTGACCTCAATGTTTAAATGTGAAAAGGAAAAATGCAGTACGTCTCGAAAATCAGCCACGTCGGTCAAGATAGGCGGAGAAAAGATGCTGATAAATATAGTCCAGCTGTTCGACTACCGTATCCATGAAAGAATGGAAGTTGATCCTCATAATAATAAGATCTTCCTTCAACAAATCAATCTCTGATTAGATGGAAGTCAAAGCGGGAGCTTGATGAAATACGAGAGGTGGAGAAACAATTGGAGTGTCGGGGAAGTTTGAGCCAACCTGTTCGGGAGATGGGAAGTGATGGTAAAAGGGAGGGGTTTCAGGGTCAGTATCCTCATCGCACAGGAAAGAATCGAGGTGGTCATAAATCACGGGTGTCTCAGGAGTAGGTGGTGGTGACATGTGTGGTGCACCCCAATCATATAACCAGTTATTTCTGTCATGTATGCTAGTCCTAGAGTCAGGATGGGTTCATGTACAACTCTCGCAAGACGGTGAAAGTTTACTAGCATAAATGTAGCTCCATTTATGGGACGTTTTTGCGAAGCGCAGAACATGATAAAAAGCTCAACTCTAGAAACAGTGGTAATGTTTTCTGCTTTACCAAAAAGGGTGTGGGTTAGGATCTTGTGAAAATATCTTAAAGATGGGGTGTGGATGTTTTCCGTGTGCATGTCCTCAGGCTCAGGGTTACTTATGCCTGTAATGTCCCCTCAGAAATAATCTAGTTCACCTACATCAAAAAGCTCTTGGATTACGGTAAATGCATCTAGGCTGTGTGGGAATCCCAGTAGCTCTGCCATCTCTCTATGGGTGAAGGTGTACTATATACCAAATAGTCTAAATCTAATTAGTCCTCTATTGAATCCCAGACTATGGCCAGGTTTGTAGACAAGGGAGCTTAAAAACTCTAAGGCTAATCTACGGTAAGAGCTAAACTTTCTTCTCAAAGCAGATGTATCCCAACCTATTTGGCTCAATAAAAATAAAACATTGTCTCGGATCCATAAGGTGATCATAGCTGGTCCGTCGGGGAAGGTACTCAATCCTATCTCCCTATCAGATAAAGACTCAAACTTCCTCCGCTGATTTCTTCCTCTAAACACAATTCCCATCCTATCAACAAGATTCATCGTGGTTAGTGTAATTAGCTAATCGGAAAGTTAGCCTAAAGTAGGTTGACAGTTAGAATTAAGTTAGTAGAGAGAATATTAGAGAAGCAATATTTCATAATTTTATCTGAATAGAAATAAGCAATAATAAAAGTAAGAAAAGAAAAGAAAAACAAAAGTTAAGAAAAGCAAAAAGAAAAGATTAAAAAGTGTGTTGTCTCCCAATAAGCGCTTTGTTTTACATCGTAAGCTCGACATAACATGGTTATTAGTCTAATGCATGGAGTGGCAGCGCATCTTGCCTAAAGGTTTCATAATATTATTTGATATTGATGCTATGATAATGTTTTAGACGCTGTATGTTTACCATGAAAGGTTCACTACTCATTCCTTTGATTTCTATTGCTCTATTTTGAAAGACCTTAGTGATTTCGAATAGACTAGACCATCTAGAGCAAAGTTTTCTTGGGAATAATTTAAGTCTAGAATTAAATAGGAGAAATATATCGCCTTCATTGAATTATTTTCTAGATATTCGTTTATCATGCCACTTTTTAGTTCTCTCCTTATAAATCTGAGCATTTTCATAAGCGTCTAGTATAAGTTCTTCTAGTTCGTGGATATCTAATATTCTTTTCTCACCCGTTGCGGTGCAATTCAAATTTAGGGTTTTAATGTCTCAATAAGCTTTATGTTCTATTTCTACCGACAGATGACATGATTTCCCATAGACTAATTTAAATGGCGTAGTACCAATCAGAGTTTTATATGTTGTCCTATATGCACATATAGCTACGTGTAACTTAGATTAATAATCTTTCCTAGAGTTTGCTACCGTTTTTTCTAATATTTGCTTAATCTCTCTGTTGGAGACCTCTACTTTCCCACTTGTTTGTGGATGATAAGGTGTTGCGACATGATGTCGGACTCCATACTTCGCTAATAACTTTTCTAGGATCTTGGAAATGAAATGGGAGCCACTGTCACTATTGACGAGTCTCGGTACACCGAATCTTGGAAAAATTATGTTCTTGAAAAGCCTGACTACTACTCGTGTGTCATTTGTTGGAGATGCTACAACCTCGATCCATTTTGAAACATAGTCGACAATGTTGTACCCTAAAATTTACCCTCTCATGTTTTCTAAGGTCTTCCCCTACATTGTTGGTCACGAACCCTTGCCTAAGAAAAAGGAAATTTGTGAGTAGTGTTTTCAAGTTCCCTTTTTTTGGCATTTCCAAAATGCCATTTGATTGGAATTTTAGCAAAGCCTTTCGATTGGCCTTGCAACAGTTTCCTTCAATTGGAGCATCAGAGGTTCCTTCGATTGGAGCATCAGAGCTTCCTTCGATTTGGAGCATCAGAGGTTCCTTCAATTGGAGCATCAGAGTTTCTTTCGATTGGAGCATCAGAGCTTCCTTCAATTTGGAGCATCAGAGCTTCTTTCAATTTGGAGCATCAGAGGTTCCTTCGATTGGAGCATCAGAGCTTCCTTCAATTTGGAGCATCAGAGGTTCCTTCGATTGGAGCATCAGAGGTTCTTTCGATTGGAGCATAAGGGCTTCCTTCGATTTGGAGCATCAAAGGTTCCTTCAATTGGAGCATCATAGTTTCTTTCGATTGGAGCATCAGAGCTTCCTTTGATTTGGAGCATCAAAGGTTCTTTTTATTTTGAGCATCTGAGCTTCCTTCGATTGGAACATCAGAGCGAAGTGTCCTTCAATTGGCATACTAAGGCAGAGGGAAGTTCTGAACACTTCGAATCAGAACCCATAACCATTAGAAGGAAATGAATCAGAGCCATTCGAAAGAGCTGAATCAGGGCCATTCAAAGAAGGTCATCAGTCCATACGAAAGAGAGCATTTGAAGGCCAGTATGTCCACATTTATGCCAAATTCAAAAAATGGACGAAATCCCTTAACTTTGGCCAAGGTTACATATTGGTATTAATGGCTGTTACAAATATTACTTCTCTTGTCCCCTCCCTTCTACTCTATATAAGCAGCATGCTTGCAAGCCAAAAGGGGGGAGATTAGAGATACGCTGCCCACAAACCCACTAAAGGTTACCAAAATTTTCATAAGTAATCCAAGCCAAAGAAACCCTTCAACAAAAGTATCCATGCCCAAAAGTTCCAGATCGAAGGTACCCACATCCAGAAAGTTCCAAATCGAAGGTTCCAACTACTTGTAAGAGAGGGTAAAATGTCAAACTTTGTATTTACATAACACATCCATATTTGTTGTTTCATTCAATTTGTCATTCTAGACAGAATCAAAGGGCCTGGGTTTGACACCCAAGTCATATCTTTCGTTTGCTAGCATGTTTGCAGGTATAACATCCTCACAAGGGACCCATCAAATAGTTTCCAGCAAGGACTTCTAGGAAACATCTCCCTGGATCGAAGGGTGGCACCCTTAAATCGAAAGGCAACCTCTCCCTGGATCGAAGGATGACACCCTTCAATCGAAAGACAACATGCCTTGCATCAAAACCCCATTTTTCACTTAAACCGAAAGGCCCACTCCCCTCTGTAATCGAAGGAGGCCTTTTATGTTCCTATTCTTTATTCTTTTTTTTACTTTATCATTTGAATCAATCTTAAAATCAAAAATCACAAAAAAATATTAGGTTAGTGTTTTATTAATCAAATTAATTTATGAATAAATAAATTAATTATTTTAACATCTTTTTCTTAAAATTAAAATTAAATAGACTTAGGCTTTATTTTCTTTTATACTAAAAACAACAAAAAGATTTTCTTTTTTACATTTTCACACGTGTTTTCAACTTTGCGCGCGTTTATTTAATTTCGTATTTTTACTATGATTGTATATGTTTACTGGGTGTAATAGATAAAAATTAGGATATTTACTGCTTTATCCCCCCTTATCCATGTATAATGTAAATCCCCTCCCCGAAGCATTGTAATAGCGTATACATAAATTCCTGCACTTTAATATTATGCAATATATTAACTGCTAGTAATTAGGCTTGTATGACGAGAATGAAATCAAACGTTAGAAAATTTAATAAAAAGACAAAAACTGAATATAACACACTTGCACATATACACCTCTAAGCTATCTCCCACTTTGGTTGCCTTCAGAAATAAAACAATCATGAGGCAGGAACGCTTTAGCAAAGACCCATAAATCAAAAGATCATAGTCCTTCGATGACCCTACAGTTGCCTTCTCGACAAATAATTTAGTCCCTAAAACAAAATTGCTAAAACGTCTCCATAAATTGACTTCGTGATTGCAAAATGTTCCTTCGATTGTCCCTAAACATCCAACGATAGGGCTACCTACTCACTAATAGTAGGATAGCACTGTCTAAAGGAAAGAAGGAAAAGAACATCCTTTTTCGAGCAGGTAGATAACTGTTAGGTACTTGCTCAAGAACAACTCTTTCACACTTACACACTTTTCATAATCTTTTCAAAAACGCTTTATCACACTCTTAAGGACTGATACAAGAGTTACCATAAAGCAAACAAAACTTTTCAAAACACACAAACACAAACAATTTTCAAAATTAGCAAGTACCTAAGAGCCCGTGGAAAACCACGGATGGAAAGGGTGCTAACACCTTCCCTTTCCATAATCTACCCCCTTACTCAGAAAATCTCGAAAAAGGTCTTTTTCTGTTCTTTTCACCCTTTCCTTTGTTGGATAAAAGAAAAGTCGGTGGCGAATCTTGCTTACTGTAACATTTGCAAACAAAAAATGCAAACAAGTATTAAACAGTCGGTTCTGCCACCGTATCACAGAACTGGCGACTCTGCTGGGGAGAATAATAAAAGTGGGGTTTACCTTAGGGTCTAGATCATTTTTCTTCTTTGACAGTTTGTTTTCTTTATTTTTAAGGGTACTGTTTGGGGTTACTATAGATACTACACCCGGATCTAGGGAAACCTCTTAGGTAAGTAGCAATAGATCATGGAAACTGTGTGGGGTATACCGACACGGTCGAAGTGATGGCTACCTTGATGCAACACTTTGGTTGGTACTGGTAGCCCTTGAGTTAATGAAGGAGAATACGGGGCCGCTGCGTGGTGTCATAAAGCGTAAACTGAACTTAGAACCTTTAATTGAACAACTTGGCCATTAGAACGTAGCGAGATGGCTGTCTTTGGTGTATTCCCAAAGTCGGCAGATACTCGATGCTACACTCATTGAGATTTAACTCTTGAGTTTTGTTTAGTTGCGAGTCAGTCGCCTATCAAATGAAACTTGTGGGAAAGATCAATGATATTGAGATACCTTAGAACCCGGTTACTATTACTAGGACAAGTTGAGCCAACTAAATTTCAAGAGAGTACTTACCTACAAACCCCATGCAAGCCTAAACCTAAGGCTGCCTGTGTGATTTGTTTGCTTTCAACTTGAGCTACTTGTAGGGTTTTTTTCTAACAACATGATCTCCTTGCAGGATTTGTTTACAGTCATTATCCAGTAACCTGGACTTCTTAGACTCACTTGCCTTCATCACCTTACACTTTTTCTTAACGCATAGCATACACATCATAACATCATGCCACAACATTTCCTTAACCATTTCAAGGATCTCAAGGGTTTGTGATGCAGGTTATGATAAATCAGACGTCTAGCAAGGGGCAAGGGGATTTAGTTTCCTCTAGCCAATGCCGTCAAAAGATAAAAACTCAACAACTTGAGTCAGGGGCTATGACCCACTTGATATGGTGAGCTTGACTCTCGTAGAAGGACACTCAACAATATGAAGTTCTTCAATCAAACTGAAAATTTCAACATCTGACATTTTCTTGTTTACCCCGCGAGATCCTTGAAAATATTGCATGCATGCCATTTCATAACAGGTCTTCTAGTATAGGTTTCTCATTGTTTCGCTGTTTATTTCAGCAAAAGAAATGGCCCTTGAACAAACAGTAAAAGACTTTCAAGCTCAAAACGCTCAGTTCCAACAAATGTTCATGGCTTTGGCCCAAGGGCAGGAAGAACTGAAAGCTCTCATCATCAAAGAGAAGAAGAAGAAGGCAAAGAAACTGGATGGCATCTTGAATATGGGAAGAAGACTAATAAGACCGGTTAAACGAGCTCTAGATCTCACAACTCCATCAAACGAAGGGGATAATCATGAAGAAGTCAACAACCCCGAGGATGATGAAGAAGAAGCTGATTACTCTGAGGAATAATATCCTCCTGCTGACGATAAATACAAATAGCTGGAGGATCGTTTCAATGCTATAGAGATTCAACAGGTACCTGGATTGGACTTTGAAGAGTTAGGGCTGGTTCCTGGAGTGGTCATCCCACCAAAGTTTAAGGTTCCCACATTTTCTAAGTATGACGGTGTCTCCTACCCTAAGTTGCACTTAAGGTCCTATGCCAGGAAGATCCAACCTCACACTTTTGACCAGAAGTTATGGGTACACTTCTTCCAAGAAAGTTTAGCTGGCACGCAAATGGAGTGGTTCTATCAACTAGAAAGAACAAACATTCATACCTGGGAAGACTTGGCTGCTGCTTTCTACAAGCAGTACCAATACAATGCTGACCTCGCTCCAACTCGTACACAACTTCAAAGCATGTCTATGGGTTCTAGAAAAGGCTTCAAGGAATATGCCCAGAAATGGAGGGATATAGTTGGCAGGGTACAACCTCCTCTGAATGATCGGGAAATGGTAGACATGTTCATGGGCACTCTAATAAGCCCATTCTTTAATCTGCTGATTAGGAGTTCTTCACCCGGGTTCACAGAGATGGTTTTGACTGGAGAAAGGATCAAAAGTGATATCAAGAGTGGGAAGATCCCGATGGCTGCATCTTCTAATGCTGAGAAGAATCCATTTACTGGTAAGAGGGAAGACAATGCTATGTATGGCCAGAATGGTCGTAATAAGGCAGACTACCATTAATCTGTAGGGGCAGCGCTAGTCTCTAATTAGGCACGCATGCAACAACCACAACAACGGGGTAATCAACGAAGGCAAGACGAGCCTAAGAGACAGTTTACCAAGATCAACATGCCGCTGCCTCAAGCATTACAACATATGTTAAGGATGCATTTGATTATGTTGATAGGACCTCATCCAAACCCTAAGACTTCTTCTCCTAACTACAATCCTGATGCAAGGTGTGCCTATCATATTGGCAGTCCTGGGCACGATACTAAATATTGCTGGGCACTTAAATACAAGATTCAAAATATGATTGACGCCAAGGAGATTGAGTTCAACCCTCCTGAGACCCCCAACGTGATCACTGCTCCCATGCCAAATCATGGCCAGGATTGAGAGCATTTTTTGTTCAGGGTAGAGTAGTTTCTCAGTCAATTCAGACGCATATTCAGTCGCAATTTTCTAATTCGTAAACAATGAATGGCATCGAAGACGTCCTTCCAAATCAAAAGATGGTGACGGTTCCGCATAATTATTAAAGCTGACAGTCATTATCTCTCAAAATAAAAGCCCGCTAAGTCAAAACCTATGAAGGAAACTTAAGAAAAAACTGGGGCATCCCGCTAACTGTAATCATAAAAGAACCAGTTCAAGAAAAAGCAGGGATAATAAAAAAAAGAGTTCGCTACAAATCCTCAACAAAAAGAAGATTACAAAAAATGGCTACCTCTTCAAAATAAACTTTCAGTATCCGAACCATCACCAGAACATCAAGGATAAGATGCCAGACTCAATTGGGATCTGAACGCACAATTAACTGAGCATAGGATCGAAGGACATCAAGAAGAATGGGTGGGTACAAATAAACTTTGAGCCTTTACACTTTGTTTCTTAAACCATGATCCAACCCAAGTTATAACCCTTAAAATTCTTAGCTGAAGCATGGGTTAGTTCGAAAGCATACTGTTACAAAAGGTATCCTGACTCCTGTATGTTTCGCTATAAATCCTGAGTTGACATCACACTTTTAAAAAATTTGTTTGTTTTAGTAAAAAATGAATTTTCAAACTTCAAGACAGACATAAGCTTTGCATTCTTAAAATACCATTATTTGCATATGACTATTTGTTCAACAACAGAAAAATCCGCATGACAAATATTCGATGAACAAAAATTTTCTCAGTGGATAGAAACACCTCAGATTGAAAGACATTACAGTGATAGGCCATTCATAATCAAGAGGCATAGCATGGTGTCCAGCTGATCTGGGGCAGTCAAGTCAAGGTTCAAGGAATCTCTCAAAAATGCCAAATAGCCAGGGGCAGAACTCCATCTGAATCACTCGGGGCATTGGACATGAATTCCAACAACAAATCCTGTACGATCAAACAAACACCTTATGGCAGTATGACAACACTTACTACTAAGGACAATGACAATTCTCCGCACCCGGTGAACATGGACATAGTCAGAAAATACTATGCATGAAAAAGACCCGCTAGGTTGACAGGCCTAGGCAAAAATAAGGGCATCCCGGCGAACCAAAAAGAGCTCGGGCAAAAATTAGGGATATATACAAAAATTATGCACCCGGCAAGTCGAAAACCTGAAAAGGTGGCTTGGGCATAAAAGGGTATCCCGGTGTACTGAAAACTCGAAAGGGCGGTCCAGGAAAAATTTAGGGATTAAAGCGTACGACTATGTCCAGTCATCTTGTCACTTGTCTATCAGTAGAAGACTTGTTATCCTGATCAGGATTTACCAAGCACCCCTGGAGTAGGGATGACACTCAAACCATCCATAAAGTCTCCACAGGTACTTTCTCCGGCAGGTACAAGGGCAGAGATATTCTGAGACAAAGTCACCGCTACATATGACCCCGTGACACCTACGTTCCCCATAGAGTAAAAACAACCAATGTTTTGACCTCTTCTTCCCCAAGCAAGAATTACTTCCTTCAGCCAAGTTCCTTCAGAGAGCTGAAATTTGTGTTCCCCATCCGAGCTTTATAACCTTAAACAGATTATAAAACCTCCTCCTGGTTAGAGATTATTTATCAGACTACGGAAGTTCATTCCCCAACAGAGTTTATTTCTCTACATCGGAAAAATCTTCCAATAAAGCATCTCCCTCCACAGAGTTATTCTCAAACAGAGTCAATTCTTGGCATAACATCCTCAAAAAGAAAGAGGAAATCCCCGACAAATCAACTCCATTCATCATCAACGGAAACGAAGGGTTCAACGTCCCAATGCTCTTCAGCAGCAGTCCGGGATTTACTTTCCCAGACTGGAAAATATCGTAATAGCATCCCATATTCATACATCATGGCAAGCAATTGGAGCATCAGAACTTCCTTTGATTTGGAGAATCAGAGGTTCCTTCGATTGGAGCATCAAAGGTTCTTTCAATTCAAGCACCAGAGCTTCCTTCGATTTGGAGTATCAGAGGTTCCTTCGATTGGAGCATCAGAGTTTCTTTCAATTGGAGCATCATAGCTTCCTTCAATTTGGAGCATCAGAGCTTCTTTCGATTTGAAGCATCAGAGCTTCCTTCAATTGGAACATCAGAGCGAAATGTCCTTCAATTGGCATACTAAGGCAGAGGGAAGTTCTGAACACTTTGAATCAGGACCCAGAACCATTCGAAGGAAATGAATCAGAGCCGTTCGAAGGAGCTGAATTAGGGCCATTCGAAGGAGGCCATCAGTCCATTTGAAAGAGAGCATTCGAAGGCCAGTATGTCCATATTTATGCCAAATTCAAAAATGGACAAAATCCCTTAACTTTGGCCAAGGTTACATATTGGTATTCATGGCATTCAAATGGCTGTTACAAAAATTACTTCTCTTGTCCCCTCCCTACTACTCTATATAAGCAGCATGCTTGCAAGCCAAAATGGGGGAGATTAGAGATACGCTACCCACAAACCCACCAAAGGTTGCCAAAATTTTCATAAGTAATCCAAGCTAAAGCAACCCTTCAACAAAATTATCCTTGCCCAGAAGTCCCCGATCGAAGGTACCCACATCTAGAAAGTGCCAAATCGAAGGTTCAAACTACTGGTAAGAGAGGGTAAAATGTCAAACTTTGTATTTACATAACACATCCATATTTGTTGTTACATGAGATTTGTCATTCTAGACAAAATCAAAGGGCCTGGGTTTGACACCCAAGTCATGTCTTTCGTTTGCTAGCATGTTTACAGGTATAATGTCCTCACAAGGGACCCATCAAACAGTTTCCAGCAAGGACTTCTAGGCAATATCTCCCTGGATCGAAGGGTGGCACCCTTTAATCGAAAGGCAACCTCTCCCTGGATCGAAGGATGACACCCCTCAATCGAAAGACAACATGCCTTGCATAGAAACCCCATTTTAACTTCAATTGAAAGGCCCACTCCTCTCTGCAATCAAAGGAGGCCTTTTATGTTCATATTCTTTGTTCTCTTTTCTTTTTTACTTTATCATTTGAATCAATCTTAAAATCATAAATCACAAAAAAATATTAGGTTAGTGTTTTATTAATCAAATTAATTTATGAATAAATTAATTAATTATTTTAACATCTTTTTCTTAAAATTAAAATTAAATAGACTTAAGCTTTATTTTCTTTTATACTAAAAACAAGAAAAATATTTTCTTTTTTACATTTTCAGACGTGTTTTCAACTTTGCGCGCGTTTATTTAATTTCGTATTTTTACTATTATTGTATCTGTTTACTGGTTGTAATAGATAAAAATTAGGATATTTACTGCTTTATCCCCCCTTATCCTTGTATAATGTAAATCCCCTCCCCAAAGCATTGTAATAGCGTAGCTTTAAATTCTTGCACTTTAATATTATGCAATATATTAACTGCTAGTAATTAGGCTTGTATGACAAGACTGAAATCAAACGTTAGCAAATTTAATAAAAAGACAAAAAATAACTGAATATAACACACTTGCACATATACACCTCTATGGTATCTCCCACTTTGGTTGCCTTCAGGAAAAAAACAGTCATGAGGCAGGAACGTTTAAGCAAAGACCCATAAATCAAAAGATCATAGTCCCTCGATGACCCTACAGTTGCCTTCTCGGTAATTGATCTAGTCCCTAAAACAAAATTGCTAAAGCGTCTCCATAAATTGCCTTCGTAATTGTAAAATGTCCCTTCGATTTTCCCTCAACATCCAACGATAGGGCTACCTACTCACTAATAGTAGGATAGCACTATCTAAAGGAAAGGAGGAAAAGAACATCCTTTTTCGAGTAGGTAGATAAATGTTAGGTACTTGCTCAAGAATAACTCTTTCACACTTACACACTTATCAAAAATGCTTTATCACGCTCTTGAGGACTGATACAAGAGTTAACATAAAGCAAAAAAAACTTTTCAAAACACACAAACACAAACAATTTTCAAAATGAGCAAGTACTTAAGATCCCGTGGAAAACCACAGATGGAAAGGGTGCTAACACCTTCCTTTTACATAATCTAATCCTCTTACTTAGAAAATCTCGAAAAAGGTCTTTTTCTGTTCTTTTCATCCTTTCCTTTGTTGGATAAAAGAAAAGTCAATGGCGACTCTTGCTTACCGCAACATTTGAGAACAAAAAATGCAAACCAGTATTAAACAGTTGGTTCTGCCACTGTATCATAGACATCAACTAGTATGTAGTGATTTCCAAAGGAAGACGGGAAGGGTCCCATGAAATCAATGCCCCATACGTCAAAGACTTCAACTTCTAGAATGCCCTTTTGAGGCATCTCATCGCGTGTAGGGATGTTTCCAGTGTGTTGGCATTGGTCACAGTTTTTAACCGTGATATGGACGTATTTCCAAAGATTAGGCCAATAGAGGCCAGCTTTTAATATCTTAGCGCGGGTCTTTGATGTACTTGCATGTCCTCCATAGGAGGCGACATGACAGTGAAAAATTATGTTTTTGATTTTGTTTTCGGGAAGACATCGATGGAAAATACAATCGGCTCCTATTTTGAAAAGCAAAGGCTCGTCCCAATAATATTGTTTAAGGTCATGAAATAATTTCTTCTTTTGTTGATAAGACATATCAGGTGGAAGCACTCCAGCAGCCAAGTAGTTGACAAAATCAGCATACCATGGCAGTATGGTTTTAGTGAAGACTGCTTCTAAGATTTCGTTTGTTTCGTGTCTTCACAAGTTACAGGGTACTCGGTTGTAATATTTTCTAATTCTGGTTTGATGCCTTCTATTCTGGATTGGTGGTCAGCTACTACATTCTCAGTTCCTCTCTTGTCTTTGATTTCCAAATCGAGTTCTTGTAGAAGTAAGATCCACCTTAATAATCTTGGTTTGGTGTCTTTCTTACTCAAGAGGTATCAAATTGCAGCATGATCGGTATAGATAATTATTCATGCACCTACTAAGAAAGAATGAAATTTATCTAAGGCAAACACAATGACTAACAATTCCTTTTCAGTCGTGGCGTAATTCATCTGTGCAGGATCTAGGGTTCTACTCGCGTAGTATATTGCATGAAGCTTTTATCCTTTCTTTATCATAGGACCGCACCTACGACATAGTCACTGGCATCGCACATTATCTCGAATGGTTCGTTCCAATCAGGAGGTTGCATAATAGGTGCTGAAATTAATGCATTTTTAGTGTTGTAAACGCGTCCAAGCATGCGTTGGTGAAAGTGAACTCAACATCATTCATTAGGAGTTCAGTTAGAGGTTTGGTTATTTTAGAGAAGTATTTAATGAAACATCGATAGAAACCAATGTGTCATAGAAAACTTATTACTCTAACAGTTTTGGGTGGTTGAAGATTTTCTATTACTTCGATCTTCGCTTTATCTACTTCAATTCCCCTATCGGATACTATGTGCCCTAAGACAATTCCTTGGTTGACCATGAAGTGGCATTTTTCCTAGTTTAGCACGAGATTGACAGTTATGCATCTTTTTAGTACCATTTTCAAGGTTTGATAAACATCCTTCAAAACTTTCTCCATAGACGGAGAAGTTGTCCATAAAAACTTCCATCATGCCATCTAGAAAGTCAGAGAAGATGGACATCATACATCTCTGGAATGTTGTAGGGGCATTACATAATCCGAATGGCATTCATTGATATGCGAACGTACCATAGGGACAAGTGAAAGTCGTCTTTTCTTGTTCATCAAGATGGATAGGAATTTGGAAAAATACGGAATAACCGTCTAAATACCAGAAGTGATAGTGCTTAGCTAGTCGTTCAAGCATTTGATCAATGAAAGGCAAAGGAAAGTGATCTTTATGAGTGGCTTTGTTTAACTTTCTATAGTTGATGCACATCCTCCACCCGATTTGAGTTTATTGCGCTATGGATTTTTCTTTAGCGTTACTGACAACCGTAACCCCTCCTTTCTTAGGTACGGCATGTACTGGGCTAACCCATTTACTGTCAGATATTGGGTATATGATTCCTTCTTCCAATAGCCTTTCTACTTCCTTTTTGACTACATCGCTCAGAGTAGAGTTTATCCTTCTTTGATGTTCCCTAGAGGTTTTACAGTCTTCCTCCAGCATAATACAGTGCATGCAAATAGAATGACTTATTCCTTTTAGATATGAGATGTTATATCCTAAAGCAGTCAGGTATTTTCTTAGGACATGTAATAATTTTTCAGTTTCTATTTGTCCTAGGTCTGCATTGACTATGACTGGTCGTTCAAGTTCTGTATCTAGGAATTCATATCTTAGGTCTTTTAGTAGTGTTTTGATTTCTATGGCTGGCTTCTTTGGACAGGGTATATGGTTAAGAGTTAGAGCTAGGCATTCGCTCAGATTTTCGTCTTGATATTCAGGGCGCCAATTATCATCTTCGAGAATCAGAGGTATAAGAATCTTCAATACCTTCGAATAGGTGGTTTGTTGTTTCTCCAATTCTTTTACAGATTTATCGATTTCATCTAGGAAAAAACATGAATCGTCGATGGCTGATGCCTTAAAGAATTTAGACAAGATGAATTCAACTTTTTCTTCTCTGACTTCGAAATTCAGTTTTCCATTTTTAACATCTATTATGGGTCATGCAGTAGCTAGGAATGGTCTACCTAATATAATAGGAATATTGGAGTCTTCTTTAATGTCCATGATTATGAAATCAGTGGGGATATAGAATTTCCCTGTACGTACAGGAACATTTTCTAACATACCTAAAGGAAATTTCACTGATCGATCCGCTAATTGTACTGACATTTTGGTTGGTCTTAGTTCTCCCATGTTGAGTTTCTTGCAAATTGATAAGGGAATTAGACTAATACTGTCTCCTAAATCGCATAGTGCTTTGTCTATGACAAACTTTCCGATTACACAAGATATGGAAAAACTACCTGGGTCTTTAAGTTTAGGAGGCATGTTGTTTTAGATTATAGCACTGCACTCAGCAGTGAGCAATACAGTTTCATTATCCTCAAGCTTTTTCTTATTGGATAAGATTTCTTTAAGAAATTTAGCGTAGGAGGGCATTTGTGTGATAACTTCTATAAAAGGTATGGTAATGTTAAGTTGTTTCAGAAGTTCAACGAATTTCTTGAATTGCCCTATGTTTTTAGACTTAGCAAGTCTTTAAGGATACAGAATAAGTGGCTTATAGGGTGGCAGAGGCACTTAAGGTTCTTCTTTTTCTACGACCTCTTCATCACCTTCTTTTTCTACTTCCTTTGGTTCATCTTCTTTCTCAGTTCCTTTTCCATGTTTTTGGTACATGGCTGGGTTCTCGATTCTAGTTTCAGTTGGTCCGCCTAGTTCTGTCTCACTCTGAAGTGTTATGGCTTTAGCACGTCCCTTTGGATTTGGTTGGGTTTGTCCAGGAAAAGTTCCAGCTGGATCAACTGTAGCTGCTTGCTGTTGAGCCACTTGGGAAATTTGCGTTTCTAACATTTTATTGTGTGTGGCAAGAGCATCAATCTTATTAGTTAATTTCTTAATCTGTTCACTGGTGTGAATATTTTGATTCATGAAATCTTTTTTAGTTTGAGCTTGGTTGGCTATAAAGTTTTCTATCATGATTTCGATTTTGGACTTCCTAGAGATATTTGGAATATTTAGGACATTTTGGGTGGATTTCTGAAATCCTGGAGGTGTAGTAGGATCTTGCCCTGGTGCGTACAAAGTTTTATTTCTTTTTTATGAAAAGTTTGGATGGTTCTTCCAAGGAGGGTTATAGTTATTACCATAGGGGTTCCCTTGAGCATAATTTACTTGATCAACTGGTACTGCTGTTAAAAGTGGACATTCAGGTGCGTTATGCATGTGAAGTCCGCATAGATCACATGTTGGAGTTACTGCAACCACAGTGGCTGCGGGAGTTGCGGTCAAGCTTTCTATTTTCTGGGTAAGGGCTTCTACCTTAGCATTAACTTGGTCTAACTGATAACTTCATGCATATCGCCTTTATTTTGAGGTTTCTCCATCATAGTTCTATCGCTTCCCCACTGATAATGATTTTGAGCCATACTTTCGATAAGTTGATAAGCATCGTGGTACATTTTATCCATCCGTGCACCACCAGCAGCTGCGTCAATTGTTAGTCTTGTGTTGTACAGGAGACCATTGTAAAAGGCGTGGATGATCAACCATTCTTCTAGATCATGATGCGGACAGAGTCGCAACATGTCTTTGTATCTTTCCCATGCTTCGAAAAGAGATTCACTTTCCTTTTGTTTAAAACCATTAATATTGGCTCTTAGCATAACCGTTTTACTCGGCAGAAAATATCGTGCTAGGAAAACTTTCTTCAACTCGTTCCATGTGGTAACAGTGTTGGATGGTAGAGACTGGAGCCATGCTCTAGCTCTATCTCTTAATGAGAAAGGAAAAATACGAAGTCTTATTGCTTCAGGGTTGACACCATTTGCTTTCACCATGTCTGCGTACTGCACAAACACGAATAGATGAAGATTTGGATCGTCCGTAGGACATCTTGAAAATTGGTTTTGTTGGACAACTTGCAAAAGTGAAGGCTTTAACTCGAAATTGTTCCGCGTGATAGCGGGAGCAGCAATACTATTGTGGGGTTCCTCTTGCGATGGGGAAGCATAATCCTTTAGAGGGCGATTTTGGGGTCCTTCAGCCATTTTCGGGTCAGGAAGAGAAAAGTTAGGAATATTGGTTTCAGAAAGATTGTACTTGGCTTGATACTCTCTAATTCGGCGTCTTATACTAACAAAACGCTCGACCTCATAGATTGGTTGCTGTAATTCCTCGTCTTTAGAGCGAGTGCTTGGCATACAATCGACGGTTAAAATTAAAATAAAATTGGTTGCCTTAGTCTATATTGTGTAACAAGGGATTTACATTATTTGAATAATTTAGTCCTCGGTAATGGCACTAAAAACTTGATCGTGACTTTGTAGGTCTATCATGTGTAGTGACTGCAAGTGCACAATCTATCGCGTAGTTTTAAAAGATATCGAACCCACAAGGATTGATGGTCAAAACTACTGTTATCTTAGAGTCACTATGTAAAGCTAAGGCTAATTATAAAATCAGGGTGTTTGGGTTAAATCAGGAATTAACTAAAGTATGATAATTAATAACGGGACACCAGTATGTATTTCGTCAACTTAAGGGATTCAGTAAGTCATTAGCATTTATTTTTAGTATTAAAACACCATTTCGGTGAAAACTATTTGTTTAAAGACCCTCGTCACAAAATTCCGTTCTATTGAATCAGAACATATTAGTTAAGCTCGAAATGAGCGCTTCCACTATTTCATTTAAAACTCAAAAGTATTTTTTGAAACAAATAAAGTCCAATTAACTTTAAGGGGCTTCCGCTGTTTTTAAAATTAATGTTTTAATAACCAACAAAACAAAACAAAACAAAACAAAACAAAACAAAATGTGCAAAGATTCAAAAACTCCAATGGGGGGCTGCCACCTAGTCGTCTTCTTCAAGGCTCCGTCGTGTTAGGTGTTCACCTATACCCACAGACAATGTTCGTAACCACAGCCCTGTAACATTCAAAAATCCACAAAATGCAAGATAAATGAAATCTAACTATATAGATCAACTCGTTTTGATCTTGTGAACATCATGGTACCCTTCTTTTTGCCCAATTTAACCTGTAGAACAAACCCCTAAACTACACACGCAAACCCTAACAATGGCAAAAGCACATATAGGCGTCAAAAAATCAATTGAATCATGCAGTTAGCTTGCAAACATCTCAAACATCACAAATATACCAATTAATCATGCTAATGATGCCAGAAATACAATAATAGATTTTGAAAAAAAAGAAAACCGAGTGAACTTGTAACACCCGATTCTGGGTGTTTCAGGCCTTGCAAACGATCCAATTGGCTTCAATGCACACCCAGGAAGAGGTTGCTGGCTTTAAATGGCTTTTAGATGCCCTGTTGAATGAAAACTGAGTCACACTTTTGTTTGAAATTTTTTGAATTTGTTCTGCCTTTTTTACGACTGCTAACCTTTCCCATGCTTTGTTCTTGTCCATTATATATCTAGGAATGAATTAGGGTTACAAACTTGGATTGAATCTTTGCAATTATGAGAGATTTGATTTGATTTTAAAGCTACATGTAAAATTTCTATTTTGAGCCAAATCATCCCTTTCTTGTACCAATTATGCTTGATTCGTTTTGGCCTTGATAACTCAACATATTTTGATTGCCAACCTGTCCAAAAACCAAATCAAATCATATCTTTACTATTATTCATCAATTATTTGATTTAATTCAATTTTTAATTAATAAAAAATCAAAATAATTTGAAAAAATGAAGCAAATAATGTGTGGATGAATATTTGGGTGGTGGACCATATTATAAGTAAGGTGCAAGCATAAAAAGTTAGGCCCATTTAGCAAAAAATGCATTTTTGAGCACATTGACTTTTGGCAATTTTACAAAAAAGGTCAACTTTGACAAGGCATATCTCTTCCAATTTTAACCCTAGAGAGGTGTTCTTGTATTTTTTAGAAATATTAGGATGTCCCCTAACCAACCTTTTTGGTCTCATCTCAATTGAGTCTTCCATGCTCATGTAAGAAGCTTTGACCCAAAAAGTGTTTTTGTTGACTTTTCAAAAGGACCTATAATGTGGAAATTCATATCTTTTTGTGAGTGCATATTTTGAACTTGAGGGATGAAGATGAATTGTATGTAATTTCATCCTCTTCAAAATGAGCCTTGGACGGAAAATTTCTGATAAAGTATGAGGAAGTTATGCTTGGTCAAAGTTTGGTTGACTTTTCCAAAGAAACCCTAATTTAGCAACTTTTGGGTTTTGATGAATTTGGGGAATTCCTTGAGGAATCATGATCAAACCTTGATCAAATGATGGATATAACTTCAAAATGTTGATGTTGACCAAAAATCTTGAAATTTGACTATACGTGGGCCACATTTAACTTTTGACCTAGTACAGTCGATTCTCAAGCATCTGAGCAGCTGACTGAGCAAACTTCTTGTGCAAGGCTTGAAATTTGACATGGAGGGTATTGAGAACATATTAATACCATGAATAGCATATGATGCCTTTGGATTCCACCCATCTTGATTAAAATGGAAACCCTAGTTTGAGACACACTGCCTTGGGAGAGAGTTTGTCTGGTCAACTCTTGGGCAAACATGAGCCAATTGAGGACCTCTAGGAGTATGTATTGAGTAAAATGAGAGGGAAAATTTTGGGGTACAACATCTGCCCTTGTTAAACCTTCTTAAACCTGAGGATGTAGATTGGTTGTTCTGCCTTTCGTGATCTGAAGGTAGAAGATAATTGGACACTAGAGTGCCCAGAAATTTGCACTCGCATGAAGGGGCACTTGATTTGTGATATCGGGAATGGGCTTACAAATGCCATTTGGAGGTCGATAATAGAATATTATCGGAAATGGGCTTAAAGATGCCATTCTGGATGCGACGGAGAATTGTCGGAGATGGGCTTAAATATGCCATCTAGGATGTGGCGGAATACTGTCGGGGATGGGCTTAAAGATGCTATCTAAAGGATGTTGATTTCCTGAGACATTCCTTCAATGAGAGTTCCTATTGCTGTTGTTGATGAGGAATCTTCTAAGGAACATTGGTATCTGTCTTGTGAGAAATAGAATTTTAGGAGCTTCAGTTGTTTGTTACTCTACTGGGGAAATAACTCTGGCTTGAGGAAGAGGAAGTGAACTGCATATCTGGTCAGGGTATATGCTGCACCACGACTTACTGGGGAAATGCAAAACCAATTGTGTTTGATCAGGTCCAAGTCCTACAGTGTTATGGATTATTGTCCGGAGATAAGAGAAGAGGAACCTCGATAGTAAGGTTATGAGAAGGAACCTGGATAGTAGGGTTACTTCGATATGAAAGCCTGGATAGTAGGGTTGTGAGAAGGAACCTGGATAGTAGGGTTACTTCGATATGAAAGCTTGGATAGTAGGGTTACTTCGATATGAAAGCCTGGATAGTAGGGCTGTGAGAAGGAACCTGGATAGTAGGGTTACTTCGATATGAAAGCCTGGATAGTAGGGTTGTGAGAAGGAACCTGGATAGTAGGGTTACTTCGATTTGAGAGCTTGGATAGTAGGGTTGTGAGAAGGAACCTGGATAGTAGGGTTACTTCGATATGAAATCCTGAATAGTAGGGATGTGAGAAGGAACCTGGATAGTAGGGTTACTTCGATATGAAATCCTAGATAGTAGGGCTGTGAGAAGGAACCTGGATAGTAGGGTTACTTCGATATGAAAGCCTGGATAGTAGGTTTGTGAGAAGGAACCTGGATAGTAGGGTTACTTAAATATTAAAGCTTGGATAGTAGGGCTGTGAGAAGGAACCTGGGACGTAGGGTTACTTCGATATGAAAGCCTGGATAGTAGGGCTGTGAGAAGGAACCTGGATAGTAGGGTTACTTCGATATGAAAGCCTAAATAGTAGGGTTGTGAGAAGGAACCTGGGTAGTAGGGTTGCTTCGAAGCGATAGTATAGATTAGTTGACCCGTTTGATTTCGGGGACTGAGTTTCCATTAGTCGTCTGTAGATGTGATCTGTATAACTACTGGATTTAGTGAAGCTAATTGTCTTTTCTGGAAAAGATATCAGGTTTAGTTATATACGATGTATCAAATGTAGGGTGAGATGATGTTCTTAAAGTAAATGAGATCATGCTGCATATGATATGTGTGTGTATGTCATGATGTATGTTTATGACATGCTATCGGGGTATGCTCGCGTCTGGGAAAATAAATCCCTGACGGTTGCTGGAGATTTGTAAATATTCTGTCGGGAAGAGATGCTGGAGAATAACTCTACAGGGACCAAACTTAGGGGGAAGAGATACTCTGTTGGTAGTCCTGCTGATCTGGAGGAATAAACTCAGTTGGGGATGAAATTTCGTTGTCATAGATGTTGAGCTCTGTTGGAGATTGAGCTTCTGTATTTGTAGAAATAAACTCCGCTTGGGGGATGAAATTTACTGACTCGCCTGCGATTATGAACCTCGGCTGGGTATAATTATGTTCTGTTTCGGGGAAGCTAACATCAATGCCTTTAGATACTTTTATTCTGTGGGGGAGTGTATGTACCAATAATTATGTTCCCAAGCTGACTCTATCCCGGTACCTGTTGGACAAAGTAACTGTAGGGTTTGGCACTTCCTGTTTTTCCCTGTTTCTGGAATTACGAGTAATTGCTTTTGTTTCTTATGTAAATATTTATGAGAATCAATCATTTTCAAATGCATATATCAAAAATAAATTATTGGACGTTCTTGCAAAACAAAACAGAAAAAGAAAAAAAATTGAAGTTTTGTGAAAATGACTTGTATTGATTTTGAATTCGGCCTGTAATAGGCGTTTTGTATAAAGAGGCTGACGTTCTAGTAAGAGAACACCGCCGAAAGACAGAAATTATACAATTTGTGTAAAAGAAAGAAAAACGGCTATGTGAAACAACCCCATTGGGTTCCAACTCTGCTATTTCCTTTATATCTTCAAGTGTCTCATCACTTTGCTACTTGGCCGAAGGTTGATCAGATTGGTTGGCGCTGTCCGAGCTTGATAGTCGATACCGAAGTCTGGTCGCAAGATGATCCAATGAGACATAGTGATACACTTCAATGCCTAATTTTTTCCTGGATTTCCCTTTCGGGTTTTCAATCCACCGAGATACCCTTTTTTTCCCAAGCCTCCCTTTCGGGTTTTCGACTTGCCGAGTGTACAGATTTTTTCATTTTCATCCCTTAATTTTGCCCGAACCCTTTTTGTTCACCGGGAAGCCCTTATTTTTGCCTAGGCCAGTCAACCTAGCAGGTCTTTGATTATGCATAGTATCTTTTCACAATGTCTGCATTGACAGGGTGAGGAAGGTCGTCACCATCCATGGTGGTTAGAATCATAGCTCCTCCCGAGAAAATGTTCTTAACCACAAATGGCCCTTCGTACGTTGGGGTCCATTTTCCCCTGGGATCACCTTGCGGCAGTATGATGTGCTTGATTACTAGATCCCTGACTTGATATTCTTGACGCCTGACTTTCTTGTTGAAAGCCTTGATCATTCACTTTTGGTACGTCTGATCGTGGCAGATAGCAGTAAGTTTCTTTTCATCTATTAGATTCAGCTGATCAAGTCGGGTTTGGATCCAGTCGTCTTCGTTCAAACCCGCATCCTTCATAATCCCGAGAGAGGGTATCTGAACTTCGATGGGTAGGACTTCCTCCATGCCATATACCAGAGAGTAGGGTGTTTCCCCTGTCGACGTCTGTGCTGAGGTACGGTACCCATGAAGAGCGAATGGTAACATCTCATGCCAGTCTTTATATGTCACCGTCATCTTTTGTACAATCTTCTTGATGTTCTTGTTAGCTGCTTCAACAACCCCATTCATCTTCGGCCAGTAGGGAGAAGAGTTATGATGCTGTATCTTGAACTGTTTACAGAGCACGGTGATCATTGTGTTGTTGAGATTCGTACCATTGTCAGTAATAATTCTCTATGGTACACCATATCGACATATCAGATTGTGTCGGATAAATTATGCTACGACGTTCTTAGTTACTTTAGTAAAGGAAGCTGCCTCAACCCACTTCGTGAAGTAATCAATGGCTACTAGGATGAAGCAATGTCCATTGGAAGCAGTGGGCCTGATTTCTCCAATCATGTCGATACCCCACACTGCAATGGGCCACAGAGTTGTCAAGACGTTTAAGGGGACCGGAGGCACGTGCACCTTATAAGTGTAGATTTGGCACTTATGACAGGTTCGAGAGTGCTAATAGCAATTGGCTTACATAGTGGACCAGTAATATCCTGCCCGTAGGATCTTCTTAGCCATGGTATGTCCACTAGAATGGGTTCCGAAGGTGCCTTCATGTAGATCTGTCATTATCCTCCCCGCTTCGCTCTTGCCTACACACCCTAGTAGTGTGGAGTCATGGTTGCGTTTATAGAGGATTCGATTACTGAGGAAGAACTTTGCAGCGAACCTTCTCAGAAACTTCTTATCATTGACAGATGCCCCTTTGGGATATTCCTGAGCCTCGAGATACCTTTTGACTTCGTGAAACCAGGGTTTTTCTGCCACTTCTTCGGTGTCGATCTCACAACAGTGTGCTGGTTCATCCAACCTCTCAATTGTAATTTTGGGGAGCTTCATTGTCCCACCTAACCTTAAACATAGAAGACATGGTAGTTAGCGCGTCCGGCAACTGGTTCTCCTCTCGTGGGAAATGTTCAAAGGTTACCTCCTCAAAGTGTGGGATAAATGTCAGTACATACTCTTTGTAAGGGATGAGATTCAGGTGCTTCTTATCCCACTCTCCTTTGATCTGACTTATCACCAGAGCGGAATCCCCGAATACACTTAAGAACTTAATCCTCAGGTCAATAGCAGCTCGAAGACCCATGATACATGCTTCATACTCCGCCATGTTGTTAGTACAGTTGAAACATAATCTGGCGGTGAACGAAGTATGACAGCCCTCAGGAGATATGATTATAGCGCCAATGCCGTTACCCAATGCGTTCGAGGCTCCATCAAAATACATAGACCATCGAAATCCCTCCTCGGGTCCTTTATCTGGTCCAGGTTCTTCGTAGTCAGTCACCAACATGATATTCTCATCCGGGAACTCAAAATTCATGGACTGGTAGTCATCCACGGCCTGAAGAGCCAAATGATCAACCAATACACTTCCCTTGATAGCTTTTTGGGTTGTATATTGTATGTCGTACTCAGTTAAGATCATTTCCACCTTGCTATCCTTCTGGAGAGAGCGGGCTTCTCGAAAATATACTTGATTGGATCCATATTTGATATCAACAAGGTAGTGTGAGTCAGCATATACTGTCTCAGTCGGCGAGCAGCCTATGCCAAAGCGCAACAAGTTTTCTCGAGCAATGAGTATCGTGTCTCACAGTCGGTAAACTTTTTGCTAAGGTAATAAATTGTGTGCTCTTTTCGACCAGACTGTCAAGTATAATATCAAAGGTCTTCCTTCAACTGGAGGCATCATAATTGGCGGTTCTTGAAGGTATTCCTTGATTCTTTCGAAAGCGGTCTGGAATTCATCATTCCACTTTACCACTTGATCTTTCTTTAGAAGCTTGAAGATTGGCTCACAAGTAGTAGTCAAATGTGAAATGAACCGGGAGATGTAATTCAGATGTCCCAAGAAACCCTTAACTTCCTTCTCTGTGCGGGGAACCTGCATCTCTTGTATGGCCTTTACCTTTGCAGGGTCTACCTGAATACCCTTGTCACTGACGATAAAACCCAGAAGCTTACCAAATCTTACCCCGAAGGTACACTTGTTCGGATTCAACCCCAACTTGTATGTCTTCAACCTGTCAAACAATTTCTGGAGATGATCAAGGTGCTCTTCCTCAGTCTGAGACTTGGCTATCATGTCATCAACATAAACTTCGTTCTCATGGTGGATCATATCGTGGAACAAAGTGACCATGGCGCGCTGATAAGTTGCCCCAGCATTCTTCAACCCAAAAGGAATCACCTTGTAGCAGAAGGTGCCCCACTGTGTGACGAAGGTTGTCTTCTCCATGTCTTCAGGAGCCATCTTGATCTGGTTGTAGCCAGAGAAACCATCCATGAAGGAGAAGATTTTGTGTTGCACAATGTTGTCGACCAAAACATTAATATGAGAAAGAGGGAAGTCATCCTTGGGGCTTTCCCTGTTCAGATCTTTGTAATCCACACACATCCGTACCTTACCGTCCTTTTTAGGTACCGGAAAGACGTTGGCAACCCACTGTGGATATGAAGTAACATCTAAGAATCCTGCGTCGAACTGTTTCATGACATCTTCCTTGATCTTCTCTGACATTTCAGGGCGCATACGACGGACCTTTTGTTTAATCGGAGGACAGTCTTCTTTAGTCGGAAGGCGATGTACCACAATATCAGTGTCCAAACTAGGCATGTCTTCATAGGACCAGGCGAAGATCTCAACATATTCATGCAACATCTGTATCAACCTCTGTTTGACGCTAAGCTCCATATTTGCACCTATTTTAACCTCTTTTCTGTCTTCCTCGGTACCCAAGTTCACTGTCTCAACCGGCTCTTCATGGGGTTGTATGGCCATTTCTTCCTGTTGTAGTAGTCTAGAAAGTTCTCCAGGCACCTCACAATCATCCTCACCTTCGTCCTCGACTTGATTGATCGAATTTTTGAAGTCATAACTGGAAATAGCAGAGCTTTTATCAATTGGATCCAGAGTGGATATGGATCTGCATTATGATACGTGAGTGTGTGTAAGAGAATAGATGTTTTGGTAAAGTGAAAATAGAAAAGAAAAATAGAGAGCACAAAATTTGTATGCAAGAAAACGTCCAATGCTTTATTAATGATATATGAAATGACAAATAATAGCCCTCACAAGCAAAGCCAATGTGCCTCGGGCAAGGCACAGGGCCGTAAAGTTTTAAATTGTTCATTACAAATCTCAAAACAAATAAGTCAATTACTGTGGAATAAAAGAAATAGGTATAAAGTCCCTAGTCGTCCTGTTACTCGATCCACCATTGGTAGTTGGGTAGATCCAACTGTCGATGTCTGAGTCCTCCTCGCTGTTTTCAATGGCGTTAATTCCCCGATTGCTGATGCATAGGGGAGGTCTCCCAACCCGAGCGCGTCTAACAGCCCTTTGAGCCCCTGTAGTAAAGCCCAAACCAAATTTGTCAGTCTTATGAGTGAAATCAGGGAGCTGACCCCAATTGGCACACCCACCATCTTCAACCACAACCCTGGCATCCTTGAGGGAAGCCATCTTCAAAGGAGGTTTGTTGGTAGTAATTTCAATCGATGCCAAGATCTGAGGGACCTCTTCAAAGTTCTGACAAGGAGTTTCTATGAATTCCCCATCCATCTCTACATAGCGGAAGGAATTGAGGTGGCTCACCATATACTCTTCTTCACCCCGCACTGTGACAATCTTTCCTTTCACCGGATACTTCATCATTTGGTGGAGTGTGGAAGTAACTGCCCCAGCCTCGTGGATCCAAGGACGACCCAACAAACAAGAATACAACGGCCTGATGTCCATCACATAGAAAGTGGACCCAAAAGTCTGAGAACCCACTTTGACAGGGATGTCCACCTCCCCGTGCACCATTCTCTTTGGTCCATTAAAAGCCCTTACCAAAATGTTACTAGGCTTTAGAGTTAAACCCTCACAATCCAACCGATCCAACGTCTTCTTAGGCAAGACATTCAGCGAAGATCCAGTATCTACCAGCACATGAGCCATAGTGGTTCCCCTGCATTCAATCGAGACATGCAGAGCATCATTATGCTTCCTTCCCTTTGGTGTCAAATCCGCATCTGAAAAACCCAGCCCATTATCAACAGTCAGGCTGGCCACACAATCTTTGAACTGATCAACTGAAGTCTCTTGCGACACATGTAAAGTTTTGAGGAATGCAATCAAAGCCTTTGCATGGGCCTCATAACACAATAGCAGGGATAACATGGATATCTTTGATGGGGTCTGCCCCAGCTGCTAGACCTCATTATAGTCGCTCTTCTTAATGATTTTCAGTATTTCCTCCATTTCTTGCTTAGAGGCTCCCACAACAATTTTCCTAGGCGCCTCCGTCTGGGAAGGCTCACCTATAATCTCCTTGCCGCGGGTATCAGACGATTCACCGACAGGGGTAATAACTGGAGTAAGAACAGGAACGGTAGTTGATGTACTAGCAGGAACAACAGATGGAATGACAATAGGCTTGTTGATAGTCTTCGGGGAAATCTCGGGAGAGAAGACCCTTCCACTTCGGGTAACTTTGCTGGTTCCGACAATGTTACCAATATCAGGATCAGCCTCTTCATCTTTCAAATCTTATTTGATGCCATGATAGTACACATCAGCACCAGAATGCCATGAGACAACTTTTTCCGAGACATATAGAACAGGACCAGGAACAGTGATTATCAGCGGAGCAATTCTTGGAGCAGATGTAATACTAACAGGTCTTCTCGAGGAAACCTTAGAAGGATTGGCGGAAATGGTTATAATGGCAACGTCTTCAGATGGAACAACAGGAACCAAAGTTTTCTCAAACAGAATTTCTTTGCTATCTATCAGGCGTTGAACACCTAACTTCAACAAACGGCAACCAGAAGGTAGAAACGAACACATGTGGCAACCTTCACCATAACCCAAAAATAAACCGGCCAACAACAAATTCTTCTTGACAGTCATGAGAGGAGTAGAAACTTCATCAACAGAGGTAACGAACAAATCAATATCAACAACATTAATTCCACAACCGTGTTTAGGCATAGGAGCGGTTATGACATTTAGCTTTTCCGGAGCATCAAACTCTATTTCCTTGGCTTCAATCAAGTCTTGTACTTTGTTCCTCAGAGCCCAGCATTCATTTGTGTCGTGGCCAGGACTCTCAGAATGATAGGCATACCGAGAATTTGGATTATATCGGGGAGATGTAGTATTTGGATTCTTGGGAGCCTCTTTCAAGGTTGCCAAGTTGGATCTCAGTAGATGAGGTAGAACTTCAGCTAATGTCATGTTGATGCGGTAAAACTGCCATTGTGGTCTTTCCACCCTTTGTTGATTGTTGCATTGTGGAGCAACTGCAGGTCTAGGTATCATCACGACACTTACTGTCTGACGATGTTCAGCCATGTTTTGGCCCCTCGGGCTATAGATGGAACTGACTTCCTTCTTACCAGCGAAAGGCTTCTTTACCAAACTCGAAGAGGCATCCTTATGTATTTTGCCACTTGAAATCCCAACTTCTACTCTTTCCCCAGTTAAGATCAACTCGGTGAAACCAACTAATGAGCTGCCAATCAAATGATTGAAAAATGGACCAGATAGAATCCACAGAAACATATCAACCAACTCCCTATAAGACAATGGGGGTTGAACTCTCCTAGCCCAGTCTCTCCATTTCTATGCATAGTCCTTAAAGCCTTCACTTGCACCTATGGACATACTCTGAAGTTGAGTACGAGTAGGAGCAAGGTCGGCGTTGTACTGATATTGCTTGTAGAAAGCAGTAGCCAGATCTTCCCAGTTTCTGATATTTGCTCCCTCCAGCTGGTAGAACCATTCAAGCTGAGTCCCTGACAGACTATCTTGAAAGAAATGTACCCACAGATTTCTATCAGCGGTGTGGGGATGGATCTTTCTGACATAAGAACAGAGATGGAGCTTTGGGCAGGACACCCCATCATACTTAGCAAAAACTGGAGCTTTGAACTTCTGCGGGATAACCACCCCCGACACCAATCCCAATTCTTTGAAATCCAGTCCAGGTATCCTCTGGACTTCCATGGAACTCAGACGATCTTCCAACTGTTTGTATCTATCCTCAGCAGGAGGATATTGCCCATCGTTGTAATTGGTATCATTGTCAGAAACTGCGGGACTGGGGTCCTTCTCTTCTTCCTGATTCTCCCATTCATTAGATGAAGAGGTCATATCGACTTGTCGCTTCAACTGCTCTCCAAACCTTCTTCCCATATTCAGAATACCGGAAGCCTTCTTCTTTTTCTTCTTCTCTTTCAGGATGAGGGCTTTCAGATCCTCCTTTCCTTTTTCCAGACTTATGAACATTTGTTGGAACTGGGCGTTCTATGCCTAAAGGTCCTTGATGGTTTGCTCGGAAGACATTTCATGCTAAAATAAACAGCGAAGAAGATGAGAAACCTGTAATGGTACCTGTAATGATGTGTATGATAATGAGATGCGCATTCAATGATTTCAAAGACTTCGGGAAATTTAAATTTGCAAACCAAAATAAACAAAAACTTTATTAGCTGAATTTGAAGTTAAAATGCCTTTTAGGCGTTACAATTAAAAACAAATCTAAAATTATAAAAGACATCAAAATTCCCATGGATGCTTCCTTTTTGTGATGAGATAATCATTCAGTCCTTTTTCCTCATGGAGTTGCTTTGTGAGCTCTAAAACCTTCCTCTCATAAGCATGGAACTGATCCCTGTAAGTATCTCTCTCCTTCATCATCTGAATCCAAGACCTCTGTAATTCCCTAAGATCAGTGGGCATATAAGGATAGAGAACCGTGTAAGGAATACCCTCTTCCGTAGTGGGTTCCACGATCACTGGTAAAACGGCCACATAGGGCATCATAAGCTTCTGGGCACGAGCTCGTACCCATTGGAGGTAAGGTTCCATAGGAATGGAAGCTTTTGGCCCCAAAGCCTTGGCGCCAGATCTGCTTACCATGTCCCAAGCTCATATGAACCTCCAACGATACTCTTTAACATCATCCTCATAGTTGAATACAATACCCTCGATAAGTAACTCACGGGGACCATCCCTTCGAGTGTAACCAAATTGTCGCAGAGCTAAAAAAGGATTGTAGGTTATACCCCCTCTAATACCAAGCAATGGGACATTAGGGTACTCCCTTCAACAGTCAATAATAGCAGTGTTTTCCATAGCTCGAGAACACCAAAGAATGTCTGTATGAGCGAGTGACATTATCCTTTGCGACCAACCCAAACCTTCTTCGTTCTTCAGTATGGATTTAAGGAGGTGAGAAATAAACCACCTCGACAGCAATGGCATGCAACACATAAGAACCCCTCTCCTCTTCATGGTACGAGTATGGAGAGTGTGCAAAATATCTCCGAGCAAGGTAGGCACAGGGTTGCGGGAGATGAAGATCTTGATAGCACTCACATCTATGAATGAATCCGGATTAGGGAATAGGACTAACCCTTAGATTAGAAGAGCCAAAACCTCCTCAAAAGCCTGAAAATCCATATCATCCCAAAACAACTGGGCCTTGTCTATCAGAAACTTAGCTAGAAAACCCTTGACTCCAATTCTTGTTTCCCAATTGGATACCACGTCGGCCTATTTCAGATGCAAAGCTGAGGCAATGACTTCTGGCTTAGGAACTTCTTCTAGACCTGTGGAGGGAAACTGTTCAAGAATGGGTATATCCAACAGTTGAGAGAATTCTTCCAAGGTAGGCACCAACTAATAGTCTGGAAAGGTGAAGCAGCGGTGCTTGGGATCAAAGAACTGAAAGAGTACACTCATCATCTTTTCATCAAAGTTTGAAGTAACCAGGTTGAGAAGTCGACCATGTCTCTTAGTGAACGCAGAAGTTTCAGAAACCCCTGATGCTAGCTCTTTGAGTTGGGAAGTTATCTTCACAAAGCTGATTCAGATAGTGTTTCTACGAATGGAAGCCATGATCTGCAAAACAGAACAAACATAAATTCCCTTGGTCTTTGAAATGGTTAATGCAATAAGAATGGATGCTATGTTATGATGCATGATGTCATGAGAAACCACAGGTATAGCAAACACAGTCAAATCACACCAAGTCCTTAGGTTTAAGGCCTACATGAGGTCAAAGGTAATACCCTCTTGAAGTTTAGTTGGTTTCAAACCTGTCTTAAAAAGTAATCGGGCTCTAGAGGATCTCAATATCACTGACCATCCTTTATCGGGCATTGTCTCAGCTCAAGCATCTTTTCTTGCGGCCGAAATATCCCGAAAGTCTGATCTCAATGAGTGTAGCATCGAATATCAACCAATACTCAGCTCTACACCGAGGCCGGCTATCTCACTACTTTCTAGTGGCCAAGTTTGTTCAACTAAGGTTCTAAGGTCCGTTAGTGCTTCAAGACACCACGCGACGGCCCCGTATTATCCTCGTTTCCCCATGAAGGATACCGGTACCAACCAAAGTGTCACACCAACACAGCCATTGCTTATACCATATCGGTCTACGCCGTACAGTCTCCACGATCTATTGCTGTTTACCTACTGAGTGCCCCCAGATCCGGTTGTAGGATCTATAGTAACCCCAAACAAACCCTTTAAAGTAAAGCAATCAAGACAATCAAGAGAAGTAATTTAATGACCTAGATCCTAAGGTATACCCCACTTATTAGTCCCCAGCAGAGTCGCTAGTTCTGTGATATGGTGGCAAAACCGACTGTTATACTGGTTTGCGTTTTGCTCTTTTTGTTCGCAAAATGTCGCGGTAAGCAAGAGTCGCCACCGACTTTTATTTCATCCAATCAGGAAAAGGAAAAAGAATAGAAAAACCTTTTTTTTGAGATATTCTGAGTACGGGGGGTAGATTATAGAAAGGGAAGGTGTTAGCACCCTTTCTATCCATGGTTTTCCATGGGCTCTTAGGTACTTGCTCATTTTTCAAATTGCTTGCGCGTGCTTGTTTTGAAAATGTTTTATTTCATAATAACCCTTGTATCAGTCCTCAAGGATGTGACGAAATTTGTTTTGAATTTTTTTTTGAAAGGTGTTTGTGTGAAAAGTTTTTATTGAGCAATTGCTTAAGATTCTACCTACTTGTAAGGGGCATTCGAAAGGGACAAGTGCAATCACTAAAGAAATAGTTAGAAAACTTTAGTAGTAACCCTAGAGTATTAAGATTTTTCCGAGGCAACATCTTCGAAGAAAAATTTCCGAGGCAACATTCGAATGGGACAATTTGATCTTTTTAGACTGGAGGGAAACCACTAAAATCTCCTATGCTTAATTACTGTTTATCGAAGGCAACCGAAGTGAGGTAAACCCTAGGAGTGAATATATGCATGTGAATCATTTCAGTTATTTAATCTTTGCACATTAGGTGATCTACTATTTTAATTTCAAGTAATCTTCCCATACAATCCTATTTGCATACATCTAGACAGTTAAATATTTGCAGGAATTTAAAGTGCAAGAAAATAAACCTAGCTATTACAAGGCTTCGGGGGATGGGGATTAATTACATAACCAAAGAATCAGGGATTAAAGCAGTAAATAAAACCCTAGTTTAACTATTACAAACCATTGGCAGTTACAAAAATAATGGAAAAGAAATAATTAAATGCGCGGTGAATTAAATACGAGTGATGTTGAAAAATAACCTAAACCCTAATTGAAAGAAAAAAGATTTTTGTACATTTTTTATTGGAGAAAACAATGAAATTGCAAATTAAATAAAACCCTAATTTCTAATTGCTTTTTAATTATGAAAAAAAAGTATTTAAGTTAACCTAATTAACCTAATTAATTAAAATAAATATTTTAATGAAAAAATGATTTTGGTGTATTTTTAAAGAAAATTAATTAAATTATGTACAATTCAACTCCTAAGTCTAATTATTTTTAATTATAAAAAGAGATTAAATTGCCCTAAGTTAATTAAACTAAATTAATTAAGAAATAAAATATTTTTATTAAAAAAAGATTTTTGTAGTTTGTTGTGATTTTTTTGATTAAAAAAAGAAAATGATTTTTGTGTTAATTAAGAAAAAAGAAAATAACTAAAGAAAATAAATAAAGAAATTAAACAAGTATAAAAATAAAGAATTGGGCCTGTATGTTGAAGTAGAAAGGGGGTATGATTCTGAAATTGCTGGGCCCAAGGTTGCTGGCCCAGCCTACGTGAGATCCTGTATAGCGCTCTCCTAAGGGTCTACCATGGGTCTCTCCTTGATGAGGCGTTGGATCTGATGCCATGGTGATCAAGAGGCTGGATGCAAGGGTGTGTGGAAGGCGCCTGAGATTGGGATGCATTGAATCTGTTGAAAGAAAATGAAATAAAGAAAATTGTTGGGACCTGGGATCGAACCCAGGTCCTCACGCTTGCTACCACTGAAGCGTTTCCAGTTGGGCTATGGTTGTTAGTTGTAAGTATAATGAGAAGAATATATAATATATAAAGAAATTGGATAGTTGACAAACAAAACAAAACGCGCGAAGATTCAAAAACTCCAATGGGGGGCTGCCACCTAGTCGTCGTCTTCAAGGCTCCGTCGTGTTAGGTGTTCACCTATACCCACAGACAATGTTCGTAACCATAGCCCTGTAACATTCAAAAATCCACTAAACATAAGATAAATGAAATCTATATAGATCAACTCGTTTTGATCTTGTGAACATCATGGTACCCTTCTTTTTACCCAATTTAACCTGTAGATCAAACCCCTAAACTGCACAGGCAAACCCTAACAATGGGAAAGGCACATATAGGCGTCAAAAATTCAATTGAATCATGCAGTTAGCTTGCAAACATCTCAAACATCACAAATATACCAATTAATCATGCTAATGATGCCAAAAATACAATAATATATTTTGAAAAAAAAGCAAACCGAGTGAACTTGTAATGCGCGATTCTGGGTGTTTCAGGCCTTGTAAATGATCCAATTGGCTTCAATGCATACCCAGGAAGAGGTTGCTGGCTTTAAATGGCTTTGAGATGGCATGTTGAATGAAAACCGAGTCACACTTTTCTTTGAAATTTTTTGAATTTGTTCTGCCTTTTTTACGAATGCTAACCTTTTTCCATGCTTTGTTCTTGTCCATTATATATCTAGGAATGAATTAGGGTTACAAACTTGGATTGAATCTTTGCAATTATGAGAGATTTGATTTAATTTTCAAGCTACTTGTAAATTTTCTATTTTGAGCCAAATCATCCCTTTTTTGTACCAATTATGCTTGATTCGTTTTGGCCTTGATAACTCAACATATTTTGATTGCCAAGCTGTCCAAAAACCAAATCAAATCATATCTTTGCTATTATTCATCAATTATTTGATTTAATTCAATTTTTAATTAATAAAAAATCAAAATAATTTGAAAAAATGAAGCAAATAATGTGTGGATGAATATTTGGGTGGTGGACCATATTATAATTAAGGTGCAAGCATAAAAAGTTAGGCCCATTTAGTAAAAAAAAATGCATTTTTAAGCACATTTGACTTTTGGCAATTTTGCAAAATAGGTCAACTTTGACAAGGCATATCTCTTCCAATTTTAACCCTAGAGCGGTATTCTTGGATTTTTTAGAAATATTAGGATGTCCCCTAAGCAACCCTTTTAGTCTCATCTCAATTGAGTCTTCCATGTTCATGTAAGAAGCTTTGACCCAAAAAGTGTTTTTGTTGACTTTTCAAAAGGACCTATAATGTGGAAATTCATATCTTTTTGTGAGTGCATATTTTGAACTTGAGGTATGAAGATGAGTTGTAGGGAATTGCATCCTATTCAAAAGGAGCCTTGTATGGAAAATTTATGATAAATCATGAGGAAGTTATGCTTGGTCAAAGTTTGGTTGACTTTTCCAAAGAAACCCTAACTTAGCAACTTTTGGGTTTTGATGAATTTGGGGCATTCCTTGAGGAATCATGATAAAACATTGATCAAATGATGGATATAACTTCAAAATGTTGATGTTGACCAAAAATCTTGAAATTTGACTGTATGTGGGCCACAATTGACTTTTGACCTAGTACAGTCGATTCTCAAGCATATGAGCAGTTGACTGAGCAAACTTCTTGTGCAAGGCTTGAAATTTGACATGGAGGGTCTTGAGAACATATTAAGACCATGGAGAGCATATGAGGCCTTTGGAGTCCACCCATCTTGATGAAAATGGAAACCCTAGTTTGAGACACACTACCTTAGGAGAGAGTTTGTCTGGTCAACTCTTGGGCAAACATGAGCCAATTGAGGTCCTCTAGGAGTATGTATTGAGTAAAATGAGAGGGAAAATTTTGGGGTACAACAGCATAAAAGGATTATCCATTAAAAATCCTCATCAAAAAAAAGTTGTGTGATCGAACACCCAAAAACAAAAGGTTAAGCGACTGTCGTGTCCATGAAATCGTTGTGGTTCCTCAATCGTCATAAACTCTTTTGAGAGATGAGTGCTCATATCGAGTTAACTGAATATATGACTGGAGAGCATCATGGAGAATGGGTGGGCACCAAAAATTTTGAGACTTAAATCCTTTTTTCTAAAACTGTGAACCTGGCCACGTTACAACCCTTAAAAGTCCTAATTGAAGCAAGGTTAATTCGAAAGCAAAACTGTTACGAGAATACGGTAACCTGACTCCTAGGAGACTTGCTAAAAATTTTTTTGAGTTGGTATCACTCCCTCTTTTATTTTCTTTGTACAAATTTTTTTTCTGATATTTCAGCATCTTTTCAATAAAAGTTTTCTAACTTCAAGACAAGTATATGATTTGCATTAGATTTATCATTCATAGGATAAAACATTCATTGCATATGAAAAAGTTCTTAAACGTCAAGCGAACTTGCATAATGAGCATCAAATGAAGAGTTTGATTATCCCGAGGGACGAATTGCTCCAGGGATCTGTTGAAAAGAATAATCTTAATATGGGGCATGCTTTCTAGTTACTCCTTTGAATTGAAGAAGACTAGTTTGAGAGATTGAGCAACAATTATTTGTCTGATGATTGTATGGAAGTTTTGTTTGCCCCCAAGTCTCAGATCGAGAAATGATGAATCATTTCTGGTTGGTCCCAAAGGATAACTCTCTTCAAGCATCTGCTTGCGTGCGAAGCCGTTCGAGTTGAAAAGTATTATTGTGTATTGGCTTGTTTTGAAGACGTAAGTCAATTATCCTGAGGAGGTGTTATCTTCCAAACTCCGAGAACTTCTCATTCCGCTAGGAGCATGAGCTAAAGAGATGGTTTGCCAAGATTATGCTAATATGGGGAAATCAAGTCAAGATCCATTGACTCTCAAAGCCTTATCAATTTGGGGCAGGTATGTCGAGATTCGTTACCCAAGGTTTATTGATGCCACTTCTAATATTGATTAGTCGGAAGTTGTGTTTCAAAGTCTAGAACACGGGGGCAGTTTATCTGGATGGTACAGATCTCAAGAAGTCCTTTCAAGGAACGTTCTTTAACAGCCCTACATACTGAGGCAAGGCGTTATGCAGGGGAATCTCTCCACCTCAAAGTTGATCAACTTAAGTTCAGCCACAGGCTCAATAACTTGTGAATTTGAAGAGCTTGACAAGAGGTCAGGATGGTTATCCTCAACTCATCAGAATTTTAAGTCTTGGTATTGTTGTTTCTTCATCATTATTTGATATCTTTATCTCCAACTAAAGTCAGGAGTGCTATTCTCAGCACAAATCTTAGGAAGTCCTCTCGAGGCGAGTTTTTCAAAGATTAGTCAACCTGAAGCGGATACGTCGAAATTTGACGAATCTCTCCGTGGACTTGTTGTGTCAGGGAATTATTCAGAGCTTGAATAATCTGGGGAAGATTGTCTCAAGTCAAAATGGTGCCATGTTTCTACAAGGACCCTCTCCAGCAAAGTTGTCACACTGCCTAGGGAATGTTTAGTGATCTGTTTCGCATGAGTTTTCACGTGCTTTTCTTATCTGCGTGATTCTCCATTACCAGAGCAACATCTTTCAAGATGATTAAAGTGTCCCTAACTTGGATCATTTCCTCCGAAGCAACCCTGAAGTTTCTACTTCTCCCAGTAAGTCTTGCCAAATGAGAAATTTTAAGAATGACCAACTGGAATTCTACATTAAAGGAGTCTCGTTCTCTGTATTCATTAATCTTTGTCTCCCGGTATCGCCCAACAAAGTTGTGATCTTTTGATTTCAAATTTCCTTTTCACCGGCAAACCCAACATGTTTGTGTTTGTAGGAGAATATCTATTCCTTGGAGCAGAGCATCATTACCCTGACTGAAGATTTGGTTGAATATCTTCTTATTCCCCGACGATGTCGCTTCATGAAGAACAAATCTATTTGAGATCAGTCGTGGGTTTCTACAGAGATCTGAAGTTTCTATTGCTCCCTAGTGAATCTCGCAAAGCGGAATTTTTTTTAAGGATTGACTAATTGGAATTTCAGATTAAGAGAGTCTTATTCTCCAAGTACTTGAAGTATTATCCCCCCAACATCACCTAGTAAAAGTGGAGTGTTCTCATCTCCAGCTGAAGTCGAGAGTTCTTTTGGAAATTTCTCATATTCCCCGATGAAGTCACTTCATAAAGATTTCTTGTTCAAGAATTCTCATTTCCATAGAAAAATCATTGTTTAAAGTTCATTATGCTGAGAATCTTTTGTCATCCCCTGTAAATACTATTCAAGACTGTTCTGTTTCTTAGCGAAGTCATGGGAGAATCATCTCACTTCCTCAGAGGAGGTTGTTTATGAGGATTTCTTGTCCAAGATTTCTCATTCCTCAATGGAACTTCCTTATTAGAGATCTCGCTCTCAGGAATTTTTTTCCCCCAGCGAATTTGTGTTGAGGTTTATTTCATCTCTCTGGTGAAGACCACTATCTGAGATCTCTTATGCAAGATTTCCCCTCTCCCCAACGGAGCTGCCTTAGGAAATATCTTATTCATAAATCCTTATATCCCCTGTGAAGTTACCTTATCAAGAAATCTCCTATTCAGGAATTCTCATTTCTCTATTAGAATCATTTCATCGAAAGCACTTATTCACATAATTGTCTCTTTTCCCAGTAGATTTCAATCTTAGATGTTGATAAGTGTTACTTCCCTAAAAGAGTATGCTATTATGGTTGCTAACCCCATGATAGAGCATCGTAGCAGGATTTCATTCTGGTTGAAGCACATTCTCATTCCCCAGTAGAGTCGAAGAATCTCGTATTTCCAGCAGTAGCATCCTCGGTAGTGTGATACGGTGGAAGAACCAACATGTTAATACTGGTTTGTGTTTTTTGTTCATAAAATGTCGCGGTAAGCAAGAGTCGTCACCGACTTTTATTTTATCCAACAAGGAAAAGGAAAAAGAATAGAAAAAACCTTTTTCGAGAATGTTTCTGAGTACGGGGGGTAGATTATAGAAAGGGAAGGTGTTAGCACCCTTTCTATCCATGGTTTTCCATGGGCTCTTAGGTACTTGCTCATTTTGAAATTGCTTGTGTGTGCTTGTTTTGAAAATTTTTGTTTTACTTCGTTTTAACCCTTGTTTCTGTCCTCAAGAGTGTTACGAAGTTGTTTTTGAAAACTTTGTTTGAAAAGTATTGGTGTGAAAAATTTTGTTCATTTGAGCAAGCACCTAGGAACTAATCTACCTACTCGAAAAAAGTCTGTTCGTTTTCCTTTTAGACAATGCTATCCCATTATTGAGAAATAGGTAGCATCATCGTTGGAATTTTAAAGGGACGTTCGAAGGGACGAAATGGTCACTGAAGGCAACAAGTAAGGATACCTTAGCGTTTCGAAGGGACTATCGTCATAAGATCAATTTGTAGGGAACTCGAGGAACAACTAGGGACTGTGATCTTTATGACGACTTTGAATCGCGGGTCATTGCTAAGGTATCCCTACGTTCGAGCGACACAACCATTATTTCCGAGGCAACCAAGTGAGATAATACCCTAGGGGTGCAAGTGTTTTGACTTCAGTTATATTTATCTTTGCAGTTTAGTGATCTAAGATTGATTTGTTAGTCATACACGCCTAAGTTGCTAACAATTATATACAAGCATCCAAAATATAAAAGCGAGAAGGTAAAGGTCCTACATTATTACAAGGCTTTTGCAGATACATAATTATCTTGACTGTAAATAAAAATGCGGAAGTTTAAACCCTAATTACTATTACAACCTCGAAACATTTACAATAATAATAAAAGGAAATCAAAAAATGCACACGGCGAATTAAATGCGAGAATTAAAGAACCCTAAAAATTTAATTAAAAAAATATTTAGGTTATTATTGTTTTTCGAGAAAAATTAATTAGGTTATGTGAAAATTAAAAACCCTAATTTCTAATTAATTTAAATCATGTATAAAAACAATTAAATTGCCCTAAATAATTTAACTAATTAATTAATTAAAGAAAAAATATTTTTCTTAAAAAAATGATTTTTGATGTTTTTGTGATTTTTTGACTTAATAAAAAAATGATTTTTGTGTTATTTTGTAAAAAAAGAAATTAAATAAACAATTGAAAATAAGAAATAAAATAAAAGGATTAGAGATGGGCCTGCATTAAAGCTGAAAAGGGGGGTGTATATCTGAATTATTCAGGCCCAATAGTGGCTGAGCCCAACCTTGGCGTGAGTTCAGTGTTGTATTGGATCAGTGCACCCTGATCCTCTCTTGCATGGGCGTTGGATTGGATTGATGAGGAATCCATTGGCTGGATGATGGAAACGCATGGTAGGCTCCAGGGGGTGTGATGCACATGATCTATTGAAAAAAAGTTAGAAAATAAGAAAATGCTGGGACCTGGGATCGAACCCAGGTCCTCCCACTTAATACCAATGCGCCTTACCATCTGAGCCATGTGTCTTGTTTGTTAGTATAATAATAACAATTAATATTATATTAAAACAAGTGGATTAATGAATTAAAATAAAAACGCGCGCCAGCATTCAAATGGACCAGTGATGATTGAACACATCGTCTTCTTCTTCCTCATCCATCGCTTTAGGTATGAGACTTATACCTACGGACAGTCAGCCATAGATGTAGCCCAGCATCTTTCAAAAATCACAAGCAAGCATGATAAATTACTAGTGAATACATAGATCAACTTGTTTTGATCTCACGAGTATCATGGTGCTCTTTTCTTGGCCCAATTTAACCTGTAGAACAAAGCCCTAAAACGCAAGAACAAACCCTAATAATGACAAATACACATACAAACGTCCAAATGCAAAATTGAATGAACCAAAATGTTCCAAATGATGATACAAACACAATGCTATGCTTAAAAGAAATTAATAATGCGTAAATTGCAAAATAAAATTCAAGATTATGTGAGAAAACCGTGGGTCTGTAGTTCGTGATTCTGGCCGTGTGGAAGCTTGCAAATGATCGTGTTAGCTTCTGGGAAGGTCCAGGAAACGATTGAGAGTGTTAAAATGCTTTGAATTGCCTTATAGGTCCCAAAACGATCCATCACTTTTGTCCACTTTTTTGAGTTTTGGTACGGCCTTTTTCTACTGCAAATCCTTGTTTTTTGGCTTGGTTACATTCTCTATTTGTACTAGGACTGATTAGGTTAACAAAAATGCATTGTATCCTTGAACATTATGAAGATTTGATTTGATTTTGTTCTTGTATGATATGTTTCTAAAACAAGCACAATCATGCCAATTTTGCTTCAATTTTCCTTGATCTGATTTGATATGATTTTCCAACATAATTGGATTTGATTCCTACAAAAAATCGGATCAAAAATCAATCTTTTGTATTTTTTGCAATTTATTTGATTTAATTTGAATTTTAAATAATAAAAAATCAAAATAAAATAAATAATGAAGCAAATAAAGTGCAGATGATGATTTAGGTTGTGGACCATGTCACAAGCAATATTCAATCATGAAAAACTAGGCCCATTTGACAAAAATGTATTTTTGAGCACATTTGACTTTTGGCAATTTTGAAAAAATGGTCAACTTTGACAAGGCATATCTCCTTCAATTTTAACCCTAGAGAGGTGTTATTGGACTTTTTAGAAAGTTTAGGATGTCCCCTAAACAACCCTTTTGGTATCATATCAATTGGGTCTTTCATGTTCATGTAAGAAGCTTTGACCCAAAAGGTGTTTTTGTTGACTTTTCAAAATGACCTATAATGTAGAAATTCATATCTTTTGATGAGTGCATATTTTGAACTTGTGGGATGAAGATGAGTTGTAGGGGATTGCATCCTCTTCAAAATGAGCCTTTTATGGGAAATTTATGATAAAGTATGAAGACGTTATGCTTGGTCAAATTTTGGTTGACTTTTCCTGAGAAACCCTAATTTAGCAACTTTTGGGTTTTGATGAATTTAAGGCATTCCTTGGGGAATCATGATCAACCCTTTATCAAATGATGAATATCACTTCAAAATGTTTATGTTGACCAAAAGTCTTGAAGTTTGACTGTTATGTGGGCCACAATTGACTTTTGACCTAGTATAGTTGATTTTCAGGCATTTGAGCAGTTGACTGAGCAAACTTGTTGTGCAAGGCATGAAACTTGATATGTATGGTCTTGAGAACATATTAGGACCATGGAAAGCATTTTGGACCTTTGGACTTCAACCATCCTGATGAAAATGGAAACCCTAGTTTGAGGTACATTGCCTTAGGAGAGAGTTTGTCTGGTCAACTCTTGGGCATCCTTGAGAAAGTTGGGGACCTCAATGGGCATGTGTTGAGTAAAATGAGAGAGAAAATTTTGGGGTACAACAGGTAGTATAAGGGCTCTTTATCCCTAGTGATAGAATAGTGCTGAAATATTTTCTCAATGGAGTTCTGAACCTCAAGCTTATGGTTCAAAGATACCCTCCTCTTCCCCGAGTAAAGATTGTTACTTCGCAGCGGTAGTATCCCCGGGTTGGTCTGGTTAGAATTATTTTGTCTAAGAATTTCTATGATTCTCCAGTCGAATTCGCTTTCATTAAAGACTTACATCAGAAGGTCCCAGCTCCCAACAATGTTCCCTTTATCTGTGGAAGGTGATATTTGATATTTTCCCCAAAAGGTCAAGAGGTGGAACATAGGTCAAGATTTCTTTTGCACTGCAATTTATTTTTGCAGTTTTCTCCCTAGGAAGTTATCCCAAGTGAGAAATTGACAAGTTATAAAAAAAAGTCAGTTTTGATCTGATCTTCTCTAGCGGAATTTGAAATTTATTTTTGCAAGTATTATCAGGGTTCGACCTGTGGTTATTGGTCTTTTAGTTTCACAAATCCGGGGCAGTTAAGTGGAGGATCAATCTCTCAAAGTTCCACCACTCTGGGGCAGAATATCAATGATGGTACGAATCCCATGAAGTCCTCTTAAGGAATTTCCGTTCAATCTGTAAGTTGAAGCTTGTCAGCACCAATGCAAAAGTCTTACCTCTAACTTTTGAACTCTGGAATAAGGGATTCCCCGCAGGGTTGCCTCCCCTTAGCATTGTCATGTGAAGGATTCTCGAGGCGGATAAGGTTTTTTGGATACCTTCATTCCCCAACCAAGTCTGGATGAGCATTATCTCGTTTCTTAACAGAGACTATTCCCAGTGGAGTTTACCTTCCTATTAGAATTATCATTGAAGTTTGCATTCAGAAATTCTCATTTTCCCATCTGATTTGTGACTTGGGGAATTTATTTATCAAAAGAATCTGTTATCATCCTCAGTAGGGTTGATGTTGGTTGAGATTTCCATATCCCTAATAAAGTCAATACTGTTTGACTATCTTCATGGTCTATTTTACTGTTGCATACTGAAGGTTCTGGAGTCCCCAACAAAATACTCCTCGGTATATTTTTGTATCCTTAAGTGGAGTTTTGTTTCCTTAGCAGAGTTTTGTTGCCCATAAATCTTTTTAAGAGAAAGGCTTCATTCTGAGACTTTAAGTTTGAAGACGTCTCATATCCCCATTGGAGTTATTTAAATGGGAACTCACATTCTTA
Source organism: Vicia faba (assembly GCA_948472305.1). NCBI lineage: Eukaryota > Viridiplantae > Streptophyta > Magnoliopsida > Fabales > Fabaceae > Vicia > Vicia faba. Next base: position 1,425,121,134 of record OX451739.1, read on the forward strand.
AGAAGTTTCAATTCTCTACCGGGGTTGCCAATTAGAGATTTATCATCCTGATCTCTCATTTCCCAGCTAATATGTTGCTTGGGGCATCCTTATGTTAGGATCTTTCCTTATCCCCAGTAAAGTCGATGCTGTGTGACTATCTGCATGATCCATCCAATGGTTGCATTCCAAAAGTTCAAAAATCTCCAACAAAATGCTCTTCAACAGAGTTTTTTTCCCCGGTGAAGTCCCATTTCCTCAACAGAGCTTTGTTCCCCTGCAAAGGTTTTTATCCCTCATGTCTGGTTTGTTATCTTGGTGGCATCCTCAACGCGGTTGTGCGCTGTCTTTTCCTGAGATTACAGTCTTTCCCTGATCTTCTCCCACAATGTACAATATTCATTTGCCATCCCTCTCCAGAAGCTACAATGTTGATCTGATCTTCTCTAGGAGTTTGCAATTTATTTTTTGCAACTTCTCTATGTGTTGGTAGCCCGTTTCTACCGATTACTCATTTGTTACTCCCCGCAGAGTCTCATCTCCTAATGGGTTTTTCTCTAGAGTTTCCTTGCATCTACTCTTCTTCAGCAAATTTTGCAATTTATTTTTGCAAAGTCTTGCAAAATCCTGACTTCTTGGTCACTGGCTTCTCGATTGGCCATTCCCCAGTGAAACATTTAAACATGCATCATTATATTGCATCTACCAAAACGCGTAGCATTTCCATTATATGGAGCATTACGCTATAATTTTTTTTCCAAACATGCATCAGAACATAAGCCATTATTGTTTTTGTTTCCCCCAATGAATTTTCTTATACTTAGGATTATATCCCCAACTAGGTCTTCATCCTAAGTATCTCAGTTTTACCCCATAGAAATATCCTTTTGATGTTAATCATTTGATTGGTTGAGTGTCCACTCTTGATTGTAGTTCAGTTTTTCCATGACACACTCTTCTCGGGTTTAGTCTTCACTACCCTTACTGGTTCATTCCAATGTTTATTGATTTACCTTTTTGAATACCGGTTTCGCGCAGGTATTCACTTTCAGTAGGTTTTTTAGTTTTACACCCTAATCACCTCGCTTTGGGTCGAGCTTTGAGTTTCGTCTCCTCACTCGCGCATGAAATCCAGTTTCGTCCTAGTACTCATCTAGTTTAGTTTCGCCTAACTAGTTATTGAGACGATTTTCGCCTCGTTTTTGTTTTTATACCTTGGACCTTTTGACGGTGTTCGTTTATTGAGTGCAGTGTTCGTGTTGCATCCCTGGTTGAAATCAGTCTCTTTTGATCCTTGGATTCTTCTATCAGTTTTCGTCACTGTTTATCCATTGATCTGAGACCAGCAGGTGCTCTGAGAAACGTGCGCTCTCATCACTTTGCTTTGGGTCGAGGTTCGATCTCGTCGCCTGTGCATAAAATCCAGTTTTGTCCTGGTACTCATCTAGTTTAGTTTCTCCTAACTAGTTAATGAGTCGAGTTTTGCCTCATTTTTGTTTTCATACCTTCAACCTTTTGACGATATTCGTTTACTGAGTGCAGTGTTCGTGTTGCGTCCCTGGTTAAAATCAATCTCTTTTGATCCTTGGATTCTTATATTAGTTTTCGTCACTGTTTATCCATTGATTTGAGACCAGCAAGATCTCTGAGAAATATGCACTCTCACCACACTTGCTATGGACCATGTTTCGCCTCGTTACCCATGCGTGAAATCCAGTTTCGTCCTGGTAATCATCTATTTTAGTTTCGCCTAACTAGATTTTGGGTCAAGTTTCGTCTCGTTTTGTTCCTCACTCCTGGGATTCTTTCAGTTCCGTCAAACTATCTATCTTAGGTTGAGATTTGCAGGTGCTCCTAGAATCACACACTCTAGCCACTCTGGCCGGCATACTTTTTCTTTTCCAGAGTCTAGTTTCTCATATTCTCTGTGGTTTTTATCTTATCTCATCCCCATTTGAAACCCAGTTTTCCCTAGCACATTTATTTTGAAGTTTAGTTTTGTCTACTCTTTTAAGTTTTAGCTCTGTTTTATTAGAATCTACGTCACAACTTCATTCTGACGCGTGTCTTGGGAGGTCAAATGTTCATTAAACACCTTGTTTGCTAAATCCAATTTCATTTGGTATCTTTTTAATCCCACGCTTACTGGTTTTCTTTGTCTTTAGGGGGTTCTACTTTTTCTTCAAGAGTGTAAATTTTCGGGTTCTTTTGTATTCAATCATCTTCAACTCTGAACGCTCGAAAGTTATCACTTTTCTCACTTATCATGTTAAAGATGATTGAATAGGGGAAGCTATTGCACCCCAAAATTTTCCCTCTTGACTTAGGCTTATGTTTCATCATAAACATCATATTGCATTGCATTCATACATGGTGTAGGGATCAAGGTATTTTGGTTTATCAAGCCTCCCTCAAGCTTTGGAAGATTGATTGTATTGACAAGTTGCTCAAGGAGAGCCTTATTATCTAAACCTCTAGATCTTTCAAGCCCAAATGTGTCACATATCTCAATATATCTTATCCACCTCATTTTATCATCATAAGGTTGAGTATTGTGTTGTTTATAAAGAGAATCACTTCCTTTTTGATTCATCAGTCAAAACTAGGGTTGGCGTTTCAATCAGGGATTCTTTGGAATTTTTAATGGAAACTCTTTCCATAGCCTCTATGTGTTTGGAATGTCACATCTTTGAAGTTTTGATTCATCAATTTGGAAGAAAAGTGATTCAATTGAATCAAAGGGGAAAAACATACATTTTTACTCAAAGTCAACAAAGTCAAAGTTGACCAAGTAGACTTTTGGTTAACATGAAGCATTTGGCATGTATTTTCATGTGGGATAATCATTGTTGATTTATTTTGATGAGAATTGCAAGTTTAATAGGTTACTTGGATTTGAAGTTATCTTGGTGATTGAAAACTTCACTAAGTGTCCTTGATTCTTGGCCTGACTTTGCAAGGGTATAACTTTCTCATTTTTCAGGGGATTTTGGTTGTTCTTTTTGCCAATTGAAGAGGGGAAAAAGATATACAAGGGCCTATAGAGGACAAAAACACACTTCTTACTCAAAATCAAAAGTTATGAGCCTTTGAAGTTCTGGGCATGTTGGTCAAATGTTGGGCATCATGGGCAAGCCACACGGCCATCCTAAGGCATCTTGCCTAGGAATTTCATCGAGCTGGTGGCACACCAAATGTGCAATCCATTTTCTTGTAAATAAAGCTAGGTTTTGATTTGATGTTGGGTTTAATTAGAAGTATTACATGTTGGCTTTCCATTGTGAGAAGAATTATTGGAGATGGTTAGGGTTTGATCAAGTTATGAATGCTAAAAGTGGGCATCCTCGGCTGATCAGGCATGGCACGTATGATGCAAGGCATGGCCAAGCCAACTGCACATTAGCACCAGATTTAACACAAAATGCTTTTTTGTAATTTAATTTCATCACACACGAGTGTCTCATGTGTGCACTCAGCTCCGACATCACTTCTTACCTCATTTGGCTAAACATTCTCACACATCATGCCTCACCTCACTTCCCTCGTTCCTTGCCATTTTTGGCAACTTTCTCTCAAAGATATCACATATTCCATACACAGTTGGACACCTCAGCATTCACACTTATTTCCTCTCATTTCTATCTCACTCTTTGTTCATCAAAACGCAGGTCATTGAGGAGCTGCAAGGCATGAAACACAATTTCCACTTTTTGGATTTTGTATGAAATCAGAGAAAAACCAAAATTCTCAAACTAACCTCAAAATTATTTCGATCCTCACCATCCATTTTCCAGATGGATTTTCTGATTCAAAGGCCATGATCACTTCAACTATAACAAACTTTTACTGCTATTTAACAAACTTTCTCTTTCAATCTCATTCATTCTTCAGTCGTTGGAAGAATCACCAAAAAGAGCACTCATCTTCTCTCTGCTTTCTTCTTCAATCTTCAACCAAAAATTCTCTCTGCAACTGCTTCAACCTCCTCAAACCTTCATCATCCTCGCATCAATCTTCAACGACATTCTTTACACCACTACAACTTCTTCAATCTTCTGAAATCTTCATCATCATCGCAAGTAATAACAACATCACAGTTTTGTTCATCTCAAAACACATCATCTACCTCACTACTTCGTTCATCGCACTATAATCAACTCGTAGACAAAACTGGAGTTGATTCACACGCAACATAATCAAGAACTTGAAGCAACTTCTCTCCTCAATTCTACATCCTCAGTCAAAAGGGAGAAGCATTGGCCAAAGAATTTTAGATCTGAAGTTCAATTTTCTCTCAAAAATTCAGTTCTCGAATTCTCTCATTTCTCTGATTTATTTTTTCATTCTTTCTTGTTGATTCATTTTTAGTGAAGTGACTAGATCATAACGGAAGCATTGGTTTACATCTGGAGCAGAGGATTCGAGTTTCCAGATTTTGCATCAAGGTGAGTTTTCTTGGACTTCGATTGCATGAGTTTTCTTGGACTTTGATTTGGTTTGAGTTGTCTTGGACTTCGATTTGTGTGATTCAACTTGAATTAATAATGCATCTCTTGTGCATTGTGGTTTAGCTGGCCGGACTATAGGTCTGATGTATATATTTACCTTTGTTTGATGCTTGAATTGTGTTATGGATTTACTAAAAATCTTTGTTCTTGATCTGTGGTTAATGATTTAAGATGATTCGAGTTGTATGATGTAGAGTATTTTTGTTAGCTTTCGATTGCGCTTGATTTTACTAAATCTGATGGAGAATTGAGTTTGTTTGAATGATCTGAACATGATCCCTTGCACTGAGTTTTCATGCAAGTTTTCATTTGGACTGGAGGTTAGAGTCAGTGAAGTTTCGTTCGAAGAAGTTTGAAGCTTCGTTCTAAGAAGGATGAGTCAAAGCATTGAAATTCAAAGTCAGTAAAGCTTCGTTCGAATGAGGTTGAGTTGAAGCTTTGAAATCCAGAGCCTGAGGAGCTTTGTTTAAAGAAAGAGTTAAGGCCAATCGAAGGAGGCTACTGCTGCAGGTTAAGGCAAAACGAAGAAGGGAACTACTGTTGCAGGTTGAGGCTAATTGAAGTAGGTTACATGTTACTGCAGGTTGAAGCCAATCCCAGATGGTTGCTACTGTAGGTTGAAGCCAATTGAAGGATGCTACTGCTGCAGGTTGAAGGCAATCGAAGAAGGAATAATTCAAGCCAATCAAAGGATGATACTGCTGCAGGTTAAAGCCAATCAAAGGATGCTACTACTGCAGGTTGAAGCCAATCGAAGGATGCTAATGTTGTAGGTTGAAGCCAATTGAAGAAGGCATAATTGAAGCCAATCGAAGATGGCCGAGATTTTTCATTTGTTTTCTCATGGAAATTTCTTTTTCTATAGTTTGATGGTAAAACTGATAGAATATATTAGAGTTTTTTTTAGGACTTTAGAATTTAATTGAAGTTTCCAAATTATTCTTTCTGTGCTAATACTCATTTTTTTTATTTCCATGAGTTCATGGTAAAAGTTTGGTTTGTGATATTGAGCGCTGTAGGATTAGTCCAGTTGATTATTGGTGAAGCTTTCACGAAGATTGTCGAGTTTCTTTGTTTAAAACGCTCTGATACGGATTAATATCCGTTTGGTATTTTCTCTAGTTTATCTTATTTCGTACTTTATTGATTTCTAGAAATCATGTGAAGTAGGAAGCGGGAAATAAAGAGCGTGCGCTCGAAGTCGTTGTTTAAAGTCCTGTAGCAGGCACCGCTTTCTGTATGCTATCTGTGTTTGTTTAAAATCCTACATTTGAAGTAGGTATTCTGCACATGTGTCTACATTTGTGCCTGCATTGTATTACATGTGATAAGTCCTCAAAAGAAGGTGAGCGGAAAGGGTTCATAATCGACCCCCGCACATTCCAGTCTATGTCGTTCCTATGCTCAATTTCTACAAGTAGATGCTCTGAACATGTGCCCAAGATCTGAATGAATTTAAGTCCTTTAAAGGCAAGTGAAAAGGGTTCCCGCAGTCGGATCCCCACGCTTTCTTTAGCTCGTGTTGACCAACACTGATACTTAGTGTACGCATGCACTATGTCTTTTCCCCCAGATCTTTCCTGCCCTGGTAATTGATACCACGATTAAGGACCCTATTGCATTCCTATACTTCTATGGCTTGTTGAATCGGGTGATACGCTCCCCTTGGCTATGGCTTGACCCTTGGTCTGATGCTTGGTTGCTTGTCTATGGCAGGACCTCCCTTTATACTACTAGGCATGTGCCTCGTAGGTATTTGATATTCGAGTGATGCTCGAGCTGTTGTTTGTCCAGATGTTTCGCCATCTACTTGCTTTTTGTCACTGTGGCATTTTTACCATGACCCATTAGGATTACTCGTGTAGGGTTAGTCCTCGAGCTAGACCTTAGGATAGGAATCCAGGTATGCTAACATAGGGTAGAAACTTACCTCTTTCATCCTCAACCTTAGGATCAACCATTGTATGATAATATTAGGGCTAGAGATTAGGATAGTCTCCCTTAGTTGTTTTCTTTTCCTTTGCATTCTTGCATCCTAAAACTAAAATTTCTTCTTGGCAAATCATAAAATACCTCTAATGAACTTAAACCCTTCTTTAAGGTAAAAAATACAAACCAATCTTATCTCTTCGTGCGCCTCTTGGCTTTTGTTTTAAATCTTGTCAGATTAATGTTTTGCCATCCTTGCCATGACATTTTGTTATCTTCCTTTTTCTTAGCCGATGTTTCACCATCGCACATTCTTTTAGCCGATGTTTTGCCATTGCACATGTTTGTTATCCTACTTTGATCCTCGATATCATTGTTAGGTGTGATGTTTCATCATCTGGTTTATTGATGTTTCGCCATCTTTGCCATGTTATCTTCCTTTTTCTTAGCCGATGTTTCTCCATCGCACATCCTTTAGCCGATGTTTCTCCATTGCACATGTTTGTTATCCTACCTTGATTCTCAATATCATTGTAAGGTGTGATGTTTTGTTATCTATTTTTTTTTATGTTTCACCTACTTTTCCATGTTATCTTCATTTTTCTTAGCCGATGTTTCGCCATCGCACATTCTTTTAGCCGATGTTTCGCCATCGCACATGTTTGTTATCCTACTTTGATCCTTGATATCATTGTTAGGTGTGATGTTTCATCATCTGGTTTATTGATTTTTCGCCATCTTTGCCATGTTATCTTCCTTTTTCTTAGCCGATGTTTCGCCATCGCACATGTTTGTTATCCTACCTTGATTCTCAATATCATTGTTAGGTGTGATGATTTGTTATCTGGTTTATTGATTTTTCTCCATCTTTGCCATGTTATCTTCCTTTTTCTTAGCCGATGTTTTACCATCGCACATTCTTTAGCCGATGTTTCGCCACCGCACATGTTTGTTATCCTACCTTGATTCTCAATATCATTGTTAGGTGTGATGTTTTGTTATTTGGTTTATTGATGTTTCGCTATCTTTGCCATGTTATCTTCCTATCTCTTAGCCGATGTTTCACCATCGCACATTCTTTTAGCCGGTGTTTCTCCACCGCACATGTTTGTTATCCTACTTTCATTTTCAATATCATTGTTAGGTGTAATGTTTCATCATCTTGTCTGATATTTTTCTATCATACTGGCGTTTTATCGCCTTATCTGAGTTTGTGTTGCCATGCGATGTCTTGTCATCTCTTTTTTGCTATTTTATCATCATTGTTGACATTCTTGTTGTTCTATCTGATGTTTTACAATCTTGATTGTTGCTTTTATCTTCTTAACTAAAAAACACAAACCAAGAAAAATATATGAGCCGAACTACGGCTGCTCTGATTCCTTAAAAGGGATACGTAGGCATTGGGGGTAGGGCCCAAGCGAGAACAACTTTTATTTTCCCTACATTATTTTCTCCTTTCTTTTGCATGCATTCCCTGTACAACTTAGATATATATTCTTATGCACCCATTATATTAGACAACAAGAGTGAATACCGTAGAGTACTACGGGCGTGTGGGGGTACTAATACCTTCCCCTCGCGTAACAGACTCCCTTACCCGATCTCTCGGTTGTTTGATCGTGATTTCACCCTTCTCAGGTTTTTTCAATGTTTACCTTTCCCTTCTTGCGGGATAAAAGACGTTTGATGGCGACTTCATTGATTGATATTTTCATAATATCGGATGGCGGTTCGGCCGGTTGTTTCACTCATTGTCTGGGTAGAATGGGTTTCCCCCTCTTGAGTTTATTTCTCAGGAGATGTATTTTTGATTGACTGCTTCATTCCAGTTTATTTCTCTTTGGAGTGAGTACCCTTAACAATACTCTTATTTGGATTTTGGCAAGCTTTAAGCTTTAGTTTGAGAATGTGCATTTATTTTGCACAAGAAGATTTTATCTCCTCAGCATGAATTTATTGGAATTTCTCCAGGAGTTCCATCTCTCTCCCCAGGAATCCATTTTTTCTTTCTTCAGGAAGTCTTTATTACAATTCCTTCTCATAGCAGCAAGTGGCAGGTCTCTTTATTTGAGCAACCTGTACTTCCCCCAGTGAATCTGATGGCCCCCAGAGAAGATTCATATTTTGTTACTCCAATGAATGGTAGCCTTTTCATTGCAAAAGGTAGTTCGTTGTTGAGATTTTGGTACTCCGATTAATGATAGCCTTTTCATTATGGAAGGTAGTTCCTTGTAGTGATTTTGGTACTCCAATGAATGGTAGCCTTGTCATTATGGAAGGTAGTTCGTTGTTGAGATTTTTTTACTCCAATGAATGGTAGCCTTGTCATTACAGAAGGTAGTTCATTGTTGAGATTTTGGTACTCCAATGAATGGTAGCCTTGTCATTATGGAAGGTAGTTTATTGTCTAGATTTTGTTACTCCAATGAGTGGTAGCCTTGTCATTACGGAAGGTAGTTAGTTGTTGAGATTTTGGTACTCTAATGAATGGTAGCCTGGTCATTATGGAAGGTAGTTCGTTGTTCAGATTTTGTTACTCAAATGAATGGTAGCCTTGTCATTATAGAAGGTAGTTTGTTATCGAGATTTTGGTTCTCCAATGAATGGTATCCTTGTCATTATGGAAGGTAGTTCATTGTTGAGATTTTGTTACTCCAATGGATGGTAGCCTTGTCATTATGGAAGGTAGTTCGTTGTTGGGATTTTGTTACTCTAATGGATGGTATCCTTGTCATTGCGGAAGGTAGTTCGTTATTGAGATCTTTTTCCGATGAATGGTAGCCTTGGCATTATGGAAGGTAGTTCGTCGTTGAAATTCTCTTGCTCCAAAGAAATTCATTTGTTCACAGTCATGAGTGCTGAATACATCTTTAAATTTACTGGTATTATCTTACCATTCCTTTCCCCAGTGGGTCGATGTTACTTTTTTTCTATCCCCTCTGTGAGTTTATAATTCACAGTTATCTGTCAATCACCGTTATCCTTCACTCTCTCTCCTTAATTTTTGAGTTGACGACACTTTAGATCCTCTCTTGGGCATTACCCCAACAGAGTATTGTATTTTCTTGACTAGTGATTTATTTTCCTGGTCATGTTTTCCTTTTGTTTCCTCTTTTACTTTTTTACATCCCCAGTGGTGTCTCACGTCCCTTTTAGATTTGTTCATCTGAATTCGTAATCATAAGAGTTGCATGGTATCTTAGGGCCAAAAATAGGGCTTGTTTTTATATTTAAGTATCTTCAATCGCTTCGACATGAAGATTTTAAACTTCATATCTCCGGATAGAAGACACTTAAATAAGGGAAGTTGTTGTACCCCAATTTCCCCCCCTAAGATCCCTTCATCATATCATATCAATTCAATCACAACAAAATCACATTAGGGTTTGTTTCTTCTCCCTAAATTTAGATTTTGCTCTAGGAGGAATCACCAAGAACCTTGACTTGTAATTTGTGATCATCTATGATTTATTTTGATTATCCTTTAACTAATAAATACGATGAGTGTTTGCCCTAATTGTTGATGTTGTAGGTGAAAGCATAATACATTCCATCAAGATGGATCTAGGGATTCATGAGTTCATTTTTGTGCCTTCCTCAACAAAGCTTCATTGATATTCAAGCCTCATCATTAATGATTTTTTGAATTAATATCATGACAAAGTCTTTTATGATTCATCATGCCTAAAGTTGTCAAAATTAGTTCAAAAGTACAAGGGTTGATTGAAGAAGTTTGACTAAATTGGACAAGTCTTTGATTTCAATGATCACAAGTGAATATCTCCTTCAATTCTCAAGATTTGGAAGTGGTTTTGGTTTCTATGGTTTCTCCTTGTCATCCTCAAAAACTTATAATCACATGACAAAGGTATTTGTGCAAGAAGGTTGGTCAAAATTGCAAAGGTTTCCCAAGGCATTTTCTTGCTCTATGAGCTAGGGTTTTGAACTTCAAAGGGGTATATCTTGCTCATATTTTGGTATTTTTGAGTGATTACAAAGACATCCTTCTCTTCAAAGAGTTATTAACAAATCATTTAAAAAGTTTCAAAGAAATTTTGTGTGGAAGAAACTTGATGATGAAGAAAGATTACAAGTCCTCCAGATGAACCATCAAATTCCCTTATGTGACTTCAAATGATCATAACTTGATCAATTTTTATCCCCTTGATCCCATTATTTTTCCATAATGATCTTAAATATGTGAACTTCAACCTTTCTTTTATGTGAAAAATGTGAAAATGGATGGAAGATGCCCTAAGGATGCCAAAGATTATAGATCATCTCATGATTTTTTGCCAACTTCAACAAGTCATAACTCTCTCAACTTTTGGAGATTTTGAATGGTTCAAGTTTCAAAGTTCCATTCAAGAGATCTACTTCATGCCAACTTTTGTGGTCAATAGCAAATTTCAAGTGGAAGGTCATGTTTGGATGCAAGACATTATAAGTCATTTTTTAAGAAAAACTTAAACTTTTTCTAAGTATGGAAAGTCATACTCTTTTTCTTAACTTTGACTCGTTACAACTTTCAACTCAAACATCCATTTGATCCCATTCTCTGCACATTGTAAAGTTTGTAATCTCCTTTTCTAAAGCTTCAAGAATCATGTTCTAAGACCCCTTGAGTTGAGAATGCCATGGGTTTGAATTTGGCAATTTGAAACTGAATTTTTCACCAAGTCAGAAATTTGAAACTCTTGTTTTGTCTTCTAATCACAAAATTGTTGCGTGTTTTTGCTCCTAAACATGTTTATTGAACTTCCAGAAGTGATTAGTGCATCAAAACGCAAGGTTTGGATGGGTTTTGATAAAAAATGAGTCACACTTTTCCCATGCTGCAGATTCACACGAATTACCTCCAAACTTCATCATTCCACACGCTTGAGCATCCCATTAACTTCCCTATGAATAGAGGATCATCCCCTAATTCATTTCCTCAAGCTTTGAGAGCCAAATACACCCTTCCAAAACCTCACACGAACTTCAAAATTTTGAAATCAGTTTATAATATTTAATCCTTTTCCTCCAAAATTCTTTGCACAATCATCATCCTTCATCATCATACAAACTCTCCAACACTAAACCAAGCAGAACGAGCCATAATTTAAGCTACAAAAGTCCACTTTCAGAGCTTCATTCTTGAGTTTCGAACAAGTAGAATTCTCCAATATTTGGATCCAAATGTAGAACTAACTTACTCTACTCCTTCTTCTGATTATTGTGCTTCTTACAATTTTTAAATCCATTGAGAATTGAGAGAGAAATCTAAACTGAAATGTGCTTGCTATTTTCAGAGTTTTCTGAAAGTCCAATGATACTAGTCTAGGATTCTAATTTTTCCGTTTGAAGAAACTCACAAAATCTCCATTTCAGGGTGTCTGGAGTTTGAAGACGATGACATGTCTCATCTCAACCAATGATAGCGCGCCAATTGTTTTGTTTTTACTGGTTGCCCTTTTTCTGATCCAATGCATTTTCAAATAAGGTCCATATCAAGCACAACGCGTCTGGTCCACTTGATCAGCTTACTAACGCGTTTTGACTATGATCTGATGGTCCACATTTTTTAGTTTTATTTTTATTTTCTGATTTTATATTTAAATTGTTTAAAATTTCAAAAACTCATAACTCTTTTATTTTTTATCCAAAAATTATGAAAAAAATATACAAAAAATACTTTGAATTATTTCTGACTTCATGAATATTTTTTCATATTTTTATTTTGCTGTTTGGTATTTTTCATAATTTTTACCTTATTTTCTTTATTTTAATTGTTTAAAAAATACTTTCTGACATTTTTTAATTCTTAATTTTTTTTATAAAACTCTTTTTCATTGTTTCTGACGTTCTGAATTTTTTGTGGAATTTTATCTTGAGTTTTACTATTTTTTTTTATCTTTTTTCCTTTATTTGAGCAATTTAAATTAGTTTAAAAATAGTTTCTGACCTTAAAAAATTACCAAAATTTTTATATAAATATTTGAGTTCATCGCTGAGTTTTCCATGGTCTTACTTTTTTTTTTCTTGATTAATTTGAATATAGTTACTATCTCTCTCTCTTTTTTCCATTTTATAATCATTTTAAAAACCTTTTCCTATTATTTTAAATATAATTTTATTTTTTGTATATATATTCAGGCTGATCTTGGATTAAAATTTTGATCATTAACTTTATTAACATCATTGGATCAATGGTGTGAGTCTAACTCCATAAAAATGGATGAATGATTTTAATAATAGTTTGATTAGATTTTGGTTCAAATGTGGTTTATTCATTTCCCCTTCCCTCTTCATCTTATCCCATTCTTATTGAACCAAATGTTATTGGAGCATGATTTACATATCATGTCTCAAAATATGAGGTGCATAGATTGCTATTGACTGGCTTCAAAACATGTACGACTTCTATATAGGTCCACTTACAGTTGCTTAACATAACGCTAAATTTTGTCCCGACTTGAGAAAATGATCATTCGTGGCCCAAACCTATGTTTGTTAATTTGAACCCTTTGATCCAATAACCTTGAGATCCATTGTTAGAAGGCTATGGTTCTACCAATCCTCTAATGAATCTTCATCAATTTTGGTCAAAGAGGATCACTTAAACATCATTGATCATTAATTGTTGTTTTGAGAATTCTTAAATGGATGATATACTTGACAAAAAGCAAATGCAACTTATTATTGAGAGGCTTTGGTTCTACCAATCCTCTTGTTGTACCCCAAAATTTGCCCTCCCATTTTTCATAGAAGACACAACCCTAGGGTTTCTCAGATAATCAAGTTGGCTCTGAAATCGACCAGACAGATTCTCTTTTGTGGCAGTAAACCAGTAATTAGGGTTTTTTCTTGCAATTCTCAAAAGAAAGTGAATTCTCAGAAATTCAATTGGTTTTCACAGGTCTTCATGCCTCCTCAAGTTTACTAGAAAGGTTAATGTTTGTTCTCAGAGCATGGTCTGTTGGGGACAAGAAATGGAGTTTAAGACTGTTCATTTGGGACGACCATGATTTTGATCCAGGTTAACCAGATGATTTGTGTCTTTTAAAACATTTGCTTGGTTAGGAAATGGAATATCCAGTGCGTGCTTGTTTGAAATGCAGTTATAGAATTATTGGAATTACTTGGAGTTTAAGTTACCAGACTGGAGCATTTTGTTTCAAGTATCCTGATTGGGAATTTCAAAAATCAAATAGGATGCGAGAAGAAATTACAAGTTATTGTTGGTAAAGAATTTCAAGTGACAACAAAATATTTCATGTTATAACTCAAGGTTTTTTCAATTTCAAACATTGTTACAAAACAATTTATTCTTTAAATACTTTAGGTTTTACAACTTATCGTATTTGAAAATGAATTGATACAATTATTGGATACAGTACAAGAATGCTTTTCTATGAATTACAAAGAAAACCCAAACAAATATTTGGCCTATGAGAACTAATCTATGCCTAAGTTTGACTGAAGTTCTTTTGCTATCTCCAAAGACCTCCATGCTTGCCATAAAGTTCTTGCCTTCCTTGCTTTGTCATCTCCATTTTGCTCACATGAAAATAAAAGAAAGAAAATGTGATTAGTATAAAATCATTTGAGCATAAACAAAGATTTTAAATGCTATTCATCATTAAAGTTTGAAAAATGGAATCAGAAGGCCATTTTAATTCATCACAATTTCATTTCCCATATTTGTAAATCACAAGAAGATTATTCTTCTTGGTTCACAAAAAGAAAGAGGTGAAGAAATGCTACAGAGCTGTCCAAGCAAATACAACAAAACTGAAGCAAACAACAAAATTGAAGCAAACAGCAAAACTGAAGCAAACGACAAAACTGAAGCAAACAGCAAAACAGAACCAAACAGCAATGCAAATTGGACAACAAAAATGAGGCATCAATACAAATAACAATAAACAGCATCAACAAAAGCAGGCAGCAAAGCAGAAGTATGGCAATATAATAGCTAAGTCAAATAAGCAAAAGTTGTTCAAGAAGCATACTTCATCATTTTCCATTTTCCTTTGCAAACTTTTCATAATTGGAAAAAGGGGCAAAAAGCAATTTGCTTTCCTAATGTCATTGAGATTGAAGAGAGGAAAGAAGTCACCTAGGATATTGGAATACACAGTCCTGCTGCCCTGCCTGTCACAAATTGCATAGAAGTTGCTAGAAAACAAAACTGCAACAAAAAGGCCATATGAACAATATACTGAAAATATTCAATTGGTGGGTTTCCCACCATTTTGAATATGAATTCAACAGAAGCAACACCAATATAACAGTGGACAACTCTCAAGCCAAAGATATAGGTCTAAAAACTCAGAAAATCATAAAACCTCAACAAAAAAAACTGTCAAAGTCCAAAAAACTGTCAAGACTTCCAAAACTAAAAAAAAGTCTCAAATTGTAAAATCATCTCAAAACTCATCAAGCCTACAACCTGATAAGCCTCCATCGAAAACAATCTTAGAAAATATCATCAAACAGAATCATCACAAAACCTCCAAAAACTGTCAAACTCTAAAAACCTCAAAAACCAACATAAGTCAAAAATGCCAAAACCTGTCAAACTTTCAAAAACCTGAAACCTGTTAAACCATCAAATAACAAAAACCTATTGAAACATCAACAAATCCAAAACCACAAAACCTCCAAGTCTCAAACCAGTAACACCATCAACCAAACCTGTAAGCAAGCCAAAACAACAAAAACATCACCAAACTCATCAAACCTATAACATAACCATCACCAAACTCATCAAACCTGTAACAGAACCATCAACAAACTCAAGACCTGAGAAACATCAACCAATCCACAAACCCAAAACCTCAAAGTCTTAAACTATCAAACCAAACCTGATAAACATCCATAACCAAAAAACTTGCAACAAATTCCAAAATCTAAAACACAGTTTCACAAACTCAGAAATAGTTGAAAGATCTCAAACTCAAAAACTTGAAACAACTCAAAACACAGTAACATCATCCCAAAAGCCTAAAACCATAATCAAACAAAACAGTAACCCTCACAAAAAATCCAACAACCAATATCCTCATCATTCAACAAAGAAAATAAAAGAAGGTTACCAGAAAGTCAGAAATACCAAGGCCTTCATCTTCATTTCCTCCCCCCGCACAACTCTGGCCACCAAGGAGCGTCGTCCTCAACCTCGCCGTCTCCTTTCCATTTCATAGAAAGAGTATCCAACAGGTATGAAGTTTTCTCCTTTATCATAATTTCATAACATGATTTCCTGCACCTAAAATCATGAGGTAGTTAACATAAAACACTAAGACACATCAACAATCTATGAATTCGTAAGCTTCAGTGAAAACAGAATCTCACCCTTTTTTTTCCAAAGAAAACCATTAGAGCTTGATTAGAAGGACAAGATTAGTGGCATTCCGGCAACAGAGAGTTGGGGGGAGGATCAGATAAACCAGATTTGAACATTTTAGGCATAAATCCGATTTCAAAATTAGGGTTTCAAAATTGCGAATCGCGGTGAGGCAAAGAGACGACATGAGCGATTTTGTTAGCGAAAATGAGACAGGGTTGGTTTAAGTCAGTAATGATAGGAAGTTTCAGTAAAATGGAAGAGTTTGAATGAAGAAGAGGAAGAGCGGTGTTGTGAGTAACAAAGGGTTTCAGAACCCTAATTCCTTGTTGCCCCCTAATCAAACAATTAAACAGGGTTAGTGGTTTGGGCTTGTATTCCCCTAAGCCCATCTATTTCGCTGGATACACCCCCCTCTTGGCTTGTTTTTCTGTAACAGCAAAACACACTTTGGTTTGGGCCTCACCCCAAATCAATCCCTTAAGCCCATGTTCGTTTATTTTCTCCTTATGTTTTTTTTTGTTGTGCACCATATTAAATAAGACATAAAAAAAGATGTTTTTTTTAGTCATTAATTTAAGTTTTTTTTATTATAATTAATCATTTTCTTTTTCTTAATAAATTTTTGCTTTAAATTTAATTGATATGATAAAACACCAAAAATAATAATTTAGTTTATTTATTTTCTTTAGATTTTACATAATTAATAAAAATGCAAAAAAAATAAAGAACTTTTTTTCAATCATTTAATCAATTTTTTTAGAATAGGTTTTTATCTTTCTCTTTTCATGTAAATACTTAACATTTCATATTTTGTTGATTTTAGATCATGGATTATCATAGCTTTAATTAAATCGTGCAAAAATTCGATTTGGTTGTATTGTTTGATATTCAGACATTTCTATCTCATTTGATTCATCCCCATTTGTAACAATTGTACCCCCATTCCCGAATATTTTGTAATAGCGTAGAATTTCAATTCCCACAATTTACTGTTTTCCATATACTGTATAGTAACTAGGCATGTATGGCAAGATTCAAAAATCAATCGCTAGATGACCTAATCAAAGAATAAAATAACTTGAAACCAACACACTTTCTCACACGCGTACCTCTAGGGTATCCTTTCTCGTTGCCTCGAAAATACAATCATGTCCCTCGAATATGAGACACTCTAGCAATGACCCTTCGATAAAAAAGATCGTAGTCCCTCGATGACCCTCAATGTTGCCTTCAATTAAAACGATCTCGTCCCTTACAAAAATTGCTAAAGCGTCTCCTAAGTTGATTTCGATGATTGTAAAATTGACCCGCGCCTGTCCCTTTACATCCAACGATGGGGCTTCTTACAAAATTAATGGTAATATAGCACCATTAAAAAGAGGAAGAAAAACACAATTTAAGACCTTTCGAGTAGATAGATTCGCTCTTAGTTACTCGCTTGCTCACGACAAAAACTTTTACACCTACACTCTTATTTCAAAACATTTTCAAAAGACAAAACGTTTTGTATACGTTCTTATAGAGACGAGAACCATTGCAAAACCTCTTTTCAAAACACTTTTCGAAACACGATTCACAAACACATCTTTGAACCATTTTTTCGAAAACAAAACTTTATATACGTTCTTATAGAGACGAGAACCATTACAAAGAGATTTTTCAAAATACTTTCAAAGTCCACACCACAAGCACACAATCAAATGAAATCAAGTGATCTAAACAAGTAACTAAGAGCCCATGGAAAACCATGGATGAAAAGGGTGATAATACCTTCCCTTTTCATAATCTACCCCTCGAACCCGAGAAAATCTCGAAAGGTCTTTCCTGGGCTTTTTTACCTTTCCTTTTGGATAAAAGAAAAGTCGGTATCGACTCTTGCTAACTGCACAAGTGCGATCGAAACGCAAAACATCAAGTCAGTTCTCCCACCGTATCACACCTCTAATGAGTTCCAAATGCAAGTTTCAAGATGGTCATCCCACTAACTACTAATTCCTAATAATTGACTTTATTTTTTATGCTTTTATTTTATGCTTTTACTTTATGTACCATTTACTTTAGCATTTACATTTCATGTTATTTTTATCTTTTCTCACTTGATTTATGTCATTTTTATTTTTCTGACTTGAGCTTTTCATTTATTTTTGAAGATACTTAATAATAAACTTGAACCCTAAAATCTTTAATAATACTTAGACTACTTGGTTACTATCCTTGCCATTATAGAGTGGTGGACTTCTTGGACTTAGGATAAGAATTTGTGGCCTACCTTGATCCTTTGTGACCTTGACTATTATTTTGTCTGGAGTTCTTGGGATTTACCCCAAGACATTAGGTTGTTTGTTTATTTTGTGTGCAGGTTATTGTGATTACATGCTTAGTTTGTGATCTGGAATTCATCTGTATATAGCTGTTACTCTGCCCAATTTTATGAAGACTTAATGCAGTTGAAGCTTGGTTTTTCATAAAAGGTTTATCATCTTAGCTTGTTTGGTTTCAAATCTAAAGGATGAGAATTCTACATTGACTCATTGTGTCAAATGTTGGCTTCTTATTGGTTAGACATTTATTTTCTCTAGCTTTTACCTTATACTTTAGGATAGTCCCTTCATCTTCTCCCATATTCTTTAATTTCAAAAATCTTCTCCCTCCTTTTGAAAACTCTTCTTGTTTTAAAACTTGAACCGCTTTTATAATAAAACTTGGACTTAGGTACATGCATTTTCAAAAATATTTTCTTAATCAAACATTAATCAATTTAATAATACTTTGCACATTTTTGTGAAAATACTAAAAGTCAATAAATCTAATTCAAACTATTTTGCCATTTTGGCTTTTATCTTTAAAAAATGTTCTCAATAGATTAGACTCTTGTCAATCCTTATAGTGATGCAAACAACTATACTTCTACAATATGTAGTGAAGTGAGATATTTTCCACTTGGGTCTTGAGTGAGGCATTATTGATTTTAAAATCCAAGCCATATCCTCCACTTTGAGATGACGCAAATTCTCCTTTATCATAATGGTGGGTAGTAAGTATGTTTTCCACACGGACAATGACAATGATGTCTTGTCTCTTAAAATTAACCAACACACTTGTGTTTTGAAATTTTTTAAAGAGGAACTACGTGCACCCTGATCCCCTATTACACAGAAGGTGGTACGTAGGCACTAAAGGTTCGCAACCGCGGCGGGTGAAAAAATCTTAAAAAATATACTTCTTTCCTCACCACCACAATCTATTTTCATACAACATTTTATAGGCAAAACATACAGATTTTACAAAGAGGTTCATGCGGAGTACCGTAGATGTTTAGGATAGTAATACCTTCCGTTTACATAACCAACCCCCTACCTAGAATCTTCCCCCCCCTCTTTTGGGTTATTCGGTCTTTTCCCATTCCTTTGGAAACAATAAAGCGTGATGGAGATTTTTATTTTGATTTGTGCGAGTCAAGTCAATCCAATGGCTTAGTCTCAACATTTCTACCGCTAAAGTTTGGAAGCAGATATTTTAAAAGATTACATAATAATATAAAATCAATGTTGAAAATATTTTTAATCGTAGAAATAAAGGGAGGGCAAACTTGGGGTATGACACAATGAAGTTGAGATGACTTTCAAGAAAACTAATGACGTTGGTCTAAATGGAGAGATATCTGAAGAAGAGCTGGAACATGAAGAGAGACATGTTGAGGTGGAGCATGTAGATGTTGAATGTGTATCCCAAAACAAGTCGAAGAAGAAGCACAAGATGCTGAAGATACTGAGGAAGTTGAGGAAACTATCTATGACTACCTGTTTGCAAAAGATAGGCTAAGAAGATTCATAAATCCACCTTAGAGACTTGGGTGTGAAAATCTTATAGCTTATGCCTTAATCTCTGCAAGTGAGGTTTTAGATGAAGAACCTAAATATAAGAAAGTTAATAGGAGTTGAAATAAGAGTGAGTGGATGAAGGCCATGGATGATGATATGAAATCTCTTCATGATAACCACACTTGGGAACTGATCAAGAAACCTACTGAAGCTAGGTTAGTCAGATATAAGTGGATCTTCAAAGTTAAGGAAGGAATCAAAGGAGTTACATCGAAGAGATACATGGCAAGATTGGTCGCAAGGGTTTCACTCAGAAATAAGGTGTCGAATTCAATGATGTGTTTTCTCCTATTGTGAAGCACATGTCCATTCGAATGTTACTTGCCATGGTAGCACAATTCGACCTAGAACTGGAACAATTGGATCTGAAGACTGCTTTCTTATATGGAGATCTAGATGAAATAATCCTGATGAAGTAACCTGAAGGGTATGTAGAAAAGGTAAAGGAAGATTATCTGTGCAAAATGAATAGATCTTTATATGGACTAAAACAATATCCTCGACATTTGAATAGGAGATTCGACAAGTTCATGCCACACATAGGTTTCATTAGAAGTCAGTTCGACCACTGTGTTTAATTCAGATTTCGAACTGGAAATTCATTTGTTATTTTGTTGCTTTATGTGGATGATATTCTCATATAAAGAAAAAATGTCAAGGATGTAATCAAGGTGAAGGCTGAACTCAATAAGGAGTTCAACATGAAGGATCTAGGAGCTGCATCCAAGATTCTTGGGATTGACATCCAAAGAGATATAAAGTAGTCGAAATTATGCTTATCAATAAGCATACTTACGAAATATTCTCGACAAGTTTGGTATGTCAAATTCAAAGCCTGTTGTGACTCTGACAAATCTTCAATTCAAGCCGAGTATAGATCAATGTCCCAATACTTAGGTCGAAAGAGCTTATATGAATAGAATTCCATATGCTAACATAATAGTTTCTTTGATGTATGTTATGGTCTGTACTAGACCTGACATAACATATGCAGTAAGTCTTATAAGCAGGTACATGGTGAATCCTGGAAAGACGCACTGGCAAGCATTAAAGTGGATTCTAAGGTACATAAATAGGTCTCTGAACAGAGTCATAATTTATGGTGGAGCCTATGGTGAAGATAGTAAAGCAGTGATCGAAGGATATGTTGAATCTGATTATGCAGGTTGTATGGATTCTAGACACTACTACAAATAAAGCTTGTAACGTTGGTCGCGAAATGCATTTTACCTTGGAAATAGATGCGAGGTGAATAAGGTCGTCATAAAAAGTAAAGACTTGTCACCTCGGTGTTAAAATGATTGAGGTAAAATTTTATTAGCACATGAGTTCGAACCCCAGCAACTGCAACTTTTATTATTTTCAAAACTAGCATATCTTTTATCTCGATTTATCTAAATAACCGAGGGATTATTAGTTTTTTTTAATAAAACTCATTACATTGTTTACCTAGAATATTTCATTTTTTACACACAAAAAAATTAATTGTCCATGAAGATCATATATTGGGTATTTGATTCCTTGATATTCTGGGAAACATCAAATGCTAGGAAACTCTTTTCTACCAACAAAAAAAAAGGGTTAGGTAAATTAATTTCCCCAAGATCAAGATTTTAGATCTTCAAATCATATAATTTTAGGGTAAATAAAATGATGGGTGCGGGATATTCTCTATGGTTGTTTCTTGCATTTGTTTCTTATATGAACAAAAAAGGGTTAGACTAAAAAATGGTTAGATAAATAAATAATTTCTGCTAAAATAAATATTTAAGAACACAAACCTTAAACCCAATTAATTTTCTACTCTTGCAATCCTTCATGGAGAACTATTCATGGAAAACACTCTTGCAAACCTTGAACTCTTCATGATGTTGGCTTTTGCGTGCATTTGTTTCTGATATGAACAAAAAAGGGTTACAAAAAAAAGGGTTAGATAAATAAATTATTTTCTACTCAAATAAATATTTAAAAACACAAACCTTTAACCATAGAGAACTCTTCATGATAAAGACTCTTGCAAATCTTAAAGTTGAGCATTAATGGTAATGTCTTGATAATTTTAGAATGATTTTATAATGAAAGTAATTTATGTTTCACGCGTATCACTAATGGTAATGTCTTGATCGTTGATAGTCATGAAATGGACGACAAGGATTTGATTAAGGATTTGATAAATATCTCAATTTTTACGCTAAATGTTACAACGGTTTTTAGGATAACCGACGGGTTAGAACATTTAATTTACAAATAAAAACTACAATTACAATAGAGGTTCCAATTTTAGCCCTCAATTTTAATGCTAAAATGTTCCCTCGATTTTTATGGAAAACCGACGGGTTAGAACATTTATATTACCAATAAAAAATACAATTAAAATAGAGGTTAGAACACCGACGTGGCACACATGCATTAGAATAATATCACTTAACTAGAATAGCAATAATCATCTATATTCAAGTTGCAACGTCTCTTTTAGATTATCAATGAGGCTTTTGAGCTATTTAAACGTCTAATTACCAACTCGTTGTGTCTTCAAACATTGTTTCAAAATATTTTCCTATTTTCAACGTCTCATTACCAAATCTCTATGTCTTGTTTCCTTGTTTCAAAGTACTTTTTTCTTATCATAAATGGATGCAAATATGTTGTTCGTTATCAATGAAAAGTATGTTGATTTCAATTATTTTGATCATTTTCAACTAAGACAATATGTTAACAGACAAAGGTTGAATGGCTACTTTCACATTCTTAACAGCCTCATATATATTAATCTCGTTAATAAGTTTTGGATGAATGCCTCTGCTGTACCAGCTGTTCATGATAAAGTCATCCAGTCCTATGTTAATGGCTCTCATTTCTTCATTAATCCATTACTGATTGCAATGACAATCAACTATCAAGAGACAGGTATTTGTGTTAAACACTATGAATTCAACAATGTCTAATGAACCCAACTTAACTGAATTTATGCAAACCAAACTAAGCTCTCCAATCCCAATTGCAAAATTTTGGTTTCAATTTCTAGTGGAAAATCTCCGTCCAAGAGAGAAAGATCTGAAAATGCTTACTTGGTATGACAAGCATCTCTTGTTATTCCTCACCTACAATATCAGAGTTAATCTTCCTCTGACCATTTTCAACTTTTTGAAGGAACTGATAAAGACTTCTCGGGAGGAAATGACTTTCCTCATACCTTATGGAAGAGTTCTTTCTAAACTTTTCTATTAGTTAGGGGTAATGTTGTAGTCAAGTGGACTCAGAGGTTTGAATTTGTTGAGTAGTTTTCTTTGTTATGTTGTTTTTTTAATTATTATCAATGAAATATTTCTTTTTTCTATTATTGCCTATTATTTTTTTATTGATAACAAAGTTTTTAGCTTGTTCAAAAAGATGCCAAATGATAAATCATTGAAAAAAGTTTTAAATGCGGCAACGGGGATTCAAACTAAGGTTCCTTATAACTATATTTCCTCGGTTCTCGAGAAAACTGAGATAACAAGTTTATTAATTTTTTTATGGATAAAAAAAAGGGCTAACTTATAGATGTGTTATCTCAATTTAATATAACACCGACGTAACATGTTCATTATCTTATTAAAAAAATAAAACATGCGCTCCCATGACATATCCTATCGGTTTTTAGCATGTTGGAGATGAAAGATTCGTCATAAAAAGTGTTATCGTTATAGTGAGAAAATCTATTTCTGGATATGTGTTCACTATGTTTAGGACATTAATCAGTTGGAAAGCGAAACTTCAGAAGGTTGTTGTCTTATCAACCACTGAAGCAGAATATATTGCTCTCACTAAAGCTGTGAAAGAAGCATTGTGGCTTGAAGGTTTTACTAAGGAGATGAAACTTCAAGGTCGAGTTATCACTGTTAAATGTGATAGTCAAAGTGCAATACACATGTCGAAGAATTTAACCTATCATGAGCAAACCAAGAACATCGATGTAAGGTTTCATTTCTTCAGAGGGGTAATCAAGTGTGGAGAAGTCCAAGTGCTGAAGGTTTTGAAAGATCACAATGTTGCTGATATGATCACCAAAACTTTACCCAGTTGCAAGTTTTTCCACTGTTTGCAGTTGATAAAGCTGCATGAAGAGAACTAGTGTGTTTTCTTGATGTTGTAGAGTTTGTTCCAAGGTGGATATTTGTGAAAACTATTGAATCAAAACTCTAGTGTCAATATATCGACATGAAAAGTTTATTTATTCGACAAGGTTTAAGCATGTTGTCGAAGTCTGCTCACATGTTGTAGTCGTAATGCTAGGTTTATTAGCATGTCGAATTGGGCCTATTGTTATGCCCAATTTTTTAAGTTAGCTTTATTTCTAAGTTAGCTTGTAATGGGTCTGTTTTTAAAAGCCCATTAGTTTAGTATGTTAGGTTTCTTATAAATATCATACTAGTCTCTCATCATTGTATACTACAAATCCTAATTTAGGGTGAAAGAGGTTATTTGTTATTCTGTAACACTTGTAATCTTGTTTCAAAGAGAAAGTAAATAATAACAGTTAATAACCAATTCCTTGTGTTCTTCTTTCTTTCCTGATTCCTACCTTGTGGGTTTCTTGCCTTACAGAAACATGTTATACTCTGTTCTTGGCATCATTTTTCACAACAATACACATGATATTGGTAAAATGAATTACCCATTGGCTATCACAATAAACCTTCACAATTATTAGTCCTCCAATCATATATTTCAACTCCACAATTTTTTTCACGCCTTCAACAAAAGCAATGTATTCAACTTGAGACTTAAATTGTACCATAATATATTGTTGATTTTCCTTCCAAATAATAATTGTTATAAATAATGTAATCACAAAATCTGATAAGGATTTCCTAATGCCCACATTTTTAGTATAGTATACATCTAAACATCCCTTCAAGGTGTTTTCTTTTCGAGTTATCATTGAGTATTTCAAACTTCACTTGTCCCATCCTCATATTGAGGATATTGCATGACCTAAAGCCTTGTATGATAACCTAAATGAGATCTAATGGACTTAGAATCACTAATCTTAAACCATTATACCATTTTGTTCAAGTATCCATACAGAGATAAGAAGAACTCCTAATTTTTCCAGTTTCTCATGATATCCATTCCAAGTATCCTCTTAGAAACACCAAAATTCTTCATCTCAAGTTCACCATTTAGCTTCTCGTTGAGTGTGTTGGTCTCCTACCTTTTAGAAATTACCATCAATGTATCATCCACACATAGAAGTATATTGAGAATAACTATCCATTCCTCTAGAATATGTAAACAATTTTCATACTGATTTCTAACCATTTTCCTGTTTAGAATTCTTCAAAGACCCCCCTTGAAGAATTTTCATCACTTTCCACCTCTATGAACGCCTCCATGTGCAACACACATCAGATTCATGAAACTCGCTTGTGTGAAAACAAACATTTGCACTTTTCATGATGGATTCACCATTTGTCATAGTCACCATTATCTTTTTCACCATCAACTCCTCTATTTACACATTATTCACCTACCAACACTCACATGTAACAACTCAATATCCATCTTTGACTCTGACACAATTACCAATGTTTTAGTTATCATGTGTGTACGCCTAAATAGAATAACCAACTTTAACACATGGTTCTCTACAATCATGCTCAATCACCCATGAAAGAACTACTGAAGTAAAAAGGGCAAGGTTGAGAACATTATATCACAAATATGAAAAAAATTTAGAATGTAAACTGAAGAGAAAATAAGTCAGATGAAAACATGGTTTACCCATATCGTGAGTCATTTGAGAACTATGGGAAAATATTTTCAAATAAGGATTTACTTGTAAAAATTCTAAGGTGCTTAAACCGTAGCTAGAAACCTAAAGTTATTGTGATTTATGGATTTAGGGATTTAGCACCACACACACACACACAGACACACACTTTGTTTTTGGGTAAATTACAGGAACATGAGGTGAAGTTCAAGATACTTGTTGAAGACGAATAAGATGACAAGAAGAAGAGGAAAATAATTACACTAAAGGCTACTAAAATCAAATATATGTAATTAGAATGAGATGCTTTTTTATTTCTGTTGTACTCTAATTTCCCCCCCTAAGATTCCTCTAACATCTCATATCAACTCAATCATATCAAGATCACACTAGGGCTTGGTTTTTATCCCTATCTCTAGGTTTTATCATGAGGAATCACTAAGTACTTTGATTTGTATATTTTAATCACAAATGTCTTGTGTTGATTATATTTTAACTAACAAATACAATGAATGTTTTCTCTAATTGATGATACTATAAGTGAGGGCACAACACATTTCATCAGGTTGATTCATAGGTTCATGAGTTTATTTCCATGCCTTCTTCAACAAAGTTTCATTGATATTCAAGCTTCATAATTGAGGATTATTTAAAGTAATATCATGACAAGGTATACTATGATTCATCATGCCTCAATTTGTAAAAGGAAGTCAAAAGATGAAAGAATTGATTGAAGAAGTTTGACCTAATTAGACAAGTTCTTGTTTCCTTTATCACAAGTGCATAACTCTCTCAATCCTTAATATTTAGAAGTGGTTATTGTGGCTATGGTTTCTAATTATCATCCATAACAACTTCTATTCACATGGAAAAAGTTATTGTGCAAGGAATATTTTCAAAATTGAAAGGGGTTTCCAAGTCATTTTGGTGCTTTAGGAGCTAGGGTTTTGAACTTCTAAGGGCTACGTCTTGTTCATATTTTGAGATTTTTGAGTGATTCCAAATATATGCTTCTTATTAAATAGTTATCAAGCAATCACTTCAAAAGTTTCAAACATATTTTGTATGGAAGATTCCTAATGATGAAGAAAGATTACAAGTCCTCTAGATAGGCCATGAAATTCCCTTATGTGACTTCAAAGGATCATAACTTGGTCAATTTTTATCTCCTTTAGCCCATTATTTTTCCATATTGATCTTAATAATGTGAACTTCAACTTTTCTTTTATGTGAAAAGCTTTAAAATGGTTGGAAGATGCCTTGAGAACTCAATAAATTATAGGTCACCTCATGGATTTTTACCAATTTCACAAGGCCATAACTTTTTCAATATTTGGTATTTTTGAGTGATTAAAGTTTAAAAATTCTCTTTGGAAATTCCACTTTAATCTAGTATCATTAGTCAAAGCATGACTTTGGAGTAAGGCTTTGTTTGAAATCAAAACATTATTGGTACCTTTTGAAGAAAAACTTAGAATTTTTCTAAGTACAAAAGTTACCATCTTTTTCTCAACTTTGACTCATCACAACTTTTATCTCAAGCATCCATTTGATCCCAATATTGGCACATTTCAAAGATGGTGACACTATCTTTCAAATGTTTCAAGAATTATACCCTAAGACCACTTGAGCTGGGAATACCATTGATTCAAATTTGGTACCTTGAAACTGAAGTTTCACTTTAAGTCAGATTGCAATTTTCATAATATGGATTCTAATCACCAAATTACCATGCATTTTACACTTAAACTTGATTAGAAAATATGTGTGAATCATTTAGAGTGTCAAAACGCATCATTTGGATGAGTTTTGATGCACATGTGGTCACACTTTCTTCATGATCACAGGTGTGCACGAATTCAAGTGAAATTTAATCATTCATCCCTCCTCCTGATTCCATTCACTTCTCCTATAAATACAGGCTCTATTCCACTCATTATCGCAAGCTTGAACAAAAAAAACCACCATGTCAAACTCCCTCCATAACTCACATTTATGAGTTTTTGATTTCCTCTTTTCTCCACTTTTCAATCCAATTTCTTTGTTGATCCTTCATCCTTGAAATTCACTGAAGCTAACAGAAGAAGAACAAAACCTTGAGGTGCCCTAAATCGTGCTAGCCAAGTCCATTTACAAAGCAATTTCATCTGACTTCGTTCAGGTAGTTTAAGGCACCAAATCTTTTAACTAAAATTACTGGAATGGTCTATGATGTTCACTGATGCTTGCTAATAATTCAATTTTGGTGAATCAATGCATTTGATGCTTCTGTTTTTGATTTCAAATTTTTCAAAACATCTCTGATTTTTTTCAAATCGAGTAAGTTGTGTTTTATATAAATTTGGTGCGCGGATATGGTTGTGATCGTCTTGAAGAGACACATCTGATGATACCACTATGAGCGTCTAAATTTACAGATTTAAGAATCATGGTTTCACCGTAGTTGTCGGGTAGATGGAGGTTGAAGATGACCTACATAGCCTATTCAACCAATGAGAGCAAGACATTTGAAATGTTGCGATTGGTCTGACTTTCATGACTTCAGTGCGCGCTTATTGACCATGGATCACCATACATCGTCACTTTTGAGCCATCAGATCAACCATCGTGTTTTAATGAATTGGATCCAACGCCTCACATTATTTCTGATTTATTTATTATTTTACCAAGTTTGTTTTAAATTTGATTTAATTTCAAAAATTCACAACTCTCTTATTTTTTATCCAAAAATTATGAAAAAAATATACACAAATATTTTGAATTATTTCTGACTTTGTGAATATTATTTCATATTTTTATTTTAATGTTTGATATTTTTCATAATTTTTGTATTGTTTGACTTATTTTAATTGTTTTAAAAATACTTCTTGGCATTTTTAAATTCTAAAAAAATTTATCAAGATCATTTTCTTTATTTTGACTTTCTGAATATTTTCTAGAATTTTATTTTGAATTCTACAATTTTTGATCTTTTTTTTCAACTTATTTGAGTGATTTTAATTAGTTTAAAAATACTCTTCTATTAAAAAAAAACTTACCAAAAAATTTATAAAACTATTTTAGATCATTTCTGACTTTTCTTTGGTCTCTTTTAATTTTTATTTGATAATTTGAATATAGTTTGCTATTTTGCCTTTTGCTTAAAAAAACAAATAATTTAAAAATCATCTTCTTTTTTATTTTGTTTATTAAATACAATTTGTTTTTTGAATATATTTTGATTATGTGATTTTTTATCATGAACTTCATTAACATTATTGGATCTTGGGTGTTGAGTTTAACTCCACTAAAATGGATGAATGATTTTAATGATAGTTTGATTAAACTCATTGGTTCAAATACACTCTCTCCCTCTTCATCTTATCCCTTTCTTATTTGTGCTATATGTTGTTAGGGGATGATTTATATATCATCTCTCCAAACATATGGCACATAGATTTCTATTGACCAGCCTCAAAATAGGTGCGACTACTATATAAGTCCACTTACGTTTGCTTAACAAAGCGCTAAATTTTGTCCCGATTTGTGAAATGATCATTTGTGGCCCAAACTTATATTTGCAAGCCCAAGTATGTTTAATTTGAAACCTTTGATCCAATAACCTTGAGATTCATTGTTAGGAGGTTTTGGTCTTATCAATCCTCTAATGAATCTTCATAAATTTTGGACTAAGTGAATCATTTAAACATCGTTGATCATATGTTGTTGCCTCGATATTTTGAAATGAATGATATACTTGACAAAAAGCACATGAAACTTGTTGGTGAGAGGCTTTGATTTTATCAATCTTCTAATGAGTTTTCAAATGCGAGTTTCAAGATGGTCATTCAACTAACCTCTAATTTCTAACCCATAACAATTGACTTTTATTTTTATGCTTTTACTTAACACCTTTACTTTTACGCACCATTTATTTTAGCGTTTACATTTCATGTTATTTTCATCTTTGCTAACTTAAGCATTTATCTTAATGTCATTATTATTTTTGCTCAATTGATTTTTCATTTTCTTTTTTTAAAGATACCTGTAATACGGTGGGAGAACTGACTGTTATATTATTTTTGCGTTTGTATTTGCAAATGTTGCGGTAAGCAAGAGTCGCCACCGACTTTTCTTTTATCCAACAAAGGAAAGGGTGAAAAGAACAGAAAAAGACCTTTCAAGAGATTTCTGAGTAAGGGGGTAGATTATGGAAAGGGAAGATGTTATCACCCTTTCCATCCGTAGTTATCTACTGGCTCTTTGATGCTTAGTTCATTTTTAAATACCTTGTGCTTTGTGTGTTTTGAAAAGTATTTTTGAAAGCGCCTTAGTACGACGAACTTTGTAATGTTTCTCAGAATAATAGAGAACGTATACAAAGTGTTTGAAAATGTTTTTTGAAAGAAGTTTTTTGTAAGTGTAAAAATTGTTTGAGCAAGCATCTAACAACTATCTACTTTACTCGAAAGGTTGTTCTTTTCCTATTTTCCTTTAGACAATGCTATCCTACTATTAGTGAGTAGGCAACCCTAGTCGTTGGATGTTTGAGGGACAATCGAAGGGACATTTATATAGTCATAAAGACAATTGGGCAAGAAACTTTAGTAACTAACCTAAAATTTTAAGATCATACCGAGGCAACATCGAGAGGGTCATTGAGGGACTTATGATCTTTAAACCGGGGGGTAGCCACTAAAATCTCTCACGTTTTGAGAGATGTGACTATTTTTCTGAAGGCAACCAAAGTGGGATACCCTAGAGGTGTATGTGTGCAATTGTATTTGTATTTAGTTATTTTTGTCTTTGCATTAGGTTTGCTAGCATTTTGTTTATTATTCTTGCCATACAATCCTATTATTCATGCATCTAGACAGTTAATAGTTTGCAGAAATTAAAAGTGCGGAAAGATAAATCCTAAATTATTACAAGGCTTCGGGGAGGGGGATTAATTACATGTCCAAAATGGGGAATAAAGCATAAAAAGTAAAAGTCTTAGCTATTCTATTACATCCAGTAGGCAGTTACAATAGTATGAAAAATAGAACGCGAAAGATAATAACACTCGCGAATTGAAAGGACGTCTAAAAAATCCTAAGAGAAAATCTTTTTTTTTTGTTTTTTGTTTTAATTTATGCAAATGGTTTAAGTTAAAAAATAATTGATCTAGATCTATATTTAAAGAAAAAAAAGGTTAATTATTAAAGAAACGTGAAATTTAAAGAAAATAAATTAATTCTATGTTTTTTTTGGTATTTTTGTTATGAAAAGGAAAATGAATTAAAATGAAATTAAACCTAAGTTCTATTAATTTTAATTTAATTTTTTTTAAAGTGATTAGTTAATTAACTAACCAAAATTAAAATTTAATTAATAAAAATACTAAATCTATTTTTGTATGATTTTTATATTTGTTTATTGATTAAAATAAAATAAAAAAAGAATTAAATAAAATGAATAAAACAAGAAAATAAAGATGTACCTAGTAGCAAAAGTAAACAGGGGGTGCAATCATCAGAAATCCCTATGCCCAAATCTTTGAAAGCTTCATGCCCTAACCATGGTGTTTTCATATTCTTGCATGGAACCTCTAATTCAACCATCCATAATTTTTCTATATAAACTCAAACAAACTTTAGCATGCCATGAAATGTGATTAAAATTAGAGATTTGAAGTTTAAAATTTTACCAAATCGGTGTTGTCAAATGGGGGCGTGCTAGGCGTGTGATGGACTGCTCTTGGGCCTTGTAAGACTCCTGGGAACTTCAAGAGGATGGTTTGAGGCTTGGTGTCAATTGAGAGAGACCGGAACCTTGAGATATGACTTGCACCAATTCTTTAATTTTTGAAGAGCTTTTTGAAGAGCTTTTGGAGAGCTTTTTGGAGAGGAATTTTTTGCTCCCTTTGTCTTGTAATGTTATGTATTTATAGATGGAAGATAGGAGTGAACATACATGGTAAAGAATCAATGCATTCATGGCCTTGGAACAAGGATAAAACACATTGAAAAATGTCCATATTTGTGATTTCTTTGCCTCTTTGGTCACTTTCATGAACCTGGTCCCTTTGGATGTATCTTGCACGAAAATATGGGCCTTCTAATAGATCAAATCAAACTCAAATGTCATGACCCATTATTCTTTGTATCTTTATTTAATTTATTTGATTTAATTCATATTTAAATGAATAAAAATTCAAATAAATAGAAATAAAAATCAAAATAGTGCATGGTTAGGTTTATAGGTCCTTGGGTATGTCATAAACATATTTGAACCCTAAAAGTTAGGTCCATTAACCTAAAAATGGAATTTTGCTCAAAGTTGACTTCATGCATTTTTCACAAAATTTTCAAACTTGTGCAAACTATCTTTGAGTTTTTGGAAACCCCAAGATGTCCTCTACAATCTATATTTTGAACATTTTTCCATTTGAAGACGTTATCTTGATGTAAGTTGTCTTGACAAAAAGTGTCTTTTGTTGACTTTTTGAAAATGGCCTTTAATGTATGAGCTCATATCTTCCAAATGATGCATTTCTTGAGTTTGAGGATATAATAGAAGTTGTAAGGAATTGGATTATTTTCAAAATGAGCTTTGGTTGGGGGAAAATGGATGAAGTATGTGAAAGTTATGCCTGGTCAAAGTTCAATTGACTTTTCCTATAGAAACCCTAATTTAGCAATTCTGGACTTTCGATAAATTAAAAGCATTCCTTGAGGAATCATGATAATCCCTTGATCAAATGATGGATATCACTTCAAAATGTTGACGTTGACCAAAAATCTTGAAGTTTGACTGTATATTGGCCACAATTGACTTTTGACCTAGTATAGTTGATTTTTAAACACTTGAGTCGTTGAATGAACAAACTTGTAGTGTGAGGCATGAATTTTGGCATGGACAATCTTGAAGGCATATTAGGACCATGGAAAACACTTGAGACCTTTGGAGCTCACACATCTTGGTGAAAAGTGAAACCCTAGTTGAAAGTCCATTGCTTAGGAGGAGAATTTGTCTGATCAATTCTTTGTCAACCTTGAGCAATTGAAGACCTTAACGAACATATCTTGAGTAAAATGGGAGGGAAAATTTTAGGATACAACAATACCTAATAACCAACTTGAACAATAAAAAATTTAAGGTTGCTTGGACTATTTGGTTACTATCCCTGGCATTTTGGAGTTATGGACTTCTTGGACTTAGGAGTAGAGACCTTGACCACCCTTGGGACCTTGTGACTTCTATTGTTATTTTGTCTGGAGTTCTTGGGGTTTACCCCGAGACATTGGGTTGTTTGTTTTATTTGTGTGCATGTTATTATGATTATATGCTTTGTCTGCGAGTAGGAATTCATCTGTATACAACTGTTACTCTGTCCAATTTTTGTGAAGAATTAATGCATTTAAAGTTTAGTATTCTCAAGAGGTTTATTATCTTTGCTTGTTTGGTTTCAAATCCAAAGGATGGGAATTCTACATTGACTCATTGTGTCAAGTGTTAGACTCTTGTTGGTTAGATGGTTCTTTTCCCTAGATTTTATCTTATGCTTTAGGATAGTCCCTTCATCTCCTCCCATCTTCTTTAATTTAAAAAAATCTTCTCCCTCATTTTCAAAACTATTCTTGTTTTCTAAACTTGAACCGCTTTCCTAATAAACTAGGACTTAGGTCCATGCATTTTCAAAATATTTTCTTAATTAAACTTTAACCAACTTAATCATACTTTGACATTTTTGTGAGAAGACTAAAAGTCAATCAATCTCATTCAAACCATTTTGCCATTTTGGCTTTTTACTTTAAAATTTTCTCAAAAGATTAAACTCTTATCAATCCTTGTAGTGATGCGAGCTACTATACTTCTATGATATGTAGTGAAGTGAGATATTTTCCACTTTGGTGTTGAGCGAGGCTTTTTTGATTTTAAAGTCCAAGCCATATCCTCCACTTTGAGATGAAGCAAATTCTCCTTTATCATAATCATGGGTAGTAAATATGTTTTCCACTCGGATACGACGATGATGTCTCATCTCTTAAAATTAACCAAAACACTTATGTTTTTAAATTTTTAAAGGTGAACTACGAGTACCTTGATCCCCTATTTCACATAAGGTGGTATGTAGGAAATAAAGGTTCTCAACCACAGAGGGTGCAAAAATTGTAAAAAAAAACTTTTCTCACCCCCACCATCTATTTTTATACAACATTTATAGACAAAATACACAAATTTTTATAGAGGTTCCTGCGGAGTACTGTAGATGTTTAGGGTGCTAATACCTTCCCTTTGCATAACCAAGCCCCGAACTTAGATTCTATCCCCATATTTTTGGGTTATTCTCTCTTTTCCCATTCCTTTGGAAACAACAAAGTGCGGTGGCGATTTTTATTTAATCTGTGCAAGTTAACTCATTCCAATGGCTTAGTCTCAAAATTTCTACCACTATAGAAAAATGGCAACTCTACTGGGGTTAGATTGACCAATTGTTGGTCCATCCATAAGTGGGTTGAGCCTATCTTTGTTTATCTGTGTATGTGCTATTATTTGTTGTACATTATGTGTTATATATGTTTGTCTGGATTTTCCTAGTTTTCAGGGTGCTTGGTGATTTCTCATAAGTCCTATACCTGGACTTGTGCAAACTTAAGATAGGACGGACGGTATAGTCATGTTAACTTTGAAGGTGTAATCCCAAAAAAGGAGTCATGAGATCCCCCACTCAGTGAAGGCCCCTTTGGCTGTCGTATCGTTTACCGAGTAATCGATAAGACGTGCTGCTTTCGACCTGGGAGCCTATTGAAGCTGAAGACCATAGAACCCTTAACTCATCTTGGCCTTTTAGGTGTAGTGCGGAAGCTATGACGGAGTAATCCGGAAATAGTTGTCACGCAATACTATACTCAGACGAGTTTTTCCTGAGAATATTACTAATTACTGAGTCAATCAGGATGTTGGTAATATCCAAAGGAATGATGTAGACTCTGGGAACCTCTTAGACCCTTGTTCAGAACGTGATAAACTATTAGACCATACCTTGTGGGTAGCACCTTTAACCTTATGGTCGTGACGTCAAACCTATAAACCCCTCATGTTAGTGATCTTGTGTGTGATTGTTGCATCATGCATTCATGCTCCCATGATCATCCTTTAAAACATTTGTTTCAAGGGACTTAAGGTTGAATTTTTGCGAATATCTCAGGTACTGTTTGACCATGGATTCTGGAAAAAGAAAAACTCAAGTACAGTTTCAAGGATCCTAAGACAGATGATTTAATAAGTCTGACTCCCTAGATCAATAGTTCTACTGATTTTCGGAAGAAATATGGATCCATCGTGTCTCTTATGAAGCTCATGATGAAGGAGGGTATTCTCTCGACTTTGGTCCAGTTCTATGATCCGATGTATCAATGTTTTACTTTCCCTGATTATCAGTTGATGGCCCTCACTCATTCTGACATTGTTTGGTATCAGCAGGCTTACTATGATGTGGATATTGTCTATAGTTATGGTAGCTTCCCTAGTGTACCTCTTCTCGGTACAAAGGGAGGAATTAACTACAATCCCGTTCTTGCATGACGTTAGCTTGGATACCCGATGAGAGACAAGCCAAATAGTATTCATCTTAGTGGTTTCTTTCTCAAATAGGGAGAAGATAATAAGGAAGCTAAGGAGGAAATTGCAAAGGCTTTGTGCTATATTTACAGGAAGAGTAGAAAGGACTTGGGACCAAGAGGACTTGGCGCCATATACCCGATGTATATCAGAAAAATGTGCACCCATACTGATGATCAGTGTTTGCTCATTCATTTCTTCCAGGATAGTTTAACCCGTGCCACTTTGAAGTGGTATATGAGTTTGGGCAGTAGCAGTATCCGTACCTTCAATGATCTAGGGGAAGCCTTCATCAAGCAGTATAAGTACAATATGTCCATGGTGCCAGACTGTGACCAATTGAGGGAAATGGCTCAGAGAGACAAGGAGTCGTTCAAATAATATGTGTAGCATTGGTGTGAGATAGCGACCCGGGTGGTACCACCTATGGGAGAACAAGAAATGACCAAGGTCTTCCTGAAAAAACCTTGGATCATTTTATTATGAAAGGATGGTCGCCAGTGCACCGAGCGATTTCACCGGAATGGTAAGCATGGGTGTTCGTTTAGAAGAAGTTGTCAGGGAAGGACGCTTGATTAAATATGAAGGGACAAAGAAGTCATCATACGGGTTCTCTCAAAAGAAAGAAAGTGAAACGAATGCTGTTATTAGGGAAAGGAAGATTAAACCACCTAGAAGACATCATCGATACCAGTAACAGGTTGCTTCCGTGACTCCAGTTGTCAATATAGCTCCAGCTAATGTTGCCTATCAGAGACCATCTCCTCAGGGGAATCAAGGGAAAATTTAGAAGAGAGAGGCCTTTGACTTTATTTCAATGAGCTATGGAGAGTTATTCCCAGCTTTGATTCAGAAGAAGTTGGTTCAAACCAGGCCCCCCCTACTATACCTTCACCTTTACCCTGGTATTATAAAGCAGATCAGATGTGTGCTTTTCATCAAGGAGCCCCAGGGAACAATATCGATAACTTTTATCCTTTGAAATCTGAAGTACAAAAGATGGTGAGATCTGGCCTCCTATCCTTTAAAGATGTTTGCCCTAACGTAAAAGATAATCCTTTTCCTAAACATGTAGGAGCAAATGTTGTAAACATGGTTGTTGGTTGTCCCAGGGACTTCCAAATTTTTGATATCAACCTGGTTAGAGGAGATTTGGTAAAGCTGCATGCTGAATTCTGCGAATTAAGCTACTATATGCACGACCATGCTTGTTATAGTATTTGCAGTACAAATATACATGGATGTGATAAGATAAAATCTGATCTTTAGGAAATGATGGACGAAGGTCTCATTCATATAATCAGGCCCAGGGCAGAGTATGAAGAAGTTGTGAATATGGTCTATGGATGTCACGGTGAATTCTGGATTGTTGATGTGAAATATATGAATGATAATTTGGTGCAATTGCACGCTACATTCTGTCACATGGACGGCCAAGAAGAACACCATTATAGGTCTTGATAGATCTATTGTGGAAATTCTCGTGGTTGTTCCATTATGAAAAGAGGTGTTGCTAGACATTGGTACTATCTAAGTCTCGGGAAATAAAGATGATTACAATGGGATTAACGTGATTGAAGATTGCTCAGCCGAGATTGTGTCAGATGATGAGTATGTTTGTGAAGATGAGTTCTTTTATTCTGATGAAGATATGTCCTCCAACAATGATTATGTGATGTCTAAGTATTTTGAAGAAGGGGTGAATGCTATTGTGCCTTGTATCGGTGTTCCCGCCCCTATAGAGATTGAGTACCATAGCAAGCCAGTTGTTGCTCCAGTGGTTATTTTCCTGCCAGGCCCTGTACCATATGAATTAGACAAAGTTGTTCCATATAAATACAATGCGACAATCTTAGAGGATGGTGTGGAAATTCCTACCCAACCTTTGTTTGATGTCAAGAATATTTCCGAAGCCAGCCGAGTGACCCACAGTGGTCGGGTTTTTTCCCCTGTCATTTGAGGGATTGTTAATGCTGATAAAAGGATTGTTGAAAGTACTGAATCTAAGAAAGTAGTGGGGGAATCTAGTGGTACTACTTTGGAAAAATATATGGACGACCTGTTGAAGATTATCAAGATGAGTGGCTATAAGATTGTAGATTAGTTATTGCAGACCCCATCTAATATATCCATTCTAGCATTATTAATGAACTCTTCTGCCCATAGGGAATCTTTGATGAAAGTATTGGGCCAGGCTTTTGTGGAAAGTGATATATCTCTGGACCAATTCAGCAATGTTGTAGGTAATATCACATCTTGTAATAACCTGAGTTTCTGTGGTTACGAATTTCCCAATGAAGGAAGGAATCATAACCTGGATCTCCATATCTCCATGAATTGTAAGAATGACTCTTTGTCCAATGTGCTGATTGATAATAGGTCTACTTTAAATGTTAGACCGAGGAGCACACTCATGAAGTTGAAGTACCTGGGAACTCCCATGCGCCTGAGTGGCATAATTGTTAAAGCTTTTGATGGTTTAAGGAAGTCCGTCATTGGAGAAGTAGATTTTCTTATTCACATAGGCCCACACTTATTTTAGATTACTTTCTAGGTTATGGATATGGCTCCCACCTACGGGTATTTATTGGGACAACCACGGATCCACAAGGTAGGGGCTGTTACTTCAACTTTGCACCAGAAGCTGATGTTTGTTCGTGAAGGAAAGGTGGTCATCATAAATGGAGAGCATACTTTGTTAATATCTCATTTATCCTCTTTCAGTATTGTAGAAATTGATGAAGCTGCTATTGGAACTCAGTTCCAAGCTTTATCTATTGATAATGTAAGGGAAATGAGAATTCTATGACTGTGATTAAGGATGCTCAATAGGTAGTGTGTAATGGCCCTAACAATGTGTGAGGGAAGATTATTGATCCACATGTGAATAAGAATAGAGCTAGTTTGGGTTTCTCTATGAAGAATAGTAAAGGTGAGATTATGAAGCCGAAGTCTACTTTGGGAAAATATCAAGACATCTTTCACAGCGAAGGTTATCTTCATCCAACTATTCCTAAGATCAATGCTATTCTGAAAGTTGAATCCGAGCAAGATATGTCGAACTACGTGACACATGGAGTCAGAGTACAAAATTGGATCACTATTGATGTTCCCTCTTGTATTCAAATTTCAAAATAATTTGTTTTTTGTTAATCTTTTCAAAAAAATCTTTCACTCTGCCCAAGGTGAAAGTACTGACATTATATGGGCATATCTGTTGTTTTGATCTTTAAAATCATTAATGAAAGTTGTTTTTGATTCCCAAATTGTGTCTTTACTCTCTGCTTTTTTTCTTGGAAAATGGTAATAAAAAAAAATCCTTTTAAGATAAATAATAATTGTAAATGAATATGCATAATCACTTGCTATATATGTCAGTTTCTAAAAGCAATCATAAATCATATGTGCAGATTAGTTAAAAAACCCGTTAAGTACAATGACCCTGAACCCTCTCCCAACTTTGAATATCCTGTGTATGTGGCCAAAGAAGAAGAATATGATGAAATCCCATAAGAGGCTTCGCAGTTGCTTGAGCGCGAGGAAAGTACCATTCAGCCGTATAAAGAGTCGTTGGAGACGATTAATTTGGATTCAGATAAAGATCCAAAAGAAGTCAAGATTGGAGCATTTCTTCATCCCAATGTGAAGAGAAGGTTGATTTAATTGTTGAAAGAGCATTTGGATATATTTGTTTGGTACCAAGATATGCCGGAGTTGGATACTGATATTATGGAACATCATTTGCCGCTAAATCCAGAATGCCCGCCAATCAAGCAGAAATTGCAAAGAACTCACCCTGATATGGCAGTGAAAATTAAAGAAGAAGTTTTAAAGTTTATTAATACTGGTTTTCTTGTGATATCAGTGCACCCTCAGTGGATTGCCAATATTGTCCCAGTACCAAAGAAAGACGGAAAAGTTCGCATGTGCGTTGATATTAGAGATTTAAACAAAGCTAGTCCAAAATATGACTTTCCATTACCATATATTAATATGTTGGTTGGCAGTTGTTGTACCCAAAATTTTTTCCCTCCCATTCTATTCAAGGCATTCTCATTGAGGTCCCCATTTTCTCAAGGTTGACCAAGAATTGACCAGACAAATTCTCCACCTAATTAATGGATTTCCATCTAAGGTTTCATTTCTCACAAAGAATTTTGGTTTGCAAGGGCTTCAAATGATTTCCATGGCACCCTATACGCCTCAGCATAATGGCATAGTTGAAAGAAAGAAAAGAAGTGTACATGATAAGATGTAGGTCGAAAGCTGAAAATATGCCTAAGAGCTTTTGGGTCGAAGCAACTTCGGCAGCAGTATGTAGTCTAATTTGATGCCCAAAGAAGCACTAGGATCAAAGGAAGGATAGTTCGAAAGAAAGCGTGAGGAGGCTTTTATGAAGTCTTCGATTGGAAGAGCTAGTAAAGAGCTTCGAAGGGTTCGTTTTTGAACCATTGAAATATAATCCATTCGAATCATTACAAGGAAAGACACTTCGACTTTCATGTTGATTGAATTGGAGCTTCGAAAAGAGGAAGAGTTTGAATTCAAAAGCTTTGATCTTATGGTTCAAAGGACATGCATGTACCTGTACAGGCGAGGAAGAAGTTGGATGATTGAAGTGAAGTTTTGGTGCTCATAGGTTATCATTCGATTGGTGCATACAAGCTGTATTCACCAATCGAAGATGAATTAGTGAACAATAAAGATATTCTTGTAGACAAAAGCAAAGGTTGAAATGGGAGTCAAAGACACAGTCACAACTGTGTTCGAAGGTAAGAACAGAACAAAGTTTTGACATACTAAGATGAAAAGGTGATGCTTCGATTGGTCGAATTGAAGGAAAGGAGATCGAAAGGAACAAGAACTGAGTTCGATTAGGCTAATTGGATATGAGAGTTTTCCAGATCAAGCAACCAATGAAGATGGTGACTTAATCGAAGAAGCACATATGATGAGGCCTTGAACAATTCGAATTGGGACTCAGAGCCATCGAAAAGAGAAAAGCTTGGGAGCATTCAAAAGACTCAATTTATGTGAAATGAACTACAAGTTGAAACAAAAGCCTAATGGGACGAAGCCCAAATTCGTGCAAAACTCCAACCACAACCTGTCTAGGTCACTCAAAGTCTAAAATGGTAGAAAATTATCAAAAATGGCAACTTTTCAAACCTTTCGATATTGCTTTCAAAGCCATGATTAATGAATGATTCATGCCATATTTGTTCACCACCACACCCCTATAAATACAAGACAGACATTGCCTATGAAGACACATGAGAAGTTGCCTCAGAAAACCATATCAAATTCTCAAAATCTCACAAAGTGATCAAAATTCGAAACACACTTTGCAGGGTACTCCATTCCAAACGAATACCAGATCCATATTCCTGAGATTCTCATAAGCCCATAATAGCTCTCCTTCAAACCTGAAGCACGCCCAAAAGTCACGCACCAATCCCACCAGTCTTTGGTAAAATTCTAGATCATAACCCTATCGAATACATAATTTAAATTGGTTTTATATGCATGTTTATATTATTATTGATCATTGGGTTAAGTCTAACGTGCTACATGTGAATACGAGTGTTGGAAGTACAAGGTGCCATTTTTAGGGCTTCGAAGCAGCCAAGCTTCGAACTAGGTGATATAAGGACCTTTCGCTAACTTTAACCCCAAATTTGGATTAAGGGGATGGTCTCACGTAGGCTAGGGTATTTGGAGTTGCTTCGATCCAGCATTTGATCCAGTTTGCAGGTGTGTGTGCAGGGGAAGGACCTGGGTCCAATACCCAGGTCCTGCATTTTGTTTTTTCTAACTATTTCCTTGCAGAACTGGAACTTCAAGTCCAAATGCACACACCATGTACCATCATATCATCACCATCTGATCCAGATCCAAACGCGTCAACATGCAGCTTCATGGTAGACCCTTAAAGGCTAGCAACACAGGATCCAACGCAGCTCCTGGGTTCTGGTTGTTTGGGCCTAACAATTTCCAGATCACACCACCCCTTGTTTAATTTTGCTTCTTGGCCCATTTTATATGTTTGTTTTTTGTTCTTTTTAGTTATCTTTTATTTAACTATAAAATCAGATAAAAAATCACAAAAAAAATTAGGTTTTAGTTTTTTTATTAAAATTAATTTTGTTAATTAATTAATTAATTAATTACCTTAACGCTTTCTTAAAATTAAAATTAAGTCTAGGCTTAGATTTTATTCTCTTTTATTAAACAAAAACAAACAAAAAGATTTCATTTTCCTTAGGATTTTTAGACGTATTTTCAATTCGCGCGCGTTTTTACTTTTCGCATTTTTATTTCCATATTTTTTGTAACTGCCTACTGGGATGTAATAGAATTAACTAGGACTTCTACTTTACTGCTTTATTTCCCCCCAAGTTTTGGAAATGTAAATAATCCCCTCCCCGAAGCCTTGTAATAGTTTAGGATTTATCTTTCCACATTTTAAATTCCTGCAAACTATTAAAATTGTTTAGATGCATGACTAATAGGATTGTATGGCAAGAGATTAAAATCAAAATTCTAGAAAACCTAAATGCAAAGCTAAATAACTGAATATACCATAATTTCACACGCGCACCTCTAGGGTACCCCACTTTGGTTGCCTTCGGAAAAACAGTCAGAACTCTCAAAACATGAGAGATTTTAGTAGCTACCCTCCGGTTTAAAGATAAAAAATGACCCTCTCGATGTTGCCTCGGTAAAAATGATCTTAAAACCCTAGGGTAGTTACTAAGGTTTCTTGCCCAGTTTCCTTTGTGACTATACAAACGTCCCTTCAAATGTCCCTCAAACATCCAACAACTAGGGCTACCTACTCACTAATAGTAGGATAACATTGTCTAAGGGAAAAGAGGAAAAGGACAACCCTTTTGAGTAAAGTAGATATTTGTTAGATGCTTGCTCAAACCATTTTTCACACTTACACAAAACCACTTTCAAAAACATTTTAAAAATGCTTTATCAACACTCTTGAGGACTGATATAAGAGTTATCATAAAGCAATTTTCATGACTATTGGCATTTCAAATACTTTTTCAAACACACAAAGCACAAGGTATTTCAAAATAAGCTAAGAATATAAGAGAACATAGATAACTATGGATGGAAAGGGTGCTAACACCTTCCCTTTCAATAATCTACCCCTTACTCAGAAATAATCTTGAAAGGTCTTTTTCTGTTCTTTTCACCCTTTCCTTTATTGGATAAAAGAAAAGCCGGTGACGACTCTTGCTTACCGCAACATTTGTGAATACAAATGCAAAACCAGTATAATAGTCAGTTCTCCCACCGTATTATAACAATACAACAAAATTCAAAGTATTCTCGTTCATGGATGGATCTTCCGGATATAATCAAACAGAATGGCTCTCGAGGACATGGAAAAAACAACGTTTATCACACCTTGGGGAACATTCTGTTATAGAGTGATTCCCTTCGGGTTGAAGAACGCTGGTGCAACGTATTAGAGGGTTATGACAACCCTATTCTATGATCTGATGCACAAGGAAATTGAGGTATATGTTGATGATATGATTGCTAAATCCCATACTGAAGTAGGGTATACAAAAGATTTGTTGAAACTATTTTAGCATTTGAGGAAGTATTGTCTCCACTTGAATCCAAATAAATGCACCTTTAGTGTTCGATCAGGAAAATTGTTAGGTTTCATTGTCATCCAAAAAGGAATTGAAGTTGATTCTAACAAAATTAAGGCAATTAAAGAAATTCCTACACCAAGAACTGAAAAGCAACTTAGAGGCTTCCTTGGGCGGTTGAACTACATTTCCAGATTTATTTCCCATATGACTGCAACATGTGAGCCGATCTTAAGTTTTTAAAGAAAGATCAAGGTTGTGTATGGACAGATGATTGCCAAGGGGCATTTGAAAGTATTAAAGAGTATCTACTTGAACCTCCTATTTTGCTCCCTCCTGTTGAAGGAAGACCACTGATTATGTATCTGACAACCTTATATAATTCTATGGGCTTCATTTTTGGACAACAAGATGAAACAGGGAGAAAAGAATATGCCATTTAATATCTCAGCAAGAAGTTTACTGATTGTGAGTTACAGTATTCTATGTTGGAAAAAACTTGTTGTGCTTTAGCCTGGGAGGCAAAACGGTTGCGGAAATATATGTTGAATCATACTACTTGGTTAATTCCCAAAATGGATCCAATTAAGTATATTTTTGAAAAGCCTTCTCTTAATGGAAGAATTGCCTGTTGGCAGATGTTGTTGTCTGAATATGATATTGAATACTGTACTCAAAAGGCTATAAAAAGCAGTGTGTTGAAAGATTATCTTGCTCACCAACTGGTTGATGATTATCAGTCAGTTAAATATGATTTCCCTGATGAGGATGAGAAGTTTTTGAAAATAGAAGATTATGATGAACCTTTGCCTGGGGAAGGTCCTGATCCTGAATTTCGGTGGGGTATGGTGTTTGATAGAGCTGTAAATGCTTATGGGAAAGGAATTGGTGTTGTGATTATCACTCCTCATGGGTCACATATCCCTTTTATGGCAAGATTGGAATTTGATTGTACCAATAACATGGCAGAGTATGAAGCTTATATCATGGGGCTCAAAGAGGCTATAGATCTCATAATCAAAATTCTAGATGTATATGGCGATTCAGCTTTGGTAATAAATCATATTAAAGGAGAATGGGATACTCGTCACATTGGCTTGATTCCCTACAAATACTATGCTACAAGATTATTACCCTTATTTAATAAAGTTTAATTCCATCATATTCCCAAAGATGAGAATCATATGGTAGATGCTTTAGCCACTTTGGCTTCTATGTATCAAGTAAATACTTGGAACGATGTGGCTCGTATCACAATTTGACGTCTGGATAGACCAGCTCATGTGTTTGCAACAGAGGGGATGTCAGACGAAAAACCTTGGTATTATGATATCAAGCATTTTCTCCAGACTCAGGAATACCCGGTTGGTGCGTCAAACAAAGATAGAAAGACATTGAGAAGGTTGGCAAGCATCTTATTCCTCAATGAAGATGTTCTATACAAAAGAAATTATGACATGGTCTTGCTCAGATGCATGTATAGAAACGAACCAAACATGTTGATGCATGAAATCCATGAAGGTTCCTTTGGTACGCATGCCAATGGACATTCGATGGTAAAGAAGATGCTTAGGGAAAGTTACTATTGGCTGACAATGGAATCAGAATGTTACAAATTTGTAAAGAAGTTCCATGAGTGTCAGATTTACACTGACAAAATTCATGTGCCTCCGACGCTTCTCAATGTTATTTCTTCTCCGTGGCCTTTTTATATGTGGGGTATTGACATGATTGGAATGATTGAACCCAA
The DNA here is from genome assembly GCA_948472305.1 of Vicia faba. NCBI lineage: Eukaryota > Viridiplantae > Streptophyta > Magnoliopsida > Fabales > Fabaceae > Vicia > Vicia faba. The sequence continues at coordinate 1,425,165,480 of OX451739.1, forward strand.
AGAGTCGAATGAACATCGTTTCATATTGGTATAAATACACTACTACTTCACCAAATGGGTGGAAGCGGCTTCATATGCTAACGTCACTAAGTAGGTGGTAGTATGCTTTATCAAGAACAATCTTTTATATTGGTATGATGTGCCAAATAGGATTATCACTGACAATGCCTTGAATATGAATAACAAGATGATGACAGAACTTTGTGAAGAATTCAAGATTGTCCATCACAATTCATCTCCTTACAGGCCAAAGATGAATGGGGTTGTTGAAGCTGCTAAAAAAATATCAAGAAAATCATCCAAAAAATGGTGTTTACCTATAAAGATTGGCATGAGATGCCCCCTTTTGTTTTGCACGGGTATCGTACATCCGCCCGCACTTTAACAAGGCTGACTCCATTCTCTCTTATGTATGGCATGGAAGCAGTGCTCCCCGTTGAAGTTGAGATTCCCTCTCTACGTGTGATAATGGAAACCAAATTTTCATAGGCTGAATGGGTCCAGAACAGGTTTGACCAATTGTATTTGATTGAAGAAAAGTGAATGACAGCCTTGTGTCATGCTCAGTTATACTAGAAGAGAATGAAGAAAGCTTTTGATAAGAAGGTTAAGCCTCGTGAATTTAGAGAAGGCGACCTCGTGCTCAGAAATATCATGTCTTTTAACACTGGTTCTAGGGGAAAGTGGACTCTAAATTTTGAAGGCCCATATGTTGTCAAGAAAGCCTTATCTGGCGGTGCATTAATTCTTGAAACTATGGACGGTGAGGAGTTCCCATGTCCTATGAATGCTGACGCGGTCAAGAAATACTTTTCCTAAAGAAATAAAAGAATAACTCTCTAATTCGAAAACCTGAAAGAACGGCTTAGGCAAAAAGGAGCGTCTCGGTAGGATGAAAACCCGAAAGGGCGGTCTAGGAAAAAGTAAGAGACACCAAACATAATAAATTCTCCCGCTAGGCTGAAAACCCGCAAGGGCAACCTAAGAAAAAGTTAGGGATTTTCTTAGCAAGTAACTGCATCAGACAAGACTTGATCATTGAAGCAACAATCTTCTTGGATCCTCACCATACTAAGACTAAAGTCGTTGCTCAAGAATTCAAAGTTGTTAGGGAGAATAGTGGTCATTGTATTTCGATGTATGTTTCCCAATATATTACCATTTTCTAAAATTTGTAATCATCTATGGGGTCTCGCCATTCACAGACTACCATTCTATTAAAAAAAGTTTGAGCTTTTATCCAACTCTTTGTAATCCTTATTTTATTTTGTTTGAAAAGATTCCATTTATTATTGATAGTAATTTTCAAAACAAGAGATTTAACAATAAAATTGTTTTTGAAAAGAATTTAGAAATGACTTTTTACTTTAGATTTTGTAATTCAAGGAAAACAATAGTGATTCCGAGGATGAACGAACTCTGAAATTTTGGAAATGTGTATTCCCCAGAAAAAGTTCTCCCAGGTCACTCTTGTTGATAAGCGCATGATCTTTGTGTTTCTCAAATAGTTGGAGGTGATACCAATTGATGTATGGTGTGGTGTTGGATTTGTAATCCCATATTTCCCTAGTCAAATCTTGGTTCATTTGTTGATTATTTTAATTTTGGGTTTGCATGGTCAAAAGCCTCTATCCCAGATTCCTCAATAAGGCAACTAGATAAGAGCATCATCTTTTATAAGAAGTGTTGAAACAATTGTCAACTTTTTGGGTTTTCTCCCGCCAAGTGCTGGGTTTGATTTAAAATCCCCATTGAAATTCTGGTGTATGCCAGTCTTCAGATGTTATACTCAATGTCTAGACATCTGATATGACATAATAAATACACTGCAAGGTAGATACCCGATTTTTCGTGACTCAGTACTAAAGAATAACAGAAGCACAGTTTTATCCAAGCTGCGCCAGATATACTTTGAAGGTGCAGAGGATAGAACACACGATGTACCTAGTTCTGTTCATCTGTTGCACATGATCAACAGAGAGCAAACAACCTTCACAGTTCTGTTTCTCCTGCACAGATATCAGCATGATGTCTTAGCATGTTCTGAGACATCATCTGTTACAACATTACAGTTTTACCTTGATATATAACAGACAGAATTATAAAGTGTTGAAGGTAAAAACACAAATCAGTTGTTGACCCAGTTCGGTGAAACACACCTACTCTGGGGGCATACCAAGCCAGGAAGAAGATCCACTATCAGCAATATTAATTCAGGACTAAACTTCACAAGTTCCCATCCCTCACTTAATCATTTACCCAGTGCAACCTATACCTAGGAACTCTTAGATAGAAACCTACCAGTTTCCTTTCCTATTGTCGCAACAACAGAAGTGTTACTCCTACTCAAGAAGTAGTGCCCTCCCACTTGGTTTCCTACATTACAATGAATAAAAAATACTTAGACTTGCTTCACAGCTTCGTCTAAGAACACTCAAACTCTTACCTACAGGTATCGAGTTATACACATGGTAACCTTGCCACAGACCGAAAGGTTTACCTAACAGAACACCCCCAATATTACATTATATGAGACTTGCAAACCCTAGGTTATAATCTGCTATTTATAACCTATTACCCAACTGGATTTGGGCCTTCAAAATCGCAGCAAGCTTTTCTCCTTGCTGTTACAAAACAGCAACAAACTTCTGCTACAATCAAGGTCTTCAATCTTCTAGTTCCTAAAATATCTCCATATTTAGAAACAACATTTTCTTCACATAGTCTGATTGATTCTTGATTGATCTTCAGATTCTCCATAAGAAACGCCACATATATTCTCAGAATATTTAAGTACCAGAACTGTAACTGAATTACCAATTCCGTTGGCGTGATGTCTAGTCAGATGTCATGACATTACATCTAACATGTTGTCCCAGATGTTGAACTTCTTCAATACAACATGTTTAGGAGAACCACGCTCATTTGCTGATAAATAACCTCTTTCATAAATTAGATCACTTAAAACAATTAGGTTACAAGTCACAGCTGTTACAAACATTCAACATATAACATAGTTAACTAATATTAACTTAATTTCAGGCGCGATGTCATATGCTGATGTTGTGACATCTTACATAACATGTTGGTCCAGATGTTGAACTTCTTCAACCCAACATATTAAAACAACAGAGAGAATATGGGTAAACTTGCTTTCTTATTTGTTTTACAAATGAAGCCAACTCTCCAGCCAGGGCACTTACAATCTCCCCCTTTGGTAAATTTTGGCTAAAACAAATAAGTGCAAGTTGCATATTGGGACCAGGCCACAACACAGTTGAGATGTTACAACATCTTGTCCAACATCTTCTTTGCAGAGACAAATGTCCTTTGAGCAAACAACAAACCTCTATCCCTCATCTGTGAGCCACTCCAAGCCATCGATGGCCCAAGAGGATTTCTTTTCTCTCAATTATTGTTGATAATCTTGATACTGATTACATAGATCATGTAACTCAGATCACAAGTCACAACTATCCTCTTAACTCAGAACACAAGACACAAACAAAGTCACTTAGTTAGAGCGTTCCATTCAGCATGTTGGACATTGCCGTCTGTTGCTTTCACCTGAGTCTCGCCTGAGTCTGGGTCCCTATCTTTCTCCCCCTTTTTGGCCAGAATTTGACAAAGACTGCCCATACAGATCCATACCCATGCACAATTTTCCCAGATGCTAACAAACTTCATATTGCTGAAACCCTCTGATGAAGAGAAAGAATAGAGAGAGTCTTCATAAATAATGCAACTTTGGCATAGATAGTAACGACCTTGGTACTTTACTCTGACAGTTTCAGTACCCTAGGACTGGTTTTAATGCAGGTACCTACCCTTGGGTTTGACCCTTTGACCATGTCAGGATGAAGTATGTCTTGCCCTTTTAAAAACAGACATTTGTCTTTTAGAACAGACTACTCCCTTTATGTACTTGTCTTAGGATCCCCTTTCCAAGAAACATCGTTGGCATATTACACTCTGCCTCAGTTATATAATACCTTTATTAGATGACAAGTTATCACCTAAACATTCCAGCTCACTAAACTGCTTCATAATGAGACACAACCGCCCTGTTTTCTTAGCAGATGAAAAAATGCTCAAATCCTATGTCGTCATACATTCTGCTATTTTCATATTAGCAGCTTGAAACCATTCCATTTTCACAAAGAGGATGGTTACTCCCTCTGAGTCATACAACTGTACACACATGGGTTTATTAATAATAATCCACACTTCATCCAATTTTCCTCCTGTCTGTAGTTTTAGAGGTAATTAGGAACAATGTCATTAGGCAATGTGATGACATTCGGTCAGACATAGTCCTCTTCAGTCTTGAACACATCATCCCAATAGTGCCGCACTTTATATCCTACGAGTTTGATGAAGACTTTTCGTACAAACCAATACTCCCCCTGTTAGGGACAATCACTTCTCCTCATGGGAACAAGTAGGTCACATTCAATACTCAGTTGGACCTTCAAGACAACTTCTGATTCAAAGTAAATAAGACCCCTTGATGAATGGAAAACATAAGACGCATCTTCATGTCTTCAAGAGCTCACCCTCTGTTCAACAATATTGGTTGAACGCATTCATACTCTGAATCAAACTTTCTCGATAATAATCAGCTGCCACATGTTGATTATCTTGATTCTCTGAATCCACTGTTGAGATAGACCAAATGCCACTGTTTGATTATCTCCTTCATGAATCCTCATATGAAAAAAATCAAATGCCACCTTTTGACTTCTCCATGTTTATCAGACTTCTCCCAAAGATATTCTGATCTTCCAATTGAAATTTGAACTTCAAGCTACAAGTTATCACAAAAGGCTTAGATACACTAAGACAGGAACATGTAACATCTTCTCCACCCAACAACTCCAAAGAGCTGCAAAGAGACGATCTTTTTGAAGTATCCAATCTTCAACTTCGTAGATCATCCTATCTTAAATTGATGTGCCACTTCACCAACCAAGAATCTGATGTTGAACCAAATGTCACAACATTATGTTATAACATCTAGTTGTTGAATTCAGCTCCTTCTCTAATTTACTTCCTTACCTAGATCAGAACCAGACTGATCCAAGTAACCATCATCAAGATTATGATGTCTTCTTCTTCTTGTAGCTTCAAGTCTGAACACGTTTCCAGGAAACCTTTTCAAGGATCAAATGATTTTGCTGTCACCAAAGAGATAGCTCTAAAGCATCACTCTTCCTGTGATTCTTCACAGGGTCTAGAAGAAGGAATGTTCCCACATCTTTAAGAACATCAGTTATCTTGAACTCCAAGGATAATCAATTAAATACTTATACTTGTCACGAATAGCAATTGATCATCAATCCTTCCCATTATTCTGTAAGATACTTTCACCATTTGAATACTTTGACATACTCTTCGTGTGTTAATATCTTCTTCTTGCAAGCACTTTCTTTGAGAGACCAAAGAGTTGAGATATCTAGGTTGCCACCCTTGACTCAAGTAAATAGAATTTTCTCTGAACAAACTCTACTCACCTCAACAGATTTGAAACTCCTACCAGATCAGATTCATCCTTAGGAATGAGAGAGATGAATCCTTCCTTGCAAATATGTCACACAACACCCAGAACCCATGTGACATAGGTCAACAGCCAGCTAAACACCAGGCTGAACTAATGTGAGGAGGTTAACCAAATCTCCCCCTCAAACTACCAATCATGGAAGCTCCACACAAAATATCCATGCATTGTACACAAATGTCTCGACATGACATATGACATCCCTACCAGATTCAAGTAACTCCAAGAGTTATACCTGTTCATACTCCAATCACACCAATCAGACTTCAGCTGACCTTAAGTACTTCAGAGAAGACAACAACACCAATCATCAGCAGATATGTATTGCCAGAACATACTACCTTAACAAAATTCTGAGTCTTCAAATTCTCACATCTTGAAAGATCTTCCACTTCTAATCATGATGTTTAAATGACACGACTCATGATCCCAATCTACTTCTATGAAGGAGCAATAATGCTGCACCATCATTGGCTTTTATTAACCAATGAGCTTGTCTTTCTTCACACCATAGTACTCCAGGGAACAACTGCTCAGCCCTGATCAATGTCACATCTCAACCAGCTTCACTTCTAGAGTTCTGACTCCTAAAAGTAACCTTCGGGAGCACACAGACATAGTTGACTCTACCATTGTCAACTTTGCACACACAGATGTCTCCTCTTCCAGGTCAGGAGTAGGTTCCAAACAAAAGTATCCCTTTGTTTGACACCCAAAACATATGCTCTTCAACTAGTAGCTGCATACTTGTTCCACCATCACATAGAACATCAGTTCCATCACCTTGGAATAAGGCCCTCCTTGAAATTTTTCAAGGTCTTCGTATAACACTAATCCGTGATTATGTGATTCTTACCATCCTGAACGAAGAACGTCTTCATGAGTGGACTTGAGAGGACTCAAGTATCTGTGACATCTTCAATAGCTTATGTTGAATTCTTGAATACAGTAGCCTTCAATCCACAAGAGGGGAAACACATCAGAGCTTGAGTTTTTCCAAGTATTACACAGCGGAAGAACATAATACAACTCAATCTTTGCACACACACTTTAGGCGTACACAAATCCTAGGTTTGAAAGTAAATCAAACCTAGAGCAGCTACCACACAACCAGGCCAAATGCCAATCACCAAAGACAGGTACACACAGTTCCTGTCATGAATAGTCCATCCTCCCACTTTAAGGGACCATTCAGGGAAATAACAAACCTTTCCAGGTTACAATCTCCAGTACTAAGATTGACCTTGCAGATACCAGAAAGTATCACCCATGGATCTCATCCAGAAACAGAACAGGATGCCTGCTCTGATACCAATTGAAATTCTGGTGTATGCTAGTCTTCAGATGTTATACTCAATGTCTAGACATCTGATATGACATAATAAATACACTGCAAGGTAGATACCCGATTTTTCGTGACTCAGTACTAAAGAATAACAGAAGCACAGTTTTATCCAAGCTGCGCCAGATATACTTTGAAGGTGCATAGGATAGAACACACGATGTACCTAGTTCTGTTCATCTGTTGCACATGATCAGCAGAGAGCAAACAACCTTCACAGTTCTGTTTCTCCTGCACAGATATCAGCATGATGTCTTAGCATGTTCTGAGACATCACCTGTTACAACATTACAGTTTTACCTTGATATATAACAGACAGAATTATAAAGTGTTGAAGGTAAAAACACAAATCAGTTGTTAACCCAGTTCGGTGAAACACACCTACTCTGGGGGCATACCAAGCCAGGAAGAAGATCCACTATCAGCAATATTAATTCAGGACTAAACTTCACAAGTTCCCATCCCTCACTTAATCATTTACCCAGTGCAACCTATACCTAGGAACTCCTAGATAGAAACCTACCAGTTTCCTTTCCTATTGTCGCAACAACAGAAGTCTTACTCCTACTCAAGAAGTAGTGCCCTCCCACTTGGTTTCCTACATTACAATGAATAAAAAATACTTAGACTTGCTTCACAGCTTCGTCTAAGAACACTCAAACTCTTACCTACAGGTATCGAGTTATACACATGGTAACCTTGCCACAGACCGACAGGTTTACCTAACAGAACACCCCCAATATTACATTATATGAGACTTGCAAACCCTAGGTTACAATCTTCTATTTATAACCTATTACCCAACTGGATTTGGGCCTTCAAAATCGCAGCAAGCTTTTCTCCTTGCTGTTACAAAACAGCAACAAACTTCTGCTGCAATCAAGGTCTTCAATCTTCTAGTTCCTAAAATATCTCCATATTTAGAAACAACATTTTCTTCACATAGTCTGATTGATTCTTGATTGATCTTCAGATTCTCCATAAGAAACGCCACATATATTCTCAGAATATATAAGTACCAGAACTGTAACTGAATTACTAATTCCGTTGGCGTGATGTCTAGTCAGATGTCATGACATTACATCTAACATGTTGTCCCAGATGTTGAACTTCTTCAATTCAACATGTTTAGGAGAACCACGCTCATTTGCTGATAAATAACCTCTTTCATAAATTAGATCACTTAAAACAATTAGGTTACAAGTCACAGCTGTTACAAACATTCAACATATAACATAGTTAACTAATATTAACTTAATTTCAGGCGCGATGTCATATGCTGATGTTGTGACATCTTACATAACATGTTGGTCCAGATGTTGAACTTCTTCAACCCAACATATTAAAACAACAGAGAGAATATGGGTAAACTTGCTTTCTTATTTGTTTTACAAATGAAGCCAACTCTCCAGCCAGGGAACTTACACCCATAATTTTGATTTCTTTCTGTATTGTTTAACTTCTTAAATCCCCAAGTAAAGTTGAGATAATGTTTCTCTTTGAAAGTTGTTATCCCCATGTGGTTTCATAATTTCCCTCCAGGGAAGTTTGTGTAATCATCACTCTTAGTATTGAAGAATATATTTTGGGCTCCCTTCGACGATGTGGTATTGTCCTCCCCAACGAAGTCAACATGAGATCCCCAGTTGATATTTCAACGATGTGGTTTTCATCTTCCCTAATGAAGTAAGTGTTATTATCTCCAGTGGAAATCTAGATGTTGAAACATTATTTTCCCCATTGAAGTCTGTGTGATGTTCCCCGGTGAAGTCTGGATGAGGATGTTATATCGTTGTAGCTGTTTCAATTTATTGTTATAATTTGATTACTTTTGGATTGTGTTTCTTCTCAGAGGAGTTAAGTTGTGAAATAGAAATTTGTTTCCTAAGTGGGTGTTTACTTTCTTATGAAATTTTCATCTTGGATGTGATTTAGCTGAGTGTTGACTTTACCTAAGCTAGTTTTGTCTGGTTATTTCAGTGTTGTGTGTCTGTTTGCAGAGTTAGAATTCATTGCTCATTTGCATTGACATATTACCCTATTTTGCAGAGTTATGTTACCCTCTCTTCAATAGAGTATCAACCTTAAGCATAAAGTGTATATTCTTTCCAATTTCCCCACTAAGTTATCCCTCGTGGAAGAATTTTGCTTCAAGCCTTCCTATTCAGCTCATTGTCTAGTTAGGTATGTGTTTCCCTTTTGAGTTTATTTCTCATCAGGTGTTATAATGATTGACTGTTTCACTCCGGTTTATTTCTGATTTGGATCTATGGCTCCTGGCAACATTATTATTATGATTTCCATAGGCTTTGAAACCTATATTGAGGGTGTGCATTTATTTTGCACAAGAGAACTTTATCTCCTCAGTATGATTATATTGAAACTTCCCCAAAGAAGTCACATTTCCTTTCCTGAAGGGTTTCTTATAACAGCAAGTGACATGTCTCCTTATTTGAGCAACCTGTACTTTCTCAATAAGTTTATTAGTTCCCCGAGAAGATTCATTTGTACTCCAATGGATGGTAGTTTTGTCATTATGGGAGATAATATTTTGTTGAGATTTGTACTCTGATGAATGGTAGTCTCGTTATTATGGAAGATAGTTCATTATTGAGATCTGTAACTCCGATGAATGGTAGTCTCGTCATTATGGGAGATAGTTCGTGTTATATTTGTTAATCCAATGGATGGTAGTCTTGTCATTATGGGAGAAAGTTAGTTGTTGAGATTTGTTACTCCAATGGATGGTAGTCTCGTCATTATGGGAAATAGTTTGTTGTTGAGATTTGTTACTCCAATGGATGGTAGTCTCGTCATTATGGCAGATAGTTTGTTGTTGAGATTTGTTACTCAAATGGATGGTAGTCTCGTCATTATGGGAGATAGTTCGTTGTTGAGATTTGTTACTCCAATGGATGGCAGTCTCTTCATTTTGGGAGATAGTTCGTTGTTGAGATTTGTTACTCCAATGAATGGTAGTCTCGTCATTATGGGAGATAGTTCATTGTTTATATTTGTTACTCTAATGGACAGTAGTCTCGTCATTATGGGAGATAATTCATTGTTGATATTTGTTACGCCGATGAATGGTAGTCTCGTTATTATGGGAGATAGTTTGTTGTTGATATTTGTTACTAAAATGAACGGTAGTCTCGTCATTATGGGAGATAGTTTGTTGTTGAGGTTTGTTACTCCAATGAATGGTAGTCTCGTCATTATGGGAGATAATTCATTGTTGAGATTTTTTACTCCAATGAATGAGTCTCGTTATTATGGGAGATAGTTCATTGGTGAGATTTGTTACTCCAATGGATGGTAGTCTTGTCATTATGGGAGATAGTTTGTTGTTGAGATTTGTTACTCTGATGAATAGTAGTCTCGTCATTATGGGAGATAGTTCATCGTTGGGATTCACTGATATTATCCTACCATTTCTTTCTCATGTGAGTCGATGTTACTTTTTTGCTATCTTCTCAGTGAGTGGATGGTTTGCATTTATCTGTCGATCATTGTTATCCTTTACTTTGATCCTCAATATTTGAGTTGATGATGCTTTATCTCTTCCTTGGGCTTTACCCCAATAGAGTCGAGTATTTTGTTCACTAGTGGTGTCATGTGTCACCTTTGGATTCATTTGTTTGCACTCACAATCATAAGTATTGCATGGCATCTTAAGGTCAAAAATAAGGCTTGTTTTATATTTAAGTATCTTCAATTGCATCGAAACGAAGATTTTAACCTTCGTATCTCAAGATATAAGACACTTGAATAAGGGCAGTTATTGTACCCTAATTTTTTCTCCTAAGATTCCTCTAACATCTCATATCAACTCAATCATATCAAGTTCACACTAGGGCTTGGTTTTTCTCCCTATCTCTAGGTTTGCTCATGAGGAATCACCAAGCACTTTGATTTGTATATTGTAATCACAAATGTCTTATGTTGATTATATTTTAACTAACAAATACAATGAATGTTTGCTCTAATTGATGATACTATAGGTGAGGGCACAACACATTTCATCATGTTGATTCATAGGCTCATGAGTTTATTTACATGCCTTCTTCAACAAAATTCATTGAGATTAAAGCTTAATCATTGAGGATGCTTTAAAGTAATATCATGACAATGTATAATATGATTCATCATGCTTCAATATGTCAAAGGAAGTCAAAAGATGAAAGAATTGATTGAAGAAGTTTGACCTAATTGGACAAGTTCTTGTTTCCTTGATCACAAGTGCATAAATCTCTCAATCCTTAATATTTAGAAGTGTTTATTGTTGCTATGGGTTCTTATTATCATCCACAACAACTTATATTCACATGGCACAAGTTATTATGCAAGGAAGATTGTCAAAATTGAAAGGGGTTTCCAAGTTATTTTGGTGCTTTAGGATCTAGGGTTTTGAACTTCTAAGGGCTATGTCTTGTTCATATTTTGAGATTTTTGAGTGATTCCAAAGATATGCTTCTACTTAAAGAGTTATCAACCAATCACTTCAAAAGTTTCAAACAAATTTTGTGTGGAGGATTCCTAATGATGAAGAAAGATTACAAGTGCTCTAGATAGGCCATCAAATTCCCTTATGTGACTTCAAAGGATCATAACTTGGTCAATTTTTATCTCCTTGAGCCCATTCTTTTTCCTTATTGATATTAAGAATGTGAACTTCAACTTTTATTTTATGTGAAAGCTTGAAAATGGTTAGAAGATGCCTTGATAACTCAAAAGATTATAGGTCACCTCATGGATTTTCACCAATTTCACAAGGCCATAAATTTTTCAATATTTGGTATTTTTGAGTGATTCAAGTTTCAAAATGCTCTTTGTGAAGTCCACTTCAAGCTAGCATCATTAATCAAAGAAATATTTTGGAGGAAGGCTTTATTTGGAATCAAAACATTATATGTCACTTTTGAAGAAAAACTTAGAATTTTTTTAAGTACAAAAGTTAACATCTTATTCTCAACTTTGACTCATCACAACTTTTAGCTCAAGCATCCATTTGATCTCACTCTTGGCACATTGCAAAGATGGTGACCTTATCTTTCAAATGCTTCAATAATTATACCCTAAGACAACTTAAGCTGGGAATACCATTGATTCAAAGTTGGTACCTTGAAACTGAAGTTTCACTTCAAGTCAGATTGCAATTTTCATAATATTACTTCTAATCACCAAATTACCACGTGTTTTCCACTTAAACATGATTAGCAAATATGTTTAGATCATTTAGAGTGTCAAAACGCATCATTTGGATGATTTTTGATGCACATGTGGTCACACTTTCTTCATGATCATAGGTGTGCACGAATTCAAGTTAAATTTCATCATTCAAACCTCCTCTTGATTCCATTCACTTCTCCTATAAATATATGCTCTATTCCACTCATTTTAGCAAGTTTGAACAACCAAAATTACCCTGTCAAACTCCCCTCATAACTCACTTTTATGAGTTTTCGAATTCTCTTTTCTCCACTTTTCAATCCAATTTCTTCATTGATCCTTCATCCTTGAACTTCACTGAAGCTAACAGAAGAAGAACTAAACCTTGAGGTTCCCTAAATCGTGTTAGCCAAGTCCATTTACAGAGCAAGTTCATCTAACTTCGTTCACGTAGTTTAAGGCACTAAATCTTCTAACTCAAATTACTGGAATGGTCTATGATGTTCACTGATGCTTTCTAATAATTCAATTTTGGTGAATCAATGCATTTGATACTTCTATTTTCGATTGTAAAAATTTAAAAACATCTCATATTTTTTTCAAATAGAGTAAGTTGTGTTTTATATAAATTTGGCGCAAGGATATGGTTGTGATCGTCTTGAAGAGATGCATTTGATGATACAACTATGAGCGTCTAAATTTACAGATTTAAGAATCATAGTTTTTCCCTAGTTGCAGGGTAGCTGGAGGTTGAAGATGACCCACGTGGCCTCTTCAACCAATGAGACAAGAAATTTGAAATGTTGTGATTGGTCTGACTTTCGTGACTTCAGTGCGCGCTTGTTGACCGTGGATCACCATACATCGTCACTTTTGAGCCATCAATTGCGCCAACATATTTTAATGAACTGGATCCACTGCCTCACATTATTTCTGATTTATTTATTTTTACAATTTTTTTTAAATTTGTTTTAATTTAGAAAATTCATAACTCTCTTATTTTTTATCCAAAAATTATGAAAAAAATATATACAAAAATACTTTGAATTATTTATGACTTTGTGAATATTTTTTCATATTTTTATTTTAATGTTTGATATTTTTCATAATTTTTGTATTGTTTGCCTTATTTTAATTGTTTTAAAAATACTTCTTGGCATTTTTAAATTCTCTTACTTTATTTCTGACTTTCTAAATTTTTTCTAAAATTTTATTTTGAATTCTACAATTTTTGATCTTTTTGTTTTCACTTATTTGAGTGATTTTAATTAGTTTAAAAATATTTTTCTGTTAAAACAATTAACAAAAAATTTATAAAAATATTTGAGATCTTTGTGACTTTTCTTTGGTCTCTTTTAATTTTTCATTGATACTTTGAATATAGTTAGCTATTTTGCCTTTTGTTTTAAAAAACAATTTAAAAATCATATTCTTTTTTATTTTGTTTATTAAATACAATTTATTTTTTGAATATATTATGATTATGTGATTTTTGATCATGAACTTCATTAACATCATTGGATCTTGGGTGTTGAGTTTAACTCCACTAAAATGGATGAATGATTTTAATGATAGTTTGATTAAAATCTTTGATTCAAATACATCCCCTCCATCTTCATCTTATCCCTTTCTTATTTGTGATACATGTTGTTAGAGGATCATTTACATATCATCTCTCCAAACATATGGCACATAGATTTTTATTGATCGGCCTCAAAATAGATGCGACTTCTATATAAGTCCACTTACGATTGCTTTACATATCACTAAATTTTGTTCCGATTCGATAAATGATCATTCGTGGCCCAAACCTATGTTTGCAAGCCTAATTATGTTTAATTTGAAATCTTTGATCCAATAACCTTTAGATTTATTGTTAGGTGGCTTTGGTCTTATCAATCCTCTAATAAATCTTCATAAATTTTGGACTACGTGAATCATTTAAACATCGTTGATTATTTGTTGCTGCCTCGAGATTTTGAAATGAATGATATACTTGACAAAAAGCAAATGAATTTTGTTGTTGAGAGGCTTTGATTTTATCAATCTTCTAATGAGTTTTCAAATGCAAGTTTCAATATGGTCATTCAACTAACCTCTAATTTCTAACCCATTAACAATTGACTTTTATTTTTATACTTTAACTTTACGCCTTTACTTTTACGCACCATTTATTTTAGCATTTACATTTCATGCTATTTTCATCTTTGCTCACTTGATCATTTATCTTTATGTCATTCTTATTTTTGCTCACTTGAGTTTTCATTTTCATTTTTTGAAGATACCTAATAACCAACTTGAACAATAAAAACTTTAAGGTTACTTGGACTATTTGGTTACTATCCTTGGCATTTTGGAGTTGTGGACTTCTTGGACTTAGGAGTAGAGACCTTAACCACCCTTGTAACCTTGTGACTTCTATTGTTATTTTGTCCGAAGTTCTTAGGGTTTACCTCGAGACATTGGGTTGTTTGTTTTCTTTGTGTGCAGGTTATTCTGATTATATACTTCGTCTGCAATTGGGAATTCATCTGTATACAACTGTTACTCTTCCCAATTTTTGTGAAGACTTAATGCATTTGAAGTTTGGTATTCTCAAGATGTTTATTATCTTTGCTTGTTTAGTTTCAAATCCAAAGGATGGGAATTCTACATTTACTCATTGTGTCAAGTGTTTGCTTCTTGTTGGTTAGACGATTCTTTTCCCTAGGTTTTACCTTATGCTTTAGGATAGTCCCTTCATCTCCTCCCATCTTCTTTAATTTCAAAAAATCTTCTCCCTCATTTTCTAAACTATTATTGTTTTCTAAACTTGAACCACTTTCATAATAAACTTGGACTTAGGTCCATGCATTTTCAAAATATTTTCTTAATCAAACTTTAACCAACTTAATCATACTTTGATATTTTTGTGAGAAGACTAAAATTCAATCAATCGTATTCAAACCATTTTGCCATTTTGGATTTTTACTTTAAAATTTTCTCAAAAGATTAGACTCTTGTCAATCCTTGTAGTGATCAGAGCTACTATACTTCTATGATATATAGTGAAGTGAGATATTTTCCACTTGGGTGTTGAGCGAGGCTTTGTTGATTTTAAAGTCCAAGCTATATCCTCTACTTTGAGATGACGCAAATTCTCTTTTCTCATAATTATGGGTAGTAAGTATGTTTTCCACTCGGATACGACGATGATGTCTCGTCTCTTAAAATTAACCAACACACTTGTGTTTTAAAATTTTTAAAGGTGAACTATGAGTACCCTGATCCCCTATTGCATAAAAGGTGGTACGTAGGCACTAAAGGTTCGCAACTACGGTGGCTGCAAAAATTGTAAAAAAAAACTTCTTTTCTCACCACACCATCTATATTTTATACAACATTTATAGCCAAAATACACAAATTTTAAAAGAGGATCCTGCGGAGTACCGTAGATGTTTAGGGTGCTAATACCTTCCCTTTTCATAACCAATCCCCAAACTTAGATTCTCTCCGCCTCTTCTTGGGTTATTCGCTCTTTTCCCATTCCTTTGGAAACAATAAAGTGTGGAGGCAATTTTTATTTGATCTGTGCGAGTTAAGTCAATCCAATGGCTTACTCTCCACATTTCTACCACTACAGTTTCCTATTTCACTCCTACAAGAAAATAAATTGTATGGTAAGAGCCATAATCTTAGCTTTAAGTTGTTATTTACAAAAAAAAACCATAATTTATTTTTAAAAACCTTGAAATAAAAATCCTTCTAATACCTCTTTTCAGAAAGACCATGACTATAGAAAAACTCATACATATTATTATTTTTTGAACAAACCCGTAATAGGTAGAAGTAGAGGTTATTAATTATGCATGTATCCCTGAAAGAACATCCTTGGAAGATGATGATCAAGGGAATGAAAAATATCAAAGATAAGAGCAATTTCAAAGGCCAAATGGAGAGACTCAAGTTGAAGAATTCAACTTAGAGAATCAAATTATATCCAAATAATGGAGAACCACTAAGGACCATCTCATTCAAATTGTTAATGGAGATATTTCGAAGGGAATTACATCTCAACACTCCCTTAGAAAGGTGTATAACCTAGTGGCTTTTATTTTACAAATTAAGCCAAAGGGAACCGATGAATCTATCATCAAATACCATTGTCTCTTGTTATACAAGACAAATTAAATCAATTTTAAAGAAACAAAATTTGGGAAATCTTTCCCAAAGCTTCAGTTATTCAAATGATTGATACTCGTTGAGCCTTTCACAACAAAGTTGACAAAGATAGCAATGTTTTAATAAATAAAGTCAGACTCGTTGCAAAAGGTTAAAGTGAATATGAAGGCATATATTTTGATGAAACCTATGCCGTGTAGCTCGACTAGATTCCTTAAGGATTTTTCTATATTTCTCTTGCATTATATTATCTTAAACTCTTCCAAATGGATGTAAAGAGTGATTTTTTTGAACATTTACATCCAGAAGGAAGTGCATGTTGATCATCGTCCCAATTTTTTGAAACTTTTCTTATTCGTGTTTTCAAAATGAAAGGCTCTATACGATTTGAAACAAGTTTGTAGAGCTGTGTTTGATAGTTTGAGCTATTTTTAGCTTGAAAACAAGTTTCTAAGAAGGAAAGATGATACAACTCTTTCAAATCGAGCAGATTTTTTTCTTGTGGGTGTTTTGTCAATTTGGTGCTACTAACAAATCCTTGTGCAAGGATGTTTATGGTATGATGCAGATTAAAATTGATAGATGGAAAAGCTTCAATGCAATCGTGGGTTACAAATTCATTGATAATAGGAATAATTCCTCAAACATATTCACCTAAGGAACATATAAATAAATCTACACCAATAAAGATGAAAAAGGAATGGTATGCAACTTTGAAGGAGTCTTCCTTGAAAAATAAATAAAGTTATGAAAAATTTGTGAATACATTGAGTATAAAAAGAAAAGCGTTGGCATAGATGGTTTCATTCAACGGTTGTGACCATGGAACCTCTTAGAAGGTTGAGGTGATAAATTTGAAATGGACTTATCAGTTCTCTTGGACCAACTCTCACATCAAATGATTTGTAGAGAAGGAAAATCGCCGATGGTTTGTCGCTCCATCAAAATGGGGAGTTTTCTCAAGTTATCTTGAGGATTTGAGTGTTTGTGGAGTAAAGGAGTACCAAACGCGGTACACCTGGAGCCTAATATTAGTCTAAGGCCCAAGGAGGATGAAAAGAGGATGTCCAAAATATTTTATAAGGGAAAATTGTCATCTCTTGGAGTGAATATGAGCAAGAAAGAATATCGTTATATAAAGAAGAAATGGGGAGAAGTTCTCCGAAGCTTACCTACCATTTGATCTCAAAGCTGGATGCCACCTTATTTAGGGAGAATTAAGATCTCAAGTCCTTCTTTTTTGTTTGTTACTCTGTGATGTTCCTTTCTATCTCTTTATAAGGTAACTTGTTCCTTATACTTAAACAAACATGTGTTATATGTGCTATGCTTGCTTTTTGTACCTTTTTTATTATACCAAAGGGGTAGAAGTATACTCTCAGGGGAGTTTTAATCTATACTCACATGAGGGGGAGTTTATGGATACTTTATTAGCAAGTGTACTAGTGTTATTATCGAAGTAACAAAAATAAATTCGTCTCCATGGGGATTGCAAACTTAAAATAGGGTACATTGTGTAATGTAATTTAAAACAGTTAACGGGGATATTTTTAAGATTATTTTGGTAAAAAAAATGCAAGAATTTTTTTTAAAGGGATAATGAGAAAAACGGCCAGGTCGTCTTATCTGAATCCCATATTTCTACTTGATTGATGAAATATCAAATTCGACCTAATTTAAGAGAATATAGCTACTCATGTTGAATTAATTCACTACTAGTAGTGCATATGAGTTGAACATAAAATATCATTGAATAAGGTGCTTTCTAATGACTTCAATGGTCTCCAAAAGCTCTTAAATTGCAGCAAAATGTCACTTTCAGGTCTTGGTAGTCAAACCCCTAAAATTGCCTCTCTTTTGCCTTTATAAAACAGTTAGAATAGTGTGTTATAGAAAAGCTGCAACGCGGCCACACTGCCTTTCAACACGGGTGCGTTACCTAACGTGAACATGTTTCTTTATAGAGCGAGAGTGTTAGCTTGTAAATGGGTGCATTGGCAGGTAGCATGGGTGCATGAATTCCAGCAGTGAACAACGTGATTTGGTCTCATTTTCTCTAATTTTCCTTTACATACTAATATCATGTTTAGATTGGTTTTTGGGAGTCAAAAGCAATTCTAGAGGTGTAGAATCGATTCTGGAGTGATTTTGAGGTGTTTGGTTATTCAAAAGTAGAATTGATTCTACTTGAAGCTAGAATTTGTAACTTCTAAGTTTAAACATGATTTTAACACTAAATTTAGGTATTAAACTCACTTTTACATAAATGTATCCAAACAAAAATAAATTATGCTAAACTCAATTCTCTCAAAATCAATTCTACGAAACTCAATTTTGTCAATATCAATTTTGTCCACCGCCAATCCAAACCCACACTAAGTGTTTTTCTCCATTCATAAGTGTTTTTTCCAACTTTTTCCACTTAAATACTTATAACTTGCTCAATTCTTCTCATAATTCAATGATTTTCTTGGTAAATTACATGCACTAATAGCCCGTCATCACAACCCACAACTTGAACTATTTCTTTTCCTCAAGTAATCTGTCTACACACTGAAATTTTGTCAGTAATAAATTATAAACCTTACCAAATGAATGTCATTTTCTTTTGCTGATCGAAAAGTTAATTTCCTACTTTGATTTAACTAATTCAGATTAGTTCTTTCATCACCAGTACTCGACCTGTCTCTTAACTCACCATTATGCACTCAATTGCAAAGGTGTTCACTCAATCAACGTGCAAGAGTAAACAAACATTAGTGAATTTATAAATTATCTTCAAAATCAATCAAACCATCTTTAAACACGCACATTTAAACACTTTTAGGGTTATATCATAACTTATGTCAAGGTAGTATAATGTTTTGATAATAGGCTTAAATCTTGGAGTTAGGTACCTTTTGTCCTTCTGTTAGTTTCTTTCGATCTTCTATATAACTATTTCTTTAATATTCTATACTAGAGATTTTTCTAATTCTTTGTCCTATTCATCATTTTTTTAAAATACCATGTTTTTGACATCTTATTTTTCTCTTTCTCTTTCTTTGACCAATTATCTAGTACCCCTAATCCCAAACTTACATGTTTCTTACTTCCAAGAGCAACCCCAAACTTATTGATTAGCTTATACTGAAATTAAAATCTATCTACCTAACTCTAAGGAGGGTGAAAATATTTTTATCTTTCAAGTCAGAGGCTTAGAATAGGATAAGTCACAAAAGGAAATGCTAAGGCTCAAATTGGCTAACAAGGGATATCAATAATAATACAAGGATGGTTTACAAAGCCTCAGAGTTTTCACGAACAACTGCCTATATGTGTGTTTATCAAATCAACTAATTAAAACAAATAAATTGCAAATTCGAGATAATAAAAATGCATGGATACACTCAGTAAAAGAATAAGTAAACAATGGAAATATTTGGGCTCAAACCTCACTTGCTTAAATATCTGGAGATTGAGTACCAACAACGGTGCCCCTTTTCTTCACCAATCATTGCTCTACAAAGTTACTTCTTCCTCGATCACTTTCTCTTTTTTTTTCTTGTGACTAATTTTATATTCAAAAGTAAGGTAGTAATTAAACCGAAAAAGAAA
Source organism: Vicia faba (assembly GCA_948472305.1). Lineage (NCBI taxonomy): Eukaryota > Viridiplantae > Streptophyta > Magnoliopsida > Fabales > Fabaceae > Vicia > Vicia faba. The sequence continues at coordinate 1,425,185,306 of OX451739.1, forward strand.
TAGACACAAACATAATTCATTAATCATAGAGAACTAAGCAATACAAAATTTAGGGGTATAGAAATTTTAGTAGCTTCCCATCTTCCTTAGATTGGTGCATAAGGGAAATAAAACAAACCAAGAGAAATAAATAACATAAATTTATTGCTCGAATAGATACTATCATCCGGGCTCATGAAGTCACAAAGATAGTTTATATCCTTCTGGTGTTACTAATTATGTCTCTTCCAAAGGATCCTCATATCTGCTCACCTATTTTCCATGTTTTGATTATTCTCCATAAAGTATGACTCCATTGTTGTTGAAGTAATAAACTTCTCCCTTAGATTCAGGAAAAGTACATGATCTCTATGCTGATCATTAAATTTTGGTACCCGACTCCAAATCTATGAAGGTTGATGTATAAGTGTGGTGATACTTAATATGCCCAAGTGGTCAAGCCCAAGGAAAACTCTCCCCACATGTGCATTTATTCAGGTTGTTGTTGATGTTGCTGGACTCCTTCGATTTATTATTGCATTTCAGGCTGGTAGACATCTTCATCTCCTTGATCTGCTTAGCCTCTAAATGAATGACATTTGGCGAGTTTCTCGCGGATAGAAATTTTTGTTATTGGTAGCATATGGTTGATCTTCACATCATCTAAATGAATAGGTTCCTAGCAATAAGTTTAATGTTCCTAGCAATAAGCATCCCCGTATTTATCGGTTCATCACACGTGATTGCCATTATATGATGGCACCTTTTTACATTCATCTCTGAGTGTGTCGATACAACTTATAAAGTTTGAATTGAAAATGAGGCTCATGCTTTATGAATGGGAAACATTTCCCTAATCTTAAGCTTTATGTGCTTTCCCCGCGCCATTGCCCATTCTGCACACTAGTGACATGACTCAGCTATTTGACCATGAGCATCCAAAAAGGGATGATTCCTCCCATCTTGCAAATTATAATTGGGAGGCATTTTGAGATAAAGAAGATGATTTATAGCGCAAGGGGAATACTCAATAATTTTACCCTACATATAAGAAGAATAGTGGTAACTTGGGAGGTTGTCCATGTTTGCATAAAAATTGAACCCCATTGTCTGATTTGCCTCTTTGATAAACTTATTTAAGTACGTCAAGCCTCTTATCTCTAGAGTGACGCTTAACACTTCAGAACCAGTGAGGTTTTCCAAGTCGAACGCAGACTCTTTCACCACCCTGTACTCTTTTATTTGCAAGAACTTTTCTGCACTAGCTTCAGATACAAATGTGTATGATGGATATGCTAGGGCAGATTGAGAAGGTTGCAGAGTGGATTTTGTAGCAGGACTAAAAGTATGAATTCTCTTAGGTGGTGCCATAATCTTTGAAAAAATATTGAAAATAACAAGAAAATAAGAAAGCTCAAGTATGTAGTGTATTAGTAGGGAGAAAAGAGAGATTAAGAAAGTTGGGTTGAGAAAAAGAGTGGATGAAAGCCACTTTTAAGGACCAGTCTCGTGCGTAACGCACCCGCATTGATAATCATGTGCCCGCGTTGGCTAATGTTAGGGCCAATGGCCATTAATACAAGGTCAAAAACCAACGTTTTAATTCTATGATTTTATGATTGGCATTATGTTTGGTAAAACTAATATAGAATCAATATGTTAAATAGGATATGTTAACTTGTTGGGAAGAACGGGTGGAACATGAAGTCCTATTTTATGTCGAAACATGTTGAGATGAGAAGTTCTCATCATCTGGAGCAACATGTCGGATAAGATATCCTATGCATGGTTAATAATGAACTTTATGAGTCTGTTGGGTGTAGTGACTGCAAGTGCACAGTCTACCGCGTAGTTTTAAAAGATATCAAACCCACAAGGACTAATGGTCAATCTCTTGCTATCTTAGGGTCATTGTGTGTAAACCTAAGGCTAATTATAAAATTTGAGTGTTTGGGTTTAATCGGGAATTAACTAAAATCTAATAATTAATAACGGGACACCGGTATGTACTTTGTTAACTTCAGAGATTCAATAAGTCATTGGAATTTGTTTTCAGTATTAAAACACTGTTTCGGTGAAAACTATTTCTTTAAAGACCCTCGTCTCAAAACTCCGTTCTATTGAATCAGATCATATTAGTTAAGCTCGAAATAAGCACTTCCTCTATTTCATATAAAACTCAACGGTATTTTTTGAAAACAAATAAAGTCCAATTAACTTTAAAGCGCTCACGCTATTTTTAAAATTAATGTTTTAATAACAACTATCTGGTTAAAACTTCAAACTTCCACTTTGTTGATTTTAACCTTAGACTGTCACTTACTTCGGTACAAAAATATTAAATATTCAAATTTGAAATTACAACCAGAAAAGTGTTTTTGTAAAAATAATAATGCCAGTTAATTACCGAATCCTTTTGGTTAAGTTTTACATACCGGTATTAGGGAATCTAGCCAGACATGATTTTACTACAGAATAACATAAAATTAAAACGTAAATCCAACAACGCATGCATGGTAAGAAATAAATAAATTATACTTATTACAATAGGAACCTGAAAATGAATAATAAAGCGATTAATTCCGAGTAATGCGTATCCTCCACAAGCCGGCGGGATTTACTTGAAGTAAAGCAGACGAAGTAAACATGAATAAAACTATGAACGAAACAAATCTTGAAACTTGAATAAAGATTTGAAATAATGTCAGCAAGAATGATCCAAGCGTTACAAACTATAGGCCTAATACTACTGGTGTGGTAGTTCCCCAATGTGAGAAACTACCACTTTACAAAGTGATTTTTCGGCCTAAAACTTCTAACAGCGCTTCCGCTCATAAAACTTGGATCCTCAAAACTAATTTCTAAAATCCTATATATAGAGGAATAAAATGGAAGTTACATTTCAAATTTATGAGAAAAGTAGTGGAGATAATGGAGAAAGTGGAGAAAGAAGTGGAAATATGGGAAGTTGAAAAGATCATGGAGTGATAATGGGAAGTTGAGAAAATCATGGAAGCTTCGTTGCAGATGTGAAGAGGACTTCGTGTTTAATCATTGTAATTAGCTTATGTCGATCGCCATACAATGTGTGCCGAGGGGCACACATATTAGACTTGTGCCGAGCGTCATGGTTAGTGTGCCGAGGGGCACACTTATTTAGCTTGTGGCGGGCGACATGGGGCTGTGACGACCGTCACAGTCCTCTGATGCAATTTCTTTCATTTTCTGCCACAAAGTCACATATTTTATTTCATTTCTTCTTGTTTCTTTCTCCTTTTCATATTTAGGCTCATTTCTAGCATATACCTGAAATACAAAAAAATACCAGTATAATATGACATAAATAAATAAAAACGATAATAAAATGCATGCAAGTCGAGCCAGAAAATTCGATATAATTTCGCGTTATCAAATACCCCCACACTTAAATTATTACTTGTCCTCAAGCAATAGACAAACATGGTAAAAGAAATGATAAGCGAGCTTTGAAACAAGGCACAACACGACTCCTAATCATACGTGGCTGCTAGGCTAATGTTACTTTGATAGGTACTAAGTATTAAATTACAAGGATACCGTAACGACACAATGTTCAAAGACTCCTACTTTATGCAAACCAATTCGAATCATGCCATTATAACTCAACCTATATCTCTCGTTTTTATTTCACTCTATTCATTCAAGAGCAATCACATTACGCCCGTTATCCGTACATGTACATAGTAGGGAAATAGGTTAGCGACTATGATCCTTTGTCTCGAGGTTCTGGTACATAATTTTGGTAACCCCTTTTATTTAACCAATTGCAATTGCAGGGGATTGGACCGTAGTCCCCCCTACTAAGTTCAGCACCAGACACCTCTGAACCAACTGACGACAGGTTGTTTTATTATATTTTTGTAGGTTCTACAACTGTTGGATTAAGTGAATGGGTGAGGGTCACCTAACTTAATAGGTGCATTCCCTATTTTAAATTTACCAAAGGAACTAATTTTTTTATAGAAAATTTAGGGATCATTCACTTATATTCATCGACTCCCTACGTAGTTTGTGCTTAATATGGTGTTGACTGCTAATATAAACTACTTAAGAGCTACTTTGAAAACTTGAGCCTAAGGTCTCGACATAATGGGTACCCAAATCGATATCACATAATGAGGGGGTTTAGGGTGTCATAACGGTATTGATTTTATTGGAACTTTCCCAAGTCTCTCTAACAAAGCCTAGATTGTGACAACCTATATGCTTTCAGAGTGTGTGTGCCATGCATCAACAAGAAAATTGTTGTTGGAGGTCGAAATTATAAGATTTCAGGGAAATTCGATAATAACTGAAAAACAGGCATACAGACTTGACATCACATGCAATGAATCAACCAAATACTGAAAACAAATAAAATCCTAAAAACATGAAATAAACTAGAAAAAAATAAATCGAACTAAAAAGCAATAAATGGGAAAATGTAAAGTTCCTCCCTCACACTTAAACCAAACATTGTCTTGAATGTTTCAGTAAAAAGTGGGAAAAAGAATAAAGAACCTGATCAATGCTCTCCTCGATAGTTGTCTGCATGCAATTGATAGGTGCCAAGTGATCGATATCTTTATTTTATACAAACTCAAACAAAAGCAAAAACATTAAATTAAAAACCTGTGGGTTTCCTCCCACGCATTTCATCTTTTAACGTCGGTAGCTCGACGACCCAAGAGTGTCAGTACTCATGGTGATTCTCTCGAGAATGACTCCTCGATCGAATTTTTAATTGTCCTTGGTTTCCATGGCCACTTATCAAGCCATCTCACATATCCCTCACCTTTTCTTTTCTTTCTTCTATGGGGTGGTTCATTCTTTTGAACTTGTGGTGGTGGTTCTAGATCAATCTTGAGTATTAGCTTTTCAAGTTTGGTCTTAGTTATTTCATCCACCATCTCAAATTTTAAACTTCCCTTCTTAATGCTAATGATTTCCCTAGTTTCATGGTCCTCAAATTTTTCTCTTCTTATGCGAGATCTCAAGCAAAGGTGCATTGGTATGGATATTCTCCACATACTTGTTGGATTGGGCATCTACATTAGCTTCCACAAATATTTGTAGAAAAGAAATAAGTGGGTTATAGGGAGGAGGAACAATAATAGATGTTTCCTTCCATATCTCTTCGACAACCTCCCTTTTAGATGGTGTTAGTGTATTTTTCTCAATCTCTACTCTTTTGTCACCAGAACTCTTCTCAACCTCATTATTACTCTCTTCAACCTCACTATCACTCTCTTTAGGATTTTTGATTTGTTTTTCACTACCGGTTTTTACAACATCCACATGCTCCTCAGGGAAGGGTCCTAGAGGTTTTTGTTCAAGCAGGGAGAATTGAGTCTCCAAGGCCATGTTGTGATTCGCGAGGGACTCAACTGCATTATTCAACTGCCTAAGGGTTTCATTATTTTGAAGACTTTGATTTCTTATCTCTTTATTTTGGACAGTTTATGTCTCTACAAGCTGCTCTATCATAGATTCTAGCCTAGAGTGAGTTAGCATCGCGTCGAAATCCTCTATTTATGTTGCGAGGTTGAAATTATGGGATTCCTGCAGTTCCTCAAAGTGAGTTAGCATCGCATTTTGTGTTTCTACAAAGCGCTCCATCATCATAGTTTCTATCCTAGAGTGATTTAGTGTCACAATCATATCCTCCAGTAATGTTTCGAGACTGCATTTCTGGGATTCTTGTGACTCCTCAAAATATTAGGTGTGGTGATTGTAGAGGAAATTTGGTTGAGGATAAGTTTGCGTCGCATTGTAATCCTCCAGTAATATTTCGAGATCGGATTTATGGGATTCTTGCGCCTCTTCAAAATGTTTGGATTGGTAGTTGTAGAGGTAATTTGAGTGGGAGTGAGTTAGTGAAGAATTGAAACCTTCCATCAGTATTTCGAGGTCGGATTTATAGGATTCTTGTGATTCCTTGAAATACTAAGAATGGGAGTTGTAGAAAAAAATAGGGTGTTACATAGTAATTAAAGCAAGAGTTCCTTAGTCTATACTGCGTAACAAGGGACTTAAAGTATTTGAATAAATCAATCCTCGACAACAGCGTCAAAAACTTGATCGTGAACTTTATGAGTATGTCAGGTGTAGTGACTGCAAGTGCACAGTCTATCGTGTAGTTTTAAAAGATATCGAACCCACAAGGACTGATGGTCAAACTACTGTTATCTTAGGGTCACTGTGTAAAGGTAAGGCTAATTATAAAATTTGGGTGTTTAGGTTTAATCGGGAATTAACTATCATCTAAAAATTAATAACGGGACACCGATATGTACTTTGTCAACTTCATGGATTCAATAAGTCATTAGTATTTTTTTCAGTATTAAAACACCATTTCAGTGAAAACTATTTGTTTAAATACCCTCGTCTCAAACTTCTGTTTTATTGAATTAGATCATATTAGTTAAACTCGAAATGACGGCTTCCGTTGTTTCATTTAAAACTCAAAATTATTTTTTGAAAATAAATAAAGTCCAATTAACTATAAAGCGCTTCCGCTATTTTTAAAATTAATGTTTTAATAACCACTATTTGGTTAAAACCTCAAAGTTCTGCTTTGTTGATCTTAACCTTAAACTGTCTCTTACTTCCGTACAAAATCAATTAAATATTCAAATTGGAAATTAAAACCAGAAAAGTGTTTTTGTAAAAATAATAGTGCTAGTTAATTACTGAATCCTTTCGGTTAAGTTTTACATACCGGTATCAGGGAATCTAGCCAAACATTATTTTACCGCAGAACAACATAAAATTAAAACGTAAATTCAACAACGTATGCATGGTAAGAAATAAATAAATTATACTTATTAAAATAGGAACCGGAAAATGAATAATAAAGTGATTAATTTCGAGTAATTCTTATCCTCCACAAGTCGGCAGGATTGACTTGAAGTAAAGCAGACAAAGTAAACTTGAATAAAACTACGAACGAAACAAATCTTGAAACTTGAATAAAGAATTGAAATAATGTCGTCAAGATTGATCCAAGCGTTACAAATTATAGGCCTAATACTAATGGTGTGGTAGTTCCCTGATGTGAAAAATTACCACTTTACAAAGTGATTTTTCGGCTTAAAACTTCTAACAACACTTCTGCGCATAAAACTTGGATCCTCAAAACTAACTTCTAAAAGCCTATATATAGGAATAAAATGGAAGTTACATTTCAACTTTATGAGAAAAGTAGTGGAGATAATGGAGAAATAAGTGGAAAACTGGGAAGTTGAAAAGATCATGGAGTAATAAGTGGAAGTTGAGAAAATCATGGGAGCTTCATTGCAGATATGAAGTGTGAAGAAGTGAAAAAGACAAGCAGGGGGGGGGGGGTTGAATTGGAATCACGAAATACAATGGAAAGAACACTTTGATTTTTATCCTGGTTCGTTTGAACTCAAACTACTCCAGTCCATCCACCAAGGTGATTTCGCCTCTCTCCAACGAGGTCTTAATTCACTAATCAAACTTGATTACACAACTACTTTGACTACTGCCAAAGTCTTCTTGAGTCCAAAACCACAACCCAGTTTTCTCAAGGAAATGTCTAAACAGTTAATTGAATAAATGTGTACAATGGTGTTTCTACTAAAATAGTATCACTAACAGTGATGTTCTGCACAGTTTAAGTATGAGTGTTTAAGGATGAAATATGATTGTTGGGTTGTTGTAGCTTCACGTGATTTATTATTTTTGTGCACAGTGGTTCATCATCAGAAATCTTCTTTTTGTCTGCTTTATATAGGTCATGTAATAGTGACATAAGAAGATACTTTTGGTATGTCCATAACACGAGTTAATGAACTTTCCAAACCAAGAGATCCTTGTGTGTTTGTAGCCGTTACTTATGATATTTCATTGATGAAATTGTAACGCTTCAGAGCTTCTCACGTCAGAGGATGAATATTACTGTTGAGAGTCATTTACAACTTGTATCAGAACTTTGCAAATCAGAGTATCAGCGATCCTATTTCACAGCACTGGTGCATTTAGAAGTTGTAACAAAACTTCTTCATATAAGCGTGTCACACAGATTTGATTCGTCTGAATCATTCATGGTACTCTCAACTTCTATGCTCGCATAATCAGAACTTCTAGTGATGTTCTGGCAGAACTTCCAATTGCATCGGAACATCTTTTTCACATCAGAACTTCCTGCATGTAAAGATATTTTTATTAGCGAGCATATTTGTTCTTTATATCATGTGTTTGTTATCATTAAAACTCTTACTGGGATGTAGAACCAAATTATGTCCTAACAATCTCCCCCTTTTTCATGATGACAATAACTTGTATATTTTGATGGAATATAAAGAACAAAAATTAAAAGGCTCCCCCTGAGTAGAATACTCAGCTAACGAGAAAATAAAATACTTCCCTGAAGATCTTCTGATATCCCTTCTGATAGTAGTCAAAATATTCTACATTCTCCCTTTTTTTGTCAAGAATCAAAATGTGGTAAAGACTCTATTTGGCTTGCTCTGATAGAAGTTTCTTGAAAAGTTGTGACATCCTCTTCTGGATACATATGAGATTCTTTAGAGAGCTTCTGATGTTGTATTTTCATTCCAGTTTCCAATAGTTTCAGAGCCAATAACCTATTGTCTATGATTTCCTCTAAAACTTACGAATCTTTTATGTTCCATGCTTTGGAACATATGATTTCTTTCCTCCATGTGTAGAGAGCATCCAGAGCCCAGGTGTTAATACTGGTGTTTCAACCTTGCTGTTAAAAATATCTGCAACATAGATGATTTTTTCTTTTGGTACCCTTATATTTTTGGGTCCATGACTGTTAGAGTTTCCAAAATTCTGTTTGAATTTTGGTTTAGCATAAAACGCCTTACCATTATGTTTTATATCATGTGTTTTCCCAGTAGTGAAGTGAGAATAAAGAGGAGTGCGTTTAATAACTAAGTCCATGACTTTCTTAGGTTGGGTTACTTTACCTTTGTATCCTATACCTTTTCTGCCATTTCTGCTAACTCCATAGATCATTGAAGCCATCTTGCTTTTATCTATGTTTTTAGAAAGAAACTTCTGAAAGCTATAATCATATTCCTTTATGATCTTATCAGAGTTATTGGGAACCTCAGAGATAGTTTCCTTTTGAGTGTTTTGTAAATTGTTTTCAAGTTTTGAAATTTTTTATTTTAGCTCAGAATTTTCCAATCTCAGATTCTCATTTTCTTCAGAGTCAGAAACTAGATCCTTTTTCAGGTTCTTGAATTTGACTCGAAGCTGTTGATATCTTTAAAGAATCTCACTCATACTTTCTCCTAATTCAGCTTTAATAAAGTTTATAGTAAAGTCAAGAAATACCTCTTCAGTGTCTGATTCTGATTCTGACCCTGACTTAGAGGATTTAGAGACATCTAATAAGTTGTTCGTTTGAGCTATATTGGCTTGTTCATCTTCTGATTTTGTTCTATCTTCAGAAGATTCAGAGTCATCCCATGTTGCCATAAGACTTTTCTTCTTCTCCTTAATGAACTTCAATTTAGGTTTCTCCTTCTGAAGCCTTGGGCAGTCACTTTTGTAGTGACCTTGTTTATTGCATTCATAACAGGTAATGTTTCTGTTACTGGATTTTCTGTATCCAGAAGATTGTTCAGAGTCATTTCCTGTTCTTCTGGAGTTTCTGAAATTCTTCTGTCTGTGCTTCCACAGCTGATTGATTCTTCTGGATAGAAAGAACAATTCGTCTTCTTCTGACGAGGATTCTCCAAAGTTTTCTGCTTCTGCTTATGCGTGCAAAAATTTGGTTTCATATTTATTAGATTTCAGAGCGAGAGACTTACCTTGCTTCTGAGGCTCATTATCTTCTAACTCCATCTCATGGCTTCTGAGAGAGCTGACAAGTTCTTCTAGAGATATTTTGTTCAGATCTTTTGACAGTTTGAAGGCGGTGACCATTGGTCTCCGTTACTTTGGTAAACTTCTGAAGATCTTCTTTACATGATCAACAGTTGAGTACCCTTTGTCCATCACTTTTAGCCCAACCACCAGAATTTGAAATCTAGAGAACATTGTTTCAATGGTTTCATCTTCTTCCATTTTGAAGGCTTCATACTTCTGAATGAGCGTAAGAGCTTTGGTTTCTTTTACTTGTGTGTTGCCTTCATGCTTCATTCTTATAGAATCAAACAAGTTCTTAGATGTCTCTCTGTTTGTGATCTTCTCATACTCTGAATATGAGATGGCACTCAAGAGAATAGTTTTACCCTTGTGTTGATTTCTGAAGTCTTGCTTTTGATGATCTGTCATCCTTTTTCTGTCAATCTTCTGACCACTTTCATCAACAGGATGTATGTATCCATCAGTTACCATATCCCAGAGGTTAACGTCATAGGCTAGGAAGAAACTTCTGAGCATATCTTTGCAGTAGTCAAAATTTTCACTGTCAAATATTGGAGGGCTACTGCTGATGTTTTGACTTGTTCCCATCATAGTGTTTTTCCTCCTTGGATCTTTTTCTGACACGGTTAAGTGTTTGCACCCAGATCCAGGTGCTCTGATACCAATTGAAGAAGTGAAAAACATAATAAGGGGGGTGAATTGGAATCACGAAATACAATGGAAAAAACACTTTGATTTTTATCCTGGTTCGTTTGAACACAAACTACTCCAGTCCACCCTCCAAGGTGATTTCGCCTCTCTCCAACGAGGTCTTAATTCACTAATCAAACTTGATTACACAACTACTTTGACTACTGCCAAAGTCTTCTTGAGTCCAAAACCACAACCCGGTTTTCTCAAGGAAATCTCTAAATAGTTAATTGAATAAATGTGTACAATGGTGTTTCTACTAAAACAATATCACTAATAGTGATGTTTTACACAGTTTAAGTATGAGTGTTTAAGGATGAAATATGATTGTTGCGTTATTGTAGCTTCACGTGATTTGCAAAGTTCTTTATATAGGCCATGCAATAGTGACATAAGAAGATACTTTTGGCATGTCCATAACACAAGATAATGAACTTTCCAAACCAGTAGATCCTTGTCTGTTTGTAGTCATTACTTATGATATTGCATTGATAGAATTGTAACGCTTCAGAGCTTCCCATATCAGAGGATGAATATTACTATTTAGAGTCCTTTACAGCTTGTATCGGAACTTTCCAAATTAGAGTATCAGAGATCTTGTTTAACAGCTGTAGCGGTAGAAATGTTTAAGACTAAGCCATTGGATTGACAAGACTTATACAAATCAAAATAAAAATCGCCACCGTGCTTTATTGTTTCCAAAGGAATGGGAAAAGAGCTAATAACCCAAAAAGAAGGGGAAAGATTCTAGGTAAGGGGGTTGGTTATGCAATGGGAAGGTATTAGCACCCTAAACATCTAGGGTACTCCGCAGGAACCTCTTTGAAAAATCTGTATATTTTGGCTATGAAAAATGTTGTATAAAATAGATGGTGGAGGTGGGAAAAGAAACATATTTTTTATGATTTTTGCACCCGCCGCGGTTGCGAACCTTTATTGCCTACGTACCACCTTTTCGTGCAATAGGGGATCAGGGTACACGTAGTTCCTCTTTTAAAAATTTTAAAACACAAATGTGTTGGTCAATTTTATGAGATAAAACATCATCGTCATTGTCTGTGTGGAAAACATACCTACTATCCACAATCATGAGAAAGGAGAATTTGCATCATCTCAAAGTGGAGGATATGGCTTGGATTTTACAATAAACAATGCTTCACTCAATATCCAAGTGGAAAATATCTCTCTTTACTACATATTGTAGAAGTGTAGTTGTTTGCATCACTACAAGGATTGACAAGAGTTCAATATTTTGATAAAAGTTTAAAGATAAAAGCCAAAGTGGTAAGATGGTTTGAAATGAAATTGATTTACTTTTAGTCTTCTCACAAAAATGTCAAAGTATTGTTAAGTTTATTGGAGTTTATTTATTAAAATGTTTGAAAATGCATGGACCTAAGTCCAAGTTTAAAACAAGAAGAGTTTTCAAAAGGGGGGAGAAGATTTTTGAAATTAAAGAAGATGGGAGGAGAAGAAGAGGCTATCCTAAAACATAAGGTAAAAGCTAGGGATAACCAAACATCAAGTGTATTAAGTCTTCACAAAAATTGGGCAGAGTAACGGCTGTATACGGGTGAATTCCAGATTACAAACCAAGGGTGTAATCACAATAACCCGCACACAAAACAAACAAACAACCCAGTGTCTTGAGGTAAACCTCAGGAGCTCCAGACAAAATAATCATATAAGATCACAAGGTCTCCACTCAGAGGCCAAAGTTTCTAATCTTAAGTCCAAAAAGTCCAATGCTCTATAATGCCAAGGATAGCAACCAAATAGTCCAAGTATCATTAAAGATTTTTAGGGTTTATGTTGATTATTAGATGTTTTGAAAAAAAGAAGAAAAGTAAAGCCCAAATGAGCAAAAAGAAAAATGACAAGAAAGTAAATGCTCAAATGAGCAAAGATAAAAAATGGCATGAAATGTAAATTCTAAAAAATATAAATAGTGCATAAAAATAAAAGGGGAATATAAAAGAATAAAGGATAAAATCAATTATTAGTGATTAGTGGTTAGTAGGATGTTCATCTTGAAACTTGCATTTGGAACTCATTAGAGGATTGGTAGAACCAAAGCCTTCATACAACAAGTTGCATTAGCTTTTTATCAAGTATATCATCCATTTGGAATCCTTATGAATATCATTTAATGATCAACGATGTTTAAGTGATCCGCGTTGACCAAAGGCGTTGTAGATCCATTAGAGGATTAGTAGAACCAAAGCCTCCACACAATGAATCTCAAGGTTATTGGATCAAAGAGATCAAATTAACATACTTGGGCTTGCAAACATAAGTTTGGGCCACGAATGATCATTTATTCGAATCAGGACAAAATTTAGCGCTATGTTAAGCAAAGGTAAGTGGACTTATGTAGAAGTCGCACCTATTTTGAGGCCGTTCAATAGCAATCTATGCACCATTTGTTTTGAGACATAATATAGAGATCACGCTCCAACAATATTTAGAGCAATAAGAAGGGGATGCGATGAAGAGGGATGGGAGAGAATATACAAACCACTTTTGAATTAAATTTAATCAAACTATTATTAAAATCATTCATCCATTTTTGTGGAGTTAGACTCAACACCATGGATTCAATGATGTTAATAAAGTTCATGATCAAAAATTTAATCCAAGATCAGCCAGAAAATAATCACAAAATAATATTACATTTTAATATATACAAAAAGGTTTAAAAATAATGTTTAAAAATAGAAATAAAAGAGAAAAATATCAAATATGTCCAAATTAATTAAGAAATAAAAAGTAAGACCATAGAAAAATCCGAAATGAACTAAAATAATTTTATAAATTTTTTGGAAATTTTTTTAAAGTCAGAAACTATTTTTAAAATTAAAAGAAACGGGTAAAATAAACCAATAATGATAAAAAATAGCAAAGTCAAAAAGAAAAATAAAATAAGGTCACCAATATTTGTCACAATATCATTGGATCATTCCATAATTTTTTCAGAGTTTAAAAATGCATAAAAGTATTTTTAAACATTTAAAACAAATCAAATGAAATGTAAATTTATAAAAAATACCAAAACACAAAATTAAATTGTGAAAAAATAAAAATTAGATAGAGAATAATCAAAAATATTTTTCATGATATTTTCAGATTTTTTGGACTTAAAATAAATTTTCTATGATTTTTTGAAGTTTAAAACAATTAAATATAAAAAAATCAGAAAAGAAAATAAAAGTAAAAAATATGTTAGTAATCAAATCCAAGGGATCTGGCGCGCTGTGCATATCATGGTCATTAGTGAATAAAGCACTGAATCAATTATTAAATCAGAATTCAAAAATAACAAGTGGCGTGCCATCATTGGTTGGAAGATGAGACGTTGATCATCTTCAACCTCTAACCAACGTGAATTGTAGGTCTCTCAAACTGTAAAATTAGAAGCTCAGACCTATGCCAATCGCTTCGTCTCTTCAAGACGAAGACAACCATACCCTCGCGCCAAATTTATATAAATTGTAGCTCAAGCAATTTGGAAAGAAAGTTTTGAAAAGGGATTTGAAATTTCATGAGCAAAACGTGTTTCCAGTAAAAAGCAAGTGTTGCAACTAGAATCAGGGCAATTAGAGCATCACAATGATAACAAAGTTTTAAAGAATTGGTGAAGGAATTTACCTATTGAAGTTGAGATTTAGAGCTCTGAAACTGGACTTCTATGGAGCAATATAGGGCACGATTCTTGAATGTAATTATATGGTTAGCTTCAGGGAAGATCAAGGAAGGTGAATTGATGAAAAAATTGGATTGAAAAAGGCTTGTATATGGATTACGAAGTAGCTGAATTATGAGTTATGGAACAAGTTTGGTAGGGTGGTTCTGGCTATCCAAGCTTGAGAAAATGAATGGGATAGTTCATGTATTTATAGGAGAAACAAATGGGATCAAAAGGAAGAGTGAATGGTGCATTTTGGAGGGAATTCGTGCAAACCTGATGCACGAGTGAAGTGTGATCTAATTTTCACCAAAACTCATACAATCCTTGCGTTTTGAGGTGCTAAACACTTATGGAAATTTTGTTAATCAAGTTTAAATCAAAAACACGTGTAAATATTGTGATTAGAAGCCAAAACAAAGATTTCAAACTTCTGACTTGGTGAAAAATTCATTTTCAAAGTGCCAATTTATGACCAATGGCATTTTCAGCTCAAAGGGTCTTAAGGCACGATTCTTGATGCTTCGAAAAGATGAGGTTACAAGCTTTGCAATGGAAAAAAAATGGAATCAAATGGATGCTTGAGCTGAAAGTTGTGTTGAGTCAAAGTTGGAGAAAAAACGTTGACTTACCATACTTAGAAATATTTCAAATTCTTCTTCAAAAGTGACCTATCATGTCTTGCATCCAAACATAGACTTCTAATTAGAATTCTCTCTTGACAAAAAAAGATGGCATGAAGTAGATCTCTTGAATGAAATTTTGGAACTTGAACCATTCAAAATCTCCAAAAATTGAGAGAGTTATGAATTGTTCAAGTGGGCAAAAAATCATGAAATGACCTATAATCTTTTGTATCCTTAAGGAAATTTACATTCATTTTATCACTTTGCACATAAAATAAGGAATAAAGTTCACATCTTCAAGATCATTGTGGAAAAATAATTGGCTCAAGGTGATAAAAATTGACCAATTTATAATCATTTGAAGTCACACATGGAAAATTGGGGATTCATCTCGAGGACTTGTAATCTTTCTTCTTCATCAAGTTTCTTCCACATGAGAACTCCTTGGAACTTTTGAAGTGATTTGTTGATAACCCTTTGAAGAGAAGGATGTCTTTGGAATAACTCAAAAATACTAAAAGATGAGCAAGATATACTCCTTTGAAGTTCCAAACCCTAGCTCCTAGATTAAGGAACATGCTTTGAGGATCTTTGACAATTTTGAACAAACTTCTTGTACCAAAACAAATTCTTTGTAAATATAAGTTGTTGAGGATGACAAACAGAACTAATAGCAACCACAACCACTTCTATATCTTGATAATTGAGAGAAATATGCACTTGTGATCAATGGGAACAAGGCCTTGTCCAAGCATGACAACTCCTTCAATCAACCCCTTGTACTTTTGAATCAATCTTGATAATTTGGAAATGTAGTGAACCAAAATAACCTTGCCATGCCATCCGTTCCAAAACAACTTCCATGGTGAGGTTTGAACTTCTCAAGCTTCATTGACTAGGTCATGGAAAAAAACTCATGAACCCATGGATCAACTTGCTAAGTCCCATTGCCTTTACCTGCATTGTTGACAAGTAAGACAAACCAACATTGCATTTTATTAATTAAAAGGAAAGTCAAAACAAAAACATGAATGATTACACAAGAAAAACAAGTCAAGTTTCTTGGTGATTCTTCAAAGAGAAAAGCTAAAGATAGGAAGGAGAACCAAAAGCCCTAATGTGATCTTGTTGTGATTGAATCAATATGGTATGGTAAGGGGGTCTTAGGGGCAAAAATTGGGGTACAACAGCTGCCCTTATTTAAGTTTATTCTATCTGGAGATACGAAGGTTAAAAGTATTCGTGTCGATGCGATCGAAGATACTTAAATATAAAATAAACCCTATTTTTGGCCCTAAGATGCCATGGAATGCTTATGAATATGAGTGCACATGTACAAATCCAAAGGGACGCAAAACACCACTGGGGATGTAAAAATAATAAAGAAACAAGAGAGCGACTCGACCTGGAAAATAAATCATTGGTGGATCAAAAGACCTGAGGCAGAGAGGATGGTAAAATGGTCAAAGGATACACCAACTCCTACTGGAGGTAAAGCTACCAACGTTCATTGAAGGTATAAGGAAAAGAAATATCAACACCGACGTTCACTAACGGTGAGATACCAATGTTCATTAAAGGTAGAAGGAAAAGAAATATCATAGCATCACTATTCACTAACGATGAACTACCAACGTTCACTGAGGTTAGAAAAAAGATAACAAACACCAACTTTCACTGATGGAGATCTACCAACTTTCACTGAAGGTAGAAAGAGAATACATCATAGCATCGCCGTTCACTGACGATGAACTACCAATGTTCACTGAGGGTAGCAAAAAGATAACAAACACTAACTTTCACTGATGGTGATCTACCAACTTTCACTGAAGGTAGGGAGAAAATATATCATAGCACCGCCGTTCACTGACGATGAACTACCAACATTCACTGAGGGTAGAAAAAAGATAACAAACACCAACTTTCACTAATGGTGATCTACCAACTTTCACTGAAGGTAGAGAGAAAATATATCATAGCACCGCCGTTCACTGACGATGAACTACCAACATTCACCGAGGATAGCAAAAAGATAACAAACACCAACTTTCACTGATGGTGATCTACCAACTTTCACTGAAGGTAGAAAGATAATATATCATAGCATCGTCATTCACTAACGATGAACTACCAACGTTCACTGAGGGTAGCAAAAAGATAAAAAACACCAAATTTCACTGATGGTCATTTACCAACTTTCACTGAAGGTAGAGAAAATATATCATAGCACCACCGTTCACTGAAGGTGAACTACCAACATTCACTGAGGGTAGCAAAAAGATAACAATTTTCCCTAAAATTCTGGCATTTCGCCTAGAACGGGTCTTAACTTCTTCTTTAACCGGGGCAATTTTCCTGGAAAGGGTAAGATGTAGGCTGTCTCAAATAAAGATACTTCCACTTGCAAAGATTTCACAATGATTTGTTTCTACGAATTTAAAAGTCTTTCCCTCCACTAGCGTAAACTGACGACAGACTGCAAACTGTCCACTCATAGAGGAGATGGAAAAAAGTTACGTCGACTTTTACAGGGAAGCACAAGTTGCTCAAATAAATAGACCTGCTACTTATTGTCATGGAGGATTGTAAAAAGAAATGACTTTCCGGGGATAGAAATATGGCTTCCTGGGGAAAGAAATATGACTTCCTGGGGGAATTCCATGATATTCTTGCTGAGGAGATAAAGTCTTCTTGTGCAAAATAAATGCACAAACTGAAACTCGAAGCTTTCAGAAATCCAAAGTAAATAATATTGTTGTGGAACCACAGATTCAAACCAGAAATAAACTGGAATGGAACAGTCAACCAAAATACATCCTTTGAGAAATAAACTCAAGAGGGAAAACCAAATCCATCCAAACAAGGAGCTGTATAGGAAGGATAAAGCAAAAATCTTCCACGAGAGATAACTCATTATGGAAATTGAAAGAATATACAATTTCTGCTTAGGACCAACACTCTATGGAAGAGAGGACAATGTAACTCTGCAAAACAGGGTGATATGTCAACAAAACATTAAAAAATGTCAACAAACAATGATTTGCCAATTTTAGCTATGCATGATATATGTATGAATGTATGAGTGTTATCGTGTGTATGCTGACAAAACAGATACACAACCCTGGGAGTAACCAAGCAAAACCAACTCTGGCACAAACAACACTCGGCTAAACCACATCCAGGATGATCATTCCAAGAAAAAGTAAATTCCAACTAAGGAAACAAAACCTACTTCCTGCTTTAGCTTTACTGGGGAGAAACACAATCCGGAAGTAAACAAATCAAAATGATAAAATAGTACAGATACAGGGATAGAACATCTTTCTCCAGGCTTCACCGGGGAAACAAACGTTTTCAAAAGTAACACTTCTACTGGGGATCGCAAAACCAGTCTCAAGTAAAGCAAATGGACACCAAATCATCAAAACATTCACTGGGGAATTCAGGCCTACTTTATTGGGGAGATAACACCACATCTTCAAAGGGAAAATCATAATACGTTCTTCACTAGCGAAACCAGGGACTTGCACTCTTCAAGAGTGATTATGGTACCAACTTCTCGGGAAAAAGAACATCTATTAGACCGTATGAAAATTTCACCGAAGAAATCTTGGATTGAAACTTCACATCATGAAAATTCAGAAAAGAGGAGAAATGAATCCAAACTTGACCGAGGATACTGGAGTCACGAACCCAATACGGCGAATCATCCTGAGTAAACCTTCCAGAGGGGAACAAAAACTTCTTAAAATAAACTGGAGTTTGTCCATTACTGGGATCACCATTTTTGTTGCCATTATTTTATCACAGATTCCAAGGTAAAAGCGAATTGTAAATTCTTTTTGTAAAATCGATTTTGTTATTTAATCTTTTTGCTTTGAAAGTTATTATCAATAATAAATGGAGTCTTTGCAAGCTAAATAAAATAAGAAATACAAACAATTGGGTAAAAGCTCAAATTTCATTAATAGAATGGTAGTCTATGAATGGCGAGACTCCATGGATAATTACAAAGTTCGGAAAATGGTAATATATAATGGAAAAGATACATTCAGATACAATGATCACTATCCCCTCTAACAACTTTTTAAATCCTGAGCAATAACTTCTGTTGAAGTGTGATGAGAATCCAAGAAGATTGTTGCTCCAATGATCAAGTCTCGTCTGATGTAGTTACTTGAAGAAAGTACCTAACTTTTGCCTAAGCTGCCCTTGCGGGTTTTCAACTTAGCGGGAAATTTATTCTATTTATGTATCTAATTTTTGCCTAGACCGCCCTTTTGGGTTTTCGGCCTACCGAGACACTCTTTTTGCCTAAGCCGCCCTTTCGGGTTTTCAACTTAGCAAGCTGTTCTTTTATTTCTTTAGGCGAAGTATTTCTTGACTGCATCAGCATTCATGGGACGTGGGAACTCCTCACCATCCATAGTTTCAAGAATTAATGCACCGCCAGAGAAGGCTTTCTTGACAACATACGGGCCTTCAAAGTTGGTAGTCCACTTGCCCCTAGAATCAGTGTTGAAAGACATGATATTTCTAAGCACGAGGTCACATTCTCTAAATTCATGAGGTTTGACCTTCTTATCAAAAGCCTTCTTCATCCTTTTCTGATATAAATGTCCATGACACAAAGCTGTCAGTCTCTTCTCTTTGATCAAATTCAATTGGTCAAACGGGTTCTGAACCCATTCAGCCTCTGACAACTTGGTTTCCATTATCAAACGCAAAGAGGGAAACTCAACCACGACTGGGATTACAGCTTCCATTCCATACACCAGGGAGAACGTGGTTGCTCCTGTTGAAGTGCAGACAGATGTTCGATATCCATGTAGAGAAAAAGGGAGCATTTCATGCCAATCCCTATAAGAAACAACCATTTTCTGGATAATTTTCTTGATATTCTTATTAGCAGCTTCAACAGCCCCATTCATCTTTGGCCTGCATGGAAATGAATTGTGATGAAAAATCTTGAATTCTTTGCACTGTTTTGTCATCATTTTATTGTTCAAATTCGAGCCATTGTCGGTGATAATTCTGCTCGGCACACCATACCGGCATATAAGATTATTCTGGATGAAACACATAACCACCTGCTTAGTAACATTGACATATGAAGCAGCCTCCACCCATTTGGTGAAGTAATCAATTGCTACCAAGATGAAACAGTGTTCATTCGACGCTTTGGGTTATATCATCCCAATCATGTCAATACCCCACATAGAGAAAGGCCAAGGGGAAGATATCACATTGAGAAGTGTCGGAGGCACGTGGACCTTATTTGCATAAACCTGACATTTATGAAACTTCTTTGCAAATTTATAACAATCAGATTCCATTGTCAGCCAATAGTAACCTGCCCTTAGCATCTTTTTATCCATCGAATGTCCATTGGCATGAGTTCCAAATCAATCTTCATGAATCTCATGCATCAACATGTCTGCTTCGTTTCTATCCACGCATCTGAGCAAGACCATGTCATAATTTCTTTTATACAACACATTTTCACTGAAGAAGAAACTGCCAACCAATCTTCTCAGTGTGTTTCTATCTTTCTTGGAAGCACCAATCGGGTATTCCTGAGTCTGAAGAAAATGCTTGATGTCATGATACCAAGGTTTTTCATCTGCTACCTCCTCTGTTGTAAACACATGAGCGGGCCTATCCAGTCGCCGATCCATAATTCGAGGTATATCATTCCAAGTATTTACTTGGTACATAGAAGCCAGAGTTGCCAGAGCGTCCGCCATTTGATTTTCATCTCTAGGAATGTGATGGAATTCAACTTTGTTAAAGAAGGGTAACAATCTTCTAGAATAATCTTTGTAAGGGATCAAGCCAGGGTGACGAGTATCCCATTCTCCTTTAATCTGATTTATTACCAAAGCTGAATCACCATACACATCTAGATTTTTAATTTTGAGATCAATAGCTTTTTCGAGATCCATGATGCAAGCCTCGTATTCTTCCATATTATTAGTACAATCAAACGTTAACCTTGCGGTAAAAGGAATGTGCAATCCATGTGGAGTGACAATAACAGCACCAATTCCTTTACCATAAGCATTCACAGCTCCATCAAATATCATACTCCAACGAGATTTAGGGTCAGGACCTTCCTCAGGCAATGGTTCATCATAATCTTTCACTTTCTGGAACATCACATCCTCATCGAGGAATTCATAATCTACAGACTGATGATCCTCCACTGGTTGATGAGTAAGATAATCTGCCAACACACTGCTTTTAATAGCTTTTTGACTGTGGTATTCGATATCATATTCAGATAGCAACATCTTCCATCAGGAATATCTCCCAGTAAGAGCAAGATTTTAAAAAATGTACCTGATTGGATCCATTTTAGAGATCAACCAAGTAGTGTGATTCAACATATACTGCCGCAAATTCTTTGCCGCCTAGGCCAAAGCACAACATGTCTTTTCCAGCATGGAATATCGCGACTCACAATCAGTGAAATTTTTACTGAGGTAATAAATGGAGAACTCTTTCTTCCCTGTTTCATCATGTTGTCCCAGAATACAATCCATGGAATTATCTAACACTGTCAGATACATAATTAGCGGTCTTCCTTCGACATGAGGGAGCAAGATAGGAGGTTCAAGCAGATATTCTTTAATACTTTCAAATGCCCTTTGGCATTCATCCGTCCATACACAACCTTGATCTTTCTTTAACAAGTTAAAGATTGGTTCACATGTTGCAGTCATGTGGGAAATGAATCTGGAAATATAATTCAAATGCCCGAGGAAACCTCTGACATGCTTTTCAGTCCTTGGCGCTGGCACCTCTCGAATTGCTTTGACTTTATCAGGGTCAACTTCAACTCCTTTCTGGATAACAATGAAACCCAACAATTCCCTGATCGAACACCGAAGGTGCATTTATTTGGATTCAAGTGGAGATGATACTTCCTCAAATGCTGAAACAACTTCAATAAATCTTCTACATTCCCTTCTTCAGTCTGGGATTTCGCAATCATATCATCAACATATACATAGATTTCCTCGTGCATCAGATCATGGAATAGGGTTGTCATAGCCCTCTGGTCTGTTGCACCAACTTTCTTCAACCCGAAGGGCATCACTCTGTAACATAATGTTCCCCAGGGTGTGATAAATGTTGTTTTTTCCATTTCCTCAGGCGCCATTCTTATTTGATTATACCCGGAAAATCCGTCCATGAACGAGAATACTTTGAATTTTGTTATGCTATCCACTAACATATCAATGTGTGGCAATGGAAAATCATCTTTTGGACTAGCTTTATTTAGATCTCTGTAATCTACGCACATGCAGACTTTTTCGTCTTTTTTCGGTACTGGGACAATATATGCAATCCATTGAGGATACACTGACGTCACAAGAAAACCAGCATTAATCTGCTTTAGAACCTCCTCTTTGATTTTCACTGCCATATCTGGGTGAGTTCTTCTCAACTTTTGTTTGATTGGAGGACACTCTGGCTTCAACGGTAAACGGTGCTCCACAATATATGTATCTAGACCAGGCATATCTTGATAAGACCAAGCAAAAATATCCACATACTCTTTCAACAGCTCAATCAACCTGCTCTTCACATCAAGATGCAACAATTCTCCAATATTGACTTCCTTCAGATCTTCTTCTGAACCCAAATTGATCACTTCCAATGGCTCTTTATATGGCTGAATGGTATTTTCCTCGTGCTCCCAACAACCGCGAGACCTCTTCTGGAATCTCATCATAATCTTCTTATTCAGCCCCATACACAGGACATTCAAAGTTCGGAGAGGGTGTAGGGTCATTGTATTCAACGGTTTTTTTTTAAATTAATCTGCACATATGATTTATGATTGCTTTTAGAAACTGATACATATAACAAGTGATCATGCATATTGAATTTCAGTTATTATTTATTTTGAAGGGTTTTTTTTATTACCATTTTCCGAGAAAAAGCAGAAAATAAAGACACAATTTAGGAAACAAAGACAACTTTTATTATTGATTTTTAAAAGTCACAGCAACAGATAAGCCCTACAACATTAATACTTCCACTTTGGGCAGAGTGAAAGCTTTTCAAAAATATTAACAAAACAAATTACTTTGAAACATGTATGCAAGAAGGAACATCAATGGTGGTCCAGTTCTGGACCCTAACTCCATGCGTCACATAATTAGGCCTTTCCTGCTCTGCTTCATCTTCCACAATGGCATTGATCCTGGAAACAGTTGGATGAAGATAACCCCCGCTACATAAGATGTCTTGATATTTGCTTGCAGCATACTTCAGCTTCATGGCCTTACCTTTGTCATTCTTCAAAGAGAACCCCAAGCTAGCTCTGTTCTTGTTCACAGGTGGATCCACAATCTGTCCCCACTCTTTACTATGACCCTTACGCACAACTTGCTGTGCATCCTTAAGCAAAACCATGGAATTCTCATTTCCTCTTATATTATCAATGGATAAGTCTTGGAACTGGGTTCCAACAGAAGCTTGATCCGTCTCCACAATGCTGAAAGAGGACAAATGAGATATCAATAATGCATGTTCCCCATTTATGATCACTACTTTCCTTTCACGTACCAACTTCAGTTTCTTGTGTAAAGTTGAAGTGACAACCCCTGCCTTATGTATCCATGGTCTTCCTAGCAAACAACTATAAGAGGGTACAATATCCATTACCTAGAAAGTAATATGAAACAAATGTGGTCCTATATGAATAGGCAAGTTCACCTCACCAATAATAGATTTCCTTGATCCATCAAACGCTTTCACAATGATGCCACTCGGGCGCATAGGTGTTCCTTGATATTTCAACTTCATAAGCGTACTCCTCGGTATAACGTTCAAAGCAGATCCATTATCAATCAACACATTGGATAGTGAATCATTCTTGCAGTTCTTAGAGATGTGGAGGGCCAAGTTGTGATTCCTTCCTTCATTTGGTAATTCATCGTCGCAGAAGCTTAAGTTATTACATGATGTAATGTTCCCTATTACACTGCTGAATTGGTCTATTGGCATATCACTCTCCACAAAAGCTTGGTCTAGTACCCTCATCAAGGATTCTCTGTGAGCAGAGGAGTTCATCAATAGAGCCAAGATAGATATTTTTGAAGGAGTCTACAGTAGATGATCTACAATTCTGTAGTCGCTCATCTTGATTATCTTCAAAATATCATCCATTTATTTCTCTAATGCAGCCCCACTAGTCTCACCCGTAGCCTTCTTGGGTTCAACATTCTCACTAATTTTCTTTCCAGCACTAATATCTCTTCAAATAACTGGTGCAAACACACGATCTCTACGGGTCACCCTACTATTTTCAACAATATTCCCAACATCAGGCATTGGCTGGATGGGAACTTCCACTTCATTCTCTAAGATTGTAGCGTTGTATTTGTAAGGCGTAACCTTATCTGACTTGTAGAGGATAGGACCCGGTAAACTAATCACCAATGGGGTAACAACTGGCTTGATATAATACTCAACTTCAAGATGGGAGGGTGTCCCAAAATAAGGTACAATGATGTTTACCCATTCTTCAACATAATCAGTCATTATTGAGTCATTTCTGGAAAACAAATCCTCATCTGAGGAGAAATACTCATCTGCGGAGACATACTCTTCATCCGACTCTTATGCCATCAAACAAACCTCAACCATATCAACTTCATGGTAATCATCCCTTTGACTTGTAACCTTGATAATTCCGTTATCTAACAATGATTGAACACCCTTCTTTACAATTGAACATCCTCGGAAATCTTGGCAGCAAACTCGGCAAGATCCATATTGGTGTTCCACCTGACCAGCCATATGGCAGAAGGTAGAATGCAATTGCACAAGGTCCTCCTTCATATACTCTACATCAAAAATTCGGAAGTCTCCAGGACATCCAGAAACGATATTCACCTCCTCTTCATACTCTGCCCTAGGCCTGATTATGTGGATTAGGCTCTCATCCATCATCTCTTGTAAATCAGCCTTTATCTTATTGCAACCCTGTATGTTTGTACTACAAATAGCACAACCAGCATGGTCATGCGTATAGTAGCTAAATTCACAAAGGTCTGTATGCATCCTCACCAAATCTCCTATAACCAGATTAATATCAAAAATCCGAAAGTTGCCTGGACAACCGACCACCATATTCACAACATTTACTCCCCCATGCTTGGGTAGAGGATTGTATTTCACATTAGGTCCCACATCCTTGAAAGATAGAACACCATACTTCACCAACTTCTGCACCTCAATCTTCAAAGGATAACAATTCTAAACATTATGCCCTGGTGCTCCCTGATGAAAAGCACATGTTTGATCTGCTTTGTAGTACCAAGGCAATGGTGATGGTACGACGGGAGGTGTTCGGGTCAGAACCAGCTTCATCTAAATCAATGTTGGTAGTAACTCTGTATAGACCATAGGAATAGGGTCATAACTCTCCCTTCTCTGATTATACCCTTGATTCCCCTGATGGGGTGGTCTTTGATAAGCAACAGTAGTTGGAGCTGCACCCACAACTGGAGTAACTGAGGTGACATGCTGATGACGCTGATTATTCCTTCTAGGAGTATTAACCCTCCTCTCTTGCATAACAACATTTAGACCCCCTTCATTCTTCTTGGTAAACCCATAAGATGGTTTCTTCACACCTCCAGAACTTTCCCTCTTCGTTAAGCGGCCCTCTCTTACATCCTCTTCTAAGCGGATACCCATTCCTACCATTCTAGTAAAGTCACTTGGCGCACTTGCCACCATCCTTTCGTAGTAGAAAGCACCCAGCATTTTCAAGAAAATCTTAGTCATATCCTTCTCTTCCATGGGAGGAATCACTTGGGCGGCTACCTCATGCCATCTCTGTGCATATTCTTTGAATGATTCCCTGTCTTTCTGAACCATGGCCTTGAGTTGATCACAGTCAGGCCCCATGTCCACGTTGTACTTGTATTGTTTGATGAATGCTTCTCCCAAATCATTGAAAGTATGGATATTGGTGTTGTCCAAAATCATATACCACTTCAGCACAACACCGGTCAAACTCTCCTGAAAATAGTGAATCAGCAGACGCTGATCATCACTAAGGGTAGACATTCTCCTCACGTACATCACCAGATGAGCACGAGGGCAAGTGTTTCCTTGTACTTCTCAAACTCCGAGACCTTAAACTTAGCAGGTATCTTAACATTCGGGACCAAGTATAGCTCATTCACATTCTGCCCAAATAGCTCTTTTCCCCCGAGGGCCTTCATCTTTCTTTGCATCTTTTCAAACTGCTCTTGAAAATCATCCATTCTGTCATAAAGACCCAAGTCTTCACTCGGTGGAGGGAAAGTACGACACACATCATCATTAACAAACGAAACCATATTCACCGACGGAGGCGCAGCAGGAGCAGCATGCACCACAGGAGGTGTCAGAGTAACAATAGTCTGAACAATCGGAGTAACTTGAGGACCAAGATTAAAACCTTCAGGCAAAAAATTCTCTGGCATTCCCCATGGATAACCTTGAGGCATGCGATTCTGAACAGCAGCTGGAGTAGCAGATATGGGAACAGTCGGAGCTTCAGTAGCTGCCCATGTTGGTTGAGGTTGAATACTCGGTGGCTGATTCTGAGCAGCCACCAGAGCTTCTATCAGAGTAGTCAGATTGGCCATGTCGGCCTTCAAAGCAGAAACCTCCTCGTGCAGCTCGCGATTCTCTTGTTCTAGGTTGTCCATCTTCTTTCTGAAATTATCCCGAGTATTGTAGTGGTGAGTTAGCTTGCTAAACAAAGTAAAGAAGCTTGGTAAGACACCTGGATATGCATAACAAATGCAAGAAATATGTACAATATGATGCATGATATGCAATGCACATGGTTTTATTTAATATTTCAAGGGATTTAAAATTTGTGGACATATTGCAAATATCGAAGTAATAACACATTTGAAATACTGAAAATTTTTATTATAACAATTCCAAAATGGATTACAAGTTTCGATGATCCCAAGTACAAGATGAAATAAAACTCTAAAACCCTGAGATGTAAAACTGATGAAGATCACTCTATACGCTGGCGCTTCCCTGTGAGCCTGGCAATCTGAGCCTCCAACCTCTGGTTTTCTTCCGCATGTCTGATGGAAACCTCCTTCCAATCACCTGAATCAAGAAGTGAGCGATCAGCATCTGATTGAGTCTTAGGATAAAATAAATCCCCTTGCTTCTCTATAGTCTCTATCGCTCGACTCTCAAGGATCTCAATCAAGTCGTCTTTCTCCTTCAAGTCTGCTCTATAGGAAATCTCTAAAGTTTGGAACTTGTTCTTCCAAGTGTCATTTTCCTGTTGCATCCTAACCAAAGCAAGTTGCAGCTCTTCTAGATCATCTAATAAGGGAGGAATGGTCTTCACAAATAGATCAGGAATAGGTGTTTCCTTGGAATACGACATCTTCAACTGAATAGCTCTCGTTTGGACCCACTGAAGATGTGGCTCCAAAGAAACAGCACCCTTAGGTCCCAAATCCTTCCTACTCTTCTTATGAATGTGACGCCAGGCCTTCGCAATCTGCTCCCTAGCTTCCCTATGGTATTCTCCTTCCTTCAGAAAGAAACTACTCAAATGAATACTATTTGGTTTATCCATCATAGGATAACCAAGCTTTCGTCGTGCAAGAATAGGGTTATAGTTAATTCCTCCCTTTGTACCAAGAAGAGGTGCATTGGGGAAACTACCACAACTGTCAATAATCTCTATATTCTGGTAAGCTCGATGATACCAATCAATGTCCGAGTGAGTAAGTGCCATGATCTTAGGAGCCCAACAGGGTTCTTTCTTGACATCCCAAAAAGCATTAGATTGAGGCATATGAGAGATGAACCACCGGTACAACAGATGTGTGCAACAGATAATCATCCCCCTATGATAAGAATTACGAAGATGAATAGAGTAATAAGCATCACCCAACAAGGTAGGAACTGGGTTTCCAATCATGAAGATCCTGATAGCATTAATGTCAACAAACTTGTCCACATTAGGAAATAAGAACAACCCGTAAGCAAGTAGAGCAAAGATGACCTCAAAAGCAACTGCACTCTTCATCCTGGAAAAGTAACGAGCTTTCTCCAATAAGAACTGAGCTGGTAATCCTCTAATCCCTCCTTTAGTAGGCATATGGGCTTCCACCTCAGACTTCCCCAGATGAATCAAAGCAACAATCTCATGTGGTTTTGGCTCACCCTCCAAACCAGTAAAAGGAACATGATCGGTAACAGGTAAATCCAATAAATAAGAATACTCCTCCAGTGTGGGCATCAACTGATAGTCAGGAAAATTAAAGCAATGATACATCGGATCATAGAACTAGACCAAGGTCGAGAGAATACCCTCCTTCATCTTCATCTTCATGAGAGGAATAATGGATCCACACTTCTTCCGAAAGTCTGTAGAACACTCGATCTCGGGAATTAGACTAATCAACTCATCTATCTTGGGATCCTTGAAACTGTACTTCTCGGTCTTTCTCTTTCCAGAATCCATGCTTAAAAAGTACCCGAGATATTCACAAATGGTCAACTAATAAATCCCTTCAAACAAGATTTCTCCAAAAGATGCTTATGAGTGCATGGATGCATGATGCATCAATCACACACAAGATCACACATATAGGGTTCATAGGTTCAAAGTCAATAGCATGAGGTCAAAGGTACTACCCATAAGGTATTGTTATAAAAGTTATCACCTTCCGAACAAGGTTCTAGAGGTTCCTAGAGTCTACATCCTTCCTTTAGATATTACCAACTTCCCGATTAACTCGGTAATTAGTAATATTCTCAAGAAACACTCGTTCGAGCGTAGTATCACGTGACAACTATTTTTGGATTACTCTGTCATAGCTTCTGCACTACTCCTAAAAGGCCAATATGGGTTTGGTGTTCTACAGTCCTTAGCTTCAGCAGACTCCCAGGTCGAAAGCATTACGTCTTCCCGATTACTCGGTAAACGACACTATAGTTAAAGGGGCCTCCACTGAGTGGGAGATCTCATGCCTCCTTTTTGGGGATTACTCCCTCAAAGTTAACATGACTATACCGCCTTTCCTATCTTAAAGTTTGCCCAAGTCTGGGTATAGGACTTATAAGTAATCACCAAGCACCTTGAAAACCAGGAAAATTCAGACAAACATATATAGAACATATAACACAAAAACAATAATAACACATATACAAATATAAAAAAGATAGGCTCAACCCACTTAGGAATGGACCAACAAAAGGTCAATCTTTCACCAGTGAAGTCGCCATTTTTCTGTAGCGGTAGAAATGTTTAAGACTAAGCCATTGGATTGACTATATTTATACAAATCAAAATAAAAATCGCCACCGTGCTTTATTGTTTCCAAAGGAATGGGAAAAGAGCGAATAACCCAAAAATAAGGGGAAAGATTCTAGGTAAGGGGGGTTGGTTATGCAAAGGGAAGGTATTAGCACCCTAAACATCTACGGTACTCCGCAGGAACCTCTTTGAAAAATCTGTATATTTTGGCTATGAAAAATGTTGTATAAAATAGATGGTGGAGGTGGGAAAAGAAACATATTTTTTATGATTTTTGCACCCGCTGCGGTTGTGAACCTTTAGTGCCTACGTAACACCTTTTCGTGCAATAGGGGATCAGGATACACGTAGTTCCTATTTTAAAAAGTTTAAAACACAAATGTGTTGGTCAATTTTATGAGATAAAACATCATCGTCATTGTCCGTGTGAAAAACATACCTACTACCCACAATCATGAGAAAAGAGAATTTGCATCATCTCAAAGTGGAGGATATGGCTTGGATTTTAAAACCAACAATGCCTCACTCAACACCCAAGAGGAAAATATCTCTCTTTACTACATATTGTAGAAGTATAGTTGTTTGCATCACTACAAGGATTGACAAGAGTTCAATCTTTTGATAAAAGTTTAAAGATAAAAGCCAAAGTGGCAAGATGGTTTGAAATGAGATTGATTGACTTTTAGTCTTCTCACAAAAATGTCAAAGTATTGTTAAGTTGATTGGAATTTATTTATGAAAATGTTTGAAAATGCATGGACCTAAGTCAAAGTTTATTATAAAAGTAATTCAAGTTTAAAACAAGAAGAGTTTTCAAAAGGGGGGAGAAGATTTTTAAAATTAAAGAAGATGGGAGGAGAAGAAGAGGCTATCCTAAAGAATAAGGCAAAAGCTAGGGATAAGAACCATCTAACCAACAAGAAGCCAATACTTAACATTATGAGACAAAATAGAATTCTCATTCTTTGGGTTGAAACCAAACAAGCAAATGATACTAGACCTCTTGGGAAAACCAAACTTCAAGTGTATTAAGTCTTCACAAAAATTGGACAGAGTAACGACTGTATACGGGTGAATTCCAGATTACAAACCAAGGGTGTAATCACAATAACCTGCACACAAAATAAACAAACAACCCAATGTCTTGAGGTAAACCTCAAGAGCTCTAGAAAAAATAATCAGATAAGATCACAAGGTCTCCACTCATAGGCCAAGGTTTCTAATCCTAAGTCCAAAAAGTCCAATGCTCCATAATGCCAAGGATAGTAACCAAATAGTCCAAGTATCATTAAAGATTTTTAGGGTTTATGTTGATTATTAGATATTTTGAAAGAAAAAAAAAGTAAAGTAAAGCCCAAATGAGCAAAAATAAAAATGACAAGAAAGTAAATGCTTAAATGAGAAAAGATAAAAAATGGCATGAAATGTAAATGCTAAAAAAAAATAGTGCATAAAAATAAAAGGAGCATATAAAAGAATAAAGGATAAAGTCAATTATTAGTGATTAGTGGTTAGTAGGATGATCATCTTGAAATTTTCATTTGGAACTCATTAGAGGATTGGTAGAACCAAAGCCTCCACACAATAAGTTGCATTTGCTTTTTGTCAAGTATATCATCTATTTGGAATCCTTATGAATATCATTTAATGATCAATGATGTTTAAGTGATCCACGTTGACCAAAAGTGTTGTAGATCCATTAGAGGATTGGTAGAACCAAAGCCTCCACACAATGAATCTCAATGTTATTGGATCAAAGAGATCAAATTAACATACTTGGGCTTGCAAACATAAGTTTGGGCCACGAATGATCATTTATTCGAATCGGGACAAAATTTAACGCTATGTTAAGCAATCGTAAGTGGACTTATATAGAAGTCGCACCTATTTTGAGGCCGATCAATAGCAATCTATACACCATTTGTATTGAGATATGATATAGAGATCATGCTCCAACAAAATTTAGTGCAATAAGAAGGGGATGACATGAAGAGGATTGAGAGAGAATATACAAACCACTTTTGAATTAAATTTAATCAAACTATTATTAAAATCATTCATCCATTTTTGTGGAGTTAGACTCAACACCATGGATCCAATAATATTAATAAAGTTCATGATAAAAAATTTAATCCAAGATCAGCTAGAAAATAATCACAAAATAATATTACATTTTAATATATACAAAAAGGTTTAAAAATAATGTTTAAAAATAGAAATAAAAGAGAAAAATATCAACTATGTCCAAATTAATCAAGAAATAAAAAAGTAAGACCATAGAAAAATCAGAAATGAACTAAAATAATTTTATATATTTTTTGGAAATTTTTTTAAAGTCAAAAACTATTTTTAAAATTAAAAGAAAGGGGTAAAATAAACCAAAAATGATAAAAAAAATAGCAAAGTCAGAAACAAAAATAAAATAAGGTCACCAATATTTGTCACAATATCATTTGATCATTCCATAATTTTTTCAGAGTTTAAAAATGCATAAAAGTATTTTTAAACATTTAAAACAAATCAAATAAAGTGTAAATTTATAAAAAATACCAAAACACAAAATTAAATTGTGAAAAAATAAAAATAAGAAAAAGAATAATCAAAAATATTTTTCATGATTTTTTCAGATTTTTTGGACTTAAAATGAATTTTTCTATGATTTTTTGATGTTTAAAACAATTAAATATAAAAAATCAGAAAAGAAAATAAAATTCAAAAATATGTGGACCATTGGATAAGAGTCTAAATGCATTAGTAATCAAATCCAACGGACCTGGCGCGTTGTGCATATCATGGTCATTAGTGAATAAAGCACTGAATCAATTATTAAATCAGAATTCAAAAATAACAAGTGGCATGGCATCATTGGTTGGAAGATGACACATTAGTCATCTTCAACCTCCAGCCAACGTGAATTGCAGGTCTCTCAAACTGTAAAATCAGAAGCTCAGACCTATGCCATTCACTTCATCTCTTCAAGACAAAGACAACCACGCCCTCGCGCCAAATTTATATAAATTGTAGCTCAAGCAATTTGGAAAGAAAGTTTTGAAAAGGGATTTGAAACTTCATGGTCAAAACGTGTTTCCAGTAAAAAGCAAGTGTTGCAACTAGAACCAGGGCAATGAGAGCATCACAATGATATCAAAGTTTTGAAGAATTGATGAAGGAATCTACCTATTGAAGTTGAGATGCAGAGCTCTGAAACTGGACTTCTATGGAGCAATATAGGGCACGATTCTTGAATTTAATTATATGGTTAGCTTCACAGAAGACCAAGGAAGGTAAATTGTTGAAAAAATTGGATTCAAAAAGGCTTGTATATGGATTACGAAGTTGCTGAATTCTTAGTTATGGAACAAGTTTGGCAGGGTGATTCTGGCTATCCAAGCTTGAGAAAATGAATGGGATAGTCCATGAATTTATAGGAGAAACAAATGGGATCAAAAGGAAGAGTGAATGATGCATTTTGGAGGGAATTCGTGCAAACCTGATGCACGAGTGAAGTGTGATCTAATTTTCACCAAAACTCATCCAATCCTTGCGTTTTGAGGTGCTAAACACTTCTGGAAAGTTTGTTAATCAAGTTTAAATCAAAAACGCGTGTAAATCTTGTGATTAGAAGCCAAAACAAAGATTTCAAACATCTGACTTGGTCAAAAATTCAGTATCAAAGTGCCAACTTCTGACCAATGGCATTTTCAGCTCAAGGGGTCTTAGGTCATGATTCTTGATGCTTCAAAAAGATGAGGTTACAAGTTTTGAAATGGAAAAAGAATGGAATCAAATGGATGCTTGAGCTGAAAGTTGTGTTGAGTCAAAGTTGGAGAAAAAATGTTGACTTTCCATACTTAGAAATATTTCAAATTCTTCTTCAAAAGTGACCTATAATGTCTTGCATCCAAACATAGCCTTTTACTTGGAATTTGCTCTTGACCAAAAAAGATGGCATGAAGTAGATCTCTTTAATGACATTTTGGAACTTGAACCATTCAAAATCTCTAAAAATTGAGAGAGTTATAAATTGTTCAAGTGGGAAAAAAATCATGAAATGACCTATAATATTTTGTATCCTTAAGGAAATTTCCATTCATTTTCTCAGTTTTCACATAAAAGAAGGCATAAATTTCACATCTTCAAGATCATTGTAGAAAAATAATGGGCTCAAGGTGATAAAAATTGACCAAGTTATGATCATTTGAAGTCACACATGGAAAATTGGGGATTCATCTGGAGGACTTGTAATCTTTCTTCTTCATCAAGTTTCTTCCACATGAAAACTCCTTGGAACTTTTGAAGTGATTTGTTGATAACCCTTTGAAGAGAAGGATGTATTTGGAATCACTCAAAAATACTAAAATATGAGCAAGATATACTCCTTTGAGTTCAAAACTTAGCTCCTAGATTAAGGAACATGCTTTGAGGAACTTTGACAATTTTGAACAAACTTCTTGTACCAAAACAAATGCTTTGTAAATATAAGTTGTTGAGTATGATAATGAGAACTAATAGCAACCACAACAACTTCTATATCTTGAGAATTGAGAGAAATATGCACTTGTGATCAATGGGAACAAGGCCTTGTCCAAGCATGACAACTCCTTCAATCAACCCCTTGTACTTTTGAATCAATCTTGATAATTTGGAAATGTAGTGAACCAAAATAACCTTGCCATGCCATCCCTTCCAAAACAACTTCCATGGTGAGGTTTGAACATCTCAAGCTTCATTGACTAGGTCATGGAAACAAACTCATGAACCCATGGATCAACTTGCTAAGCCCCATTGCCTTTACCTGCATTGCTGACAAGTAAGACAAACCAACATTGCATTTTATTAATTAAAAGGAAAGTCAAAACAAAAACATGAATGATTACACAAGAAAAACAAGTCAAGGTGCTTGGTGATTCTTCAAAGAGCAAAGCTAAAGATAGGAAGGAGAACCAAAAACCCTAATGTGATCTTGTTGTGATTGAATCAATATGGTATGTTAAGGGGATCTTAGGGGAAAAAATTGGGGTACAACAACAGCTCTGGTGCATTCAGAAGTTGTAACAAAACTTCTTCATATAAGCGTGTTACACTGATTTGATGCGTCTGAATCTTTCATGGTACTCTAAACTTCTATGCTCGCATAATCAGAACTTCTAGTGATGTTCTGGCAGAACTTCCAGTCGCATCAGAACATCTTTTTCACATCAGAACTTCCTGCATGTAAAGATACTTCTATTAGAGAGCATATTTGTTCTTTATATCATGTTTTTGTTATCATTAAAACTCTTACTGGGACGTATAACCAAATTATGTTCTAACAAAGAGGACTTAGTTTTTAATCACTGTAATTAGATTATGCCGATCTCCATACAATGTGTGCTGAGGAGAACACATATTTTACTTGTACCGAGCGTCATGGTTAGTATGCCTAGGGGCGCACTAATTGAGCTTATGGCGGGCGGCATGGGGCTGTGACGACCGTCACACTTCTCTGATGCAGTTTCTTTCATTTTCTGCCAAAGTCACATGTTTTCTGTCGTTTCTTTCTCCTTTTCATATTTAGGTTCATTTCTAGTATATACCTGAAATACAATAAAATACCAGCATAATATGACATAAATAAATAAAAACCATAATAAAATGCATGCAAGTCGAGCCAGAAAATTTGATATAATTTCACGTTAGCAATGGTCATATGACATCGCGCTTGAGCTGAGCTGAATAGTTGGATAGATGCAGAATATTCTGGTAATATGATACATGTCCTATGTGGCGCTGATTTAAAGGTCTCTAAGAATCAAGAAGAATATTGAAGAATATTGACTTTCTAAATAAGGATACTTTTTAGGAAAGATTTGATTGAAGACCTATTTTGTTGCAGAATCTTCTGCAGATTTGTAACAGTTGATATACTATGATTTGAAGCCCAAATCCAGTTGGGAGATAGGTTATAAATAGAAGTATTGTAACCTAGGAAAGTTGTACCAGCCGCGAATAAGAAAGATGTAATCATTAGGGTTGAGTCTGTGTGCCACTCTCTAGGAGAGTTAGTTTGTGTGATCCATTCGACATGTGAGTTGGAATATGTTCCTTGAGTTGTAAGGTTTTGTTCTCACTCAAAAGCCTTTAGGTAATAAGTTGAGTTTTGTTCTTTGGGGAAGATTTTAAGCAACTCTAAGTGTTCTTAGTTAAGAGTCTTTTCTAGGTATTGTCATGGAAGTGTGTCTTCTAGTTTGCCGTCATGGAAGTGTGTCTTCCTGTTTTGTCCAAATAGCTGTCTGTGATTGATGAGGAATTGAGGAGGGCCTCATATCTCGACGAGTCTTAGATAGAAGTATAACATGTGTAGTGATTAAGTGAGAAGTTTTAAACGTGGAATTTTAGCTTCAAATTGATACTATTATAGTGGACTTGTCCCTGGCTTGGTATGCCCCTAGAGTTGGAGAGTTACTCCAAACTGGGTTAAAAATCCTGGTGTGTTATTTATGCTTTCCAGTACTATTTTGCATGTTTTTAAATGTTATACCTTGTTTCTGTGTTTTAAGTCAGATCAGATGTCCCAACATGTCATAGGATATCTAAAGTTTGATATACTAGAATTTCAATTGGTATCAGAGCAGGCATCGTGTTCTATTCTGGGTGAGATCCCGGGAAGATAATTTCTG
Organism: Vicia faba; assembly: GCA_948472305.1. NCBI lineage: Eukaryota > Viridiplantae > Streptophyta > Magnoliopsida > Fabales > Fabaceae > Vicia > Vicia faba. Next base: position 1,425,221,153 of record OX451739.1, read on the forward strand.
GTTCATGGGCAAGTGATGAGGTATCTACTGAAAATCTATTTTAACTTGAATAGTTCATATTTTTGTTTGAGTGGTCCCTTGAAGTGGAGGATGGACTCTTTATGGCAGTGTGTGTATTGGACCTGTCTGGTGTTATCTGGCCTGTAGCTTTGGTGGTGAGCTGCTGTGTTCGATTTGATTTATTTATAAACTAAGGTTGTTTTACTTGCACCTGAATTGTGGTGGTTTTGTGCAAGGGTTTGTAAATTTTTCCTGAAGGTTGTTGAGGAGTTTTCTGGTTTGTGTTCCGCTGCATATGTTTCTGATGGAAAACTCCTGGTGGTTTTGTGAGATTCTGGTGTCGAGGATGTAGCCATTTGTTTTCTTTTGAAGGTGTATCCCATGGTGTGGTGATACTTGGAGGATTTTTTCAACTAACTTTGTAAAGTTGCCAAAGATACTTGAGGTTCATCTCAAGTCCACTAATAAAGGCACTTTTCAATGAGTTTGTTGAAAAGATGTCTGAACAAAGTATAAAGGATCTCTTGGTGTGTCCCTTGGAATGATGTCCTACCAGATGTTAGAACATCACATCAGAGTGTGCAAAATTCTCTTTTCTAAATGGATGACATAGTAGATGCTTTAGGTGCTAAACAAATGTGTGGTAATCTTATATGTTAGGAACCTACTCCTTTTCTAGAAGAGGATGCATCTAGGGGTATTATGTTATCACTCATTGGATTAGTTTATTTCTGATCCAAGTGAGTTGGAGCGTATAAGTTGTGCTTTATTTTCCTGTGGAGGTTTGTTAAATGTATTACAACCAGGTCCTTTATATGTGTATGTCGAGCTCAAATGTTCATGACATTCTCTCTGTCATCTGGAAGTCCTTCTAATAAAAGGAGCAAGATTCATAGAATCTTGTTTGTGGCCATATAACAGATTCTGTTTGAGGGGAGGAATTTGTGTGTACCAACCACAGGATGTGCAACTATTGGAGGGGAGAATGTATAATTCCCTCAGAAGTTCTTAGTAGTTAATAAGGGGGAGTCCTTAATCTAAAGTTGGAAGAACTTGAAGAATTATCATACATAATGTCTTGACATCTTTGTATTGAGAATTTAGTTTTTTAAATATGGCTCATGGTGTTTCTCTTAAACAGGATGGAGGTTGTTTACTCTAACTTGATATTCTGAGAGCACGTAACTCTTGTTCTGTTGTTGTGTAAGAGAATTTCAAGGGGCTGTATGCATTAGAGGTGTATCAACATGAGTTCAATGGTTGATTGGTCTCTGCACCCTGGAGTGACATCCAAATCACCTAGGATAAGCATTTAAGATTTCTATTTGGAGTAAGGAGGAGTTTGTTTTGGAACCAAAGGATCATGGTTCTTATTGTTTGAGAAGTTTCTCCTCAAGCATGGGTTCAGTTATGTGGTGGCCTCACATGATGGAACATTTGTTTTTGCAAGGATTGAAGGGCATCATTGTGTTTTGGAAGATTGCGAGCAGCAAACTTAGTCTGAACACTCTGCTTGTGGCATATAATGATCAGTCAATGCCATGTTTGTTAAAGTCTTCTCCAGATAGCTATTAGAGGAAGTCTCCTTTATAGGTGCAAAAGGTTGGCGTCCCACATCTCAATGTCAAACAGGAGGTCTAAACATTAGAGGAAGATCCTTGAGATGTATAAATGAAGGTTCCTGTATGTATTCATGTGGTTATGATATCGGCGTGAATGTTAATGAACTACTGATGGTTGACCCTATTGTTTCCCTTGTAAGAGGTGTGTATGGACTTCTATGGGTAATGTCTCCAAAAACATATTAAATGATCAAGTTCATATGTTGGAGACTAATGTCGGAAGTGATGTTTGAACATTATTTCAGTTCTTTGTTTCTTCAGCCAAGGAAGTTTTGTTTGAAATTCATGGTGGAGCGTAAGGTCAATCCTCTGACCTGATCTGGTATTGTGTTTATGGTTATCATAACTTCTTATCATGAAGAAGAATCCTATGGGGCCAAGTTGTGTGCAGAAGAAGGATGTTAAACCATATGTTCTTCCATTTGTGAAGAGGACAACATTATCTGAGGTTTATGTGTGAGGAAATTTTCCTCTGATGACAAATACCTTGTCAGGAGATAGGTATTAGTCTGATCTGATGAAGATGTGCATGTGACTGACAGTAAATACTTTGACGAGAGCTAAGTATTTGTATGACGTGTATGTACAAGTCTGCACTCTGAACAATATATTTCAGAAAAGGTTTGAGAGTTTATTTCTCTCCATGGTTCTTTGGCGTGTGGTAGTTGCTGAAGGTGTGTTCTGTTTGGAGCTTCTTGAAGGACTTTAATGGAAACAATAAGTCTATGAATGGTGTTTTAGGAACCATGGTGATTGGGTTATGTGATAGGAAGCTAATGTCCTAAATGATGTTGTAACATCATGCTTGCTTATGGATGTCGTTGGAAGAAGCTTGGGATTGTGATTGTATAATTTGTTATTCTACATTATATTTAAAAGTGGAAATTCTAACCATGATGGAGAAGGATGTGAAGCTTCTGACCCTGTCCTCTAGGGTGTCTGGTGAAATGCATGACTTATGCCATGATTGAAGATAGCAATTGGACCAACAATTGCTAAGAGTAGAAGAAGAGTGTGAAATAGGGTGATATGATCAGAATGCCTATTGAGGTGGTTCTCTCTTCTACTACAAGTAAAAGATTATGGAAATATGGAACTTATGTAGCAAGCAAGCTAAGAGCATTTGTTGTGGAATATGTGAGAAATTTCAAATCAAGTGTGTCTTGTGTGGTTTTGTAAAGACAATTATCAGTTTTGTCCTTGGTGTGTGAATAGCTCAGGGTGCTTGGTGGTATCCTTAGAGAGCTAGTGTATCTGAATCTGTAAAAGTGAGGGTTGCTTTTACATTTTAAGGATGTGTTCAGCAGGTGTGTGAAGCTGAAGTTTTCTTCCATGAGAGTATGAAGTCTCTCATGTGTGCTCTTTTTGTGCTGAAGTGGTTATGATTAGAAGGATCAGTGATTATCCATGACATAGGGAGTTAATACTTGTTTATGGGATATTGCTGCAATGATGTATATTTTCTGAAGCTTGCGTGCTATTCAAGCTTGTGGAGAAGTTATACCACTTACTAGGTTATGATGTCAAATAACATGTTGTGACATTTGGATGCTGAATGTTATTATGGTTTGTGCTCATTAATAGTGCATGGTTAGTTCTAGCTGTGTGAAGCTAGTTGGTTGATTAATGTGGTCACATGAAGAGTATGAAGGGCAATTGTGTTTATATCTGGGAAAATTTATTTTTTCTACAGTGTTTTGGAAGGACTCTAACAGAGGTTTTGGTTGAATAGGAGTTGACACATGTGATATTTTGGGTCTTGTTATTTTGATGTGTGTTGCTATTGCTGGCCAAAAGGAGTTTTCATAGACATTGGGATTATGCTTCAGAATATGTGAATATATCTATAAAGCAGCTTTGGTATTTTGACTGAAGTAGTTTTTGGTCCTTGAGTATGGAAGAGCAAGTAGACAATGTCTGACAGGATTCAGGATACTTTTTAGGACATGTTTTCTCCTTGATCCAAATAAGGAAGTATTAATGGATTGTTCTGTTAGGAGGGTGTGTAAAACGTGATTTGTGTTTCTGCTTGTGCATTTATTGGAATTATGAAGATAGTCAGAGTTTTTCTTGAACAATGCATATTTTAATTGGTGATCTCCCTCAAATAACGTTTTCATTAACCGAGACATTATTTCCTAAGAGAAATTCTTGGCTATTTAAAAAGGTAAATTCTTCACCTTGTTCATCCTTTTGGGGTTACTCTTTCTCTATTCTTATGGCCCGTGTCAAAATGAGAGGGATTTGTTTGTCAATTTTTGACCAAAAAGGAGGAGAGAAGTTATATTCAGCTGGGAGTCTGAAGTTTGTTTTTGAACCAGTTTCACAATGATGTAGAATAGACTATTCTATTATGAGTATGTTGGTTTTAATATTTGTGACTTGTGATCTGAGTTATGAACACAATTGTGACTTGTGTTATGAGTTACCCGAATTGAAATTATTTTGGGTGTTGTTTAAAGATGTGTTCTTAGTTTTAGGGGGAGCGTACACCTAATATCTTCAGGAATTTCTTCCCAAATTATCCTGAGGGTGCTGTAATGGATTGGTTCGAGTTGCTGTGAAAAGATGTTGGATATGATGTTATGACATCAATCAGAATGAGTATATTACTTATCTTTGCCGCCTTTGTCATATTCTGGCTAAAAGGGGGGAATAATATGTGTTGGATAGTCATGAAGATGTCCTATTGGTTGGTGAGTATGTGAAGGACTATCATGAAGAAGTCCTGACAAGATGTTGGGACATCATGAGTAAAGACAGGAAAGATAGAAGACTGTTAAAGAGGTGAAGACTAAAGACTGACTACTTATGATGTTTTTAGTTTATGGTTGATATTGAATGTTTTGTATTGTTTAAACTTTGATTTATTGGTGTTTTTCTTATGTATGCAAAGGTTATGTAAATTAGTTTTAGCCAAAATAAACCAAAAGGGGAGATTGTTAATTCTCTGGTCTTATGATTGGCATTATGTTTGGTAAAACTAATATAGCAGCAATATGTTAAATATGATATGTTAACTTGTTGGGAAGAACAAGTGGAACAAGAAGTCATATTTCATGTTGAAACATGTTGATATGAGAAGTTCTCATCATCTAGAGCAATATGTCGGATAAGATATCCTATGCAAGGTCAGACGACATCGTGCCTGAGTTGAGCTGAACAGTTGGATTCTATTATGTTTTAACAGATGCAGAATATTCTGAGAATATAATACAAGTCTTATGTGGCACTGATTTAAAGGTGTGGAAGAATCAAGAAGAATATTGAAGAATGTTAACTTTCTAAATAAGGAGACTTTTTAGGAAATATTTGATTGAAGATCTATTTTGTTGCAGAATCTTCCGCAGATTTGTAACAGCTAATATACCATGATTATAAGCCCAAATCTAGTTAGGAGATAGGTTATAAATAGAAGCATTATAACCTAGGAAAAGTGTACCATCCATGAATGAGAAAGATGTAATCATTAGGGTTGAGTCTGTGTGCCACTCTCTAGGAGAGTTGGTTTGTGTGATCCACTCGACATGTGAGTTAGACTATGTTCCTTGAGTTGTAAGGTTATGTTCTCACTCAGAAGTCTTTAGGTAATACGTTGAGTATTGTTCTTGGAGGAAGATTTTAAGCAACTCCAAGTTGTGTTCTTAGTTAAGAGTCTTGGCTAGATAGTTGTCATGGAATTGTGTCTTCTAGCTTATCGTCATGGAAGTGTGTCTTCCAGTTTTTTCCAATCGCTGTCTGTGATTGATGAGGGATTGAAAAGGGCCTCATATCTAGGTGAGTCTTAGATAGAAGTATAGAACGGGTAGTGATTAAGTGAGAAGATGTAAATGGGGGAGTTTAACTTCAAATTGATACTATTATAGTGGACTTGTCCCTGGCTTGGTATGCCCCACGAGTAAGAGTTGATCTGAACTGGGTAAATAATCTTGATGTGTTATTTATGCTTTTCAGTACTATTTTATATGTTTTTATATGTTATACCTTGCCTGTGTGTTTTAATTCAGATCAGATGTCCCAATATGTCATAGGACATCTGAAGTCTGATATACCATAATTTTACAATGGTAAAATCCTTCAACACACCCACGTCAATAGGCAATGGGTCCATGTTCGTAGGTTGGCGCACTCGCGTGGATTCTAGGGTGTCATACCTCTATTTTGTCCGACTTTTTTTAATTTATCTTATACATGTCAATTAGTCATGTTTTTCATTTTTAGCCATATGCATTTCCATCATCAACAAAATTCAACCAAAGTCAACATTTTATGTATGGTGACAGTTGACTAAATATTCATGTATCAATGATCATTATTAAAAAACCATTTAAATCATCACATTATTCTATTAGGAGTATTCATTAATCATATCATACATCATAATAAAACTCAAAGGGGTGTCTATTTTTCACATGTTAAAGAATTTGACTAAATTTGGTTTTTTATCATGCATTTAGAAAATAACAATAAATCCATGATCATTTGGTTTATCTTCATAATATCTATTTTGAATTTTATTAATCATTTTCATGCATCATAAAACAAAACAAAATCAATGTTTCTACAAGATCCAAAATATCTTTCATTTATTAAATTATTATTTCATGGACTTATTGCATCATTATTCACTATTTATTTTTCTTAATTCCTAAACTACCCTTTTTAGAGCCCATAAATAAAGTCATTCTCATTCACAAATCTTACTAATAATCACTCACAAGAACAAGTCTAAACTTTGTACAAATTTCTCTCCAAATTTTAAGTCACTTTTTATTTTTCTTTATTTAGGTAGGATTTTAATATTTATTTTTTATTAAATTTTCTTTGCATTATTATTCTTTCTACACTTAATTAGTATATTAGTCATCACCATATTGCATGGAAACTCCATTTATTTAAAATCAAGAGTTTGAAGTGTTCTACAACCTCCATGTGCAAAAATGATTAAATATGAATTAATTTACATTTTTTTATTAAATTTTTGTTATTTATTAGCTTACTTTGAGTATAGATCCTTGCTTGAGAGATCGAGTAGATGAATTTTCATTATTTATTTGCTTAATTCCATAAAAAAATTGAGCAAGTTATGGCCAAATCAAGTCAAAAGAGGATTGATGCGTTTTTGAATACTTTTGTTGTTTATTTTCGGATTTTGAGCATAGAATCTAGTTTGTAAGATCAAGTAGATGAATTTTCATTGTTCATTTACTTAATTTCATGAAAAATTGAGAAAGTTATGACATTTTTACTATTTTGTTAGAATTTTTTTCTATTTTGATTGCTACGGGAATAGTAACCAAATGTGTAATTGGGGAAGAAGAAGTCTTCCAACACCTCCCCTTAATTGCTCAACAAACCCCTACGGGACCACCTCCTTTGGGTCTAGAGCATTTTCCTAATTGCACCCCTATTTTGTAGCTCATTTTGTCTTTTGTTTATTTTTATTTATTGTTTTTCTTGCTTTTCATTTTTAAAAATAGGGCCTTAAGCCCATTTATCATTTTTACTCTTTCACACTCTTGTTTTGATAGTGTATCCCCTTCTTTTTATTATTTTATTTTATTTTATTTATTTCTTTTATTTTTGTATTTTATTTTATTTCCTTTAGTTTTTTATTCTCATTCTCCCCGTGTAACAAAACGTATCCCTCTCCCTTGCTTGTACTTTATTTCCCTTTTGATTCTTGCTTTATCTTTGTATAGGTAGCTTGAAAAGTCGAATAATACGATAATTAAAAGCAATTCTTTTTCACAATAAAAACACTCGATCAATGTCGAGCCATTTTCAAAATCAAAAACAAAATGAACTTAGGGCTTTCTAATTTAAAAACCTTGATCAACATCAAGAGAGTTTTCTAAAACAAATAAGTCAATCGCTTGTGCGTTCACTCACTTCACAAATAAATTGCCTTTTCATCAACCAAAAACCTTTTCAATACCATTTACACTCAAATCGTTTTCATTTTCAAAAACAACCAAACACTTTCACGAATAAACCTTGGTCAACACCAAGTCGATTTTCCTTGCAAATGCAATAAACCCTTGGTCAATACCAAGTTATTTTCAAACTATTGATCATTATCAAGTCCATTTTTAAAACCTCAAATCAAGCCAAACCATTTTCAAAAAGCCAAAACTCTTGACCATTATCAAGTCGACTTCCGAACCTAAACCAACCTAGCGTAGTTCCCAGAACTATGTATGTCTTGAGTTCCTCATTGTACCCAAGGATATATAGGAGCGAGATCCAACATTTTGTTAGACCACCTTTTCAATAAACAGTTGGCAACATTTTAAAAATAAAAATAAAAACCTTTCCCCCAAGTGCGAGTTTTCTTAATCCTTCACCCATGTGCGAGCCTTTTTCACCTTTCACCCAAGTGCGAGTCTTTTTACTTTTTCTCCCAAGTGCGAGTCCTTTTTTAAAACACCTTTTTTTCGCCCAAATGTGAACCCATTTGTTTACCCTTTCTCCAACACTCGTACGTGTTAGTTTAGACACTCGTCCATGTCGCCCAAAACCGAAAAGCATTTTAAGTTCGCCCGAACTACGAAGCTTTGATTTTTGCTCATTGCACCATGAGAATATGTAGGCACGAGATTATGAAATCATGGCTAGCCCAGTAATAAAAAACTCAAACATTTTTCTTTCTGGAATAATAAGTAGAAGATATCTAGTAAATATCAAGCTAACATTTGATCACGATACTAACTAAATGGGTACCGTTGATTACAACCGATGTGAGGGGTGCTAATACCTTCCCTTTGCATAACTGACTTCCGAACCCGTTAATGGTTGGGACGAACATATTATCCTTTTCTCTTGGTTGTTTTCTCGATATTTTCCATTCCCTTGGAATAGTTAAATTTTGATGGAAACTTTTTGTATTTCGAGCATGTGAACGTTCGAGTATTTTTCGCAATGTGACAATTGGTGACTGTGCTGGAGAGAATTACTAAAAGAGAGTCCACCCTATTTTAGTTTTTTTTGTGATGTTGTTAGCTTTATTTACTTATTTCTTTATTGCCTTTATTATATCATTTTATGGTTTCTCATCGTCAAGGTTGAAATCTTTTGATTATTGGCACTTTGTGAGAAGAGGCTCTAAACCCGAGTCCAAGAGACACCTAAGATAAGATGGTTATTTAGTATTAAACTTGCTTAACATAGAGTCAAGTGGGAGGTATTAATACCCCATATAGAGTAGGTCCTTTGATAATATGTCATCGATTAAGTAAGTTATTTACTTAGGTGACAATGTTTTCAATTTGGATCCATGACTCTAGGGGCCTTTAGGAAAACCCTAAACTAATGGCTATTAGGAATGATGGTGTCGCTCTAACTTACGTAACGTAACTATTTTGTTGGATTAATGCGAAAACCTCACTTTGATTAGACTCTATTGGAGACTTTGTTGGCTAGCAAGTTATTTGCTTAGATGACGTAATATCAATAGAAATCTATGACTTTGGGAACCGTGTCTAGAACCTTTTTATAAAAAAGAACCGTAGAGCTACCTTATTGTGAGCCAATTTGTGATAAGTAATCTTTCCATATCTAGATGATTTGAAATACCTTACCTATGAACCATACATGACATGACATGACATTGCATTTACTTTTGCATAAAAAAGACAAAAATTTCATGCATTCCCCTCATCAGCATGCATATGCATATCTCTATAAGAAAAAAACTCACTCCGCTGTTTCTATTCGAGTAGTTAACAAGGCAAGCTGATTCCCTGACATCCTTTCAAGATACGCAATATTTCTCGAAGAAAGATGGAAAACCTTGAGAAAATACGGGAGAATATGAAATGATATATCAACGAGATCCAAGGATTTGTAGCCAAGATCATGGAGATGCTTCAAAAAGTTTTGACCATAATGTATTGTGATCTCTCAAATTTTTGATCTCACTATAGAGCCACCATAAACTCAGAGGTTGGCTACTTCATGGCCAAAATACTGTTTATCCCCCTACTACTCTGCATCATACATGGATACTCCCGAAATAGGGCCTTCCACTTACAAGCTGTGCAGATACCGATAATCACTAAGGAGCAACCAATTATTCATACTATCATTCAGACTCCCTTCAATGATCATCACTTTATGTGCCATGCCGATGGTTCTCAAAATGGAGATCAAGAGCATAATAATAAAGTAGAGGAGGTGAAAGAGAAATATAACATCCTTGAAAAGAGGTTGAAGTTTGTGGAAGGAAGTGACATGTTTGGCTTTAACACCATGAACCTATGATTGGTCTCTGACTTGGTTGTTCTCGTGAAGTTTAAACTCCCTGAATTCGAGAAGTACAAGGTGGCATATTTATCCAAAAGATCACCTTACCATGTACTTTCGCAAAATGACTTCTCATGTAAATAATGATAAACTCTTAATTCACTACTTCCAGGACAGTCTAACGGGAGCGTCTCTGTAGTGGTATATGGGCATAAATAGGGACTATATCCAAACATTGAGGGACTTGGCTGGAGACTTTAGGAAACCATACAAATATAACATGGATAAAGCTCCTGTACATAGGAAAATACAGACCAAGACCATGAAAGAAATGGGAACATTCAAAGAATATGCTCAATGCTAGAGAGAGCTAGCTGCTTAGGTTGAGCCTTCTCTAGCTGAGAAGGAGCTCACAAGCATGTTTATATACACGTTGTAACCGGTCTTTTATGATAAGATGGTTGGAAGCATATCTTCAGACTTTGATGATTTGGTTACCATCAGTGAACGAGTGGAAGAAAGCTTGAAGAACGACAAAATTGTCAGTGCTTCCAAATCACCCAACAACAATAATGAAAAGAAATTCCATGGATACTTCCAGAAGAAGATAGAGGGTGAAATTAATGTTGTCATAACTGGTGACAGAGGGTCTCAAAACCCACAACCCTACCAGCCTTTAGTTCAGCAACAACAAATTTCTATGTAATATTATCAATACCCTTATGTGGGAGTTGTGCAGTTCCAGCAACCTTATTTTCTTACGCCTCTCTATCAGCATCCATGGGAAGCTCCTCCATATAATGCTTCATAGAATCCTCAACAAAATCAAAGTCAGCAGTAGAGTTAAAATAGACTTCCAAGAAATCATTAGAAGGAGCCTTTCCACATTGATATGATTCTGATGACATATACTCAACTTTGGCCTTAACTAGTCTAGAAGTCAATTGTTGCTCCTAGGCCAACTCAGCCTACGATAGCTCTATTTCCTCCAGGGTAATATTCAAATGTCAAATGGGACTTTCATTATGGGGTATTAGGTCATTCAATTGAGGATTGTAGGATTCTTAAAGAGAAGGTGCAAGATCCGATTGACAACAAGATACTCTCTTTCAAGGATATCATTTATAATATGGTCAATAATCCCATGCCTCGATGAGTGCCAGGACACCAGCGAACACTCCTAAAGCCAGTATATAAGACAGGAAAGCTCATTCTTGTTATTGATAGCCACCAGGCCTTTGTCATTTCATTTTACAATTTTCTTGTTTGTAATTTGTTGTTTTGTATTTGAACTTTATTAATTTTAATCGTAATTTTAACAAAATGAGAATTGCATCTTTTGAATCATTCATATCATGTTCACTTGTTCTTATTTCCTTTTATCACATAAACATAAAAACAAAGGAAAACAATATCACTTTTATTTCCACTTCACTTTCTTTATCAACTTTCTGTTTAAGCAAAGATTAGAGGGAGAATGATGAAAAACGAATACCCAAATCGCAACAGTATGCTTTCGAATAAAACATATTGATGATGTAACATATTATTTTGCTTCCCAAACACCAAAGATATAAGGAGATAATCCCTAGTCAACACCTTTGAGCCTAAAAGTTGGTGTTTCTTTCTGCTTGAAATTGAAACCCTTAATTTTAACCCAGGGGCAGGGTAGTCGTTCAATTATAATGACACTACTATAAAACCCGCAAACAACAATGCCATTTTTACCGCATATCCATATACAACGTATTAATAGGTTAAAATTTTTGCACCTAGTGAGTTGCTGAATTTATTAATGACAGTTGATTTTAAACACCGTAGTAAAAAATTGATGTGTAGCACGCTTCGATACCCAGCAACCACATTTTTTCCATTTTTTAGAGTAAATTAACCGTGTGTCACCTATCTCCATTATTTAAAAAATAAATTGTAAATGATTTAATAACGATGAATACGTCAATCGTTGTTAGAGGACTTAAGTTCCCACTACGGTTGCTTTGTCCAACGATAATTAAAGGTTTTTCTGATAAATTAAAACATAACTTATTTCGTATTTCTTTCATAAGATGCACTAGGTGAACAAGCGAGCCAGAGACGACATTGGTGGCTCAAATCTTTGTATTCATTCATTTGGAGCACAAATCTTCATCCTATTTGTTCATTTGATTCTTCTGCTTCGCACTATAGTACTCTTCAACATCTTCATTACTTTTTTATTTAATTATGTTGTATATGCTCAATTCTTCACCCTCTTCGTTCATTTTATTCTTCAGCTTCATAGTATGGTACTCTTCAACATCTTTACTCGTTTTTTCTTGGTTTATGTTATATATGCTCAAATCTTTACCCTCTTCAATCATTTGATTCTTTAGCTTCACGGTATGGTACACTTTAACATCTTCATTCCTTTTTCTTTGTTTATGTTGTATATATGCTCAAGTCAATATGATAGTACATTTTTCATATGCTTTAGGTTTAGATTTGCATATGCTCAAGCTAGTTTTTGGATTATGTTTTGGTGTGTAATTTACATTAAAATACATGTATAAATTTCATAAGTTGTTATGGATCATAGTTGGATGAAAGCCAATAGATTAGGTCCGGTTTATGAGAAATGAGTTCTTGAATTCCTTGAATACGCTGATAAACATCTTCCCGACAATGATGGTATCTTTTATTGTCCTTGTGTTGTTTGCACAAATACCGATAAGGTTACAAAGGAAGAAATACTCTAGCACCTTTATTGTGATGGTATATGTCAAAATTATATAATATGGACGTGGCATGGTGAGGTGGATAAAGATGAAAGTCGGGCATCATAAAGTCAAAGGGTGAATGAAGATGAATATATGGAAGATCAACTAGAGGATATGTTCCATGATATTGGGGAATCTTATTTTAGGAATTCTCATATTTATGATACTATATGTAGTGATAAAGACACCCCTTTATATAAGGGATGCACAAATTTTACACGATTGTTGACGATGTTAAAGTTGTTTAATCTGAAGGCAAAAAATGGATGGTCAGATAAAAGTTTCACGAAATTACTTGAATTGCTAAAGAAATGTTACCAGAAGATAACAAATTGCCGGATCGTTGCTATGAGGCCATGAAGATATTGGGTCCAATGGGTCTAGAGCATATCAAAATACATGCTTGTCCTAATTATTGCATATTATATAGAAAAGAGTATGAATACTTGTATCAATTTCTGAAATATGGTGTGTGGCGTTACAAGTTGAAGGTCAACAATAGTGATGACAATGACTACGACAATGTTAGTAGGAAGCATCCTCCTGCTAAAGTCTTATGTTACTTGCCAATAATTTCACGATTTAAGAGACTTTTTTCTAATTCGAATGACGCAAAGAATCTTAGATGTCATGCAGATGAAAGGACTCATGATGAAAATATTTGCCATGTAGTTGATTAATTGCAATGGAAGAAAATTGATTTGTGGTTTCCGGATTTTGGAGTTGCGCCAAGAAACCTTAGGCTTGGGCTTTCCACCAATAGAATAAACCCCTTTGGTAATCTTACACTAATTATGCTTTGTGGCTTGTTATTATCACTATTTACAACCTATCTCTTTGGTTGTGCATGAAGCACAAGTATATACTGTTAAGTATGATGATTTCTAGACCATGATAACCCGGTAACATCATAGATGTTTATCTAAGTCCATTAATTGATTATTTACAACTCTTATGGAATGAAGGCGTTGAGTTTGATGATGCATATTATGGGGAAAAGTTTAAGATGCGTGCAATGTTATTTTGCACAACCAACGACTTTCCTGCTTACAGTAACCTGGCTTGATATAATGTCGAAGGACATAAAGTGTGTCCTATTTGTGAAGATAATACTTGCTATCACCAACTTGAGTTTGAAAAAAAATACTGTTTATCTCGGGCATCGAAAATTTCTAAAACCTGGTCATCCTTATCGTAGATTGCGAAAAGCTTTTAATGGAGAGAAAGAGTTTGATGAGGCTCCTGAACCTTTAACCGGGGATGAAGTTATCAACGGAAAGAACACATTAATGTTGTCTTTGAGAAGAGAGAAACAGAAAAAGGGGAAGTTGCAAAAAATATATGGAAAAAGAGGTCCATCTTCTTTGATCTTCCATATTGTTCAAGTCTTGATGTGATGCACGCAGAGAAAAATGTGTGTGATAGTTTGATTGGAACACTTCTAAATATTCCAGGCAAGACTAAATATAGTAAGGCTTCCCTTATTGATAGTGATGTGATCAGTATACGAAAACAATTGGCTCCAATAGAGAAAGGAAAAAGAACTTATCTGCCTCCAGCATGTCACGCTCTATCTAAAAAGGAAAAGAAAATTTTTCGTGAGTGTTTGCAAGGTGTTAAACTTATGCAAGGTTACTCATCAGACATCAAGAAACTTGGATCAATGAAATATATTAAGTTAATTGGTTTAAAATCTCATGATTGTCATGTATTGATGCAACAACTTCTATCAATGGCTATCTGTGAGATCCTACCAAAGAATGTGAGAGTAACTATAATGAGATTATGTTTATTCTTCAATGCCATATGTAATAAAGTTATTGATTTCAAAAAATTAGATGAATTAGAAGATGAGGCTGCCATAGTCTTGTGTTAATTGGAGATGTATTTTCCTCCATCATTTTTTGATATTATGGTTCACTTACTTATTCATCTAGTCAGAGAAATCAGATTCGGTGGTCCAGTTTATTTAAGGTGCATGTATCCAATAGAGAGATATATTAAGATATTTAAAGGATATACAAAGAATCATCACCAACCGGAAGCTTTGATTATTTAAAGGTACATCACTTAAGAAGATACTGAGTTTTGTACAAATTATTTGTCGAAAGCAGATTCTATAGGAATTCCAAAGTCTCGTCAGGCTAATCACACAGACGGAAGAGGTATTCAAGGTGTAAATGTTAAGTCAATGTCACAGGATGTAGTCATTCAAGCATATTTCTATATATTGAATAATATAAATGAAACTCAATCTTTCATAGATACTTACAAAAGACTTTTGAGGAAAAAATATCTCCGAATGAGTGACAAGGTGTTGTTGATAGAGAATAATAAGATATTCATAGATTGGTTTAATAAAAGTGTATCTAATGATCATAGTGCATCTGAGATACTTAAATGGTTGTTGTACGAGCCAAAATTTTGTGTCATTACTTGGATTGCATACGACATTGGTCATTATACCTTTTATACAAAATCAAAAGATGATCGTAGAACAATGCAAAATAGTGGGGTTATGGTTGAAGTTTAATAGATGTATTTCTCTAGTTTGAAAGATAAGAATCTTGTATTGATAACTACCATATTTTATGGTGTCATTGATGAGATTTTGGAGAATGGTTATGTTATTTTTAAATTGGCTTTATTTAAATTTATGTGGGTTCTCAATAATAGTAATGGTGTACACATTGATAACTTAAGATTCACCCGGGTCGACCTTGGCAAGGCATCTTTTATGACCGAACTATTCATCATGGCTTCTCAAGCAAAACAAGTTTTCTATGTTACCGACCCATTAGACATATCAAGGAAATGGTCAATTATTCTCCAAGGAAAACACATTCCTCTTAGTGATGAAAGTACGTAAATTTCGTCCACACCTTCTTACACATCACAAGTTCCTACCTCATATGATGAAGTTGATGGAGATGTTGTCCATGCTATACGAATCATTCACGAAGAAGGCATTTGGCAGAATTAACAGGTAAAAAATTTATTCTTTATTCATAATATATTCATGTATGTTATTGTTTCCAAGTATTTTTACTAACAAGTATAATTATTTGAAATTATAGGTCTTTAGAGTCAAGACACCAAGAGACAAGACACCAATAGACAAGACACCAAAACACCAAGTTGCAATGATGTGATGTTATGTAATGTGTAAACTGTAGATTGTTTATTCTGATAAATTGTAGGATGTTTGTTATGGTATAATTGAATATGATACAATTATGTGATATTATGAATATGATACGATTAATATTATTCAGATAACTTTATCACAAATGTGAGTTTTATTTTCTAATGTGATATGGTGAACAATGATACAGGTTAAAAAATGGGATTAATTATAAAAGCAGGATAATATCTATTAATTATGCAGAAAATTGAACAATAGTTATAGTCATAACCGATATAATATCTCACGCGCTGTCCAGAAAAAAATAAATATCAAAATGGCGCATCTGGGATTCGAACCAAGGACCATTAAATTTATCACAATGATCTTTTGGATAACTTTTGTGATAAGGAGCACACATTCCAGTTTACTACAACGGCTACTGGACCTTGATTGTAAGTATCATATATTCAATAACACTCTATATAATAACTCTTGGGCCCGTGTTGTTATATATCTTTCCTAACTATTGTTAATTGGGTTTTCCGTAGTAGTGTGACTAATGCACTTGAATTCCAAGAGAATCATTTCATATCAAAGGGAACCATTTCAGATAACCTCTAACAAGAGTTTCAACCACATCCTTTCTTTGCAAATAATGTTGAAGAAGTAGTGAAAAGTCAAAGTTTATAGCGGTTGTTTCTCTTGAACCATCAATATGGCAGTCACAACCCTCGAACTCTTTCAAATCAAACAAACTTCACACAAATTGTTCCAATAAAAAAACAAAAAATAAATCGAATAAAATCCCGCTAAGTTGAGAACATCAAACGACTTAGGCAAAAATTAGGGCATTTCGCTTAACTCAAAATCCCAAAAGATGAAGTCCATGCAAAAGTCAGGGAAAACAAAAAAATCAAATTCAAAAACCACCAAAATCCTTGAAACAAAAACCGAAGAAACCAAAACAAGTTTGTGTGATTTCCAAAGAAGGATATGTGACTACCACCTAAAAATACATTGGTTCTCGAACCATCACACATCATCTGCAAATCCTCTTGGAAGCTGAATGAGTGTGTTAAATTAACTGAACGCAGGATTGGAGATCATCATGGAGAATGAGGTGGGTTAAAGCCAAAATTCGAGCCTTATATATGTTGTTTCATAAATCGTGAACCAGGCTACGTTACAACCCTTAAAAGACCTAATTGTAGCAAGATTTATTTTGAAAGCATACTACAACAAGGTTACATTAACCTGGTTCCTAAACATTTGCTAATCATTTATGTTGATACCATACTCATATCATCTTTCACACCTTGAATTTAAAAATTACCATTGCATCCTTATCAGTGATTCACCCATTGTATATCGTGATATCATTTCAATAAATAATTTGATTTCAAAATTTTCATAATCATGGCATTAAAATTACCATTTAAAAAGAACAACTTTGTCTGCAAGTCAGCACTTAGCACCAAGAAAGTTCCATCATTGTGAAATCCCTCGAGGAGTTTAAACATTTGCAGGTTGTCCTATAAAGGGAATATCCCTTCAAGAAATTATCATACTCTGGGGAAATCTGTTGCAAAGTTCCAAGCACTAAAGCACGTAACCTCAAGATCATCAGTTGTATCTGAACCCCTATTGATACAAATTTCCTTAATGATCCATCAGGCTGGGGCAAGACTTTTTCATATATTCAAGTAGAACATATCATACATCAGGAATTACCGAGCTCAAAATGGGTGTCAGGAAATCATGCTTGCACAATATCCTCCCAAAGGACCATTTCCTATGATAAAAAAGTTTAACAAAAAAACCTTTCTCATTTTAGCTGTTTGTAACCCTACACAAGGGTATTTATTGAAACATTTAATCCATTATCCTCAAGCATATTTTATTATAAAATACATTATTCAATCATGCATTGGCTTGGTATCAAGCCATGCATATATTCATGGGGAATTCTCCCATATCGTCTACAATAAAAAAGCTCAATATTGCTCAGTCCTTTTCTATTGAAAACCAAGCCCTTTCCGCCATATGTACCCTAAAATTCAATGCCCGTTAGCCAACGTCCAGTAAGTCATTACATGCAATGATCATTCATTATATGCATCATTTCACACATATCAACACACTAAAAAAGACATCTCACACAAAGAATGCATGCATTTCATATGCAAGGATTCAATTACAACTAATGGAAATCCATAATCTCCAACAAATTCATTGCAATCATTCTCTTCTTGCCAACATTCGTCAATCCATTGATTGAAGTTGGATGTTTATTTTCATGTCAACCTTCCTTGACCCATTTGATGGAACCAATCATTAACTTTATTGTCAATTTAAATCCACACATTGGTCGAGGATAGTCCTTCAATTTTTCTCAGCCCTGTTGGCTGAAGTTTATCATTTATCTTCTTGTCAACCCTCGTCAACTCGTTGGTTGAAGTTGGTCATTTATTTTCCGGTCAAGTCGAAGCAACCCATTGGTTGAGAGAATTCTTTTCACCAACCTTCGCTAATTCACTGGTTGAAGTTGGTTAGCTCATCTGTTTTTCGAATTTCATCAATCTATTGGTTGATGTTAGTTATTTCTTTTGATTGGAATCAACTCATTAGTTAATGATAATTTATCTTTACCTCCATCAACCCATTTCTTGATGATGGATTTTTCTTGTTTGATAGCATTCAATCCATTGGTTGAGGATGATGTGTCGACTTTCATCAATCCATTGGTTGGTGTTAGTTATTTATTTTGATTGGAATAAACTCATTAGTTGATGACAATTTGTCGTTTACCTCCATCCATCCATTGGTTGATGTTGGTTTTTTCTTGTTTGATTGGACTCAATCTATTGGTTGAGGGTAATTTGTTGTTGACTTTCATTAATCTATTGGTTGACGTTATTTATTTATTGTCTATATGAATCAACTCATTAGTTAATGACAATTTGTTGTTTACCTCCACCAATCCGTTGATTGATGTTGGCTTTTTTCTTGTTGATCAAACTTAATCCATTGGTTAAGGAATATTTATTGTCTACTTTCATCAATGGATTGGTTGATGTTAACTATTTCTTATTTATATGAATTAACTCCTTAGTTAAGGAAAAGTTGTCGCTTACCTCTATCGATCCATTCGTTGATGTTTTATTTTTCTTGTTTGATCGGACTTAATCCATTGGTTGATAACGGTTTTTTGTTAACTTTCATCAACCCATTAGGCGATGCCATCTAACTTCTTTTGATCGGAATAAACTCATTAGTTGATAACGTTTGGTTATTTACCTTCATCAGACCATTGGTTGATGTTGACTTTTTCTTGTTAATCAGACTCAATTCATTGATTGAGGATGGTCTTTTGCCTTTCGACCTTCATCAACCCATTAGTTGAAGTTGGTTATTTTTGTTGTTAATATATCAACCCATTGGTAAAGGACCGCCTTTTGTTAATCGACCTTCATCAATTAGTTGATGTTGCTTATTTCTTTTTGATCTGAATCAACTCATTAGTGGAGCACGATTTGTTAGTGTCACTGCCTTTCCCCGATGAGTCTTTCCATTTACTTCCTTTGAATTCCCATTGGAATTCCTTGACAAGACCATCTCAATAATCCATATAGAGTATGATTTCCATTTTATATCCCCAACAAGAGAATCCATACATTCATATCATAACGTATTACCTCATTGCATGAAAGGACAAAATTTGGGTCTTCCATATTTAATTATCTTTCACAACGATTACATGAAGATTGTCGTCATTCATTTCTTTGGGTAAAAGTACTTAAATAGGGGAAATTTTCATACCCCTAATTATCCTGCTTTTTTAAATTCACATGATACATTTCAATTTTTTAGGTTTTGTATTTTTAGCCATATGCATTTCCATCATCAAATAAAGTCAACCAAAGTCAACATTTCATGTATTGTGAAAGTTGACTAAATGTTCATGCATCATTGATCATTGTTGAAAAATCATTTAAATCATCACATTATTTTATTAGAAATAGTCATTAATCATATCATACATCATAATAAAAGTCAAAGGGGAGTCAACATTTCACATGTTGAAGAATTTGACTAAACTTGCATTGTTCATAATGCATTTAAAAAATAATAAACTCATGATCATTTGATTTATCATCATAATATTCATTTTGAATTTTATTAACCATTTTCATGTATAATAAAACAAAACAAAAAATCAATGTTTATAAAAGACGCAAAATATCTTTCATTTATTACATCAATATTTTATAAACTTATTGCATCATTATTCACTATTCAATTAAATAAGCTTCTAAAATGCAATCACACATTTCTCACCTTATTTTTCTTAATTCCTAAACTATTATTTTTAGAGCATATAAATAAAGTCATTCTTATTCGCAAATCTTACCAAGAATCACTCACAAGAATAAGCCAAAACTTTACACAAATTTCTCTCCAATTTTTAAGTCACTTTATTTTTCTTTATTTAGGTAGGCTTTTAATGTTTATAATTTATTTAATTTTATTTTCATTATTATTCTTTCTAATCATCATTATTTTGCATGGAGATTCCATTGATTAAATATGAATTAATTTTCATATTTATTCATAAATTTTTGTCGATTATTTGATGAATTTTAGCATAGATCCTTGTTTGTGAGACCGAGTAGATGAATTTTCATTATTCATTTGCTTATCTCCATGAAAAATTGAGCATGTTATGACCAAATCAAGTCAAAGGAGGGTTGCTGCATTTTTCATTTTTTTCGTAAATTTTTGTTGTTTATTTGCGGATTTTAAGGAAATAGTTTTGTTCGTGAGATCGAGTAGATGAATTTTTATTATTCATTAACTTAATTCCATGAAAAATTGATAAGTTTATGACATTTTTACAATTTTGTAGGAAGTTTACTTTTCCATTTTTGTTGATACGAGAATAATAACCAAATATGGGATTGAGGAAGAAGAAGTCTTCCCATACTCTCTTGATTGCTCAGCGGATCCTCGCAGATTATGCACACGGTTTCTCCATGGTTGTTATTCAGATAGTGGGTTTCCTCCAAGTTGTTATGTGGTGTTGGGTTTGTCACCTCATATTCCCAACCCAAGTCTTGATTCATATTTCTCCAGCTAAGTTTGACTTCTCTCCCCAGACAAGTTGTGATCAAACAGAGATTTAAAGTTGTGAAGCTCTTGCTCAGTTGTTGGATTCTTTCCTTTCTTATTAATACTTGATGTAGAATCTCCTGTAGGATATTACTCTTTGCCATTTATGACATTGTTGCTTCTGTGAGCTCCCCAAGTAGTCAAACAAAGGCAGTATCTTTTCTAAGAAGTGTTGAGATAGCTGTCATCTTTTGGATTTTCGCTCACCTTGTGTTGAGTTTAAATTAAAATCCCCATAAAGTTGGCTTCTTGCTGTAGTATTGACTTCTTAGTTTATCATAAAAACCAAGGGTGATTTTTCCCTTTGAGTTTGCTATCCCTGTGAAGTTTATTTGATCTTCCCCAGAGGAGTTTATATAACCATTATTCTTAGTATTGGATAAGGTTTGTTGGTTTCTTCCTAGCATATGTGATATCATCTTCCCTAGCGAAGTCCATGTATTACCTCTCAGTGAAGCTTATAAGACGTTGTTATATCCCTGCAGCTTTGTGGATTTTAGTTATAGGGTGGTTCTTTGTTTATTTTCAAGCAACATTTCCTTTTCCAGAGAAGTTAAGCCTTGAAGTAGGACATTGTTTCCTCAGTTGGTTTCTTACTCTCTTATGGGATTTCCACCTTGGATGTGATATAAGAGAATACCATTTGTACCCGAGTTTGTTTTTCCTGGTTATCCCTAGTGTAGTATGTCTATTTTGTCAGCATATACATGACATCATTCATTCATTCATTCATTCATTCATTCATTTATTTGTTCATTCATTCATTTATTCATTCATGTATACATCATGCATAGATTAATTAAAATGCATTGTTTATTTGCATTCATCGATATTTCTGTTGATATTCTTATCCTTCTTGAAAAGTGTGTATTATCTGTCTTCAATAGAATGTTAGCCTTAAGAAAAAATTGTATATCCTTTCAATTTCCCCATTGAGTTTATTCCTTGTGGGAGAATCTTGCTTTAGCCTTCCTACAAAAATGATTACCTGGATGGATTTGATCTCTATTTGAGCTTATTCCTTATTGGGTGGTCTCTTGGTTGACTGTTTCACTCCAGTTTGTTCCTAGTTTGAATTTTGGTCCCTGGTAGCGATGATATTCTGATCTCTCTAAGCAGTAAGCCCTAGATTGAGAGTGCATTTATTTTGCACGTGAAGACTTTATCTCCACATCAAGAATGTGTTTATATTTCCCCATGAAGTCAAAATTCACTTCCCAGTAGTGTTATTACAATACTTTCATAATGGAAAGAGGCGGTCTCTTTATTTGAGCAACCTGTATTTCCTCAGTAAGACTGTTATCAATTTTCCTCCGTCAAATGGTAGTCTCTTTTGAGCAGTCTGTTAGTTCCCATATAAGATTATATCAAAGTTTTACTCTGATGGATGGTTGGTCTCTTTGAAGTGATAGAGACAATTCGTTATTGAGGTTGTTTACTCTGATGAATGGTTGGTCTCTTTGATATAATAGAGATAGTTTGTTGTTGAAGCTTATTTACTCCAATAGATGGTTGATCTCTTCGATATGAAAAGGATAGTTCATTGGGAAATTTTATCTACTCTGATGGATGTTTGGTCTCTTCATATGATAGAAAAGTTCATTTGGAAGATCCTTACAACAAAATATTACCCTTTTTGAGTGATATTTTGGTCAAAGAAGAAACGGTTACCGTTCTTGGCGAAATCCAGAAGTCAGGTGAAGTTTATTATGCTTTTCAGGTGGAATGCCTTGGTTAAAGAAGAAGTTGAGACCCATTCTAGGTGGAATTACAGAATTTTGGGAAACTTGTTAATGTTAATACTTGTTCTACCTTCAGTTAGAAGTTGGTAGTTCTCCTTCAATAATGTGGGTGTACTCACTCTTATATCCTTTGGTGTTTATCATTGTTACCCTATCGGACCTCTGATAGAATGATATTCACTTTCATATCTCTTGGTGTTTATCATCTTTGCCCTATCAGATCTTTCATTGAATGATATTCACTCTTATATCCTTTGGTGTTTATCATTGTTATCTTATCAGACCGTTGGTAGTATGATATTCATTCTAGCATCTGTTGGTCATTTACCATCGTTATCCTATCAAATCTTTGATAAATGGTATTCAGTCCACCTTTTGGTGCTTTATCATTTTTATCCTATCAAAGCTTTGATGTTATGATATTCACTCTTATATATGTTGGTTGTTTACCATCGTTATTCTACCAGAACTTTGATAAATGGTATTCAGTCCACCTTTTGGTGTTTTATCATCGTTATCCTATCAAACATTTGATAGAATGATATTCACTCTTATATCCTTTAGTGTTTATCATTGTTATCCTATCAAACCTTTAATAGTATGATATTCACTCTTATATTTGTTGGTTGTTTACCATTGTTATCCTATCAGATCTTTGATAAATGGTATTCATTCCACCTTTTTGGGTTTTATCATCATTACCCTATCAGACCTTTGATAGAATGATATTCACTCTCATATCCATTGTTTGTTTACCATCATTATCCTATCAGATCATTAATAAATGGTATTATGTTCACCTTTTGGTATTTTATCATCGTTACCCTATCAGACCTTTGATAGAATGATATTCACCTGCATATTTGTTGGTTGTTTACCATCGTTATCCTACCTGATCTTTGGTGAATGGTATTCAGTCCAACTTTTGGTGTTCATCATTGTTATCCTATCAGACCTTTGATAGTATGATATCCACCCTTGTATCCATTGATTGTTTACCATCGTTATCCTATTAGATCTGTGATAGATGGTACTCACCTCCTGTGGCATATACTGCCCATTTAGGCTTTCGTCCTTGACAGGAATTGTTTTACCTTCTACTCCTCGAACTTTACCCTAATAGAGTTGATTTCTCTTTTCCCCACTTGAGTTAAGTTTTCTTCCTCTAATGGAGTATAGTTTCTTTCCCTAGTCGAGTTGGTAATACTTTCTTAAAGACTGCTTCCTTGTTGGCTTATTACTCACATTGTTAAGAGTTTCCTCATTGAATTCTTACTTTGCATTTTGTTTCTTTAACTATAAATTTGGATTTTCCTATCCATAGTTATCCCCAGAGTCATGTTGTTCCCCAACGGTTTATTTTTCTGGTATAACTCTCTTTCCTAGCCTAGCTTGTGTTGTAGCTTTGTCTACATTATGTTGCTTTTCCCAGTGGTGTCGTGTTCCCCCTGTAGGTTTCATCTATTACATTCATAATCATAAGCATTACATGGCATCTTAGGGCCAAAAATAGGATTTGTTTTATATTTAAGTATCTTTAATCGTGTCTAGACTAATATTTTAACCTTTGTATATCAAGATATAAGAAATTTAATTAAGGGCAACTGTTATACCCCAATTGTTTCCCCTAAGATCCTCTAGCATTCCATATCATCACAATACATCAAGATCACACATTTGGTTGGTTCTTTCTTCTACTATCTCTCTTATATTTGAGTTTTCTCTTGAGGTATCACCAAGCACCTTGAGTTGTGCATCTTGTATGTGTATTTTGTATTTACTAACCTTTAACCAAAATCCAAAAAATCTATGTTTCCTCTTTATGCTTTGTACATTGTAGGTATTGAGCCAAGTACATCTCTCTCACGTTCTAAGCTAGGGTTTCATAGGATGATCCTTAGTCAATTGGTTGTTTGGTGGATTTTAAAGGCTTGGACTTCAAAGCTATGGTTATGGCATCAAAGTTATATGGTTTGATGACTCCCTCAATTTCATTTGGTACAGGTTGTCTCAAAGTTAGTGGTTGAGTTCATCAAGATACTTCATAGGTTCATGTGTTTATTTTCATGCCTTCTCCAATACGTTTCATCAAGCTTTGAGCATTTTCATTAAGATTACTTTAATATAACACCATTTCAAGGTCTAATATGATTTATCATGCCTTAATTTGCAAGAAAAGTTCAAAAGATTCAAAGTTGATCCAAGTGGTTTGACCTAATTTAGCAAGTCCTTGATTCTATGGTCACAAGTGCATAATTCTCTCAATTTTAAATATTTTGAAATTTTTATTTTTTCCATGGACTCTTATAATCATTTAGAACAACTTATCTTCACATGACAAGATCCAATTAGGCAAAGAAGATCATCAAAAGTTGAAGAATGTTACAAGTCACTTTTGCATTTTCTGAGTAAGGGTTTGTCAGCTTCCCAAGACCATATCTTGCTCTAATTTTGAGATTTTTAAGTGATTCCAAAGCTATTATTATCTTAAAATCTTGATTAAAAACTCCTCTTCAAGGACCTGAGGCCAATTTTGAGTGGAAGATCATTTATGTTTGAAGAAGATTACAAGTCCTTTGGAAAAAGCCATTGAATTCTTTGATTTGACTTCAAAAGATCATAACTTGGTAAATTTTTGTCTCCTTGAGCTCATTCTTTTTTCATAATAAACTTGAGGATGTCTTTTAAAACTTCTACTCAAGGATCTAAGGCTAATATTTGAATAAAAAGCCATTTAATTTTTGAAAATATTATAGGTCATTTGTGGATTTCTCAAGAAAATTTCATCATCTCCCAAAGACCATAACTCTTTTAATTTTCATGATTTTCGAGTGATTCCAATTCCAAAATTCCATTCAAGGAGTCCACTTCATTTCATCTTCAAGGATCAAGAGCTAATTTTGAGTGTAAAATCTAATAAGTTTGCAAAACATTATATGTCATTTTAAAGCTCTACGCTTAGAAATTTTTCTAAGTGTCAAAATTAGTTTCTTTTTCACGATTTCAAATGGACACAACTTCCAACTCAATCATCCAAATGAATAGTTTCTTGGAAAATTTTAAATAGTGTGATGTTGTCTTTCAAATGCATCAAGAATCATGCCATAAAGCCTCTTGGCTAGCTTACCCCATGGATTCAAAGATGGTACCTTGAAACTTAAGTTTCTCACCAAGTTAGATTGCAAATTACTTAATATGGATTCTAATGACCAAACTGCTATGTGTTTTTGATTTAAACATGTTTAACAAAGGTTCTTAAGCTTGATTAATCACTAAAACACATGTTTTGGCTGAGTTTTGATGCACATGGAGTCACACTTTTTGCAATCATCGGGTTAGCTTGGTTCGCACAATTTTCAAATGAATTCTTCTAATTCTCATCGCCATTCACTCTCCTATAAATAGAGGGTCATATTCCTCTCATTTGCCAAGCTTTTGATAGCCAGTTAAGCCCTACTGTTGTACCCCGAAATTTGCCCTCTCTTTCTTCAGGAAATCATCTTGGATTTTCAAGGTCCCTCTGAAACAAATCCAAGTCCTGAGTTATCATTTTTTTGCCCAAGCAGACCATTTACAAGAGCAAGGTGATCACACAAGCTCTAAAGACAACGCTTTTATCTTGAGAAAAAAAAGTTAAATTCTAAACACTTGAAATGTTTCTTTAAAAAAAATGAGTGTTTAAGAAAAAATAGCGTTTCAGAACTTCTGGACCAATTCCGGATAAAAACGGTCAGAAGTTGCAAGCTTGGCTCAGCGTAGTCAGAAGTTGGCTCTTCAGTAGCTACATCAGCTCAATCAGAAGTTGTAAACGTGGTTCAGTATGTAAGCCTCAGACAGAACATGACTCTTTCAGCAGTTACGCAAGCTCAGTCAGAATTTGCTAAAAGAGATGCAAAAGAAGCAGGGAAGTCTGAAGGCTCTTTCAGAACATGCTGAAATCAGAAGGTGAAAGGGTCAGAAGAGTGGGTGTTACACTGATACAGAATCTCTAAGCCCAGGAGGTCCAGAAGCAAATCCAAGGAACGTATCAGAAAATCAGGAGAATCCCCAGAACTTACTAAGACAACAGGAAGCCAAGGCCAGAGCATGGTTTACGCTGTTCTTTTTGAAAAAGAACTGCTGATTCAACGTTGGTTTCCATTACCAGAATATTGATGTTGATAGGTCTTATCACCATTTAATGCTCATTAATGCTTCCAACCATTCCTGAACATTCATCCAAGTAATAACTTCACGTGTGGCTTGGAAAACGCCTTTATGCAGATTATGGCATGGGTCTACACGCCACCGCCCACTTAAGAGGTCACTTCTCTCCAATCCACGCCTGCTGCTGCAGCCTAGGCTGAAGGCTATCTATTATCACAACTTCCCAGGAATTTCTGTCAAAGAACAATTCAAACTCTGTTGGCGCTTTAATGTTCAAGGCACCCACAAGAACTTTGCCTATAAATAGAAAGTCATTGTCCACTGCAAAAGGGCGTTCAAGAAACAGAAAAAATTGCTAAGAGAGAAACAGAAACCCTTAGCAAAATAGTGTTCTGAAACTCTGCCAAAATCTCCAGTTTGTTTCATAACTTTGAATTTCTCATCTTCAAACTTTATCCAATACCCAGTTTTCTGTGTGAACTAAAAAACCTCTATTCAAACTTCTGACCCTACATACGCATACACCTTCACCTGCCTTTTTTCCAAAAAAAGAATCTGTCCAGAACACCACCAGAGCCAAAAGCTAGCTTTCACCCACAAACTTTTCCAACAGCCAGGTAAGCACCTGCTGACCTTCATCACGCTGCTAAGCATCATCAGCTGTGCATACTCAAATAAACATAATGTAAATATCATGTTGTTGCTGTTTATATTCTGAGGATTTTCATACCTCAGAACGTTCTGAGCCAGTGTAGGACTTGCCTGTGACCTTGTTGGTTCTGCCCTCTGAAACATTTTGACATTTGCTGGATCTGTTCCAAATATGTTTCCTGTTTTGTGGAATAACAACAAAATTGCAGATGTTCTGATTAGTACAGGGAAAAGCCAAGTGCTGACTTTGACTTTAGCACATCTGAAGCCTGTTTTGCTGTCAATGATATCAGAACCTCTGAGAGTTATTGCCTTTCCAGCAGAATCAGAACTTCTGGTTTCTCCACTACCAAACTTCTGTCTTGCAGCGCAGGGGGGTCAGAACTTCTGATTTCCCCACTAACAGGGTTCTGTTTTGCAGGTGCCAGAGTCAGAAGTTCTGACTCATACAGTTTAACCAAGAGGTTGATCATCGGGCAGCGGATCTGAGTCAGAACTTCTGATGACCTCTCAGCAGCGCGCTGGCTCCCTCTCTCTCTCTCTCTCTATATATCTTGTTTTTTGCTATTTTCTTTTTTGTCTATTTTTCTCGTTGAACCCCCCATGTACAAATGTGTATCCCCATCCCCTAATTGTTGTAATAGCGTAGGATTTTATATTTCCGCTTCTTATTGCTAGTAATTAGGACGTGTATGGCAAGATAAAATCAATGAAATAGAAAATCCTAATTCAAAGAAAAAACTCTTGTATGCAATAAAACACACTTGCACACTAACACCCCTAGGGTTACATCCACTTGTTGCCTTTCAAAATTGGGCCATATTGCATGTTAGGTCTCTTTGGGCAAAACAAACAATTCAAATGATCATAGTCCCTCGATGACGCTTTCGAAAGTTGCCTAAAAATGATCAAGTCCCTTAAAGAAAAAATTGCCTAAAGATACTTGGCACCATTGCAATTATGGTCTAAACGATGACCCACGCCCGTACCTCTCACGTCCTAACACAAGATTGTCCACCAAATACAATGGTGGAACAAAATTGTTAAAAGGGTTAAAACATAGCAATAATCTTTGAGAAAATTTAGGAGTAGACAAACTCTTGGTTACTTTCCAATTTACAAAACAAAACACTTGCCTATTTTTTTCAAAATAACACATCACAATATACTTTCAAAACAAACTTTCAAAAACATTGAAAACTTTTTCAAAAGACATACACCTTGGTATACATCCCAACATGGATCATTACAAAGGTTGCCACCACATTGGCCTCTTTTCAAAACATTTTTCAAACCCACACACACAAAGCACCATTTCAAACAATTGAAAATTAAGGCAAGTTGATCTAAGCAAGTAACTAAGAGCCCATGGATAACCATGGATAGAAAGGTGCTAATACCTTCCCTTTCTATAATCTACTCCCCGAATCCAAGAAAACATCTCAAAGATTTTTTTCCTGTGCTTTTTAACCTTTCCTTAGGATAAAATAAAAAGTCGGTGGCGACTCTTGCTCAACCGAAACATTTGCGAAAACAAACGCAAAACCATAGTCAGTTCTCCCACCGTATCACAGAACTGGCGACTCTGTTGGGGAGTAAATTTAAAAGTGGAGTAACCTTAGGGCTTAGATCACCCTCTTGCATGACTAATTGTTTGATTTGATTGCTTTATATCTTGGCTCTCTTGTTTGGGTTTACAATCCTACACCCGAATTTTGGGAAACATTCATAGATAGCAATACGTTGTGGAAACTGTGCGGGGTATACCAACACGGTCGAAGCAATAGCTATATTAGTGAGTACCGGTAACCCTTGAGTTCAATCAAGGAGAGTACGGGGCCGCTGAGTGATGTCACTAAGCACTAATGACCTAGAACCTTACTTGACCATCTTGGCCTTTTATTAGGGGTAGTGAGATGACCGGCTTTGGTGCAGTCCGAAGTTGGTAGATACTCGATACTACACTCATTGAGGGTTGTTTTCTTGGAATATTTTGGTCGCTAGTTAAGTGGCTAAACCAAAACAATGAACGATGAAAACAATCCAGTGATATTGAGCTCCTTAGAACCCGGTTATTATTTATAGGACAGGTTTTTAAGCCAACTACACTCAAGAGGGTACTTACCTATGAAACCCCATGCAAGCCTGAAACTAGGGTTTGGTGTGATTTGCTTGTACATATGTTTGTGCATACATCATGAACATCATAAAGCATCATATGCATTCACTAACCATTTCAAGGGTTTGGAGCTTCATCTTTGTTCTTGTTTTGTAGGTCATGGAAATTCCTCGCAGAAAAACCATCCAAGTCAACCTTGTGAGAATCTCTCCTCAGCTCAAGGAGCTCACCTCAAGAATTCCGGAAATCTCATCCTTCAGTGAAAGACATGGTAGACTGCTCAGCTTAGTCAACACCAACATTGAAGAGGATATGATGAAAGTGCTATTCCAGTTCTTTGACCCTCTTCACCACTGTTTCACTTTCCCCGACTACCAGTTGGTTCCCACTTTGGAGGAATTTTCTCAACTCCTGAGAATTCCTATCCTTAATCAACTACCTTTCAACGGTACGGAAAAGGAACCAAAGCCTGAAGATGTTGCTCGAGCATTACATCTACAACCTTCTGACATCAAGGGGCATTGGGAAACTAGAAGTGGCGTCAAAGGTTTCTTAGCAAAATTCTTGTTTGAGAAGGCACAAGAGTGTTTGAATTCATTGGACCTACAAGCCTTTGAAGAGATTGTGGCACTCCTTATCTATGGGTTGGTCTTATTCCCAAATTCTGACCAATTGGTAGATGTCAACGCCGTCAAAATCTTCTTGTCCAGAAATCCAATACCAACATTGCTTGGGGACATTCTTCACTCATTTTACACACGAACAATGAGAAAGAGGGGTGTTCTCATGTGCTGTACTCCTCTCCTTGCAAGGTGGTTTATTTCGCACCTTCCACAATCTGTCTTGAAGAATGACCAAGGCTCAAGGTGGTCCCAACGGTTGATGACTCTTACTCACTCTGATGTACATTGGTGTTCTCGGTCCAGAGAAAATGTCATCATCGTCGATCGTTGTGAAGAGTTTCCTAATGTTCCTTTACTTGGAATTAGAGGGGGTATCACCTACAACCCTTGCCTAGCTTTGAGGCAATTTGGATATGCACGAAGAGATGGCCCTCACGACATGTTGATTCCTGACCTAGTTTTTGACTTCGACAACGATGCGCAAGGACTTCGCCAAAGATTCATCAGAGCTTGGGGAAGGCCCAACAAGGTTGATAGCAAGACACTGGGACACAAGAACTCCATCACTCTTGAACCTTATCTCAAGTGGGTACGAGCCCGAGCCCAGAGTCTAATGATGCCTTATCCTCATGTTCTCCCTGTGATTAAAGAGCCCGTCAAGGAAGGAGAGGTTCCCTACACCATCCTACATCCTGACATGCCTACATCATGGGAGGAGATGCAGAAGAGTTGGATCCAACTCAAGGAGGAACATAACACTTTTGAAGCCAGCTTCTACGCCAGCGAGAAGAAGGTTTTAGAGCTCACCCGCCGACTCCATGAGCAAGAGGCCCTTAACACCTACATTGCGCCAAAGAGGATGTGCAACGTCTTTTTACCTTGAGGTGTTGTTTTTGTAATATTTGGCCCATGGGGCATTTATGTACTAACAAATCTTTTCTTATTAATATGACGTGCGTTCTTTTTGTTTGCAACAATTGTGAATTTCTAAAACCCTTGAATGCATTGCATAGATAGCATCTCATGCATCATGTGCATAACAGGTACCCATTTTTCTACAGGTTGCTTAATCTTCTTCGCTGTTTATTTGGAACAGTCATCATGAATCCAGACTCATCCAGTGAGCAAGCAATCAAGGCCCTTCAGGCCCAAGGTGCCCAGTTTCAAGAGATGGTCCTAAGCCTGGCCCAAGGTCAGCAAGAGTTGAAGGCTCTGCTCCTAAAGAAGAAGAAGAAGAAGAGGACTGCGTTATTCAACACTGGACGCAGGTTTGGGAACACACTCCATAATAAGGCTGATCCAACTACTTCCTCTGCAGAGAAAGACAGTCCCCAAGGGGGAGAAGCTCCTAGTCCTGCAGTCTCTGACAACGAGACGGATTACAATGACGAATAATACCCACCCGCTACTGACAGATACAAGCAATTAGAAGACCGCTTGAGTGCCATGGAGATTCAAAATGTGCCGGGGCTGGATTTTGGAGATTTAGGGTTATCTTCTGGGGTGATAATCCCACACAAGTTCAAGGCGCCTGCCTTTGCCAAATACGACGGGGCCTCCTGTCCAAAGCTGCATCTCAGATCGTACGTAAGGAAGATCCAACCTTACACGGCAGACAAAAATCTTTGGATCCACTTCTTCCAAGATAGCCTTTCAGGGTCACAACTTGAGTGGTTTTATCAGCTAGATGGAACCAGTATCCGACATTGGGAAGATTTGGCTACCGCATTTTATAGACAATATCAATACAATTCTGACCTCGCTCCTACGCGTACCCAACTTCAGGGTATGTCATTAGGAACGGGCGAAGGATTCAAAGAATATGCGCAAAAATAGAGAGATTTGGCTGGCAGGGTGCAGCCTCCATTGACTGACCGTGAGCTGGTTGACATGTTTCTAGGGACCTTGTCTGGTCCATTCTTTAATCATCTGGTTGGCAATTCCTCTGCTGGGTTTACGGATTTGATCCTGACGGGTGAAAGGATAGAAGCTGGCATCAGGTCAGGAAAGATACAGAAAGCTGCCTCCGCAAGTATTGAGAAGAGGCCTTTCAAGAAAGAAGCAAGTGCCGTCTATGGTCCTAGAAGACAAGTCAAGCCAGAAAGCCGCCAAGCCGTCAATGACTTGGTCATTTCAAAACCTGTTGCTGCTCCTCAGCAGTACAATCAACAAAGAGGTGAAAGGCCCAAGAGGCAATATACTCGGCTGAGTATGACCTTGTCACAAATCTTACCGCAACTGTTATCAACCAACTTGGTGACCATCAAAGAGGCTCCGAAGGCCGTGAACACTGCATCTCCTAAATATAACCCAAATGCCCGTTGTGCTTATCATTTTGATAGCCCCGGGCATGCTACTGATGATTGCTGGGCCCTGAGAAATAAGGTGCAAGACCTTATCGACGCGAAGGAAATTCAGTTTGAGGCGCCTGAGAGGCCAAATGTTGTAACTGCTCCTATGCCCCAGCATAGAGTAAATGCCGTCGAGGAAGATTTGTATGCTGTTTCGGTGAATGATGTTGCTACCCCTCTATTGACTGTTAAGAGGAACCTACTGCTAGCCGGTTTATTTCCGGGTTGTAGCAAGGGTTGCCTCCTGTGTGCTGTTATCCCTACCGGTTGTCCGCTGCTGAAATCAGGAATCCAAAGCCTGATGGATAGCAAAGAAATTCTGTTCAAGAAAAATGCTGTTCCGTTTGTTTCCACTGAAGAAGTATCTGTCGTCACAATTTTCAACAATCCTACCAAGGCTCTCCCGAAGAAGCCAGTCCAAATTATGTCTGTTGCACCCATTACTGTTACTGTTCCGGGGCCTCACCCCTATGAATCTAACAAGGTTGTCCCATGGCACTATGGGGCAGACGTGTATGTGCTTGGAGTGAAGCAGGAGTTCAACACCGATACCAGTATCAGTAACATCACTGGTCCCGCCAAGATTACTCGCAGTGGCAGGCTCTTCTCGCCTGACATTGCACCGCCAGTTATCCGAAAGCCTCTTATCATCACACTCGCAAGTGTGCATGTTCCAAATCAAGTTCCTGTGTCTACTACTGCCGCTGAGTCCTCTGATGCTCGGGGCAAAGAAGTTGCAACCGATTTGCCTGCCAGGACGGAGGCACCAAAAAAGACTGCTGTTGAAGCCTCCCAACAAGAGATGGAGGAAATCCTTAAAATCATTAAAAAGAGTGACTCCAATGTCGTTGAACAGCTGGGGCATACCCCCTCCAAAATCTCTATGCTATCATTGCTGTTGTGCTCAGAGGCCCATGCAAAGGCCCTGATTTCATTTCTGAAAACGGCCCATGTGCCGCAAGAGACCTCTGCAGATCAGTTCACTGACTGTGTGGCTAATTTGACAGCTGGTAATGGTTTGGGGTTCTCAGATGCTGACCTTACCGCCAAAGGGAAAAATCATAATGATGCCCTGCATGTTTCCATAGAATGCAGGGGCACTACTCTCGCACAAGTGTTGGTGGATACCGGTTCTTCCCTGAATGTTTTGCCCAAGAAGGCCTTAGATCGCTTGGATTGTGAGGGCCTGGAATTGAAACCTAGTAACATCATTGTTAGAGCCTTCGACGGTTCTAAGAGGATGGTGCACGGTGAGGTAGACATTCCTATTCGTGTGGGTTCCCAAGTCTTCGACTCAACGTTCTATGTAATGGATATTCGTCCATCTTATTCCTGCTTGTTGGGTCGACCCTGGATTCACAAGGCTGGGGCAGTAACATCCACTCTACACCAGAAGCTCAAATACCCTGTCAAAGGGAAGATTGTTACTGTCCAGGGTGAAGAGGAATACATGTTAAGTCACTTGAATTCATTCCGGTATATCGAGATGGACGGGGAGTTTATTGAAACCCCCTTTCAGCATTTTGAAGAGGTACCTCCAACGTTGGTGTCGGCTGAGACAGTGGTTGAAGAAGACTTTCCTCTGAAGATGGCTTCCCTGAAGGATGCCTGGGCTGTTATCGAGAAAGGCAAGTGCGCAAACTGGGGTCAACTTCCTGACTTCACTCAAAAGACCGACAGGTTTGGGCTGGGCTTCACTGCAGAGGCTCAGAGGGCTGTTCGCAAGGAAAGGATCAGAAAGGCTCCGGTGTTCATCACCAACCCGAGGGTGAATGCTATCGAGGAAGATGTAGAGGAAGCAGAATTTGACGGTTGGATCTATCCAACCACCAACAACGGACGAAGCAACTGGACGGAAAAGGATTTTACACCTATTACATTTGTCACGTAGTAATTAACTCTTTTGATTTTCAATTTGTAACAAACAATATGTTGAAACTTTTATTGGCTCGGTGTCCTACCCGGGGCATCGTAGCTCTATTTGTGAGGGCTTTTTGTATGACATTTCCATATATCATTAATCAAAGCATTGGACGTTATTGCATTTCAAATCTTGTGCTCTTTTTCTTTGTGTTATATATTGCAAAACAGCTATATTTACACACACTCACTTATACAGGTTTCAATCCACTTTGGATCTCACTGGTAACGGCTCTGCTACCACCAGTTATGACTTCGAGAATCCGATCAACTTGGCCGAAGACGAAGGTGAAGATGATTGCGAAGTGCCTGGTGAACTCGCAAGACTGCTACTCCAGGAAGAGAGGGCCATTCAGCCGCATGAAGAGCCCGTGGAAACAGTGAACCTGGGTACTGAGACAGATAGAAAAGAAGTCAAGATTGGTGCCAATCTAGAGCTCAGCGTGAAGCAACGATTGAACCAGATGCTGCATGATTACATGGAAATCTTTGGTTGGTCTTACGAAGACATGCCTGGTTTGGATGCCGACATTGTGGTTCATCACTTTCCTACCAAG
This sequence comes from Vicia faba, assembly GCA_948472305.1. Lineage (NCBI taxonomy): Eukaryota > Viridiplantae > Streptophyta > Magnoliopsida > Fabales > Fabaceae > Vicia > Vicia faba. The sequence goes on from OX451739.1 coordinate 1,425,256,180, forward strand.
GAAGACTGCACTCCGGTAAAGCAAAAGGTCCGCCGTATGCGCCCTGAAATGTCCGAAAAGATCAAAGCTGAGGTTATGAAGCAATTCGATGCCGGGTTTCTAGCAGTGACTTCTTACCCTCAGTGGGTTGCCAACATGGTGCCGGTGCCGAAGAAGGACGGTAAGGTCAAAATGTGTGTCGACTACAGGGATCTAAACAGGGCAAGCCCCAAGGATGATTTCCCCCTACCTCACATCGACGTTCTTGTTGACAATACTGCTTAACACAAGGTGTTCTCCTTCATGGATGGTTTTTCAGGGTATAATCAGATCAAGATGGCTCCGGAAGATATGGAAAAGACTACCTTTGTAACTCAGTGGGGCACCTTCTGCTACAAGGTCATGCCATTCGGGTTGAAAAATGCTGGGGCAACCTACCAACGTGCCATGGTTGCTTTATTTCATGACATGATCCATCATGAGATTGAGGTATACGTTGACGACATGATTGCAAGGTCTCAAACTGAGGAGGAACACCTTGACCATCTGCGGAAGCTGTTTGACCGATTGAAGTTATACAAGCTGAGGTTGAATCCCAACAAATGCACCTTTAGGGTGAGGTCCGGAAAATTGCTAGGTTTCATTGTAAGCGATAAAGGTATTCAGGTGGACCCTGCCAAGGTAAAAGCCATACAAGAGATGCCGACTCCCAAGACAGAGAAAGAAGTCAGAGGCTTTCTGGGACGACTGAATTACATTTCCCGATTCATCTCGCATCTAACTGCTACCTGTGAGCCAATCTTCAAATTGCTGAAGAAAGATCAAGTAGTACGTTGGAACGATGAATGTCAGGCTGCTTTCGAAAAGATAAAGGAGTATCTCCAAGAGCCACCCATTCTTATGCCACCAGTGGAAGGGAGACCTCTGATACTATACTTGACAGTGCTTGACAATTCAATGGGGTGTGTGCTGGGGCAGCATGACGAGTCTGGCCGAAAAGAGCACGCTATTTATTACCTGAGCAAAAAGTTTACCGACTGTGAGTCTCGATACTCACTGCTCGAGAAAACTTGATGCGCTCTGGTATGGGCTGCTCGCCGGCTGAGACAGTATATGCTGACTCACACTACTTTGTTGATTTCTAAGATGGATCCCATCAAGTACATATTCGAAAAGCCTGCTCTGTCTGGAAGAATAGCCAGATGGCAAATGATCTTGACAGAATATGATATCCAGTATACAACTCAAAAAGCAATCAAGGGAAGTGTATTGGCAGACCATTTGGCACACCAACCTGTGGACGATTACCAATCATTGAACTTTGAATTTCCGGACGAAGATATCATGGTAAGTAACTGATTGTGAAGTACCTGGACCGGATGAAAGACCTGAGGAAGGATCCCGATGGTCTATGCATTTTGACGGAGCCTCCAACGCTTTGGGTAATGGTATTGGCGCTGTAATCATATCCCCCAAAGGAACTCATACTCCACTCAACGCCCGGCTGTGTTTTAACTGCACCAACAACATGGCAGAATATGAGGCATGTATCATGGGTCTTCAAGCTGCAATCGACTTAAGGATCAAGTTTCTGAGTGTCTTCGGAGATTCCGCTCTCGTGATCAATCAGATCAAAGGCGAGTGGGATACGAAACACCCAAATCTTATCCCTTACAAGGAGTATGTACTGACTTTGCTTCCCCACTTTGAAGAGATAACTTTTGAACACTTCCCAAGAGAGGAGAATCAGTTAGCGGACGCACTAGCTACGATGTCTTCAATGTTCAAAGTCAAATGGGACAATGAGGCTCCCCGGATCATTATCTGGAAATTGGACAAACCTGCATACTGCTGCGATCTTGAGGCCGAAAAGGTGACTGAAAAACCCTGGTATCATGAGGTGAAGAGATACTTGGAAACTCAGGAATACCCTGAAGGTGCATCTGTCAACGACAAGAAGTTCATGAGAAGGTTTGCGGCAAAATTCTTCCTCAGCAACGGCATTCTCTACAAACGGAATCATGATTCAACTCTACTGTGTTGTGTGGATAAAGCTGAAGCAGAAAAGATCATGGCAGAGCTGCATGAAGGTACCTTTGGAACACATTCCAGTGGACATACCATGGCAAGGAAAATCCTTCGGGCAGGATATTTCTGGTCCACAATGGAAGCCGACTGTTACCAACATTCTCGAACTTGTCATAAATGCCAGATCTATGCTGATAAGCTGCACATCCCTCCGGTTCCTCTGAACGTCCTGACGGCACCTTGGCCTTTTGCAATGTGGGGCATCGATATGATCGGTGAGATCCGACCAACGGCATCCAACGGGCATCGCTTCATCTTGGTAGCAATTGATTATTTCACGAAGTGGGTTGAGGCAGCTTCCTACGCCACCGTAACCAAGAGCGTCGTGGCACGTTTCATCCGGCATAACCTGATCTGTCGATATGGCGTCCCAGAAAGAATCATTACGGACAATGGTACCAATCTTAACAACAAGATGATCACTGAGCTCTGTGAGCGATTTAAGATACAGCACCACAACTCTTCTCCTTACCGGCCGAAGATGAATGGAGCTGTCGAAGCGGCAAATAAAAACATCAAGAAAATTGTGCAGAAGATGACAGTGACCTACAAAGATTGGCACGAAATGTTACCGTTTTCTCTTCATGGGTACCGTACCTCAGCAAGGACGTCAACCGGGGCAACTCCTTTTTCCTTGGTCTATGGCATGGAGGCAGTGTTGCCAATTGAAGTCCAGATACCCTCTCTCCGGATAATGAAGGATGCAGACTTGAGTGAAGATGACTGGATCCAGACTCGACTTGATCAATTAAACTTGATTGACGAAAAGAGACTCACCGCTATCTGTCATGGTCAGACATACCAAAAACGGATGATCAGGGCATTTAACAAGAAAGTCAGACCACAAGAGTATCAAGTTGGGGACCTGGTAATCAAGCGCATCATCCTTCCTCAAAGTGATCCCCGGGGCAAATGGACCCCTACATACGAAGGGCCATTTGTGGTTAAACATGTGTTCTCAGGAGGAGCCATGATTCTAACCACCATGGATGGTGACGACCTTCCTCACCCCGCCAATGCAGACATAGTAAAAAGATACTACGCATGAATAAAAGACCCGCTAGGTTGACATACCTAGGCAAAAATAAGGGCTTCCCGGCGAACCAAAAGGGTTCGGGCAAAAATAAGGGATGAAATGAAAAAAAATCTGTACACCCGGCAAGTCGAAAACCTGAAAAGGCGGCTTGGGCAAAAATGGGTATCCCGATGGACTGAAAACCCGAAAGGGCGGTCCAGGCAAAAGTTAGGGATAAAGCGTAACACTATGTCTCATTAGGGTCACCTTACATCCAGAATTCGGCATCAACTATCTGGCTCAGACTTCGGCATCGATCAATCAGCTTCATCTTCAACTAAGCAGCAAAGTGATGAGACGCTTGAAGACATAAAGGCGGTAGCAGAGTTAGAACCCAGTGGGGATTTTGTTCACATAGCTGTTTTGTTTCCTTTTCAAAATTGTATAAACATTATGTTATCTGGCGACGTTCTCTTACTAGGACGTCAGCCTCGTGTACAAAAACGCCTATTTACAGGCAAATTTCAAAATTAATACGAGTTCACTTTTCCAAACAAATTGCCAATTGTTTTTTTTCTTTTCTGTTTTGTCTTGCGAAGAACGTCCAATGTTCATTTTTGATATATGCATTTGACATTAAATTGCTAATTCATAAGTACTTGCACATGAAACAAAGGACTAATTACAGGTGACATCTGAAGTAGGGGCAATGTAGAATTGTCCAGGCAGTCTAGTTGCTTTGTCCGCCGAGGTACCAAGGTAGATTCAACTGAAGAATGTGACCAAGTTACCTCAACTCCCCACAGAGTAAGACAAGATTCAGCAATACTCTCCCCAGGAAGAGTTAGTCTATCATCAGCCCTACAATAGGCACCTTATTCCCCTGGCAAGTCAGCAATACTCTTCTCCAGCAGATTTAGTTTACGATCAGCCTAAAGGAGGTTGGGTATCCCCAGAAGATATCAACTTTCCCCAGCGGTATAGGCATTCCTCAGCAAGCATCCCCGGCAGTCTTGATCTAAGATTGTTCCCCGGCGGAATACAGACACCCCAGTGGAACCATTTACCAGTACAGTCTGAAGGTTTCCCCAGGAAAGTGGAAATCCATTATCCCCAGTAGATTCTGGAAGCTTATCCCCTGCAGAGTACGGACGTCTCTCCCGGGTTTTTATTCAAAGTTATTCCTCACAAGGGCTTATAACTGGGTTATCCTCAGCTAATTGCCACGGAAGACCATCCTCAGCGAAGTTTTTTCCTAGCCCCAGCGGAGTTCATCAAAGTTCCCCAACATAACTTATCAACACAATCCCCAGCAAAGTTAATCATTATTATCTCCAGCAAAGTCCATCATTGAAATCCTCGACGGAGCTCTCATCAAAACTTCAGCGAAGCATCTCTTCCCACAGAGCAACTCCCCTCAGGGTAATCTCTCCAACAAGTTTATTCCCCAACTGAGCCATCTTCCCCTACCGGTGTATTCTTGCAAGTCATCATCCCCAGCGGAAGCAAAGAGCTTTACTCTTCAACATCAGCCCAGGATTTAATTCCCCGGCCGGTCGTCAAGGATTTATTTTCCTAGACGAAAATACATTCATAAACATTTCACATTTCATACATCTTGCTTACATACATGATAAAGTGCATACAACACTATCTCATTTTGAACATCATAACATCATGCATTTCATACATCATGACATTACATACAACTGATGTTTTGCCTTTTCAGGGAAAAAGATAATCCAAAAGACAACTACCTTCAACTGTCACAATTCCATATTTGATTCCTGTTCCAGCCAGGGCATATCTGTTGACAACATTTTCCAGATTCGATTCCTGTATCCAGCCATGGCATATCTGTTGACAACAATTCCAGATTCGATACCTGTATCCAGCCAGGGCATATCTGTTGACAACATTTTCCAGATTCGATTCCTGTATCCAGCCAGGGCATATCTGTTGACAACAATTCCAGATTCGATTCCTGTATCCAGCCAGGGCATATCTGTTGACGACTATTTCCAAACTCGATACCTGTATCTAGCCAGGGCACGTCTGAAGAGTTTGAAGATTCGATTCCTGTATCTAGCCAGGGCATATCTATTGACGACTATTTCCAGACTCGATTCCTGTATCTAGCCATGGCACGTCTGAAGAGTTTCCAGATTCGATTCCTGTATCCAGCCAGGGCATATCTGTTAACGACTATTTCCAGACTCGATTCCTATATCTAGCCAGGGCACATCTGAAGAGTTTCCAGATTCGATTCCTGTATCCAGCCAGGGCATATCTGTTGACGACTATTTCCAGACTCGATTCCTGTATCTAGCCAGGGCACGTCTGAAGAGTTTGAAGATTCGATTCCTGTATCCAGCCAGGGCATATCTGTTGACGACTATTTCCAGACTCGATTCCTGTATCTAGCCAGGGTACGTCTGAAGAGTTTGAAGATTCGATTCTTGTATCCAGCCAGGGCATATCTGTTGACGACTATTTCCAGACTCGATTCCTGTATCTAGCCAGGGCACGTCTGAAGAGTTTGAAGATTCGATTCCTGTATCCAGCCAGGGCATATCTGTTGACGACTAATTCCGGATTCGATACCTGTATCCAGCCAGGGCACATCTGCGAGCAACCGATTGTAGATTCGATACCTGTATCTAAGCCAGGGGGTATCTGCAAGAAGAGACTGAAGATCAACACCTGTAACAGGCCAGGAAACCATCTTCCTTTCTCAAAATACACAAGTTCTCACTAAGGAATCTCTTACACGATCGACACTTCCAAATGGCATCTGTAAGCCCATTCCCGACAAGGTTCTGTCACATCTCCAGATGGAATCTATAAGCCCATCTCTCTTTCCACCATCTCTCCAAATGGCATCTATGAGCCCATTCCCGCCATCTCATTGCTGATACTCTACTATGCGAGTGCAAATTTCCGGGCACTCTAGTGTCCAATCTCCTTTTACCTTCGAGTCGCGAAAGGCAAAATTGCCAATCTAACTCTTCAGGTTCAAGAAGATTGAACAGGGGCAACTGTTGTACCCCGAAATTTGCCCTCTCTTTCTTCAGGAAATCATCTTGGATTTTCAAGGTCCCTCTGAAACAAATCCAAGTCCTGAGTTATCATTTTTTTACCCAAGCAGACCATTTACAAGAGCAAGGTGATCACACAAGCTCTAAAGACAACGCTTTTATCTTGAGAAAAAAAGTTAAATTCTAAACACTTGAAATGTTTCTTTAAAAAAAAAGAGTGTTTAAGAAAAAATCAGCGTTTCAGAACTTCTGGACCAATTCCGGATAAAAACGGTCAGAAGTTGCAAGCTTGGCTCAGCGTAGTCAGAAGTTGGCTCTTCAGCAGCTACATCAGCTCAATCAGAAGTTGTAAACGTGGTTCAGTATGTAAGCCTCAGACAGAACATGACTCTTTCAGCAGTTACGCAAGCTCAGTCAGAATTTGCTAAAAGAGATGCAAAAGAAGCAGGGAAGTCTGAAGGCTCTTTCAGAACATGCTGAAATCAGAAGGTGAAAGGGTCAGAAGAGTGGGTGTTACACTGATACAAAATCTCTAAGCCCAGGAGGTCCAGAAGCAAATCCAAGGAACGTATCAGAAAATCAGGAGAATCCCCAGAACTTACTAAGACAACAGGAAGCCAAGGCCAGAGCATGGTTTACGCTGTTCTTTTTGAAACAGAACTGCTGATTCAACGTTGGTTTCCATTACCAGAATATTGATGTTGATAGGTCTTATCATCATTTAATGCTCATTAATGCTTCCAACCACTCCTGAACATTCATCCAAGTAATCCCTTCACGTGTGGCTTGGAAAACGCCTTTATGCAGATTCTGGCATGGGTTTACACGCCACCGCCCACTTAAGAGGTCACTTCTCTCCAATCCACGCCTGCTGGTGCAGCCTAGGCTGAAGGCTATCTGTTATCACAACTTCCCAGGAATTTCTGTCAAAGAACAATTCAAACTCTGTTGGCGCTTTAATGTTCCAGGCACCCACAAGAACTTTGCCTATAAATAGAGAGTCATTGTCCACTGCAAAAGGGCGTTCAAGAAACAGAAAAAATTGCTAAGAGAGAAACAGAAACCCTTAGCAAAATAGTGTTCTGAAACTCTGCCCAAATCTCCAGTTTGTTTCATAACTTTGAATTTCTCATCTTCAAACTTTATCCAATACCCAATTTTCTGTGTGAACTAAAAAACCTCTTTTCAAACTTCTGACCCTACATACGCATACACCTTCACCTGCCTTTTTTCCAAAAAAAGAATCTGTCCAGAACACCACCAGAGCCAAAAGCTAGCTTTCACCCACAAACTTTTCCAACAGCCAGGTAAGCACCTGCTGACCTTCATCACGCTGCTAAGCATCATCAGCTGTGCATACTCAAATAAACATAATGTAAATATCATGTTGTTGCTGTTTATATTCTGAGGATTTTCATACCTCAGAACGTTCTGAGCCAGTGTAGGACTTGCATGTGACCTTGTTGGTTCTTCCCTCTGAAACATTTTGACATTTGCTGGATTTGTTCCAAATATGTTTCTTGTTTTGTGGAATAACAACAAAATTGCAGATGTTCTGATTAGTACAGAGAAAAGCCAAGTGCTGACTTTGACGTTAGCACATCTGAAGCCTGTTTTGCTGTCAATGATATCAGAACCTCTGAGAGTTATTGCCTTTCCAGCAGAATCAGAACTTCTAGTTTCTCCACTACCAAACTTCTGTCTTGCAGCGCAGGGGGGTCAGAACTTCTGATTTCCCCACTAACAGGGTTCTGTTTTGCAGGTGCCAGAGTCAGAAGTTTTGACTCATACAGTTTAACCAAGAGGTTGATCATCGGGCAGCGGATCTGAGTCAGAACTTCTGATGACCTCTCGGCAGCGCGCTGGCTCCCTCTCTCTCTCTCTATATCTTGTTTTTTGCTATTTTCTTTTTTGTCTATTTTTCTCGTTGAACCCCCATGTACAAATGTGTATCCCCATCCCCTAATTGTTGTAATAGCGTAGGATTTTATATTTCCGCTTCTTATTGCTAGTAATTAGGACGTATATGGCAAGATAAAATCAATGAAATAGAAAATCCTAATTCAAAGAAAAAACTCTTGTATGCAATAAAACACACTTGCACACTAACACCCCTAGGGTTACATCCACTTGTTGCCTTTCAAAATTGGGCCATATTGCATGTTAGGTCTCTTTGGGCAAAACAAACAATTCAAATGATCATAGTCCCTCGATGACGCTTTCGAAAGTTGCCTAAAAATGATCAAGTCCCTTAAAGAAAAAATTGCCCAAAGATACTTGGCACCATTGCAATTATGGTCTAAACGATGACCCGCGCCCGTACCTCTCACGTCCTAACACAAGATTGTCCACCAAATACAATGGTGGAAAAAAATTGTTAAAAGAGTTAAAACATAGCAATAATCTTTGAGAAAATTTAGGAGTAGACAAACTCTTGGTTACTTGCCAATTTACAAAACAAAACACTTGCCTATTTTTTTCAAAACAACACATCACAATATACTTTCAAAACAAACTTTCAAAAACATTGAAAACTTTTTCAAAAGACATACACCTTGGTATACATCCCAACATGGATCATTACAAAGGTTGCCACCACATTGGCCTCTTTTCAAAACATTTTTCAAACCCACACACACAAAGCACCATTTCAAACAATTGAAAATTAAGGCAAGTTGATCTAAGCAAGTAACTAAGAGCCCATGGATAACCATGGATAGAAAGGGTGCTAATACCTTCCCTTTCTATAATCTACTCCCCGAACCCAAGAAAACATCTCAAAGGTTTTTTTCCTGTGCTTTTTAACCTTTCCTTAGGATAAAATAAAAAGTCGGTGGCGACTCTTGCTCAACCGAAACATTTGTGAAAACAAACGCAAAACCATAGTCAGTTCTCCCACCGTATCACACCTACCAAGATCCTATACAAACTCTTTATCTTGAATTTCAGTTTCTATATTCCAAACATTTTCTCTCCAAATTAGCCACAAATTCTTCATTCTCAATCATCATACAAACTTTCCATAACAAGAACCAAGCAATTTGAGCACAAAATCAAGTCAGAGAGGTTCAATTTCAGAGCTTATAAATAGAACTTCATTCAGGTAGTTTTCTCAACCAAATCAGCTCAAGTAAATTTCTACGATGTAGTCCATTCTTCTCTGAAGCTTATGATTCTTCTGGTTTGAATTTTCATGGTGATTTGATGCTTTAATTTTCAAATTTCATTTCATATTTTTGCTTTGGTAATTTGCAAATCGACTACGTTGTAGTTTATATAAATTTTTCATGAGGGTACGGTTAGGATTGTCTGGATTAGATGAATCCAATGATACCATTATGAGCTTCTAACGTTTCCATTTGAAGAATATCGTCCTTGCCCTATTTGCGGATGGTTGGAGGTTGAAGACGACCTACATGTCGTTCTTCAACCTATGACCTTAAGCCAATTATTTTAATCTGATTGGATGGGCTTTTGTTGCTTCCATACACACACATTGACACTAGTTCACCATGTATCCATACATATGGCCCATCCATATTATCAGCGTGTTTAAAATGGTCCAGATGCAACGTCCCTTGTTTTTTGATAACTTATTTTTTCCGATTTTTAAAAGATGATTCAGTGCTTTGTTCACTAAAGACCATAACATGCACAACGCACCAGATCTTTTGGATTTGATTACTAATGCATTTTGACAATGATCATATGGTCCACATTATTTTGGTTTCATTTTATTTTCTGATTTTTTTTAATTAATTTACACTTCAAAAAAATCATAAAAAACTCATTTCACATTAAATAATTATGAAAAATTTACTAAAAATATTTTTGAATAATCTCTTTCTGATTTTTATTTTTTCATAATTTTATTTTATGATTTCACATTTTTTATGATTTATCTCTTTATTTGATTTGTTTTAATTGTTTCAAAATATTTTTAAATCTTTTAAAATTCTGAGAAAATTACGGAAGGATACAATGATGATTTGGAAATTGTTGGTGACCTGATTTGATTTTTATTTTTAATTTTACTATTTTTATTTATTTTTATCTAGTTTGCTTGATTTTTATTGGTTTAAAATCAGTTTTATGTATCTAAAAATTGCCAACCTCTTTTCTAAAATTTTAAATAGCTTTTTATGATTTTATTATGGTCTTCTTGGAAATGGATTTGGTGTTTAGATACTCTTTGAGTATTTCATCAATAATTTCCAATTATTCGGCCATTTATAAGTCATTTTTATAATCTATTTGTTTTTTTTTATTTCCTTTTTTATTGTTTCTAATTTTGGGGTATTTTGGTCATACCTTGGTTAAATTTCTTTAACATCATTGAATCTAGGGTGTTGATAGGTTTTTAAAAAAAAAACCAAATCCATTAAATTAGATGAATGATGTTAAAGATAATTGAACCTATTTCTTGATTTATATTGAATTATGACCTTTCTTCTTTCATTTAAAGTGATCATTCGTAGGCCAAGCTTTATGCTTGAAATTGTCCAAGTATGATTGTGAAGGTGTGAAAAACACAATAAGGGGGGGGGGGGGGGGGGTTGAATTGGGTTTTAAAACAAAACTTTTCTTAAAAATAATCCCCTTTAGCTGAAAACGGTTTTTCTTCACTTTTGATAAGAAAACTAAACACGCAAGAAGGAAAGAATAAGTTATGTTTATACTAGTTCACTTGAATACTATCAAGCTAATCTAGTTCACCTGCCAAGGTGATTTCGCCTTATCAAACAAGGTCTTAATCCAATAATCTCACAGATTATTACAATGCACAAGCTAACTGCAAGTGACTCACGTACAACCTCCAAGACACACTAATCTTAGACTTCTCAAGGGTTCTGACCAACTAGTCCCTTGAGGCACAATCAAATAACAGTTTGGAAAAGATTTGTTTATAATAGATTTGCTTATACACAAGCTGATAGTAAACAATATTTCAAGAACAAATAGACTTAAGAAAATAAAGGAATGCTTATGAACAATCTTGTGAGACAACGTCTGAATTAGCAGCATTTTCCTTTAGTCTTCAAGCATATATATATAACCAATAGAATAACATATCTGTTGAAGGGCATTTCTGGAAATTCTAGAAAGCTGACAGGTTAATTCTACATGGGGGATAAGATCGTAAAATAGGTCCTTCCTTTCATGGTAGTGGAGAAAAATGTTTGTTTGTACCATATACTATTGTACCACATAACTTTATCTTCTTATCTTCTTAACTTCAGAGACTTTTGATTGAGCATGAGTTAGAAGAAAAGAAAATAACACCTGGGTCATCAGAACTTCATCTTCAGAGTCTTCAACACTTGGTCTTGAGAATCCTTTGTCTTCAGAAACATAAGTTTTTAGCATTTGAACTTGTTCATCAGAACTTGTCTTCAGATCTTTAGAACTTGGTTTCTTTGACCGCGTATTAGAGTCCAAATTTCAGAGCCTTCTGAAGTGGTTTGCTATTGTTCATTAAAACTTATGCAGCACAGAAACGGAACTTGGTATCTTCTAATGACTTGGCAACGCCTTTCATCAGAATCAGAACATATTAAATACTAAAAATAACAAACATTAGAGTACCAAATTTTTTCATACAAACATACTCGTCGTTATCATCAAAATTCAGAGGTATAATTGTATAACCAAATCTTGTTATAACAATCTCCCCCTTTTTGATGATGACAAAACTATGTATTTTGATGACACAATTTTGTACATAATCAGAAAGAGTATCAAAAATAAGAAAGATAAGAAATACTTATCCTTAATATGAAACCCCCCATAAATCTAAGACTTGATAAAGATCATATATCCTGATTATGAACCGTCTGGGTAAAACTCCCCTGGTTGCAATAGATCAGATGTTGAGATCATGAGAGTCTTGATTCTTGATGCCAATCATGCCAATTGAGATCTTGAAGCCTCACTGTCACTTAATTCAGAGCCTGATTATGAACCTAAAACTTTCAGAGCTTGATTTCAAAAGTTATACAACCTTGTTTAACACTTTCAAATCTTGATTCATATCAGAGTTCATGATTCTTGAAAAAGAAAATAATTCTACAGAAAAAAGTTTGTCTTGGTTAGAATCAAAGAAGTTTTTCAGAGAATTTGATTATTAGAATCAAAATATTACTTCAGTTATTTACTCCCCCTTTTTTTCATGATAAAAAAGGTAATTATGTGTGGAAAACATAAAAACATAAAAAGTAAAAGAAGAAACGGTGAAAAGAAAATAAGAAGTGGACAAAGCTATACTTCAATTGAGTTCAAAATGAAAACATCAGATATAAAGAATAAAAATAAAAGAAACAGACAAAAGCCTAAGGTTCAGAGAAAAAAGAAAAAAAATCTTAAGAGCCTAGGGTCAAAAAGAAGATGGTGTTGGAGCAGATAGCTTTTCCAGAATCAAGTGAAGCATGTCCTGAACTGAATTATTAACAACCTTCTTTTGAGTCATGCTTTCTCTAAAGACTTGTTGATCTTCTCTAATTACTCCAATTGCTTGTTCCAAACGCAGAATGGTAGGATCATAAGATGATACAACCATAGCTTCTTTCCTTTCCCTTTCTGCTTCTTCATCCTCTTGAGCCAATCTAGATACCTCACCAGTTCTATCATCTTCCTCAACTTTGATCCTGGCTTCTTTAGCTTCTCTAACCTCTATGGCTTCAGCCTCTCTTTGCTTTGCAACAAAGAGTTTGAAGACTCTGATTCTATCTCTTGCTTCTTCTCTTTCAGTCACCATTTGAACTCCAACAACTCTGGATGCTTCAGAAAAGCTCATCACCCTCTTAAATTCAGAAGACATCCATTTATAAAAAAGTTTCCAAGAATCGTCCAAATCCTAAGGCTTAGTACTTGTACTTGCTCCTTCTCGCAGCTTCGCAACCTTCTTCCTAAACTTGTTTTGAAACATGTTAATACATTCATCCAAGGTTTTAGGGACAAATTTTTCATAAACTGCTAAGGCAAGTTCTTTTACATAAGGGTTTGGTTCAGATGGTTGTTGAGAGAGATCAAGAAGATCATAATGGTGAATTGTTCTGAGGTGGAGATTTCAAAAGTTTCAGAAATAGTCCTTTCAGACATTTGATGGTCAAATGAGGGGTGTGGATAAGAATGGTGAGTGGGTGAATCATGGTAGATGGGTTCTTTGTTGGAGAAGGTGAATTGAAGTAAACTTTATGATATTGGTGAATGAAGGGTTTTGGAAGCTGGTTGAGGTGTACAAGTTTCAGATATGGAGGTGATAATGGGTGAGGTGAAGGTTTGAAGTGGTTCTGATGGAATGGGAGCTATGAGAGAGGGAATGGGGTTTGGAACATAAAAATGTGTTATTGAAGGGATTATGGTAGTAACAAAGATCAGATACAGATGTGGGGATGGTAGATGTTGGAACAGAAAAAGATGGAAAAGAATAAGTTTATGTAATGGAAGTTGTAGTGGATGATAATGCATTAACAATGTTTAAAACAACTTCAGAAACAGGTAAAAAAGTAGCAGACTTACTTGACGTTTCTAGATAAGTTTTCATAGACACATTCTTAGAAACTTCATACTTATCCTTCTTCTTCCTTCCAGGCTCAGAAGCCTCTGAACTTTTCTTCCTTTTTCCTCTTGAAGGATCAATTGAAACCAGAGGAGGAGGAAAATCATCGTATCTGAAGCTGGACATACCATTCCCTTCTTCCACCATCATCTGCACATAAGCATCAATGCCATCTGGACTATCCCATTAGGTAAACAAAGGGAAGTTATCCACTGGAAGTCTTCGGTTAGTGATGCTAGCAGAAGGAACCTTCAGAGGATTAATGCTGAATTTCTTTATCATCCCCATATTCTTCAGATTTTATGCATTGAAAGATTCTCCAATGCTAGGAGCTATATCCTTTGTGTAATGAAATTATTTAATAAAAAACTTCACCAAAACACTTTTCACAAAAATGTCAGTCAGAAGACGTCCAAAGGGGATGTAATTTGGAATCTTCTTGTTTGGATCATCTATGGTTCTTGTCTTTCTGATGGTGTCCCTCAGATAGTAAAACAAAAGAGAAGTAAGGCATATCTTTTGATGAGCCATCAGATAATACAACATGTACTTTTGACGAGCATTGAAAAAATCAGATGAACTAGAAGATGGTCTAGGGTTGATACAACCCAGGATGCTTTTGTGCCAAACCCTAAGGTTATCATGCAAATCCTTACTCTTGTATTCATTCTTATCAGGAGAGTAATTTTTTAATATGTATTGGTTGATAGTTTCCTTTAATAACTTAGACTTTCTATCCATTCCACGCAATCTTTTTCCTTCCAGATGCTTCATTCCAAGAAGATCTGCTATTGACTTCTCAGTTATTATGATTCTTTGACCTATCACGTGAGAAACCACACACAGGTTATAGCAATCATCTTTTTTCCAGAAATATTTCACCAAATCTTCATACATAGGACCATGAAGCCTCATGAAATAATGTTCCCAGCCTTGAGCATTCAATTATTCCCTTAGGTCACAACCGTTGGATGAGAATTGTTGAAATTAACCAGATATTCATGAAGAACAATCAAATCTTATGGTTGACTAATACAGTGAACCTGAATAGGCTTCTTTGTAATGTGGGTTTCATCAATGATGGGTACAGAGAATGAAGCAGTCACCATACAAGTTGAAGAACTTGGTGGAACGGTTGATGATGAAAACCCATAAGTGTTCATTGCTTATTCCAACCAATTCAAAAATTTACAAGCCTCTTGTTGTTGTGCGTTCATCATTGTTGAAGTTGTTAAAGAAGGTGAAGAACTTGATGAATAGTTGAGAGAATGAGGGGTTTAGGGTTTCTAATAAAAGTTTGGAAGTGAAGTGAGGATGTGTGTGTTAATGTATAGTGTTTTTAGAAGAGAGAGAAAAACTCAAAAGAAAAACAAACATAATAATTAGGAGTAATAAATGAGTGTAATTATTATGAATTAACCAATTCCAAGAAAAATCACACTGCTCATTGTATAGCTAAAGTAGAGTGTAATGATTTAGAATAATCAGGGGTTACACGCATTAATCAATGCATCTAATTAAGTGACATGTTTTAATATCCTCGGAGTCTGGAAAACCAAAAGGTTTCCATTTGATGACTGAGGTTCTGAATAAAAAGAAAATTCTTTTTATTTAAATCAGAATCTCATTTCTTCAGACTACGACTAAACATATCTCATTATGATGAAATCTTACTCTGGACAAAAGTCCATTTTTAGATGTCTCAGAATGAAAAGAAATCTATCTTCAGCTAAGGGTTTTGTAAAGACACCAGCCCATTGATGGTCTATATCTATGAATTTTAAAGATAAAATCCCTTTATGAACATAATCTCTAATGAAATGATGTTTTTTTCTATATGTTTAGCCCTAGAATGTAAAATAGGATTATTACTCAACAAATAGCAGTTGTGTTATCAGAAAAGATAGGAATGTGTCATAACCGGCAAAAAAATAAAGAGTCACCACCATTAATTTTTATCCTAAGACGATAATATAACATAATAACCCTAAAATTTCTACATAGATTCTAAGTTTTGGAATCTCTTTAGACGAAGGAAAGGTGTTAGAGACCCTTCATCTACCTTGTTCACAAGATACTAGGGTTTATGTTAAGGGTTTAGGAATAGGGTTTTAATTTTTAGTTAGGGGAACTCGCCACAATTTTTAAGTCATATGCCTATGTATCCTCTTATGAGGAATCAGAGTCCCAATTCATAGTTTGAAGTGTTTGATTAATTTTTTTATGGATTGTGGTAATATTTTGAATTCTCCTTTAACCAAATCCGAGTTTGTAAATATCGGAATCGTAGATGAAGTTTGAAGTTAATAAGAAATATTTATACAACCTTTTTTTGAAAATAATACTGTGATTGAATTATGTTAGTACAAAAAAAATTAGTATTTGGTTGTTTAGCTATTTTAGATGTGTTATGCAATATGAGAAAATAAGTTTGAATGATAGAGAAAAATATTTAATGAAATTAAAGAAAGGTTAATATTTTAGAAAAATATTTAAACTAATAAATAACTATTTTCCTAATTATTAAAAATATATCAAATATTAAAAATATCCAATAACTATTTATTAATAAAATTCTATTTATTGTAAAATGCTAAAATATGATAATAAGTGAATTAATAAAATAAGAAAATAAATATTTTAAAAGAATTAATAAAATAAAATCAAATAAATTAAGAGGCAAATGGGGGTGTATTTTTAAGTTCGTAGTAATAGCCAGCGGGTGTGAATGTCAGGGCCTAAATCCAGATATTGGATTTGGCCCAATTGCGCAGGGGGTGTACACGTTAGGCTTTAGTTAGAAAAAAAACATAGGGTGTTAAAAGAATTAGGCTTAGGCCTATGCAAAATAGTTGGGGTCTGTTGGGATTGTGTGAGCGAGCGTCTATGAGACTATCATGGGGATGCACTATCTGGAGAACATGATTAATATCAAAGGGTGGAGAGTGAGTGTACACGATAAGGAGGCGGGGGACTGCTGTACAACATCCCAATCACGTAACCAGAAATTGGCCGCGTATCGACGATCGAGAAAGGCAACAGAGGGATTATATTATTCTATTTCATTCATTCTTTTTTTCATTTTTCGCATCCCTTTATCTCTCTTCAAGTCACCCTCTCACTCTATTTCGTCTTCTTCTTCCTTTACACAACGAAAATAACAACATCGCAACCCTAAAACAAACTAGATCCTGGTGGAGGCAAACCCCAAACCACCACCATAAACCACCATCAGTCCTAACCCTAATTAACCAAAAACCCCCAAATTTTCAGAAATTCAATCACATCAAAGCTAAGGGATTTTTGGATTACCTTTGTGTTTTTTGTTACTTCTCTGATTCTCTACATGATCTCCCTATTATCTCCTTCTTCTTCTACCGCAGGTACATGAATGGTTGAGAGCAGCGACACTTGAAGCTTTTTAGGGTTTCTATTCAGAAACCCTAAATCATTTGGAAGAGCTCCGACGCTAGGTGGGTTTCGCAGTCGTGGATTCAAACTTCTTCTTCTCTCAACCTTTGAATTTTTTGGTCCCCCTTTCTTAATTGTTTTTAGGGTTATTTATAGGTTTTTTAGTTAGATATATTAGGAAATTTTGTTTATAATTTTCGGTTACAAATCTGAGATTGAGTGTAGATTGAACAAATTAGAGATTTGATTGAAACTTGCTATAAATTGATTCGTGTAAATGTATTATTTGATTTGTTTTGATTTTGCTCAATTTTATATTGTTTTGATTTATGTTTTGGGTTTGTAATTCGTTTACGATTTTGGGCTTGTAGAAACCGTCGCTTAGGGACGAAGGTTGGGGTAACGACGCCTCCGCTGGGTAGATTGCAAACTAGGGTTTTTTTATCAATTTTGACTTAGTCAAATAAAATAAAAAATAATAATAATAACATTATTAAAATTAATGTTGACTTAGTCAACAATAAAAAAAATGGGCTTCGCTAAGAGAGAAAAAACAATCGGGCCAACCATCTCTCCTCATTGGCTCCTTAGCTCTCCAAACACCCCCCACCTTTTATGAACTTAATAAAGATCATAAAGGGCCCTTAATAGGCTGCTCAGGATTCTAGGCTATTTTCCTGATAAAAATAAACACACCTCCTCTTGTTATGTTGTAAATGGGCCTTAAAATACTCTAATGGGCCATCAGATTTTGATGGTCCATTTGAAGCAATACACCCCTCTTTAAACCTAAATCCTTTTTTAATAAACAACACCCTTGTTTTAAGAAATTGTAAATACACTCCCTAATTTTTATTTTTAAACCACTATACCAAATATATATATATATATATATATATATATATATATATATATATATATATATATATATATATATATATATATATATATATATATATATATATATATATATATATATATATATATATATATATATATAGAGAGAGAGAGAGAGAGAGAGAGAGAGAGAGAGAACTAATTTAGTAATGAAATTATTAGAATTCAATCACTGTGGCTAAAAAGGAAAAGTTGACTATTGATAACCTAGGGCAAATTTGG
The DNA here is from genome assembly GCA_948472305.1 of Vicia faba. Taxonomy (NCBI): domain Eukaryota; kingdom Viridiplantae; phylum Streptophyta; class Magnoliopsida; order Fabales; family Fabaceae; genus Vicia; species Vicia faba. Next base: position 1,425,274,388 of record OX451739.1, read on the forward strand.
GGTATGACAACTGCCCATATTTAATCGCTCTTCGATTGGGGGTGTGAGAGTATGAAGGTCTCAGACATTCAGATAGGAGGGTTATTAAATAATGGAAGATCTCAAAATGTGACCAAAGGATTATAAGGATACATTGTACAACGTACCCCAGAGCATGAATAAATAGGCAAAGATGATGATGTATCATCCTAGCATAGTTTGAATAGAGTATGATTAAAGAGTAAGATTAACCTAGATATGACGACGCGGATAACTCGCCAATACTTAGAAAATAGATCGTAGATTCTTGCATATTTACCATAACCTAGGAGGTAAATAACACAAGCTTGAAGATTGACAATTTATTGTTGCATTAAAACTAACATAGCGGTTGCATCGTAGTTATTGTATATTCATCATAACCTAGGGAGAAAATAACACCACAGATAATTCACTGATGCTTCGAGACTAACATAATGAACTATAGATTTTTGCATACCTACCACAACCAAGAGGATAAACCATATGAGGATAGGCTTGTGTATTTATCACGACCTAGAGGATAAATAACATAAACCTGATAATTCATTATTGCTTAGAGACTGACACAATGAACTATATATTTTCGCATACCTACCAAAAACTAGAGGGCAGATAATACGAGGATAGGCTTGTGTATTTATCACAACCTAGAGGATATATAACACAAACCTGATAATTCAATATCGCTTAGAGACTAACACAATGAACTATAAAGTTTTGCATACCTATCACAACCTAGGGGATAGATATTTGAAAATTTCTTGTATAATCGAATCTTAGATAACTACACCAAAGATAATACCAGAGTTTACCGGTTTTGTCTTTTCTCAACCAAGGTGTTTGTTTGTTTTGCATAGATAAGCTATTTCAACAATAGACCCCAAGAAAGTTTGTATATTACACAAAGTAGATTTGAAAATGCCATGCACGATGTATATGCATAATTCCCTAGATTGATATAGAACCCAAATGTATATGCACCAATGTTTTGTATATGCACCAAATGTATTGTAAATATTGTCTGTTATTTTCTACTTTTAAACCATTGATTTTTTCTTTTGTGTCATCGAATCCCCAATGTTGTATGTTGCTTTATCATGGTATCTCCAAGTTAATTTGAACAAGGTGAATAATGTCAGCAATATTTTGATAATTGTATCGTAGGCGCAGGCGTAGGCATGGACGTAGACGTAGACACATGTGTTGATGTAGATGCAGATTTTCTTTCGACGTTTTTTTAACCAAAATTGCTTTTAATTATTTTTTCCATTTCCCAAAATAATTTCAATGCAATATTCACAAGAACTAATCGTAGTACTTTGCAAACCAGTCTGAAAAGGGAAAAAACACAACTGAAAGATTGAAAAGTAATTTGTTTTATTGGTAAAATGTTTTTAAATAGGCGATAGTACAAGATGCAGTTCCAGAAAGAGGTAATTACATAAAGTTTTAACAAAATTTTGAAAATGTCAATGGAAATGATAATTGTTACTGTTGTTTCTCCAATGTCCTTTTGATAACTCCAACCTCCTTTGCTTCTGAGTCAAACGATTCAGATTAATATCTCCCCTTCATGGTCGTAGTCGTGGTTCTTAGATCGCAGTCTATTTGTTCTTTATTTTGAATAAGATCCATAACTTTTTCTTGGACCGCCCTTTCGGGTTTTCAATCCACCGGGATAATAATTTTTTTGTTTATATGGCCCTAATTTTTGCCTGGATCTCCCTTTAGGACTTTGAATCCACCGGGATGCCCCTTTTTGCCAAATTCGCCTGATTAGGGTTACGACTAGCGGGCTTTTTATACATAGTAGTTTTTGACTGTGTTTGCATTCTCAGATGAGGTAGTTCTTCCCTATCCATTGTTGTGAGGATAAGACCTCCACCCAAGAATGTTGTTTTAACCACATATGGACCTTCATAGTTGGGTGTCCATTTACCACGTGAATATAAGCGAGGTATCAAAATCTTCTTGAGAATGAAGTCCTCTTCTTTGAAAACTCGAGGACGAACCTTATTATCGAATGCCTTCTTCATCTGCTTTTGGTACAACTGACCATGGCACAAAGTTGTTAATCATTTTTCTTCAATAAGGTTGAGCTGATCAAGTCGTGCTTGGACCCACTCTGATTCTTCAAGCTTTGTTTCCATTAGAACTCGTAATGAGGGAATCTCTACTTCAACAGGGAGTACTGCCTCCATGCCATATACAAGAGAGAAAGGAGTTGCCCCTGTGTTCTTTAGACCGAAAGGCATCACTTTGTAATAGAAGATGCCCCAAGGAGTCATGAAAGTATTCTTCTCCATATCCTTGGGTGCTATTTTGATTTGATTATAACCTGAGAAACCATCCATGAATGAGAATACCGATGCTTGGGCTGTATTATCTACCAAAACATCTATGTGAGGTAACAGGATATCGTATTTGGGACTTGCTTTGTTTAGATCCCGATAATCTACACACATGCGTACTTTGTTGTCCTTCTTGGGAACTGGCATGATGTTAGCTATCCAAGGTGGATAATCTACCACTACTAAGAAATATGCATCAAATTATTTAAGCACCTTTTCTCGAATCTTGTTAAACATATATGGACGGCTTCTCCTAAGCTTTTTTCTAACTGGATAACAACCTTCTTTGAGAGGTAACCTATGCACCACAATATCTGTATCTAATCCCGACATATCTCTGTAAGACCAGGAAAATATATCCATGTACTCCTCCAAAAGCTTGATCAACCTTTCTTTGACGCTTTCCTCCAAGGTTTCCCCTAGCCAAATCTCTTTTGGATCTTTCTTTGTGCCTAGGTTGATGACTTCAATAGATTCTTGGTGTGAATACAAGCTTCCTAAAGAAGTTTGATGAAGACAAACTATCATTGATCGCAAAATGGAATGGCTTAAGTCAAGACATCTTAATCAAGTCAAATGTATCCAAGTCTTTAAGAAATATTGCATGAACAAATCAAATGTCAAGGTATAAAGCATTCAACCACTCTATATGCATGCAAATGTTCAAAGCAATGTTTCATGCATGCCATAAATCTTCAAACATGTTTTAGAAATCACAACTTGATGGCTCTTATCTTTTCTCAAAATTAATTTTGCAGAAAAATCTTAGGGAACCCGGTTACCCAGATATGGTAACTGGTTATAACGCCCGTAATTTAACTAATTATTTAATTAAATTATTTTTGGAATATTTTAGAAGATGTGTTGTGATTAATTGGATTTAATTATTTTATTAAGTGGTGAAATAATATTAGAAGTATAATATTATTTGATGTGGGCTTGTTTTTAAAGGAATAGAAGTAATAAGGGGGTGTATTAGTTTTAAGCCCAATAAGGAATAAAGAATAATAGGTTATTTTATTATTGTTAGAAAGAATAGAGAAGAATAAGCAGTAAGAAGAATAAGGGTTGGAAAGAAGAACGTGAAGCTGTTGGAAAAGAGGAAAAACGGCAGAACAAGGTTTCAACCAGAAGATTATAGAGCGACCTTTAATCCAAGGTAAGGGTGGGGTTCGGACTCTATAATTGGGTTCATGATAATTGGTATGTGGGGTTAGAGGTGATTGTTGTCTTGTTCATAAATTGAATGTATATGATGTCGTATGATGACATTGATGAATTTTAGATGAATAATGATGTTCTGATGCTGTTTAATGGATGTAGAATTATAGGATAATTGTAAGTTATGATTATCTATGATTAGATTAAGTTTTTAGGGCTTAAACTATAGAACCCGTAGCGAAAACGCAGAGCAAATCGTAGAAATTATACAGGACAGAGCAGTATGCGTCGACCCCAAACATGATGTGTCGATACATGAAGGTTTAGAGACTCAGGATGAGTTGACACAAAGAGGTTTTGCATCGATACATGAAGGTTTAGAGACTTAGGATGAGTAAATACGTAGGAGCATGTGTCGATACATGCTGTGTGGTATACTCAGTATGAGTCGATACAAGAGAGGATGTGTCGACTCATGTTACTAGTTCAGTGTAGTACGCGTCGATCCAAGACGTTATGCATCGATCCATGTTTCCTGGTTTTTGGCAGAATCAGTTTGAGAATGTTGTAACTTGAGTTTTCGAACTCTGTTTGAGGTGTCGTTCGAAGCATTGAATAGCTAATGCGATGAGCTTTATTCTTAAGGGTTAAAATGAAGATAGGAAGGATAACCATAGGATTTGAATTAGTTCCTGTGATGATCGTTATGTTGGGTTTTTGGAGAAGAATGATGATGAGATGCTTAGAAGCTGCTGTTTGATTTGTAACAGTAGGATTAATAATAATAATAATGTAATATTACGGAATAGTAGTATGTAATGATTTAGTGATTTAGAAGTAATCCTTAGTTGCTTAATTAATTATAGGCAATATCTAGTATAGGCCTATGGCCAATGTTGTGAAATTGATGAGTTACTATCGTATTAAAGTAGAGCAGAGTTGTTGATGAGAGGTTATTAATGAAGTTGTGTTTGATGAATAAATGGTGTTTGATGAACAAATGATGTTTGATGAATAAATGATGTTTGATGACTTATTATGAATGATATGAGATGTTTGATGAAGAGATGTTGAGATGCTTTTGAGATGTAGGCCGTTGGCCAATGATGATGTTGTATTGAGATGTTGTTAATTATGGTGTTGTTATTACATTCATGATTGTGTCGCATACATTGCATTTTGAGATGGAGCTTATGCTCGTTGAGATGGCATGTATTGGCGAATATTGAGATGAAGGCTTATGCCTTGTTGATGCCTGTATTAATTGGCAAATTTTTGAGATGGGAGTTCTACTCCAAATGGTACCACATGCAATTGCATAGTATTGAGTCACATTATATGACTGCATAAAGAAGTGTGTATTGATGTGGTGAATGTGTATTATTATTGTTGATTATGAGATGAGAAGTGGTGATGTTATGTGATCTAATTTAATATATTAATTATCATGCGCTTTATTATATTGTTAGATATCTCACCCCTTCTGTTTGAATGTTTCCCTTATGTTGGTAACGTGCAGGTAATCGAGAGTGAAGGCTGTATACCTTCAGTAGTTCGATTCGGTGTCATTGCTCTGATATGTAACACTCGTGGGGATGAACGCTTGTTGATTTTGATTGTTGATTATTTAGTTGTTGAACTTTAAGTTGATTATTATTAAATTATGTTGTTTTGAAGTTGTTGTAATGATGACAAAGATGTTATTAAGAATTTCCGCTGCGTAGATGTTGAATTATTTAATTAAAGATGTCATGATTATGGTTCATCCGATGTTTTAAAAGTGTTATATATCCACGATGAATGCAAGGAATTTTGATAGAATAATTTGTGGCATCCCGATTCGTTTGCATGAATGATTTTTTTTAACTCTGATTTATTTATATAATTTGCAGGGGTAGAATTAGGGTGTTACAAAGTTGGTATCAGAGCAAAAGGTTGGTCCGACCTTGTCATTGAGTCGTAGTTGTCTAACAATCGAGTATTGTTAATTTTAGTTCTAACTGTTGTTTATGTTATAGTGATAAGTTGAGTTGGCTGGAAGGAATGATGTTGCACTTACTGCTGCTTTAGAAGCAATGGCTCATGTGATGGAAAATCAGCCGAATGCTGACGGGAATGCTGGATCTCGTAGCTTGGCGACTTTCCAGAGAGAGAATCCACCTACGTTCAAGGGAAAGTATGATCCTGATGGAGCATTGGAGTGGTTGAAAGAGATTGAGAGAATCTTACGTGTGATGGACTGCACTCCAGCGCAGAAGGTTCAATATGGGACTCATATGCTAGCAGTCGAGGCTGATGACTGGTGGCTAGAGACTTGTCAGAAGTTGGAAGCTACAGGTGCGAATGTCACTTGGGCTATGTTCCGAAGGGAGTTTATGAGGAAGTACTTTCCTGAAGATGTCCGTGGTAAGAAGAAGATTGAGTTTCTTGAGCTGAAGCAAGGGAATATGTCAGTTGTTGAGTATGCTGCCAAGTTCGCTGAGTTGGCTAAGTTTTATCCACATTACGTTGATGCAGATGCTGAGTTTTCGAAGTGTATCAAGTTTGAGAACGGGTTGCGCCCAGAGATCAAGAAGGCAGTTGGATGCCAGAAGATTCGTGTCTTTGCTGATTTGATTGATAGTTGCAGGATTTATGAGGAGGATAATAATGCTCATTACAAGATTATTTGTGAGAAGAGGGGTAAGCACCAACAAAATCGTGGTAAGCCTTATGATGCCCCAGTTGGTAAAGGTAAATAGAAAGTTACTCAGGGTAAGAGGACTAGTGGGGGAGATGCTCCTACTGGTGTGGTTTGCTTTAAGTGTGGAAAACCTGGGCACAAGATTAATGTGTGCACTACTAAAGTGAAGAGATGTTTCCGTTGTGGAAAGAACGAACATGTTGTATCGATGTGTGAACATAAGTATGTAATTTGTTTCAATTGTAGAGAAGAAGGGAACATTGGTAGTCAGTGTCTGAAACCGAAGAGGGCTCAGACAAGTGGTAAAGTGTTTGCTTTGGTTGAGGATCATACGGCTGCCGAGGACAGAGTTATCAGAGGTACATGTTTCATTAATAGTACTCCTTTAATTACTATTATTGATACCGGTGGTACACATTGTTTTATTGTTGCTGATTGTGTTGAAAGATTGGGTCTTATGTTATCATCTTTGAATGGGGAAATGGTCGTCGATACTCTAGCCAAGGGGTCGGTGACTACTTCTTTTGTGTGTTTGAAGTGTCCCTTGTCGATCTTTGACAGAGACTTTGCTGTCGATTTGGTTTGTTTACTGTTAAGAGGTTTAAATGTGATTTTGGGTATGAACTGGTTAGAGCATAACTGTGTTCATATTAACTGTTATGACAAGTCGGTGAAGTTTTCTACTCCTGAAGCAGAAGAAGATGGTTTGTTGTCTGCTAGACAGTTGAGGAATCATGAGAAGAATTATCCTACGCATGATTTAGAGCTTGCTGCAGTTATTTTTGTGTTGAAGTTTTGGAGGCATTATCTTTATGGTTATAGATTTGAAGTGTTTAGTGACCATAAGAGTTTGAAGTATCTTTTCGATCAGAAGGAGTTGAATATGAGGCAGCGAAGATGGTTTGAATTGTTAAAGGATTGTGATTTTGGTTTGAATTATCATCCAAGAAAAGCGAACGTGGTAGCTGATGTGTTAAGTCGAAAGACTTTACATATGTCAGCAATGATGGTTAAAAAGTTGGAATTAATTGAGCAGTTCAGAGCTATGAGCTTAGTTTGCGAGGTTACTCCGTGAAGTATTATGTTGGGTATTGTTGTACCCCAAAATTTTCCCTCCCATATTTCTCAATACATTTCAAGTGAGATCCTCAAATTGCTCAAGGAAGTCCAAGAGTTAACCAGACAAACTCTCTCCTAAGGCAGTCTATCTCAAATTAGGGTTTCATGTTGCATCAAGATAATTGAGTCCCAAGGATCCCAAATGCTCACCATTGTCCTAATATGTGTCTCAAGATCATCCATGTCAAGTTTCAAGCCTTGCAGAGGAAATTTGCTCAGTCAATTGCCCAAGAGCCTGAAAATCGACTGTGCTAGGGCAAAAGTCAATTGTGGCCCACACACAGTCAAACTTCAAGATTTTGGTCAACATTATCATTTTGAAGTATTATTCATCATTTGATCAAGGGTTGATCATGATTCCTCCAGGATTTCTCACAATTCATCAAAACTCAAAAGTTGATAAATTAGGGTTTTGCAGGAAAAGTAAACTCAACTTTGACCAAGCATAACTTTCTCATTTTTTATTAGAAAATGACCCATATATCATTTTTAAGAGGATGCAATACCCTACAATTCATCTTCATCTCCCAAGTTCAAAATATGCACTCACAAGAAGTTATGAATTTGGACATTATAGGTCATTTTGAAAAGTCAATAAAACATCTTTTTTGTCAAAGCTTCATACATGAACATGGAAGACTCAATTGAGATGAGACTAAAAGGGTTGCTTAGAGGACATCTCAAGATTTCTAAAAATTCCAAGAACACCCTCATAGAGTCAAAATTGAGGAAGTTATGCATGGGTGAAGTTGACCTTTTTTGTAAAATTGCCAAAAGTCAAATATGCCTCAAATTACAATTTTTGTCAAATGGGCCCAACTTTTTGTGCTTGTCTTGAGTTTGTAACATAGTCCACGACCCATGATCCATCCCTCTTGCCTTTATTTTATTTTTTGCATTTTATTTTGATTTTTATTTCAATTAAATCAAATTAAATCAAAATAAAATCATGAAAATATCAAAACTAATCAAAGCTTGAGATTTTATGCATGCTTAGGTCTCTTATACAGCTAGCAATGAAATCAAATCGTGCAAGGCTTGTTTGTACATAAAAAGATTGAATTTTTCTTGTTTTAGAAAGATTGGATACAAGTGTGAATCAAGGATCAAATCTTCATAATTGCAAAGATTGGATGCAAACTTGTAAACCTAATTCACTCAAGGCTACATATAGAACAAATGCAGACCAAATGCACAGGGGTTAGAGGCGTGAAAAGAGAAGGAGAACTTTCAAAAAATCAAGAACAAGTGGCAATCTGATTACATAGTTCCAGGCTATCTCAAGCCTTCCAAGCTATCTCATTCGCTTCCTGGGTGTTCAAGGAGTCTATCCCAATCACCAACAAGCATTTTTGTGCCCAGAAACGCAATGTAAGTGCCTCACGACATCCTTCCCTTTTTGAAATCGAATCTCATGAATTTGACATTGTTAGCATGATTGGTTTATATATTCTGAATCCTTGAAGCATTTGCAAGCTAATGGTAACAATTAATTGCATTTTTGCTAACCATACAGAGATCCACCATTGTTAGGTTTTCTGTGTTCGTTTTAGGGTTTTCTTATGCAGGTAAAATTGGCCCAAAAGAGGGATTCCATGGTGCTCACGAGGTCAAGACCAATTGATATATAGCATTAGTTTTCATTTATCAAGCTTGTATGAGATTTTGAAAATATGCAGGGGCTGTACCTACAGAAAATGTCTGTAGGTAAAAGTAGTTTTACCTAAGACGACGGACGCTGGGGAAGACGATGGTGTGGCACCCCTTGACTGGCCCATTTAAAATTTCGCGCGCTGGACAATTGGCATTTTGTGTTTTCTAATATAATGATTATTTGATATTCCATGTACAACAAGACGCGTTGGATCAGTTGGTCAGTGGGAGAGAGAAAAGGCCAAAGGGCCTGGGTTCGATCCCCAGGCCCCCTTGTTCTTCAATATTATTTTTCTATGCATAATTCCATGCGCAGGTTTCTAGGACATCCACCATACGCCCTTAATGATTAGCCAACCAGATGTCCAACAAATCAGATCCAATGCTTGGCATGTGAGGGTCTACCAAAGGCCTAGTCAAACATGCAACATGGAATCAGGAAGGTCAACGTGGACCAAGGCTTTTGGACTCAAAGATTGCTATGGACACCCCTCAATTGCTAGCATAACCAGGCCTAATTCTCTCTTTTCTTTTATATATTTTCTTTATTTAATTTATTTTGTTTAAATTATTTTCTCACAAAATTAATTCCTTTTTTATAAAAAAACTCATAAAAATCAATTTCATCAAATTTAGGTTTTTTTAATATATTTTGTCAAAATTAATTTAATTAGTTTAATTTAATTTTAGGGCAATTTTAATCTTTTGTAAATAAATTAAAATCAATTAGAAAATTAGGGTTTTGTTTAATTTAATTTTTATTTTCTTTTCTTAAAATAACAAAATACAAAAATAGGTCAAAATTAATTAATTTTCTTAATTTAATTTAATTAGTAATTAGGTTTGAATTTATTTAATTTAAAACCTTATTTTTCCTCAAAATAATCAAAAACAACCAAAAAAAGATTTTTCTTTTAATTAGGTTAGACGGGGTCAAAACCCTAATTTTTTTCTCGTTCTTAATTTATCGCGCGCGTTTATTATTTTTGCAATATTAATGTAACTGTTCATGGGATGTAATAGTTTAATTAGGATTTCTTTTATTTATCGTTTTACGGGTTTTTGGCTATGTAATTAATCCCCCTCCCCTAAGCCTTGTAATAGCGTAACTTTATTTTCTGCATTTTAATTTTTGCAAATATTAATTGTTAGATGTATGATATTAGGATTGCATGACAAGAATGTATATTAATTTTAAAATGGTTAGCAAACCCTAAATGTGCAAAGATAATAACTTGAAATCGAATCACTCGCACATGCGCACTCTTAGGGTATACTCTCACTTCGGTTGCCTTCGGTAAACGGTCATTAAGTATAGGGTGTTTTAGTGGTCGCTCTCTTGTCTAAACAAAGATCAAATGTCCCGTTCGGAAATGTTGCCTCGGAAATGTTGCCTCGAATATGATCTTAAGACACTAGGGTTATTACTAAGACGTCCTAACATTGCTTTAGTGATCTTACGTCCCTTTCGAATTGACCCTTACAACTCCAATGACGGTGCTTCCTATTTCTCAAATAAGTAGGATAGCGCTGTCTAAAGGAAATAAGAACAAAAACATTCCTTTTTCGAGTAGGTAGATACTAGTAGGTACTTGCTCAAAATCAAACTTTTCCACACTTACACACTTTTCAAACAAGGTTTTCAAAAACTCTTCGTAACACTCTTGAAGACAGAAGCAAGGGTTAAATCGAAGTAAAACAAAAACTTTTCAAAACACACAAACATGGAAGCAATTTTTAAAAGGATGAGCAAGTACCTAAGAGCCCGTAGAAAACTACGGATAGAAAGGGTGCTAATACCATCCCTTTCTATAATCTACCCCCCGTACTCAAAATCTCGAAAAAGGAATTTTTCTGTGCTTTTTTCCTTTCTAGTTTGATAAAATAAAAGTCGGTGGCGACTCTTGCTTACCGCAACATTTTGCGAACAAAAAGCAAAACGCAAACCAGAATTTTCCTAAAACAGTCTGGTTCTGCCACCGTATCACAGGTATGTTGAAGATTAATAATGAATTTCTAGACAGTATCAGAGAAGCTCAGAAGTTGGATGTTAAACTGGTAGATTCGATGGTTAGAATCGATCAATCTGAGAATAGTGATTTTAAGTTAGATGCGCAGGGTGTGTTGCAGTTTCATAACCGGATTTGTATTCCTGATGATGCTGAGATGAAGAAGGTGATACTGGAAGAGAGCCATAGAAGTAAGTTAAGTATTCATCCAGGAGCTACAAATATGTATCAAGATTTGAAAGGTTTGTTTTGGTGGCCTGGAATGAAGTGTGATGTGGCTCGATTTGTGTATGCATGTTTGACTTGTCAGAAGTCGAACGTTGAACATCAGAAGCCTGCAGGGTTGATGCAACCATTAGAAGTTCCAGAATGGAAATGGGATAGCATTTCAATGGACTTTGTGACGGGGTTTCCTAATACTTTAAGAGGACATGATTCGATTTGGGTGATTGTTGATAGGCTTACAAAGTCGGCTCATTTTATTCTTATTAACATCAACTTTCCAGTGTCGAAGTTGGCTGAGATTTACACAAGTGTAATTGTGAAGCTGCATGGTGTTCCTTTATACATTGTGTCAGATAGAGATCCAAGATTTAGTTCTTATTTTTGGAAGAGTTTGTAAGAAGCGTTGGGTTCTAAGTTGAGATTGAGTTCAGCGTATCATCCTCAGACAGATGGTCAGACTGAACGGACGATTCAATCATTGGAAGATTTGTTGAGGGCGTGTGTTCTTGAACAGGGTTGTTTGTGGGATACTTATCTTCCGTTGATAGAGTTCACTTATAATAACAGTTACCATTCCAGTATTGGGATGGCACCTTTTGAGGCGTTGTATGGTCGAAGATGTAGAACTTCGTTATGTTGGCATGAATATGGTGAAAGTGTAGTACTTGGACCTGAACTTGTTCGTGAAACTACTGAGAAGGTGAAGTTGATTCGAGAAAAGATGAAAGCTTCCAAATGTAGACAAAAGAGTTATCATGACAAGCGAAGGAAGGATTTAGAATTTCAAGCTGGTGAGCATATGTTTTTAAGAGTTACACCTGTGACTGGTGTTGGGCGAGCATTGAAGTCTAAGAAGCTCACTTCTCGTTTTATTGGACCATATCAGATTTCAGAGAGAGTGGGGAATGTTGTTTATAGAGTGGCTTTACCGACTAATCTTTCGAATTTGCATGATGTGTTTCATGTGTCGCAACTCCTGAAGTACATTTCAGATCCATCTCATGTGATTCATGTGGATGATGTGCAAGTACGGGATAATCTTACGGTGGAGACAATGCCTGTACGGATCGCAGATCGTGAAATAAAGACTCTGAGGGGCAAAGAGATTGTTTTGGTTCATGTGGTTTGGCTAGGAGCTTCCGGAGAAAGCATGACTTGGGAGTTGGAGAGAAAGATGCGAGACTCCTACCCTGAGTTGTTTGATTGAGGTAAATTTTCGAGAACAAAAATATTCTAAGTGGGGGAGAGTTGTAACGCCCGTAATTTAACTAATTACTTAATTAAATCATTTTTGGAATATTTGAGAAGATGTGTTGTGATTAATTGGATTTAATTATTTTATTAAATGGTGAAATAATATTAGAAGTATAATATTATTTGATGTGGGCTTGTTTTTAAAGGAATAGAAGTAATAAGGGGGTGTATTAGTTTTAAGCCCAATAAGGAATAAAGAATAATAGGTTATTTTATTATTGTTAGAAAGAATAGAGAAGAAGAAGCAGTAAGAAGAATAAGGGTTGGAAAGAAGAACGTGAAGCTGTTGGAAAAGAGGAAAAACGGCAGAACAAGGTTTCAACCAGAAGATTATAGAGTGACCTTTAATCCAAGGTAAGGATGAAGTTTTGACTCTATAATTGGGTTCATGATAATTGGTATGTGGGGTTAGAGGTTATTGTTGTCTTGTTCATGAATTGAATGTATATGATGTTGTATGATGAAATTGATGAATTTTAGATGAATAATGATGTTCTGATGCTTTTTAATTAACGTAGAATTATAGGATAATTGTAAGTGATGATTACCTATGATTGGATTTAGTTTTTAGGGCTTAAAGTATAGAACTCGTAGCGAAAACACAGAGAAAATAGCAGAAATTATGCAGGACAGAGCAGTATGCGTCGATCCCAAACATGATGTGTCAATACATGAAGGTTTAGAGACTCAGGATGAGTCGACACAAAGAGGTATTGCATCGATACGTGAAGGTTTAGAGACTCAGGATGTGTTGATACGTAGGAGCATGTGTCGATACATGCTGTGTGGTAGACTCAGTATGAGTCGATACAAGAGAGGATGCGTCGACTCATGTTGCAAGTTCAGTGCAGTACGCGTCGATCCAAGACGTTATACGTAGATCCATGTTGCCTGTTTTTTGGCATAATCAGTTTGAGAATGCTGTAAGTTGAGTTTTCGGACTCCGTTTGAGATTTAGTTCGAAGCGTTGAATAGCTAACGCAATGAGCTTTATTCTTAAGGGTTAAAATGAAGATAGGAAGGATAAACATAGGATTTTAATTAGTTCCCGTGATGATCATTATGTTGGTTTTATGGAGAAGAATGACGATGAGATGCTTAGAAGCTGCTGTTTGATTTGTAACAGTAGGATTAATAATAATAACGATGTAATATTACGGAATAGTAGTATGTAGAGATTTCGTGATTTAGAAGTAAGCCTTAGTTGGTTAATTAATTATAGGCAATATCTAGTATAGGCCTATGGCCAACGTTGTGAAATTGACGAGTTAGTGTCGTATTAAAGTACAACTGAGTTATTGATGAGAGGTTATTAATGAAGTTGTGTTTGATGAATAAATGATGTTTGATGAATAAATGTTGTTTGATGAATAAATGATGTTTGATGAATTATTATAATTGATATGAGATGTTTGATGAAGAGATGTTGAGATGCTTTTGAGATGTAGGCCGTTGGCCAATGATGATGTTGTATTGAGATGTTGTTAATTGTGGTGTTATTATTACATTCACGATTGTGTCGCATACATTGCATTTTGAGATGGAGCTTATGCTCGTTGAGATGGCCTGTATTGGAGAATATTGAGATGAAGGTTTATGCCTTGTTGATTCCTCTATTAATTGGCAAATTTTTGAGATGGGAGTTCTGCTCCAAATGGTACCACATGCAATTGCATAGTATTGAGTCGCATTATATGACTGCATAAAGAAGTGTGTATTGATGTGGTGAATGTGTATTATTATTGTTGATTATGAGATGAGAAGTGATGATGTTATGTGATTTAATTTAATATATTAATTATCATGCTCTTTATTATATTGTTAGATATCTCACCCTTCTGTTTGAATGTTGCCCTTATGTTGGTAACGTGCAGGTAATCGAGAGTGAAGGTTGTATACCTTTAGTAGTTCGAGTCGGTGTCATTGCTCTGATATGTAACACTCGGGGGGATGAACGCTTGTTGCTTTTGATTTTTTATTATTCACTTGTTGAACTTTAAGTTCATTATTATTAAATTATATTGTTTTGAAGTTGCTGTAATGATGACAGAGATGTTATTAATAATTTCCGCTGCGTAGATGTTGAATTATTTAATTAAAGATGTCATGATGATGGTTCATCCGATGTTTTAAAAATGTTATATATCCACAATGAATGCAATGAATTTTGATAGAAGAATTTGTGGCATCCCGGTTCGTTTGCATGAATGATTTTTTTTACTCTGATTTATTTATATAATTTACCGGGGTAGAATTGGGGTGTTACAGTTACCTTATATTAGTTTGCAAAAACAATAGCTTCTGTCTTGGGTAACCCGGTCATCCATTTATGGGAACCGGTTACCCAACACAAATTTTGAATTCGTTAACGTTAAGAATGATGGTAACTGGGTAGCCACTTATGGGAACTGGTAACCACCGAAATAGTGTGAATTTTTCATAGTTGTAAAATGTAGAAAAGTTGTGTTGTTTGATTCATGAAGCATGGCATATTTTTATGGAATCATACCATTTTGAAATGATGTATAGAGGCCTATATAAACTAACAATTTCAAAATTATTTCTAACCTTCTTCAATCAACAAATCAAATTTACATAAATTTATCATCTTTCAAATTTTATAAACTGTTCTATATCAGAATTTTCATTGAAACTTTTTGCACTCATTTTTTATTGAAAAATTGTTCTAAGTTTCATATCATAATTAGGAACACTTGTATCCATTATTGAGAATTGTTTTGCTTAAAGGAGAAGATCAATCCAAGATTGATATATTGTATCATATTTCAAGATCTCTTATAAAAATTCAGATTACATTATTACTTCCCTTGCTATTCAGGATTGTTGAAAGAAAGTGTGTGCATTGAAGAGGATTGTTTTTCTTGCACTTAGTATTCAAGATCTTAAAGGTTTTAAGAGCCTTTGATCTCCCTATCTATTAGATAGTAAGGAATCACCTTTGGTGTGATAGACTTGTAATTCTAAACTATAGTGAAATCTCTTCAGTGATGGAAAGAGGACTGAAGTACTCTCGACCAGTGAGGGGAACCAGTATACATCTGGTGTTCATTTACTTTCCGCATTTTATCGATTTCATCATTTAACCAAAAATCAGAAAAGAAAGATCAAAGATTCATAAAACCGGAAATAATTTTAAAAGTCCTAATTCACCCACCCCACCCTCTTAGGAAAACCTTATACTCATTATTGGAATCGGAGCAGGTTATAGGTAACTTGTTTCTAAAGATCCAGAGTGGCTTCCAAAAACCAAAATCATGTTTTTAGAGATGGTGGTAGCAATAACAAGCCTCCATTGTTTTATGGTGAATACTTCGTTTTTTTGGAAAATCTGCATGAAAGCTCATCTAGAAGCACAAGGAGAAGAAATATGGGATACCCATGAAAATGGTCCATTTGTTCCTATAAGTGTTATCAACGGTGTTGGTATGTCAAAGATTAAAAGTTCATGGGATGACGATGATAAGAAAAATGTCCTCTATGACAAAAGGGCAATCAACCTTATTCAAGGTGCACTTAGTATGGATGAATCCTTTCGTGTTTCGACATGCACAATGGCAAAAGAAATATGGGAAACTTTAGTAGAAACTCATAAAGGAACCATTGAAGTTAAAAGATCAAGATTGAATACCTTAAGTCAAGAATACGAGTTATTCAGAATGCAGCCCGGAGAATCCACTCTTGACTTGCAGAAAAGATTCGTGCACCTATAAAATCATCTAAAAGATCTTGGTAAAATTATTACTACGGAAGAACTTAATCTTAAGGTGCTTAGGTCTTTAAGCCGGGAATGGCAACCAAAAGTAACGACAATATCTGAAAATAAAAATCTATCTCGAATGAGTTCCGCAACATTATTTGGAAAACTTCAACAATATGAGACAGAACTTGGAAGATTGGAAAAACATGAAAATCAAGAGAAGAAATCTAAAAGAATTTCTTTAAAGGTTGATTCCAAAGAAATTTAAAAAGAAGACGAAAATTTCATGCTTCTTGTTAAAAGGTTAGGAAAATTCTTTGGATCTAAATAATTTTGGTAATTCTAACTTTCTAAAAGGGAAGAAATTTTCAAAGAACAAGGATAAAGAAACCTCCACATAAACACAAGATGTCACATGTTATGAATGTGGAAAGCAAGGTCATATAAAGCCGGATTGTCCGAAACTCTCCAAGAAAAATGGGTTCAAAGGAAGAAAAAAAAGGAGTTTGAGAATAAAAGGACTTATGTTGCATGGGAAGATAACACCATAAGTTCTTCATCCGATTCAGATAGTGACGAAAGTGTAAATCTAGAATTGATGGCTTCACATCATTCCGATGATGAAGATAGTGAGGTTAGTTATAGTTTTTCTCTCTTTGATGATGATGCACATGGTATAATAAATGAAATCTTAAATGAATGCAAAATTCTATACAAAACTATATCATCTCAAAGAAAACAACTCTCATCTTTAGAAGAAAAAGTAGAGACAATTGAAAAGGATTTTAATAATGAAAAAGAAAATATGATTAGTGAGTGTTGTACCCCAAAATTTTCCCTCCGATTTTTACTCAAGACATGCTCCTAGAGGTCCTCAATTTCTCAGGGTTGACCAAGAATTGATCATACAAATTCTCCTCCTAAGCAATGAACCTCTAATTAGGGTTTCACTTTTCATCAAGATGTGTAAGCTCCAAAGGTATAAATATTTTTCCATGGTCCTAATATGCCTTCAATATTGTCCATGACAAATTTCATGCCTTACACTACAAGTTTTCTTAGTCAATTGCTCAAGTGTTGGAAAATCAATTGTACTAGGTCAAAAGTCAATTGTGGCCTATATACAGTCAAACTTCAAGATTTTTGGTCAACATCAACATTTTGAAGTGATATTCATCATTTGATCAAGGGTTGATCATGATTCCTCAAGAAATTCTCCTAATTCATTAAAATTCAGGAATTACTAATTAGGGTTTCTATAGGAAAAGTCAACCAAACTTTGACCAGACATAACTTTCATATGCTTCATCCACTTTTCCTCAACCATAACTTATTTTGAAGAGAATCCATTTACCTACAACTCCTCTTCATCCCTCAATTCCAAGAGATGCACCATTTGAAAGATACAAGCTCATACATTACAGATCATTTTCAGAAAGTCAACAAAAGTCACTTTTTGTCAATACCTTTTACATCAAGATAAAGTCTTCAAATGCAAAATTGATCAACCGAGGGATTGAAGTAGACATCTCGGGCTTTCCAAAGAGTCCCAGATCATCATGATGAAGTCAAAACTGAGCAAGTTATGGCTTGCCCAAGTTGGGAAATTTTGGAAATTTCAAGAATGGTGCATTGAGCAAATTTGAACGTTTGAGTTAATGGCTTATGGAGGACCACTTATCTCATTTTTATATGGCCTTGCATTTTCTACCTATTTTATCCATATTTATTTTTATTTATTTCAAATAAATATTAAATAAATTGTACAAAATATTATGGAATGGGTCTTGACCTTTGGGATGATGGTTTGGCTTGCCTTAGGACCCAAGAACTCGTGTACGATTGTCCAGCTACATACTAGCATGGAAAGGGAAAGTTTTGGAAAATTTTGGAAGTTCTTTAATTTGTTGAATTTTGGTTGGAAAACATGTTTATGGCCATGATTATTTCCATTCAATCTTGTCTCCCTCCTCTCTACTATATATACATCACGTTTGCAAGCCAAATGGACGCATATACAGCCTAAAGAGAGCACACGAAATTCACAAAAATCTTCCAAAGTTATGAAATCGAAAAGCACACGTCCAGCCTTCCTCGTGCCAAGCAAACCACACCATTCAACTCCTGGCGTTACCAGGAGATTATCCCAATCATTATCCAAGTCAATCCACGCCTGGAAGCACCAAACCGAAGAACACTCACCTTTGGTAATTTTTTAATTTTTGTATTGATAATTTCATGATGATTTAACAGTTCTCCATGTCTTCCTCGTGTTTAGGATGATCCATAGAGCAAGTCTAACGTGAAACATGTGAGAATAGGAGCCAGAATAGGATCGTGCCATTTCTATGGCACGATCTGAGTTCTTCATCATATCTCAAAATCCAGGAATCTTCAGATCAAATAGACCCCAAATTCGTGATCAAGAGGAAATTTCGTGTGGGATAGAGACTTTGGTTTTTGTTTAACTGACTTTTTTTTTATTTTTCAGGTTTTGAGTAACCGGAGAAGACGACCGGAGTTTGACTCCGGCGTCCCTCCGGTTGTGTGCATTGTTAACACCCCATTGGGTCATTCAAACCATCGCGCGCGTTTTTTTATTTTTCAATATATCTGACTGGTTTTTATATATTATATTTTTATTTAATTTATGTAATGAATGTGATAACAACTCGGTTGGCAAAGCGTGTTTGTGTGAAGGGAGAGGACCTGGGTTCGAGTCCCAGGTACAACGTTTTTTCTTTTTTTTAAACCTATTTCATGCAGATTCCATGTGTTGTGTGGCCAGACGTGCACCGTATGCCATCAGCCCATCACCTCTTGATCCAGATCCAACGTCTCAACACGCAGTCTCATGGTAGACCTTTAAGGGTTGGCAGTAGAGGATCAAATGCAGCTTCTGGATCTTAGTTGACTTGGGCCCAATGTTTTAAAAAACTCATATCCCTTAATTTCTTATAACATCAGGCCCAACATGCACTTTTTTTTAATTGTTTATTCTTTTTTTTTAGATCTTTTTTTAATTATAATCATTAAAAGTAAAAAAAAAATAGATTTAGGTTTTTCTTCCAAAAATTATTTTACTTAATTAATTATTTTAATTTTATTTTATCAACTTAAAATCAATTAGACTTAGGTTCATTTTAATTTAAATATTTTCTTAAATAAAAAACAAAAAAATGCAAAAATATTAGAATTAGGTTCATTTAATTCAATATTTATTTTCTCAAATTAAATTTAGATTTAGTTTAATTATTTTTTCTAAATACAAAAATAAAACCAAAAAGGTTTTCATTCTTAGGATTTTTTTAGACGTAATATTTATTTCGCGCGCGTTCTTTTTATTCTCGCATTTTTATATAAATAATGTAACTGATTATGGGATGTAATAGTCTAAAATTCCGCATTTTATTTTCTTGAATTTTTCTATGTAATTGTCCCAAAGCGCTGTAATAGTCTAGGATTTAAATTTTTTGCACTTTAAATTTCTACAAATATTAACTGCTAGTAACTAGGCATGTATGGCAAAGACTGAAATCAAATGTTAGAAAACTTAATAAAGCAAGATAAACAACTGAACTTAACACATATGCACATATACACCTCTAGGGTATCCCCACTTCAGCTGCCTTCAGAAAAACAGTCATGTCCCTCGAAACGGGGACGCTTTAGCAAAGGCTCGTAAATCAAAAGATCATAGCCCCTCGATGACCCTACAGTTGCCTTCTCAGTAAATGATCTAGTCCCTAAACAAAATTTCTAAAGAATCTCCAGAAGTTGCTTTCGTGACTGTAAACGTCCCTTCGATTGTCCCTCAAACATCCAACAATGGGGCTACCTACTCACTAATAGTAGGATAGCACTGTCTAAAGGATAGGAGGAAAAGAATAAACCTTTTCGAGTATAAAAGTAGATAGCTGTTAGAAGTTTGCTCAAAACAGCTTTTGGCACCTACAAAAAAACATTTCAAAAAACAATTTTCAAAACATTTGCTTTGTTAACACTCTTGAGGACTGATACAAGAGTTAAATGCAAAGCAAATCGCCGCACTAAGGCATTTTCAAAACATTTTCAAACACACAAAAAACGAAGGTATTTTAAAATGAGAAAACCTCTAAGAGCCCGTAGAAAACTATGGATGGAAAGGGTGCTGACACCTTCCCTTTCGATAATCTACCCCCCTTACATAGAAAACATCTCGAAAAGGTCTTTTTCTGTTCTTTTCACCCTTTCCTTAATTTGGATAAAAGAAAAGTCAGTGGCGACTCTTGCTTACCGTAACATTTACGAATACAAACGCAAAACCAGTATAACAGTCGGTTCTGTCACTGTATTATAGTGAGCAAATACAGACTTTTGTATGTAAAAATTATGAATCACTCTCATTCCAAATTGTCCAATTGAAAAGAGTTCTTGAAAGATATGAAAAAGGACAAATTGGGTTGGAAGGTGTCCTTAGTCAACAAAGATACCCCAATTATAAAAGTGGACTTGGATATTCAAAGTTTTCAAAGCCAAGTTCTAACAAAACTATCTTTGTTAAGGCTAGTGACCAAACAAATCAAGAGAAAGTGAACAAACCTAAAGTAATTCATCCATATACTAAAAATAAAAAGTTTGTTAAGAAGAAATCTTATCCTCCTAGATATAGAAGTAATTTTGTACCTAGTTGTATTTATTGTGGTATTGTTGGCCATACACCTAATGCTTGCTATGTTAGAAACTTTAGTGTAGAAAGTGGGGATTATGTGTGGGTAAATAAAGGTACTAAATATGAAGGACCCAAAGCAACTTGGGTACCTAACAAAACTTAATTTGTTTTGTAGGTATGCTTGAAGACCATATCAAATATATGGTATCTCGATAGTGGTGTTTCCAAGCATATGACGGGAGACATAAATCAACTTTCAAATCTAGTGCTAAAGGCCAAGGGTTTTGTCACTTATGGAGATAATAATAAGGGAAGGATTCTTGGTAAAGGCAAAGTTGGTGCACAACCTTTCACATCCATTGAAGATGTACTTAATGTTGAAGGACTAAAGCATAATCTTCTACCCATAAGCCAACTTTGCGACAATGGCTTAAAGATCAAGTTCACCAAAGAAAAATGTTTGATTATAGATGAAGTCACCAATGAGGTAAAACTCAAAGGTAAAAGAATTAATAATATTTTTATTATTTCTTTAGATTATTTATCTTTGAAAGTAAAATATCTTATGGTAAACAATAATGAATCATGGTTATGGCATAAAATGGAAGCCCATATACATATGAAACATTTAAATATATTAACCAAACATGATCTAGTCATTAGCTTACCAAAGATAAAATTTGTCAAAGATAAATTGTGTGATGCTTATAAAAAGGGAAAACAAACTAGATCAACTTTCAAGTCTAAGAATGTGGTATCCACTACAAGGCCACTACAATTGTTGCATGTGGACTTATTTGGTCCATCAAGAACAAGAAGCTTCGGAGGTAATGTATATGCTTTAGTTATTGTTGATGATTTTTTATAGATATTCTTGGACTTTGTTGCTTGTGCAGAAAAGTGATGCTTTCAAGGCATTTAAGAAGTATGCAAAGCAAATTCAAAATGAAAAATCATTAAATATTGTATCCATAAGAAGTGATCTTGGTGGAGAATTCCAAAATGCATCTTTTGAAGAATTTCGTGAGGAACATGGTATCTCTGACAATTTTTCAGCACCAAGGACTCCACAACAAAAAAAAGGATAGTTTAAAGAAAGAATCAATTTCTAGTGGAACTTGCAAGAACAATGCTTAATGATGCAAATCTACCAAAATATTTTTGGGAGGATGCGGTTAGTACAAAATGTTATGTTGGAAATCGAGTTATTATTAGACTTATCTTGAAAAAGACTCCATATGAACTCTTCAAAGGAAGAAATCCAAACATTACTCACTTTCATATTTTTGGATACAAGTGTTTTGTCCTCAACAATGACAAAGACAATCTCGGTAAGTTTGACGAGAAATCCGAGGAAGGTATATTTCTTGGTTACTCTCTTTATAATAAAGCTTATAGAATATATAATAAAAGAACTTTAACTATTGAAGAATCTATGCATGTTTCCTTTGACGAAACTAACACCTATAAGGAGGACATAGTTGTTTGTGATGATGATGATGATGATGATGATATTATAGATCTACCCTTGGAAGAAGTTCCTAATATTCAAAGTATGAAACAACCAGAACATCAAGAAGAAGTTTCACAACAAAATACAAATCACAGAGACCTTCCTAAAGAATGGAGAACTCATAGAGTTCATCCAATTGATAAATTCATTGGTGATATTAGTCAAGGAGTTGCAACAATATTACATCTCAAAGATGCTTGTTCGAATATGGTGTTTGTTTCACAAATTGAATCCTCCAAAGTTGATGAAGCCTTAGGAGACAATCAATGGATAATTTCTATCCAAGAGGAATTAAATCAATTCGAGAGAAATCATGTTTGGGAACTTGTTCCTAGGCCAAGTGATAAACACATCATAGGTACCATATGGGTGTTTAAAAACAAACTTGATGAGAATGGTATAATTGTTCGAAACAAAGCAAGGTTGGTGGCCCAAGGTTATAATAAAGAAGAAGGAATTGAATTTGAAGAAACATTCTCTCTGGTTGCAAGGTTAGAAGCTATACATGTATTACTGCTTATGCTTGTTCATTAAATTTTTAGTTATACCAAATGGACGTCAAAAGTGCATTCTTGAATGGCTACATCAATGAAGAAGTCTATATCAAACAAACCCCTGGTTTTGAATACTTCAAGAATCCTTCACATGTCTTTAAATTGAGAAAATATCTTTATGGTTTGAAACAAGCACCAAGAGCATGGTATGATAGACTTAGAAATTTTCTATGTGAAAAAGGTTTTGAAAAAGGTAAATTTGATAAAACCTTGTTCATCAAGAAGATTAAAGGCAACACTTTATTGGTTTAAGTCTATTTTGACGATATAATATTTGGTTCAACTAACAAAGATATGTGTGAAGAATTTTCATCAATAATGCAAGGAGAATTTGAGATGTCCATGATGGGAAAGATGAACTATTTTCTTGGATTACAAATTAAGCAATTAAAGGATGGAATCTTCATCAACCAATCCAAGTATTACAAAGAGATATTGAAAAGGTTTGATATGGATAATTGCAAAGTAATGAATACTCCAATGGGCTCCGGTACTTATGTTGATCAAGATGAATCTGGTATTTCCATTGATATTACAAAATATCGAGGTATGATTGGTTCCTTATTATATTTGACGGCAAGGCATCTTGACATAATGTTTAGTGTTTGTCTTTGTGCTCGCTTTCAAGCAAATCCAAAAGAATAACATCTCATGGAGGTAAAGAGAATGATGAAGTATCTCAAAGGAACAACAAATGTCAGATTATGGTATCGTAAAGGTAGTGCTTGCAATTTAATTGGTTATTCTGACGCGGATAATGCAGGTTGCAAACCTGATAGAAAAAGCACGAGTGGCACTTGTCATATTCTTGGAAATGATTTAGTATTATGGGCTTCTAAGAAACAAGCATGCATTTCTCTTAGCACGGCCAAATCATAATACATAGCAGTAGGTAGCTGTTGTGCACAAATACTTTGGCTTAAGCAACAACTTCGTGACTACGGACTCGATCTCAGATGCATTCCTCTATGTTGTGACAACACCAGTGCAATTAATATTACAAAGATTCTGGTCATGCACTCAAGAACCAAACACATTGATACTCGACATCATTTCCTTCATGATCATGTGCATCAAGGAGATGTCTGTAATACAGTGGGAGAACTCACTTGGGTATTTTGCGTTTTATCGCAATTATTGCGCATAGTAAGAGTCACCACTGAATTTTCTTTTATCCAATAAAGGAAAGGGTGAAAATAACAGGAAAGACCTTTTGAGAATTTTCTTCAGTTCGCGGGGTAGGTTATGAAAAGGAAAGTTGTTAGCACCCTTTTCATTCTTAGTTATCTATGGGTTCTTAGTTGCTAGCTCACTTTGAAATGCTTTATTTGAAATGTGTTTGTGATGGGTTTTGAAAGTATTTTTGAAAAGTGCCTTCGTTTAGGCGAACTATGTAATGATTCTCGTCTCTATAAGAATGCATAAAAAGTGTTGACTTTTGAAAATATTTCATTTGAAAGTGTTGGTGTGTTTGAAAGATGTTTTGAAGATGGTTGTGAGCAAGCAACTATGAACGTTCTACCTACGCAAAAAGTCTTAGTTCTTTTCCTCCTCCTTTAGATATTCCTATCTTACCATTGATTGGTGAGAAACTCTATCATTGGATGTAAAGGGACGGGTGTGGGTCATCATATAGTCATAGAATGCAATGTTGTAGGATACTTTAGAAAGTTTTGTAAGGGTCTAAGATTATTTATGAAGGAAACATTACAAGGGTCATCGAGGGACTATGATCTTGTTTTTGATTATTTTTGCTAAAGTATCCCACATGCGAGGCGTGACTATTATTCTCATGGCAACAAGTGAGGTTAACTCTAGAGGTGCAACTGTGCAAAGTGTTTGTTTTCATACATTTGTCTTGAATTAGGGTTATCTACTTGTTGATTCTATCTTGCCATAAAGACCATAATTACTAGCATTTACTCGAAAGCGATAAATTGTAGAAATTTAAAGTCATACGCTATTACATTATTTAGGGGATGGGGATACAAATTATAAATGGGGATGAAAGCAATTAAAACCTAATTACTATTACAAACAAATTGAATAAAAAGTCTCAAAATCAAGATTTTTGGTATTTAGGATGACACAAGTTGTGTCCTGTGACACAGGCACCCGTGTTAGGGCCATGTAATAATCCATGCGCGTCTTTTTTGTTCCAGCTGACCTGACACGGGCCTTGTCCTGTGACACGGGCACCCATGTCAGAACCCTTTCCTGCCACTTTGCTAAGTTTTAATTCTAGTAAGAGGGACACGGGCCGTGTCCTGTGACATGGGCACCCGTGTCAGAACACTTCCTTTCCATTTTGTCAAGTTTTAATCCCAATAAGATTGAGACGGGTCGTGTCCTGTGACACGAGCACCCGTGTCAGAACCCTGCTTTGCCATTTTGTGAAGTTTTAATCCCAGTAAGATTGACACGGCCCGTGTCCTGTGACACAGGCACCCGTGTCAGAACCCAGCCTTGCCATTTTGTCCTATTTTCTTCTTGACATGGCCCGTGTCAGGTGACACTACCGGCCGTGTCAGACTTCCAGAAGCATTTTTCTGTGATTTTTAGTGTTTGCAACTCTTTTATTCTGATTTTTCCTCTTGAAGTGAAAACTCAAAATGTGTATGGATGTTTCTAGTTGCAATGTGAATATTAATTGATCTTCCTTAGACTTCCCTGAAGTTGTTCCAATCTTTACCTTGTGTTGAAAGTGTTTGAATCTCTCCAACCAAGTCAACTTGCAAGACAATGTTTTTGAGTTTGGAAAGTGGAGATAATGATGTTACAGAAGTTGTTCTTGTATTTGAACAACTTCTATATGATGTATGTGAAGTATTTAGATGGTTTGTTTGGGGAAAACTTGCAAGGTATGAGATTGAAAGATTTGGACTTCAAAGCTCAAAGATGGAGGTATTATGAAAAGTTCTGGTTTTTTGTGAGTGAAGGGATTTTGAGTGCTAGTTTCTCTTTCTCTTTTTTCTTTCCTCTTTCTTTTGCAAATGCTCCCTCTATTTATAGGAAAGATATTTTGGAACAAGAGTTGATTAGGTTTGCAAGACAACATGTTATGGTTTGGTTGGGATGAAATTATCAAACTATGTCAATTCTCCATAGTCCCAAGATGAAGTACCAAAGTTGCTGGTATAGAGGGGCTACTTTCCATGATTTATGGTGGAGTAAAATCATAAGTAAACAAGGTATAGGCTCAAGACAAATTTTGTACCAACAAGCTTGCTTTTCAAGAATAACAATGGTAACTTTTTACCTTAAATGGCAAGTTATTTGGATAATGGCTTGTATCTCTTTGGTAATGGTTCAAGATTTTATGTAAACATTAAATTATGGTGATATTTACAAGTAAAAGGGATTGCAACATAAGATTATGCAGCATAGCATGTAGATTGGATCATGTGTTCTTTAACAAAAAAGACTTGTAATTCAATGATGTATGCCCAACTTCATGCCCTTGTATCTCCTAGCTCAAGTATGATAAATTCATGCTCTTTGTTATTTTGGAAAGATTGAAACATCCTCTACAACTTTCATGTTGGCCATTTTGACAAAATCATCTTGGAATTATGTGAAAAAATGCCAAGAAGTTGGGATAATATCCTGACCAAAATCTGTTAAAAATTTCTCTAAGTGTTATATGAAAATATCATGACTTCATGGGCTTATATCTTCAAATCTAAGCATTTTTTGGACATCGACCCTCTAAAAAAAGTTGTAGAATTCATCAAGATCAACAACTTTCATGTTGAAAGTTTCATTTGAATCATTTTGTATCATGGGGAAAAATTGGTATGAAGTTATGAAATAAACATGTATAAAACACTTGGAAAAATTTCTAAGTCTTAAAATGTTTGACTTTTCAAAATGAATTTTGAATTTCTTGACTTCTTGATGATCAAACTTGATATTCTTGAATGTCTTGATGAATTTTGATCTTTGAAACTAAATGTTGACCAAAAAGACAATGTTTGACTTTTGGTGTATCAGTTGACTTTTCAACAGTTGACCAAATTTCAACTATCAATCCACTGACCTTGAGAAATGATTTAAGCCATGGAATTGGGTCAACATTTTATATTTGAATCTTTGAGATCATGCTTCAAGCCATTAGTCAAAACCCTAATTTGTGGTCTTAGTGTTTCGAAGGTGATTTTGTCTGATCAATTCTTGAGAATCCTTGAGCATTGGAGATCCTTTGTGAGGAATTTCTTGAAAAAGAGAGGGCAAATTTTGGGGTACAACAACTTCCCCTGTTAAATCTTCTTAAACCTGAAGAGTTAGATTGGTGGGTCCGTCATTCGTGACTTGAAGATGTCTTTTGCCTGTCTTTAACTGGGAGATATAAATTTAACCAGAAGAGGTCTTATGATGGTGACTTCATTGGGAAAGCAAATCTAACCAGAAGAGGCATGTTGATTGCCTATTATTAACTGGTAGAAGTAAATACATCCAGAAGAGGTTTGTTGATTGCCTATTATTAACTGGTAGAAGTAAATCCATCCAGGAGAGGACTTTTGTTTTGTTGACTGATTTTTCCTACAAGGAAGAGAGTTAGTTGGATGTAGATGTATGCATGGCGTAATGATGTTCTCAAAATAAATGATATTATGTTATATGCATTTGTCACGTATGTAGTTTGATGCATGAATATTAAATATTGTTGAAGCGTATCTTTGTCTGGAAAATAAATCCTTGACAAATGTTGGGGAGTTTTGGGAAGTTAAATCCCGGATTACTGTTGGGGATGAAGAGTATGTGCATCTTTAAACCTTGTTTAGAGTGTTTCCGTTGGGGATTCCTGCTTTGTTGTTTCAGGAGAATTCCACTGGGGAACATTGACTTTGCTTGAGGAAACTCTTCGGGGAGTGTTGATTTCTGCTTGGGGAATAGAGTTCAGGAGTCTTAGTTGTCCATTTCTCTATTGGGGAGAATAAAAGTTAGCTATTATCTGGTCAGATTCTAGGCTTCGCAGCAACTTGTTGGGGAAAATAAAGTTATCTGTTATCTGGTCGTATTCCAGGCTTCGCAGCAACTTACTAGGGAAGATGAAGTTTAAATGTTATCTTGTCGGATTCCAGGCTTCACATTAACTTACTTGGAAGGATGAAGTTAATTGTTATCTGTTCGGATTCTAGGCTTTGCAGCAACTGAAATTAACTGTTATCTGGTTGGATTCCAGGCTTCGCAGCCATTTAGATGAAGTTAAACTGTTATCTGGTCGGATTCCAAGCTTCATAGCAATTGAAATTAACTGTTATCTGGTCGGATTCCAGGCTTTGCAGCAATTTAGATGAAGTTAAATTTTTATCTGGTCAGTTTCCAGGCTTCACAACAACTGAAATTAACTGTTATCTGGTCGGATTTCAGGCTTCACAACAATTTAGGTGAAGTTAACTATTATCTAGTCAGATTCCAGGCTTCACAACGACTTTCTGGGATGAATGAAGTTAATTGTTATCTGCTCGGATTACAGGCTTCACAACAACTTACTGAAGTTAACTGTTATTTGGTCAGATTCCAGGCTTCATAGCAACTTTCTAGGATGAATGAAGTTAATTGTTATATGGTCGGATTCCAGGATTCGCAATAACTTACTGAAGTTAACTATTATCTGGTCGGATTCCAGGATTCGTAGAGACTTTTGAGGTTAACTGTTATTTGGTCGGATTCCAGGCTTCGCAGAAACTTACCGAATTTAATTGTTATCTGGTCGGATTCTAGGCTTCGTAGAAAATTTCTGGGATGAATGAAGTTAATTGCTATGTGGTCGGATTCTAAGCTTTGCAAGAACTTACTGAAGTTAATTGTTATCTGGTCGGATTCCAGGCTTCGCAGCGACTTCTGGGGTTAACTGTTATCTGGTAGGATTCTAGGATTTGCAGTAACTTATTGAATTTAACTGTTATCTGGTCAAATTCCAGGCTTCGCAACAACTTACTAGGGATAATATCGACTCCGTTGGTGACAAGGGGTTTTGTCTGTTGATTTGTAATGGTCTGAGAAAAGAACTCGGGCTGGGGAGTTTATAGTCTATTGGGGAAATAAACCCTGTTGAGAAGAATATTTTTGAGATCTTACTAGGGACATGAATTCTTTCATGCAAGGTTCATTTTTTCAGTTAAGGCCACACTCAGTTGGGGAGAGGATTTTCAGAATATTGGAACTTTGGATGGAGACTGTATGAATTCAATTTTGTGGGGATAATATTTTTGAAGTGATTCTGTGGGGATATCCATGAATTTGACCTTGTGGGGATTTGTGGACCGCTTGAACATTGTCTTATCTCCTTAGTAAATGTTGATCAGAGTAACAATCTTTTATTGATAGACAAAATGATGAGATGATGGGACATAGTCACACGCTTTAATCCTTAACTTTTGCCTGAACTGTCTTTTCAGATTTTTCAGTCCAATAGGATATCCTTTTTTCCCAAGCTGCCTTTTTAGGTTTTCGACTTGTCGGGTGTATAATGTTTTGTATATATCCCTAAATTTTTCCCGAACCTTTTGGTTCGCTGGGATGCCCTTACTTTTGGCTAGGTATGTCAACCTAGCAGGTCTCTTTTTATATGTAGTATTTTCCGACTATGTCTGTGTTCATAGGGTATTGAGAATTGTTACCGTCTATGGAAGTAAGTGTTATAGAAATGCCAGAAATTATTTGCTTGATCGCGCATGACTTTTCAAATGTGGGAGCCTGTTTTCCCCTAGGGTTAGTCTGGTGCACTTCGATGTCTGAAGTTTTTAACACATTTCCGGTAGTCTTGAACTTCCGAGGTATTTTTTTCTAAGAACTTTCATGGAAGAATCCGAAGACATGATACTAACACCGTCTGATACTACTGGCACATACAAGCAAATTGGTGGTACCCAAGATGTTTGGTCAAGTCTCAAAATTTTCTAAGAACTGTCATGGAAGGATCCGAAGACATGATACTGACACCATCTGATATTTTTGGCACAAACAAGCAATTTGGTGGTATCAGAGGTCTTAATAGTGGATTTTGTTCAAGCCCATGATCAATGTAACATTTCCCTCAAGTAATTCGGATGGAGATCTGCCCCTGGTTATTCAGCACTTCTTGAGAGATTCTTTGAATCTCGACTTAACTTCCGCAGATGGTCATGTCATGCCCCTTGATTATGAAATATTTGTCATTGGAGGCGTCTTTCCCTTTGAAGTGATTTTGTTTATTGATAGAGTTTTTGTTATTGGATAATGAAAAAAAGCTTCTCCGCCTAAATTTCTCACTTCATATGATGTGCCTTTGAGGGATGACAGAAAAATTCAATTTGACCATCTTGTGCAAATTCAAACGCTCCTTCTTCGATCAGGTGTTGAATCTTATATTTCAACATCGAACAACTAATAATATCATGCCTCGGACTGTTGTAGTGATATTCACACCTTACATCAGGATTGTAGTTAGGAGCGGAAGTATTAGGATTCTGAGGAGGATCCTTCAATGTGACCAAATTCATCTTCAACCTGTGTTGCAAGGCTTGTGACATCGGCATGTTGAGTTTGGTATATTGCCTATTGCATGTATCCTGCTTACGATGACTACCCTGTCTTTGTTGGAGAGGTCGTTGTTGGGCTCGTGATGTAGCGACAATTCGGAAAGGTCTACTCTCCACCAAGCCAACTTCTTGTCTCATCGGGGGATGATTAATGACTTGATTCCTAATTCTAGTCGTTTTTCCCACATGATTGTATTCATCTTGATGAAGTTTGTTGATGAGAGTTCTCAACTCTTCTTGTCCCCAAGCTAAGTTTTGGATAAGAGCCATCTGTCCCAACATTTGGATTCTCATCATTGCTATCTCCGCTTGCAATTGTCTTATCTGGCCCTCCTTGTCATCTTCAGGATTGTTATTGATCATGCTCTCAATGAGAAGTGCTTTCACTTCTTCTTGCCCCTTGGTAAGATTCAGGAACAACTCTTGAAGTTGATCATTTTGGGTCTGAAGTTCTTGGACAGTCTTCTTGAGAGCCATTTTTACTGAAATAAACAGTAAGCGAATGAGGAAACCTGTATGGGGAAAACCTGTCATGATATGATGCATGGTATGTGGATGCAATGTTTTCAAGGATCTCGTGGGGTAAACAAAAGAAGATGTTAGAAGTTGAATTTTGACTACAACTTTGATTGAAGAACTTCGTATTGATGAATGTCTTTCTTCGAGAATCAAGCTCACCATGTCAAGTGGGTCATAACCCTTAACTCTTTTGCTTTTTGATAGCATTTGGCTAGAGGAAAAATAAATCCTCTTGCCCCGTCTGGTTCAACATAACCCTGCATTATAGACCCTTGAGACACTTGAAATTGTTATTGAAAATGCTCTGGTATGATGTCATGATGTTATGTACAAACAAACATATACAAACAAATTAAACAAGTCCTTAGGTTTAGGCTTGCATGGGATTTATAGGTAAGTACCCTCTTGAAGTTTAGTTGGTTCAACCTGTCCTAGAAAGTAATCGGGTACTAGGGAATCTCAATATCATTGATCTTTATTCATTGGGCATTGTTTCAGCACAAGCCTCTTTATTGGCAACCAAAATATCCCGAAAGTCCGATCTCAATGAGCGTAGCATCGAGTATCAACCAACTTTGGACTGCACCAAATCAGACTATCTCACTACTTCCTAATGGCCAAGTTGTTCAATTAAAGGTTCTACGGTCATATAGTGCTTCATGACACCACACTGTTGTACCCCAAAATTTTCCCTCTCATTTCACTCAAGATATGCCTCTAGAGGTCCTCAATTGCTCAAGGATGACTAAGGATTGACCAGACAAATTCTCCTGCTAAGGCAACAAGCTTCAAACTAGGGTTTCACTCCTCATCAAGATGGTTGAATTACAAGGGTCCCAAATTCTTTCCATGGTCCCAATATGTTCTCAAGATCATCCATGTCAAGTTTCATGCATTGCACAAGAAGTTTGCTCAGTCAATTGCCTAGATGCCTGAAAATCAACTATACTAGGTCAAAAGTCAACTGTGGCCCACATACAGTCAAACTTCAAGATTTTTGGTCAACATCAACTTTTTGAAGAGATATCCATAATTTGATCAAGGGTTGATCATTATTCCTCAAGGAATGCCCCAAAATTCATTAAAACCCAAAAGTTTCTAAATTAGGGTTTCATAGGAAAAGTCAACAAACTTTAACCAAGCATAACTTCTTCATACTTTATCAGAAATTTTCCATCCAATGCTCATTTTGAAGAGGATTCAATTCCCTACAACTCATCTTCATCCCATAAGTTCAAAATATGAACTCATCAAAAGATATGAATTTCTACATTATAGGTCCTTTTGAAAAGTCAACAAAAACACCTTTTGGGTCAAAGCTTCTTACATGAACATGGAAGACCCAATTGAGATTAAACCAAAAGGATTTTTTAGGGGACATCGTAAGCTTTCTAAAAAGTCCAAGAACACCTCTCTAGGGTTAAAATTGGAGGAGATACACCTTGTCAAAGTTGACCATTTTTGCAAAATTGCCAAAAGTCAAATATGCTCAAAAGTGCATTTTTTGTCAAATGGGCCTAGCATTTCATGATTGTATCTTGTTTGTGACATGGTCCACGACCCAAATTATCATCCACACTTTATTTGCTTATTTATTTATTTTATTTTGATTTTTATTTATTAAAAGTTAGATTAAATCAAATAAATTACAAAAAAATATAAAAGGTTGATTTTTGATCTGATTTTTGTAGGAATCACAATCTAATCAAGCTGGCCAAATCATATCAAATCAGATCAAGGGATAATTGGAGAAAATTGGCATGATTATACTTGTTTTGGAAAGATATCATATAGCAAAGAAATCAAATTAAATTTCCATGATTTACAAAGATTCAAACCATTTTTGTTGCCCTAATTCATCACATTATATATACTGAACAAGAACAATGCGCAAGAACAAGGTTTGAAGTCATGAGAGCTCGGAAACAAAACTGAAAAAATTGACAAAAAGTGGTGGATCATTTTCTAACCTATCCAGAACGTTTTCCAGATCATTTGCAAGCCTTCCCAAGCCCAGAAACAGGATATACGATTCTCACGGTTTGGTTCATCTCTTGAATCTGAGTTTGACTATTCACGCATGATTAATCACTTTTAAGCATAGCATTGTGTTTGCATCATCATTTGGAATGTTTTGGTTTACTTAATTTTGCGTTTTGATGCCTGTATGCATATTTTCCATTGCTAGGGTTTACCTTGCCATTTTAGGGTTTTTCTATACAGGTTAAATTGGCCCAAGAAAAGGGTACTGTGATGCTCGTGGCATCAAGACAAGGTGAACCATGGTATTTAATTTCATTTATCATGCGTTTTTCTTGATTTTTGAAGTGTACAGGTTATGGCTACAGACGCTTGTCTGTAGGTAAAAGTCTTTGCCTAAGACGACGGTCTCAGCGAAGAAGACAGTTGTGTGGCGAGGCGTGAGTGGGCTGTTTGAATCTCGCGCGTTTTATTACTGCATTGAGTTTTCATTCTATTAAATATATTGCTTGTATTATATTGACAAATAAAACATGCAGTACAGATGGCAAGGGCGCACGTTTGAAAGTGAAAGGATCTGGGTTCGATTCCAGGTCCCAGCATTTTCTCTATTTTTTAACATTTACACGCAGGTTCCATGCATTATGCTACAAGATGTCCATCATGCAGCCACGTAATCCAGCCAATGGATCATCTCCATCACTAGTCCAACGTCCCATGCAACAAGGTCCATGGTACACCATCAGAAAGGGGCAGCACTGGATCTAGCACAAGGCAGACGGGCCAAGGAATTTGGGCCTAACAATTCAGGCGTCACACCTCCCATTCAGCTTTCATCACATGCCCAATTTATTTTTATTTTATTTTATTTCCTTTATTTTAATTATTTTATTAATTATTTTCTTTTACAAAAAATAACACAAAAATCATTTTTTTTATTTAATAAAAAAATCATAAAAACATCAAAAATCATTTTTTTTTAAAAAAAAATTTATTTCCTTAATTAATTAGATTAATTATTTAGGGCAATTTAATCCTTTCTTCATAATTTAAATCAATTAGAAATTAGGGTTTAATTTGTACATAATTCAATTTTTTTCTCAAAAATAACCTAAAATTTTTCTCAATTAGATTTTCTAGGTTTCTTAATTATTTCTCGCATTTAATTCGCCGCGCGCATTTTTTGATTTCCTTTTTATTATTATTGTAACTGCTCCGAGTTTGTAATAGTAATTAGGGTTTCAATTCTGCATCTTTATTTTCGATCAAAATAATTATGTATCTGCAAAAGCCCTGTAATAGCTAGGACTTTAACTTTCTCGCTTTAATTTCTACAAACTATAAACTGCTTAGATGTATGTTAATAGGATTGTATGGAAAGACAAACTGAAAATTAAAACAATAGAAAACCATAAATGTGAAAAGGTAAATTAACTAGAAATTACACTCACACATGCTCACTCCTATGGTTTACTCCACTCCGGTTGCCTTTGATAAACGGTCATGAAGTATAGGGTTTGTTAGTGGTTGTCCTCTAGCCCCGAAAGATCTAAAATGACCCATTCGGATGTTGCCTCAGAAAAAGATCTTTAAGGCTTTAGGATGATTACTAACATTTCCTAACATTGCTTTTGTGATCGTATTTGTCCCTTCGAATGTCCCTAAAAAACTCCAATGACGATTCTACCTATTTCTCAATAATGGGATAGAATTGTCTAAAAGGAAACGAACATACCTTTTTCGAGTAGGTAGATTAGTTCCTAGGTACTTGCTCAAACAAAAAAAAACTTTTTCACACCTACACTTTCCAAACAAAGTTTTCAAAAACAACTTCGTAACACTCTTGAGGACAGAAATAAGGGTTAAAACGAAGTAAAACAAAACTTTTCAAAACATGCACACACAAGCAGTTTTAAAAATGAGCAAGTACCTAAGAGCCCGTGGAAAACCACTGATAGAAAGGGTGCTAACACCTTCCCTTTCTATAATCTATCCACCGTACTCAGAAACATATCGAAAAAGGTTTTTTCTGTTCTTTTTTTCCTTTTCCTGATTGGATAAAATAAAAGTCGGTGGCGACTCTTGCTTACCACGACATTTGCGAACAAAAAAAGCAAACGAGTATTAAATAGTCGGTTTTGCAACCGTATCACAGAACTGACGACTCTACTGGGGAATAAAATATAAAGTGGGGTAAACCTTAGGATCTAGGTCATATTTGATTGCTTTCTCTTGATTGTCTTGCTTGCTTTATATTTATGGGAACTGTTTGGGTTATCTTATCCTACACCTGGATCGGGAAACACCTTTTAGGTAAGTAGCAATAAACTATGAGGGAGCTGTGTTGGGGTATATCGACACGGTTGAAGCAGTAACTATGTTGAAATGGAACTTTGGTTGGTACCCCTAACCCTTGAGTCAATCAGGGAGATGTACGGGGCCACCGCGTGGTGTCATAAAGCATCAACTGACCTTAGAACCTTTAATTGCACAACTTGTCCAGTAGGACGTAGCGGGATGGCCAGCTTTGGTGTATGCCCAAGGTCGACAGATACTCGATGCTACACTCATTGAGGTTTGAATTCTGAGTATTGTTTGATTATGAGTCAATCGTCGATTGAACAAGGCTTGGGGGGAAGATCGGTGATATTGAGATCCCTTTAGAACCCGGTTACATATTTATCGGACAGGTTGAACCAATCCAACTTCAAGAGGGTATGACCTTAAAACTCAAGAAGGCCTTAAACCTAAGGACTTGGTGTGATTTGTCTGTGTCTGTTATACCTGTGATTTATCATGACATCATAAACATCATACCATAGCATATCATACTAATTGTTTCAAGGGTTTCTAGGGCTCATCTTTGCTCTATTTTGTAGGATATGGCATCCGCCTACATGAACACTATTCAGATTAACTAGTGAAAGTATCTCCCCAATTAAGGGACTTGGCAGTAAGGATTCTCGAAATCTCTCTTTTCACTGAAAAGCATGGTTGGTTTCTCTACTTGGTCACTACAAAACCTGACGAAGAAATGTTGAAAGTGTTGTTTCAGTTCTTCGATCCTCTACATCACTGTTTCACATTCCTGGATTACCAGTTAGTGCCTACTATGGAGGAATTTTCTCAGTTATTAGGGATACCCATTCTTGATCAGCTACCTTTCAGCGATACGGAAAGACATCCCAAACCTGAAGAAATTGCTAAAGCTCTATCCTTACAATGGTCCGACATAGTGACAAATTGGGAAACCAGAGGGAGTGTTCAAGGAATTCTGGTTAAATTTTTGTTCGAGAAGGCTTACTATTTTTGGGATACCCTGGATCTACAAGCTTTTGAAGAGGTTTTGGCGCTCCTTGTCTACGGGATGGTATTGTTCTCTAATGCGGATCAACTCGTAGATGTGAGCATAATCTAGGTTTTTATGTCTCGGAATCCGGTACCTACATTACTCGGGGATATTCTACACTCTCTGCATGCTCGCACTCTAAAAAGAATGGGGACCCTCTAGTGTTGCACTCCTCTATTGGCTAGGTGGTTTATTTCGCACCTACCCAGATCTACTTTGAAGAATGAACAAGGTAAAATATGGTCTCATCGACTGATGTCCCTTACACATTCAGACATTCATTGGTGTTCACGGTTCTCGGAAGATGTTACTATCATCAATCGCTGTGGTAAATTCCCTAATGTCCCTATCTTAGGCATTAGGGAAGGAATCACTTATAACCCTTGCTTAGCATTACGACAGTTTGGTTATGCGAGAAGGGATGGTCCTCATGATACACTTATTCAAGGAATCTCCTTCTACTATGAGAATGATGTTCAGGGTTAACGCAAAAGGTTCATACAAGCTTGCAGTATGATACATAGGGTTGACAGCAAGACACTTGGGCATAAGAATTCCATATCTCTCGAGTCTTATCTCAGATGGGTACGAGCCCACGCTCAAAATCTTATGATGCCTTATCCCACTATCCGACCTATGATTATGGAACCAGTTGCCGAGGGAGACACTCCTCATCTTGTTCTTCTTCCAGACATGCCAACTGATCACGAAGAGTTGCAAAAGTCCTGGGTTCATCTTAAAGAGGAGCGGGATATGTTTGAAGCCCAATTCTACGCCAGCGAGAAGAAGGTCTTGGAACTCATTAGGCTACTTCATGAAGAGAGGAATATCAACGCCTACATCACGCCAAAGAGGATGCGCTAATGGGAAACCTAATCTTCTTTTTGTTTTATTTTGCTTAATTGTACTCTCAAAATACATTCTTGGTAACAATTCAAGTTTAATAATACAATTCGCGTTTGTTCCTTTTTGTTTAAGCAAATTTGAGCCTTTAAGAACCCTTGAAAATATTGCATACATATCATTGCATAACAGGATTCATAACAGGTTTCTCATTATGTTAATAGGATTGTATGGAAAGACAAACTGAAAATTAAAACAGTAGAAAACCTTAAATGTGCAAATATTAATTAATCTGAAAATTACACTCACACATGCTCACTCCTAGGGTTTACTCCACTCTGGTTGCCTTCGGTAAATGGTCATGAAGTATAGGGTGTGTTAGTGGTTGTCCTCTAGCCCCGAAAGATCTAAAATGACCCATTCAGATGTTGCCTCGGAAAAAGATCTTTAAGGCTTTAGGATGATTACTAACATTTCCTAACATTGCTTTTGTGATCGTATTTGTCCCTTCGAATGTCCCTAAAAAACTCCAACGATGATGCTACCTATTTCTCAATAATGGGATAGAATTGTCTAAAAGGAAAGAAATAGACCTTTTTTGAGTAGGTAGATTAGTTCCTAGGTACTTGCTCAAACAAACAAAAACTTTTTCACACCAACACTTTCCAAACAAAGTTTTCAAAAACAACTTCGTAACACTCTTAAGGACAGAAACAAGGGTTAACACGAAGTAAAACAAAACTTTTCAAAACAAGCACACACAAGCAGTTTTCAAAATGAGCAAGTACCTAAGAGCCCGTGGAAAAACACAGATAGAAAGGGTTCTAACACCTTCCCTTTCTATAATCTACCCGCCGTACTCAGAAACATCTCGAAAAAGGTTTTTTCTGTTCTTTTTCCTTTTCCTGATTGGATAAAATAGAAGTCGGTCGCGACTCTTACTTACCGCAACATTTGCGAACAAAAAACGCAAACCAGTATTAAATAGTCGGTTATGCCACCATATCACACACACACACAGTGGCCCCGTATTCTCCTTGACTGGACTCAAGGGACACCGGTACCAACAAATGTGTCACACTAACATAGCCATCGCTTCAACCATGTCAGTATACCCCGCACAATCCCCACGATCTATTGCTACTTACCTAATAATGTTCCTCGATCCGCGTAGAGAATAAATACAAAACCCAAACAAGGACCCAAAAATGTAAAGCAAGCAAGTCAAACAATAAAAGAATTTAAAGGTGATCTAGTCTCTAAGGTAACCCCCCTTTTAAGTATAGTCCCCAGCAGAGTCGTCGGTTCTGTAATACGGTGGGAGAACTGACTTGGGTGTTTTCTGTTTCATCTCAATTGTTGCAGATAGCAAGAGTCGCCACCGACCTTTCTTTTATCCAATAAAGGAAAGGGTGAAAATAACAGGAAAGACCTTCTGAGAATTTTCTTGAGTTCGGGGGGCAGGTTATGAAAAGGGAAGGTGTTAACACCCTTTTCATCTGTAGTTATCTACGGGCTCTTAGTTTCTAGCTCACTTTTAAATTCTTTGTTTTGAAATGTGTTTGTGATGGGTTTTGAAAGTATTTTTGAAAAGTGCCTTCGTTTAGGCAAACTTTGTAATGATTCTTGTCTCTATAAGAATGCATACAAAGTGTTGACTTTTGAAAATATTTCATTTGAAAGTGTTGGTGTGTTTGAAAGATGTTTTGGAGATGGTTGTGAGCAAGCAACTATGAACGTTCTACCTACTCAAAAAGTCTTAGTTCTTTTCCTCTTCCTTTAGATATTACTATCTTACCATTGATTGGTGAGAAACTCTAACATTGGATGTTGTTGTACCCCAAATTTTTCCCTCCCATTTTTCACTCAAGATGTTATCCCAGGGTTTCTTAAATACTCAATTTGGCTCAAAAGTTGATCAAGCAGATTCTCTTCCTAGGAAACCAATCAGCAATTAGGGTTTTGCACTTCGCAAAGGTTTGCCCAATCCATGGCCCAGATAACTGCAAAGGCATTTGTGTGATTTCTCTTAACTATAATCTTCTGAGGATTGATGTTATTTTTGATGGCATATTCTGTTTGAATAAGGTGCAAAGTCTAAAGCTATCATTTTAAGCAATCATGATTGAGGGTTCAATTAATCATTTGGGTTTGAGGTTTTAAACATTTATTTTGTTTAAGAATGCAAAATACATGATTTATCCTATCATATTATGTTTACTTAAAATGCAAGTTATCAAGCCAGAATGCTTATTCCAAACATTCAAACAATAATTTCAAAATTAAAATAAAACTCAAAAGTTTTGTACAAAAAATATTCATTATTACTCAAGCTTTGTGTTCATTACAGTTTTGTGGGTCATCCACAAATGATTACAAGTAAAATACAAAGTTTAAATCTACAAGGGAAAGTTTACTTCTTCTTCAAGACTCTTTGCTTCATCCTCAAGAAATTCCCCATTGCTAGCCATTGTCTTGCTTACCATTTGTTTGTACATGTGACAAAATAAAGGAGAATATTAGCAAAAATCAATATTGAAAAGTCCAAGCAAATTTGATTTTCATCACTAGGGTTTACATTTAGGAATCAGAATTTTGTTTGTCCATTTCTCCCTATTTCTGCAAATCTCAAAACCTTGGTTTTGGTTCACAAAATGGGGAAAAAGAAATAAAGTTACAAATTGGACAGGCAAGGCAGCAAGTTCAAACAGCAACAAAGGAAACAGGCTGCAAATAGTAGACAGCAAGCAAGCTATCCAAATCAGAAATCAAACTTGTAACAAACCCACAACAAGTGCTGCAAACCAATATGTAATAAACAAAAGGCAACAACACAAAGCTACAACAGAATAAAACAAACAATATGCAAGCAACAAGCCAAAGGCATCAAATGCTGTAATATAAGTCAACATCATCACTTTCCTAAGAAAATAAGCAAACCCTTCAGAAAATGCATCAAAAGAAAAAATGCTATATCTCACAAAGAGTGGAAAGAGGAAATATATCACCTAGCCAGAAAATGCCAAGACAAACAGGTTGCTATAAGAAACAGTCCAAGAAGACCTGCTCAAAAAGACTCCTTATGCTGCCCATATCAGTCCCAAAATCTGTCCAAGTTCTGCACAAAAACATGTTAACATAAACCATATCAACTAGTCTGCAATACAGTCTAAAGAACTTCCCAGACTTGCACCAAAATGGAAACAGTCCAAGCTGCACTCAAAAACAGAAAAACTAGAAAAGCCAAAACTATCAAATTCAATGTTTTTTCCCTCCTATTTTTTTTCACCCTAAATAGATAACAAGGATTATTGTTTTATAAAAAGAGAGAAGAACCACCAGATATGAGAAGAGAGAGACAGAACTAGCAAATAGCAAAAACCACAAAAACTCAGAACAAGAGGTTCAACAAAGTCCTTTCTCTCAAACCTATTGAGACATCATAGAACAAAAAGTCATCACTGTAAAAAACAGCAACCAACATAGCCCACTAAAACATCACAAAAAAACCAGATACAGAACTAGAAAAATAGCAAAACCACAAAAACTCAGAACAAGAGGTTCAACAAGGTCCTTTGTCTCAAACCTATTGAAACATCATAGAACAAAAAGCCATCACTGTAAAAAAACCAGCAGCCAACACAACCATCCAACCATCATCAAAAACCAGCAAATAACAAAAAAAACATAGAACCAAAGTCCACCATCCAACCATCATCAAAAACCAGCAAATAACAAAAAAACATAGAAACAAAGTCCACCATCCAACCATCATCAAAAACCAGCAAATAAAAAAAAACATAGAACCAAAGTCCACCATCCAACCATCATCAAAAACCAGCAAATAACAAAAAAAGAGAACCAAAGTCCACCATCCCAAACCTTGTCATCAAACATCATTATTCAAAACCCAGCAAATCAGTAGCAAATAAATAAACAACAAAAACCCTAATCTAATAACCAGGATAACACAAGATCAGAAGAAGAAAGAAGTCACTCACAAACAGAGTCAGAGCCATCTTACCGAAAAGAAAGTTAGAAGGTTAGTAAGGTTATATATTTGGACCTCACCAACAATCTCTTTCTTCTCTTTCCTTACTCTCATTGAATATATCGTCGCATGCATTATTACCTTCGTCGGTCTCACTGAACGGAGAGTTCGGGTTTCATTTCCCCCTTTCTAGATTTAGGGCCATCAAATGAGAATCTGCAGGAATTAGTCATAAATTAGTAACCAACAGAAAGAGACGATCATAAAAATGTAATAAAAATAGGGTTTTGAGACACGCCGCCGCCGTCACCGCCGTAAGGCGATTTCCGGCGCGGCCAAAGGGTCTTCTCCAGTGAAGACTCATTGTAAGAGAGAAGAGAGAGGGAAGAGCGTCTAAGAGAGAGAAAAAATATGAAATATGAATGTTGTGGTCTAAGACACATAGTTTTTGTTCCGTTGATAATAATGGCCAGTCCAATCTGGTGGTGACACTTGTCACCACCCCTTCAATAACTCTGAATAGATCATCCCATGCGTTCCCCCCCCCCCTCTTATAATATTTTCTTGCATTTTAACCAATAAAAAGACAATTTGGGCCTTCACCCCCCCCCCCCCCCCCCCATTCCTCTAGCCCAGCGAATTCTTTTTGTTCTAGCACACCCCTGTCTGAACTTACACCTCCCACTATTGCATTGTTTTATTTTCTATATTGGATTTCCATTTTATTTTATTAGATCATTTTGTTTTATTGAGTTTAACTTCTGTAGAATTTAAAAGAAATTATTATAATTAGGATTCCATTTCCTTTTAACTTCTAATTTCTTCTTATAAAAAGTAATCATCAGTTTATACACAATAAAAATCCAAATAAAAAAATATATACATAGAATTTAATTTTCTTTAAATCAACTATTTTATTTTCTAGAAAAAAATTTCCTTTTTCTTTCAAAACCTCACAAAATAAATACCAAAATATTATTTTTATTTGTTTTACTTTGAATTGTTTTAATTTAATTGTTTGTTCATTTTCAATTAGATTTGGTTGTATTGATTTCCTATTTAAAATTTTTATCGCTTTTTTGATTCGAATCATCCCCATTTTGTAAATTTGTACCCCCATTCCCGAAAGCTCTGTAATAGCGTAGAATTTTAATTTCTGCAATTTACTGTTTTCCTTTAACTGTATAATAATTAGGCGTGCATGGCAAGATTCAAAATCAACCGCTAGATAACCTAATTTCAAAAACAAAATCAACTTGAATAAAAAACACTTTTCACACGCGCACCTCTAGGGTAACCTCGCTCGTTGCCTCGGAAATACAGTCATGTTCCTAGAGTATGGGACGTTTTAGAAAATGACCCTTCGATAAAAAATATCGTAGTCCCTCGATGACCCTCGACGTTGCCTTTGATAAAACGATCTCGTCCCTTACAAAAATTGCTAAAGCGTCACATAAGTTGCTTTCGATAACTGTAAAATTAACCCGTGTCTTTCCCTTTATATCCAATGACAGAGCTTCTTTCCAAATCAATGGTAAGATAGCAACATCTAAAGGATGAATAAAAGAACCTTGAGACTGTTCGAGTAGGTAGATTCGCTCCTAGTTACTCGCTTACTCACGACAAAATCATTTTACACCAACACTTTCATCTCAAAACATTTTCAAAAGACAAAACCTTTTGTATAGGTTCTTATAGAGACGAGAACCATTGTAAAACATCTTTTAAAAACACTTTCTAAAACACAATCCACAAAAACATCTTTGAACCATCTTTCGAAACAAAACTTTGTACGCGTTCTTATAGAAAAGAGAACCATTACAAAGAGATTTTTCAAAACACTTTCAAAGCCCACATCACAAGCACACTGTCAAAACAAAAAGCAAATGATCTAAACGAGTAACTAAGAGCCCATGGAAAACCATGGATGAAAAGGGTGCTAATACCTTCCCTTTTCATAATCTACCCCCCGAACCCGAGAAATAATCTCGAAAGGTCTTTCCTGTGGTTTTTTTACCTTTCCTTTTGGATAAAAGAAAAGTCGGTGGCGACTCTTGCTATCTGCACAAATGCGATCGAAACGCAAAACACCAAGTCAGTTCTTCCACCGTATTACAGATGTAAAGGGACGGGCAGGGGTCATCATATAGTCATAGAACGCAATGTTGTAGGATACTTTAGCAAGTTTTGTAAGGGTCTAAGATTATTTAAGAAGGCAACATTTGAAGGGTCATCGAGGGACTATGATCCTGTTTTTGATTATTTTTGCTAAAGTATCCCACATGCGAGGCATGACTATTTTTCTCAAGACAACAAGTGAGGATAGCCCTAGAGGTGCAAGTGTGCGAAGTGTTTGTTTTCATACATTTATCTTGAATTAGGGTTATCTACTTGTTGATTTTATCTTGCTATACAAACCCGAATTACTAGCATTTATTCGAAAGCGATAAATTATGGAAAATTAAAGTATTACGTTATTACATCATTTAAGGGATGGGGATACAAATTATAAATGGGGATGAAAGCAATTAAAACCTAATTACTATTACAACCAAATTGAATAAAAAGTATCAAAACCAATATTTTTGGTATTTAGGCTGACACGGGCCGGGTTCTGTGATACTGGCACCCATGTCAGGACCCTGTAATAATCCATGCGCATCTTTTTTATCCCAGCTGAGCTGACACGGGCTGTGTCCTGTGACACGGGCACCCGTGTCAGAAACCTGTCCTGCCATTTTGCCAAGTTTTAATTCCAATAAGAGGGACATGGGCCGCGTCCTGTGACACAGGCACCTGTTTCAGAACCCTGCCTTGCCATTTTGTCAAGTTTTAATCCCAGTAAGATTGACACAGGCCATTTCCTATGACACGGGAACCCATGTCAAAACCCTGCCTTGCCATTTTGTCCTGATTTCTTCCTGACACGGCCCGTGTCAAAGACTTCCAGTAGCATTTCTCTGTGATTTTTAGTGTTTGCAACTCTTCTATTCTGATTTGTCCTCTTGAAGTGAAAACTTAAAGTGTGTATGGATGTTTCTAGTTGCAATGTGATGATTGATTGAGCTTCCTTAGACCTCCCTGAAGTTGTTCCAATCTTTACCTTGTGTTGAAAGTGTTTGAATCTCTC
Source organism: Vicia faba (assembly GCA_948472305.1). Classification (NCBI taxonomy): domain Eukaryota; kingdom Viridiplantae; phylum Streptophyta; class Magnoliopsida; order Fabales; family Fabaceae; genus Vicia; species Vicia faba. The sequence goes on from OX451739.1 coordinate 1,425,318,638, forward strand.
CAACCAAGTCAACTTGCAAGACAATGTTTTTGAGTTTGGAAAGTGGAGATAATGATGTTACATAAGTTTTTATTTTGTTTGAACAACTTCTATATGATGTATGTGAAGTATTTGGATGTTTTGTTTGGGGAAAACTTTCAAGGTATGAGATTCAAAGACTTGGACTTCAAAGCTCAAAGATGGAGGTTTTATGAACAGTTCTGGTTTTTTTGTGAGTGAAGGGATTTTGAGTGCTAGTTTCTCTTTCTCTTTTTTCTGGCCTCTTTCTCTTGCAAATGCTCTCTCTATTTACAGGCAAGAGATTTGGAAACAAGAGCTGATTAGGTTTGCAAGACAGCGTGTTATGGTTTGGTTGGGATGCAAATATCAAAATATGTTAATTCTCCATAGTCCCAAGATGAAGTACCAAAGTTGCTGGTATTGAGGGCTACTTTCCATGATTTATGGTGGAGTAAAATTAGAAGTAAACAAGGTATGGGCTCAAGACAAATTTTATACCAACAAGCTTGCTTTTCAAGAATAGCAATGGTAACTTTTTACCTTAAATGGCAAGTTATTTAGATAATGGCTTGTATCTCTTGGGTAATGGTTCAAGATTTTGTGTAAACATTAAATCATGGTGAGATTTACAAATAAAAGGGTCTGAAACATAAGATTATGCAGCATAGCATGTAGATTGGATCATGTGTTCTTCAACAAAAAGACTTGTAATTCAAGGATGGATGCCAAACTTCATGCCCTTGAATCTCCTAGCTCAAGTATGATAAATTCATGCTCTTGGATGTTTTGGAAAGCTTGAATAATCCTCTACAACTTTCATGCTGGACATTTTGACAAAATCATCTTGAAACTGTGAAAAATGCCAAGAAGTTGGGATAAAATCCTGACAAAAATCTGTTGAAAATTTCTCTAAGTGTTAGATGAAAATATCATGAATTCATGGGCTTATATCTTCAAATCTAAGCGTTTTTTGGACATCAACCCTCTAATTCAAAGTTATAGAATTCATCAAGATCTACAACTTTCATGTTGAAAGTTTCCTTTGAATCATTTTTCATCATGTTGAAATTGGTATGAAGTTATGAAATAAACATATATAAAACACTTGGAAAAATTTTGAAGTCTTGAAAAGTTTGACTTTTCAAATTGACTTTTGACTTTCTTGACTTCTTGATGATCAAGCTTGATATTCTTGAATGTCTTGACAAATTTTGATCTTTGAAACTAAATGTTGACCAAAAAGTCAAAGTTTGACTTTTGGTGTATTAGTTGACTTTTCAATAGTTGACTAAATTTCAACTATCAATCTATTGATCTTGAGAAATGATTTAAGCCATGGAATTGGGTCAACATGTTATATCTAAGTCTTTGAGATCATGCTTCAATCCATTAGGTCATGTATTATGTCAAAAAGTGAATAATCAGTCGTTCTTAGTCAAAACCCTAATCTGTGGTCTCGGTGTTTCGGAGGTGATTTTGCATGATCAATTCTTGAGAAATCTTGAGCATTGGAGATCCTTTGTGAGGAATGTATTGAAAAATAGAGGGATAATTTTGGGGTACAACAATGTCAAAGTTACTTTTGTGGATACTCATAATCAGTTAGCATATATCTTCACAAAGCCTCTCGCAAAAGAACCTTTCTATAAAATTCGGGGAGAACTTGGAATTTTAGACGAAAGTGATGTATGATTCTTAAATTTTCTATTCATTATGATTTATATTTATGGTATCTATTGTTATATTCTTTCCCCATTCCTTTTTGCTTGTATGTGTTCTATTTTCTCTAACAAAAAATGCAGTAAGATTATTTCAAAGAAAACTCTCATGCATGGATCAAGGGGGAGTCTTTGACTTAAGGGAAGTTTTCCAAATTTGATAGAAAAATCAAGATGTATCAAAGTTTTCAAGCAAATGTTATCATCATCAAAAAGGGGGATAATGTGAAGAAAAGATTCCTAAAGAGTTTTTATGAAGACAAACTATCGTTGATTGCAAAATGGAGTGGCTCAAGTCAAGACATCTTAATCAAGACAAAAGTATCAAAGTCTTGAAGAAATATTGTGTGAACAAATAAAATGTCAAGGTATAAAGCATTCAACCCTCTATATGCATACAAGTTTTCATAACAATGTTTCCTCCATGCCATAAATATTCAAACATCTTTTAGAAATCACAACTTGATGTTTCACATCTTTTCTCAAAAGTAATTTTTCAGAAAAATCATAGGGAACCCGATTACCCAGATATGGTAACTGGTCACCCTGCATCAGTTTGCAAAAACAATAGCTTTTATATTGGGGAACCCGGTCACCCACTTAGGGAAACCGGTTACCCAATACAAATTTTTAAATTCTATAACGCTAAGAATGATGGTAACCAGGTACCAACTTATGGGAACCGGTTACCACCAAAATAGTGTGAATTTTTCATAGTTGTAAAACGCAGAAAAGTTGTGTTGTTTGATTCATGAAGCGTGACATCTTTTTATGGAATCATACCATTTTGAAAGGCTGTATAGAAGCCTATATAAACTCATAATTTCAAAATTATTTCTAACCTTCTTCAATCAACAATTCAAATTTACATAAACTTATTATCTTTCAAATTTTATCAAGTGTTCTATATCAGAATTTTCATTGAAACTTTTTGCACTCATTTTTCATTGAAAAATTGTTTTAAGTTTGATATCATCATTGTGAACAATTGTATCCATTATTGAGAATTGTTTTTCTTGAAGAATAAGATAAATCCAAGATTGATATATTGTATCATATTTCAAGATCTCTTATAAAAATTCAGATTACATTATTACTTCCCTTTCTATTCAAGATTGTTGAAAGCAAGTGTGTTCAAGATCTTAAAGGTTTTAAGAGCCTTTGATCCCCCTATAGATTAGATGGTAAGGCATCACCTTTGGTGTGATTAGGCTTGGACAATCATTCTAAACTATAGTGAAATATCTTCCGTGTTGGCAAGAGGACTAGAGTACTCTTGACCTGTGAGGGGAACCAGTATACATCTAGTGTTCATTTACTTTCTGCATTTTATCGCTTTCATCACTTAACCAAAAATCATAAAAGAAAGGTCAAAGATTCATAAAACCGGAAATAATTTTAAAAGTCATAGTTCACCCTCCCTCCTTTTAGGCAAACCTTATACTCACACTTGGTACGGTTGTATATTGTCATCCCTTGCTCTATTACCCTCTCCAATTCCTCATAAAGTTCAAGATCTTCTTCATCTTCCCCTTCAGCTTGGTTAATTAGTGCATCAAAGTTATATTGAATAGAAGGGGTAACATTATCGGTGGGTTTTGGTATGGATTTGCACATTTATCATGTTTTTGTGCATTTTAGTATGTGAATTTGGAAAGTGCATATAAAAAGTATTTCAATTTTTAAACATAAGAGATAAATGCAAGAGAAAGACATGGATCTTAATTGAATGAAAAAGATATCTCTTATTAATTAAAAATACTGTTCGAAAAAATTAGGGGGCCCTTACAAGCTACCCCTATGCCTCGGGCTTAACATAGGTTTTTTTTAAAAATAAGAAAAATTACTTTAGAAATACAAAGATCTCTAGAATCTCTACATCTTTCCAATTCATGAGTTCTTCGCCTGGAGGACACTCATGGATGAAGTCAGACGCTCTTTTAGTGCTTCTCTTGTTGGATATGATTTCCACTTGTCCACCATGCTCTACTCCTTTGCTGACAAAGGTTTCCTGGATGGGAGGAAACTGCATTTTACCTTTCAGAATAACCTTTGACGGTTCTTAGCCTACACAAAAATGATCTTTCTTTTTCAGGTATCTCCACAAATTTACCCCACCCTTTTAAGGCACGATCTTCCACAACTGCTTGAAAATCTCTCCATGAAGTCATAGTAGGTTTCCTGATTTCTCCACTGGTAGGGTTACCACTGAAGCAGCCTCCAAGACTTGGAATGGTGTTGCTATTTAGTCTTCATCCACACTGATATATCTATAGGACTTTATGTGACTTACAAATATTTCCTCTTCTTTGGCGATTATAACCAAACTTCCTTTAATGAGGAACTTCAATTTTTGATGTAGGGTTGAAGTAACAGTCCCTACTACATGAATCTAAGGTCGTCCAAGTAAGAAAGTATTTGTTGGCTCTATATCCATCACTTGAAAGGTAATGTAAAACATATACAGACCGATCTTGACAGGAAGGTCCACTTCTCCAAACACTTAACTTTGAGAACCATCGAAAGCTTTAACTATCGTAGAACTTGGTATTATAACAACACCATCTAGTGTTAACTTCATCAAGCTGGATTTTGGTAGAACATTGAGAGGGGAACCAGTACTACTGAGTACTATGGATAGGTTAGTTGTTCCTATCTGAATAGAAATGTATAGTGCCTTGTTGTAAGCTCTACCTTGTGGTGGTAACTAACTGTCATCAAAGCCTAAACGAGATCTAAATGTTAGATTCTCTATGAATCTGTCAAACTGATTGACCGTAATCTCCTTTGTAACATGAGCATAACTCAAAACCTTCATTAGGGAATCTCGACGTGCTTCAAAGTTTAGGAGCAACGAGAATATTGAGATCTTGACCGGGGTTTTGTGTAGCTGATCCACCACCCTATAATCACTCCTCTTGATTATCTTTAAGAACTCTTTTGCCTCTTGGTTGGAAAAATTCTTTCTTGGAGGTTCTTGTTCTTGAATTGCGTCCACCAAAACTTTACCTTTATCCTTAACCATAACATCATCCTTCTTTTGTTGTTCGGGACCATAGATTCGACCGCTGCGGGTCATGACCCCTATCCCTGCTATATTTGTGATTGTAGTCTCTTGGCTTGTCAATGGCTCAAATTCTTGTTTAAACCATTAACATAGACAGTAGTATCATAACCTCAAGGTACGGCTTTGTCACTTTCGTAAGGAGTAGGAGATGGCCCCTTAGTTATTATAGTAGACTTCAGAATCACTGGTATCCTCAGATTCTTGCATGGTATTGTTACTGGTGCCTTCATCGAAGTTGATTCCCCCTTAAAGAATTACAAGAGTCTTCTTAGAAGGACTTGGCCCTTGGCAAGAAATTACCAATGGCTTCTTTATATTTCCATCGATTGCAGCTACATATTTTCCTTCAGGGTATGGCTCAAATTGGACTATCCCTAGATCCACCAATTTTCATAACGTCTTCTCAAAAGCTTCACTGTATTCCAAGAGGAAACTATGTTCAAACATATATTATTACAGGAGATCAATCAAAGCTTTTACTTGTATGACTGCCCCAAAGTTAGTGACTATCTCAATTGCATTCACAATTAGCCTGCAATGCGGAGGCATGGGATTCGTCTAGGTGTTTGGTTTATTAAAAGTGATGTCTTGAGAATCCAACAAATATTGCACCTTATGTCTGAAGGCCCAACATTTTTCTATAGCATGATATACGCACCTCGCATTAGCATCATATTTTTGCAGAAGTGCCCCAATTGGAGGGGCTAGTGGTTTTAGCTCCACCAAAGATGCTTTGAGTAAGTGTTGCAGTAATTAACTGTGAGACATGGGGAATTATCAAATCTTCTCGGAGGCCTTTCAAACCTATTCTGTTGTTTTTCACGTGGAATTACCAATGGTGGTTGTTCCTTTGGATGTGATCCGACGATGTTAATTTCTCCCTCCTTTTTATTCAAAAAGTTAGGAACATGTTTCTTTAAGTTGTAAGGAGTACTAGATGATTCCCCTTGTATCTTGCCACTTATACCTACCTCAATCCTTTCCCCAATAGTCACAAAACCAAAAAATCCAGAAGAGACGCTTCCTACCATTGTATCATAATACAACCCTTGTAAAGTAACCATGAACATATCGACCAATTCTTTTTCCAGGAGTGGTGGTTGTACACGGGCTGCCATTTCCCTCCATCATTGAGCATACTATTTGAAGGACTCATCTTTCTTTTGAGATAAATTTTGGAGCTACATGCGATTAGAAGCCATGTCCAAATTGTACTTGTGTTATTTTAAGAAAGTGTTGGCAAGATCTACCCACATTTGGATATAAACTCGCTCCAATTGCATGTATCAATCTAGATATGCCCCATTCAAACTGTCTTGGAAACAATGGATCATCAGCTTCTGATCTTGAGCATAGGCATACATTTTCCAAAAATACATGCGTAGATGGTTCCTTGGGCATGTGAATTCCTTATATTTTCCAAAATCAGGTACTTTGAATTTTGGGGGATCACTACATCCAGAACTAAACCCATTTCATGAGCATCGACGTTGAAAGCATCATAATGTTCCACAACCTTCAACCTTTCTTCAAGAGCCTTATACTGATTAAGATCCAAGGGATTTTCAGTGACTTGGGTATGGGTTGTCCTTTGAGGTACTTGGTTGAAGTCTTCTAAGTCATGGTCTCCATATTGCAGGTCTATGTAATTATCCATGTTGTGTGGATTGTTTACTCGAATCTGCAAGGTATGAGATGCCCCCTACCTTGGGTGGAGGTGGGAAAAATCCTTTGGTATCAGCTTGCATGAACTTTTTTTGAGCCATAGTTAACTTTGGAGCTCCTAACTCTGGTTCTCTTCTTGGTTGGTAACCGCTCAATGCACCAATTGTCTGGGCTACTTATTCAAAGGCTACCCTAGGAATCTGATCTTGCCTTTCGATGATTTTTTTCAAGGTTAAAAGAACTTGACTCATGTCTCCTTTCATTGATTCAGTTACCATTTACTTGCTCCAGATCTTCTTTGAAAGCAACTTGATTCTCTTCGATCTATTCCATTACTTTCTTTTGATGGGTTCTTGTTTGATATGGAGGTCGGAGAGGCGGTGCTTTCTTAACAATGGTTTAGCTGGAGAATGATTTTGAAAAATGATAAGTTTTTTTTTTTGTATGAAATATGAGATGTGATGCTTGTGAATGCATGAGTTCATATGAATATGCTAAGAGTTTATTTTTTAATGTCTTACTCCCTTGGATTTTTCTTTCATATATTTTTTCAGGCTTTGCTTTTTATTGGTGAGCATCTAAAAATAAATATACAATCGAGATATAGAAACAGAATACTTTTATTGAAATAACTATAGTCCTCAAAAGGGAATACACTTCAAATATTGAAAATATTCAATCTAAAACACCAAAAATCAATTACTGGAAGAAATAACAAAAGGAACAAAGTCTTATAAGAGCGTTTGCAAATCTCTGCCTTGAAGTTGTCAACCATCTTCCTATAGAGCTTGAGGAAGTCTCCAACATCTTTCAGGAGAGGGACCATCACACTTTCTGCATCTTTCAAACTTCTAGGGATGTCACCAATAAGATTGTTGGGTATGTAGGCGAGCCTTGCATGCTTGTCTTTGTAGAACTGATATTCCTTGTAGAGTCTGTAACTATCTTATGGTTATCCTTTTCAGATTTGGCGATATTTACATAATGCCCTTCCCAATATAATTTTTATGCCCTCATCTCTGTATAGAGTCTCCTTTATCTGAGGAAATTCTTTTAGAGGTCTTGTAACTCATGAAAGACTTGCTCATATTTTTCTATCCTTTGAGAGAGAAGATTTTCTACTTCCATCTTTCCAAGGCATTCTCTTATCTCTGATTGATGACTCTCTTGGAGACTGCTAGTAAGGAACTGGAATTGATCCTAAGAATCTAAAGATCCTTGTGCTAACCCTTGGATTTGGGCTCTGAGATTTGCTTCCATCCTCTTTTTGTCTTGTAATACTTTTTCGTACCACATAATTAATCTTCCAATTTCCCTTCCAGCATTATCTAATCTTTGGTTGTGAGAATCCAAGTTGAAAGTAGCACTCAATAGTCCTTCGGTTGAATGCTTCTGCTTTAGGCTCTCCTTTTCAAATGCTTCACAGTCTTTCTGAATTTGTTAGTCTTTTGACTCAAGATCTCATTGCATCTGTATTTTCTGATTAGCAAGGTCATGAAGGCTAAGCTCCAATTCCTCATTCTCCTTTTTAGCTTGATCCAAGGCTTTCTTGAAATTTCCTATCTCTTTTAAGGACATAGGAAGAGGATCTGGGACATCTGGCTTGTACTCGAGATTAATTTTGAACAGTAGCTTATCAACTTGAACCATATCCAAAACCCATTGAGTGTAATGTTCCCTCGCCACAAAATTCTTCCTATTGACCTTTCTTTTGTTAACCCTATTCCAAGCTCGAATAATTTTGTTGAGCAACTCACAGTCATTTTTACCCATGTCGTGAATGATCAATTGTTGAAGCTGCTCGTCAGAGGGCTTATCCTCCAAAGGATACCCAAGTTGTCGTAGGGCCAAAGTAGGGTTATAATTGATGCAACCACGTGACCTAATCATAGGAACATTCATAAAATCTCCACAACTGTAAATGATATATCTAATGTTTAGCTTCGTTGAATACCATAAAATAGAGTCAACAGTGAGAGCCCTTAATTTTTTAGGCCATTTTGAAGGGGTGAAAAACACAAGAAGGGGGGGTTGAATTGTAAAACTGAAATCTTAAAGCAATTGACAATTTATTTTTATCCTGGTTCGTTTGATCTCAAACTACTCCAGTCCACCCGTCAAGGTGATTTCGCCTCTCTCCAACGAGGTCTTAATTCACTATATTCAACTGAATATTACAGACTGCTTTAACAACTGCTAAAGCCTTCTTGATTCAAACCACAATCCGGTTTGTCAAGGCAACACTTTCTTACAAAGGTATAAAACAATGTGTGTGAATGTTTTCTACAAAACTTTATCACAACTGTGATGTATACACAAATGAAGCTTAGAATACTAGGTTGCTAAACACTAATGGAGTATCAGAGTTTGTGGTTTAGCAAAACTGGTAGATGAAGATTATTGTTCAGCTTTGTGCGTGTAGAGAATTGGAGAGCATTAGCCATTATAATCTTCGAAGCCTTGTTTATATAGCATTTGAGAAGATGAACGTTGAATGCAATATTCTTGATTCAATGCTAATAACAAGCTTTCCTTTTTGAGCAGATCTTGTCTTGGAATGAAGCCGTTGGAATTAATTAGCGTTCAATGCACAGTACCGTTGCTTCTTCAATGCACGTTCTGGCTTGGCTCATTCTGATTCTGCTTCGCTGCTGATGAACTAATGTGTTTCTGTATCAGAGTGTTTTACGCGCAGTTCTGTTCATCAAGCTTCAGCATGTACGTGGGTTGATCATCTGATCTTGACGTTCTGATTCAGCAACTTCTGATGCTGGTGTATCAAATTCTGATGCTGAATAAGTGATCTTGTTTATTTTTAATCAGCGTATCTGCAAGTCAGAGCATAGTAATTTTAGGCAGCATATAGTTCAAACATGAAACATATAAATACTATATCTTTTCACTTTGTTATCATCAAAACTCAAATATAGGGTACTAGATTCAAACATTGTTCTAACAATCTCCCCCTTTTTGATGATGACAAAAACTAGATATTTTAAATGAAAAATAACGTGAAAAGGTATCTGGGAAATGTTTCAGAGTTAAGAAGTAAGGAGAAATCAGAGTTAAGAGATACTCCCCCTGAGTTTGTTACTTCCCTTTGATATACGTGTTCTTCAGGATCAGATCTTTTTCTTTCGTTGAACATCAGATTATAAGAGTCTTTGACTTATCAGAGAGCAGAGCTCCAGAGCTTTTCCTGTCAGAGCTTTGCTTTGGATCAGAGTATTAGGTCGATCAGAACTTCATATTTGATCAGAGTAACATGAGCTTCTACATTTTGATCAGAGCTTCTATGCTTCATAGTGTTCAGGAGCTTCCTTGTGCCTGTAGACTTTAAACAAAACAGAAAAACATTTCAAGTAATAGAGTTAGAATGTTGAGAGTTTCTGTCTAGTTAGCCGTTATTGATTTTAAATATCATTCTTGTTCTCCCCCTTTTTGTCAACAATCAAAAAGTGTTAGTGATTTGTTAAAACACTTAAGATCAGAAAAACTAATTATATTAAAATAGTTCAGAATTAGAGCAAAAGAACATTACACAAACATAGTCAAAACAGTACATCAGAAAATGAAGAAAACATGAAAAAGTTATGCATGACAAAGATTTAAGGTTGAGGTGGCATGCGTGAGAACAGGCTTTCCAGCATCGCTTGAATCTTTTCAGAAGTTTCATTCTGCTTCTGAACCATGGTGACAACAGTGTCAATTTTGCTGTCCTGTACATCCATTCTTGCTTTCATCTTCTGATCATTGTCGTCCATCCGCTGCTGTAGACGCAAGTCATTCAGCCTTAGTTCTTCCAGAGCCTGCCTGTCCAAGGCAGCTTGAGAACTTTCAGAAGGAGGAAGCTTCTCAGAACTTTCAGCTACATCTTCTGCTGGATTTTCTTCCTGAAGGGTCTTGTCTTCTTCTGATGGTTGCACCTGTGCAGCTTGCTCTTTCTCCAACCAAGGTTCACTGTCCAGAGGGAGTACAACTTCCTGAGGCAGCTGATTTTCAACTTCCTTCAGCAGCTTGCTGAAGTTCAGTTGAGCCTGCTCATAGTTGACGTCCTGCAGCTTGAGTGCTTCAGCACGTACCCATAATCTGAACTGTGACCAGAGCTGATCAGAAGCAGCTGGGTCAATCATCCCAGGACAGACTTGCTTCAAAGAAGCAATCCATTGCAGCATACCTGTTTCAAAATTCAAAATACCAGAGCCAACATCTGGTTGCTTTGGTTTGGGTATGGCAATTTTGTGTCTTAGATCAGCAAGACGTTCAAGACTTGTTAAGTCAATGAAGATCCTGCTGGGGTTTTCAGAGGTTTGCTGAGATGCTGTTTGTTTTGGCGGAGGGGTATCAGAGTCAGAGTCAGATATTTCGATTGGAGTGGTAGGAGTTTTTGGAGGTGTTGATTCTAATGAGGATGGCAACTGGGGCCTGACAATGGTGGTTCCACATGGCAACTGGATTGCCAACGGTGAAGGTTGAGGTGAGTGAGGGTCAGAATGATGAGGAGAAGGGGTTTCAGAATGGTGAAACTCTGTTTGTGGTGAAGGTGGATTATTTTCTGGTTGGGGAGGTGGAATCTTTGATTGCTCAGGGATCAGAGGTTCTTTTGTGAGAGGTTGTTGTGATTGTGGTTCTGGTTCTGGTTGTTGTTGAATTTCTGGTTCAGGTTGAGGTTCTGGTTGTGGAGGAGGAATATTTGGTGGTTCAGAATTTGGTTGAGCAGAAGCATGTTCACGCTCAATATCAGCTAGCACTCTATCAAGTGCTGGTGTTGTTGAAACTGTTGGTTGTTTGGGAATTTTAGTTCTGGGTCTTCTGAGTAGTAAGGCCTCAGAAGGGTCTTCTGGTATGGTTTCATCAATGGTAGGGATTGGGATTGATATTCTGTGAGAGGTTTGAGGAGGGGCAGCAGATGTTGGAATAGTAGATGAAATTGAAATAGGGGCAGCAGATGAAATACCTCTTTTCTTTGGAGTCTGCTGAGACGATCCCTCTGCTGGTGCTTTCCTCTTCTTTGTCTTCTTCTGAGTCACTTCAGGTTGGGGTTGACTCAGATCTTTGATCTTCAGCTTTGAACCTGCATCTTCTGCCTTGTATGAATCTGGATACTTGAGAAACATATCTGATTTGGGTTCCATTTCAGAAAATATTGGAAAATCACTCAGAGGCACTCTTCTGCTGGAGATGTCAGCAGTTGAAGTAGCTCTGGGTTCCTTCTGAATATTTTCTATCAGCTTCATCTTTTTCAGGTTCTTAGCGTTCAGCGGTTTTCCAACAGTTGGTTGTTCAATAGTGCTCAGCATTTGAGCTTCGCTCAGATACTCTATCAGCTTATTCTCTGTCAGAATATCTGATATGAGCCTTCCAAATGGTATCCAGTCCCTTTTGGTCCTTTCTTCTTCTCTAGTTTCTTTGACACTGGTCTTGAGATGGTTGAACAGGAAGTGTGCCAGATTGATCTTCACCCTCTGATCAATAAAGTAGATCAGAAATTGCTGATCCACGTTTATATAATCAGGAGAACTTGTTGGTTTCCTGTGATTGAAGCAGCCCAGAACAATCTTGGCCCATACTCTGCAGTGATCTTTCAGATCCTTAATTTTGCTGCTGGGCATTCCAAGAGTGAAAATTCTGTTGGCTACCACACCTATATCAGGGCATCTTTCAGCCATGTCCACACAGCGGACTCCACCACCACTTTGACCGATTAATCGAGCAATGAGGTCTTCAGAAATTACAATCTTCTTTCCCATGACAGAAGAGATGACTAGATATTTGGAAACCTTGGCGTGAATCCAAAACTCCTTGACAAGCGCTGGGAAGGTTGGTCCAACCAACCTATCGAAATACCTCTCCCACTTTTGAGCCCTAATTTCCTCAGTTAGGTCAAATCCATTATCCTTCAAGCTTTCGAAGTCGACGATTAACTCAGAGAGAACTTCAAGATTCTTTACCGGTGTGAGAAGAGTTCTGAGGGGCACCTGATATTGCTCAGAAGTTTCTTTCTTCTGATTGCCTGCAGAAATGCTGGAGGATGCCATTGTTCTCACACAAAAGCTTTGAGAATGATTTGAGAGAAAAAGGTTTGAAGAAGATAAACTCAGAAATATGCAGAAAATACTTGAGAGATTATGAGAAAGCGTAAAGAATAAGAATGAAGGATTAATGAGCTTAAATAGAGTTTTCAAAAATTATTTTGAAAAATTAAACGTTTTTAAGAGAGAGAAAAAAATAATGATTGCCATTAACAAGCGTGATTACTTTTCATTAAATGCTTGCTGATTTTGGGGGATTTGAGAAAGATACTTAAAAACGGTTACCAGACATGTGTCTCAATGCACCCAATCAGCGCTTTGCCTTCTCAGAAGCGTGCACGCGTTCTGCTTCAGAGATTTGCTGATGATTGGATGACACTTGTTTGATGTAGTGATCAGCACGTCTGTCTTTGAGATTAGACTCTCAGATTTTTAGACTTGCATCTGATACAATCTGCATGTTCTATCTTTCTGAAAGGAGATTGATCAGAAGTTCACAGCAAAATAATTACATTCTGAAAGTAAATATATGGAATTAAAACATTTTCATTCTGGGCATACTTTCATGCTGAGATGTTTCAGAATGAAATTGAACCTATCTTCTGAAAGGGGTTTAGTAAAGATATCAGCCCATTGATGGTCTGTATCTATAAATTTTAAGTTTAAAATACCTTTCTGAATATAGTCCCTAATGAAGTGATGTTTTATTTCTATATGCTTAGCTCTAGAATGTAAAATAGGATTCTTACTTAAGCAAATAGCAGAAGTATTATCACAAAGAATGGGAATGTTACTCTCAAAAATCTGGAAGTCTTCAAGCTGACTTTTCATCCAGAGCATTTGTGTGCTACATCCTGCTGCTGCTATGTACTCAGCTTCTGCTGTTGACAGAGCAATTGTTGATTGCCTTTTGCTGGACCACGAGATCAAATTTTCTCCCAGAAACTGGCAGCTTCCAGAAGTACTTTTACGTTCCACTCTGTCTCCAGCAAAATCAGCATCACAGTAGCCTACTAAGCTGTAATCACTAGATTTTCTATAAAACAAACCCAGATTAGTAGTACCTTTCAGATACTTGAAAATTCGCTTAACAGCTGTTAAGTGAGATTCTCTAGGATCTGATTGGAATCTAGCACAAATACATACGCTGAATAAGATATCAGGTCTTGAAGCAGTCAGATAGAGGAGAGAACCAATCATACCTCTGTAGACTTTCTGTTCTACACTCTTGCTTACCTCTTCTCTTTCCAGAATGCACGTGGGATGCATTGGAATCTTTGATGGCTTACATTCTGAGAGGTCAAATTTCTTCAGAAGATCTCTGATGTATTTGCTCTGATGAATGTAAGTTCCTTCTGGAGTTTGATTGATCTGAATTCCTAGAAAGAATTTCAGTTCCCCCATGAGGCTCATCTCAAATTCTGCCTGCATACACTTAGCAAATTTTCTTCCAAGAGAAGGATTAGTAGAACCAAAAATGATATCATCAACATAAATTTGACAGACTAAAATGTCACTCTTAACTGTTTTACAGAATAGAGTAGTGTCCACTTTCCCTCTGGTGAATTCATTTTCAAGCAGAAAGTTACTTAGCCTTTCATACCAAGCTCTGGGAGCTTGTTTCAGACCATACAGTGACTTCTTTAGTTTGAAAACATGTTCTGGATGTTTTGTATTTTCAAAACCTGGGGGTTGGTGAACATAAACTTCTTCTTCTATATAACCATTTAAGAATGCACTTTTGACATCCATCTGATACAGAGTGATGCCTCTATTAACAGCAAATGAAATTAAAAGTCTGATAGATTCTAACCTGGCGACTGGGGCAAAGGTTTCTGTATAGTCTATCCCCTCTTGCTGACTATAACCTTGTGCAACCAGTCGTGCCTTGTTTCTGATGACTTCACCTTGTTCATTTAGCTTGTTTCTGAACACCCATCTTGTTCCAATGACGTTGAATCCTTTTGGTCTGGGAACGAGATCCCATACGTCGTTTCTGGTGAATTGATTCAGCTCTTCTTGCATTGCCAGAATCCAGTCGTTATCCAGAAGTGCTTCATCAATAGAAGAAGGTTCAATCAGAGACACAAGTCCCATAAGAGTTTCTTCAGAGTTTCTGAAGCTTGCTCTTGTTCTGATTGGATCTTCCTTTCTTCCTAGAATAGTCTCTTCTGGGTGATCCAAACTGCTTCTGGGCAATCTCTTCTGAGGTTGATCAGCAGCTGTTGTAGGATTTCTAGCATTGCTCCTTTCAGACGTTGAAGGAATGTCTGTGTTGAGAGCTTCTGACGACTTGTCTTCAGAACCTGCAAATTCAATTTCTATACCTGCAAAAATTTCATTCTGCTTTGACTTTTCAGAGTCAAGCTTATCATCAAAACGAACACTGATTGATTCTTCCACAATCTGTGTTTCTGTATTGTATACTCTGTACCCTCTTGAGCGTTCAGAGTATCCTAACATAATACACTTCTGTGCCTTAGAAGCAAACTTGTTCAAATAATTCTTCGTATTCAATATAAAGCAAGTACATCCAAATGGATGAAAATACGAAATGTTGGGCTTTCTGTTCTTCCACAATTCATATGGAGTCTTTTCCAGAATAGGTCTTATTGAGATTCTATTCTGAATGTAGCACGCTGTGTTTATTGCCTCTGCCCAGAAAGTCTTAGCAACGTTTGTCTCATTGATCATGGTTCTGGCCATTTCTTGCAATGTTCTGTTCTTTCGTTCTACAACTCCATTTTGTTGGGGAGTTCTAGGACAAGAGAAATCATGCAGAATGCCTTTGTCATTAAAGAATGACTCAAAATCTTTATTTTCAAATTCTCCACCATGATCACTTCTGACTTTAACGATTCTAAGATCTTTTTCATTCTGAACTTGGTTACAGAAGGTGACAAACACAGAGTGTGACTCGTCCTTGTGTCTTAAGAACTTTACCCATGTCCATCTGCTATAGTCATCTACGATTACTAACCCATACTTCTTGCCACTGACTGAAGCAGTTTTAACTGGTCCAAATAAGTCAATGTGCAGAAGTTCTAATGGCTTAGAGGTAGAAACAACATTTTTGGATTTAAAAGAAGGTTTTGCAAATTTGCCTTTCTGACATGCTTCACACAGAGCATCTGAATTGAACTTCAAATTAGGAAGTCCTCTGACCAGATTGAGTTTGTTAATCTGAGATATTCTTCTCATACTAACATGCCCCAATCTTCTGTGCCAGATCCACTGCTCGTTGTTAACAGACAGAAGACATTTTACGTTCTGACTCTTTATTTCAGAAAGTTTGATTTTGTAAATGTTGTTTTTCCTCTTACCATTAAACAGGATAGTCCCATCTTTCTGACTAACAGCTTTACATGATTTTTGATTAAAGATTATATCATAACCGTTATCACTTAATTGACTTATGGATAACAGATTATGCATCAATCCATCAACTAGCAGAACATTATTAATAGAGGGAAGATTTCCATTACCTACAGTTCCAGAGCCAATTATCTTTCCCCTCTGATTGCCTCCAAAGCCAACGTGGCCTCCAGGCTTAAGTTCCAGGCTTTGGAACATATGCCTTCTTCCCGTCATGTGTCGTGAGCAGCCAGAGTCCAGGTACCATGACTGGTGTTTCTGATTTGCTGCTAAAGATATCTGCAACATGTATTATTTTATCCTTAGGTACCCAGATCTTCTTGGGTCCTGATTTGTTAGTTTTGCCAAAACTCTGGTTGAATTTTGGTTTCACAGAGTGCTTACTGCTAGTATATTTGATGTCATGTGTGTGACCATACACAAAGTGTGAATTTAAAGGAGTGTGTTTAATGGTTAAATCCATGACATTCTTAGGTGTAGGAACCTTACCTAGGTATCCTATTCCTTTCCTGCCGTTTCTGCTAACTCCATAGATCATTGAAGCCATTCTGCTTCTATCTATGCTTTTAGCAAGGAACTTCTGGAAACTGTGATCATACTCCTTGATGATCTCATCAGCGTTTCTGGGAGTTTCAGAAATTGGTTCCTTCTGAGAGTTTTGTAAAGAGTTTTCTAATTTTGAAATTTTATCTCTCAGCTCAGAGTTTTCCAATTTGAGACTCTCAGACTTATTAGAGTCAGATTCAAGATTCCTTTTCAGGTCTCTGAATTTAGCTCTAATCTGCTGATAACGTTCCAGAATTTCATTAAGGCTTTCAGCAAGTTCAGCCTTTGTAAAATTAACAGCGAAGTTAGGGAATACCTCTTCTGTGTCTGATTCAGAAGCTTCACTATCATCTGGAATGTTAGCCATGAGCGCTATGTTTGCCCTTTCATCATCTGATTCTGAGTCAGCTTCAGACGAGTCAGAGTCATCCCATGTGGCCATGAGACTTTTCTTCTTCTCTCTTCCAAATTTCTTTTTGGGCTTTTCCCTCTGAAGCTTTGGGCAGTCACTCTTGTAGTGTCCTTGCTCATTGCACTCGTAGCAGGTGATGTCTTTTGTGTTTGGCTTCTTGCTACTGGAGGTGCCTTCAGATCTTCTGTATCCAGAGGAAGAATCTGTCCTTCTGAATCTGGAAGAAGACTCGTTCTGATTAGATCTTCTGGGATTCCTGAACTTCCTTTGTCTTTGCTTCCACAGTTGATTTACTCTTCTGGAGAGAAGGGAAAGTTCGTCTTCTTCTGATGAGGATCCATCAGATGTTTATTCAACTGCCTGCAAAACTTTAGACTCAGATTTTCTGTTAGATTTTAAAGCTAAAGGCTTACCTTGCTTCTGAGGCTCATCAGCTTCTAGCTCTATCTCATGACTTCTGAGGGAGCTTATAAGTTCCTCCAGAGTGATTTTGTTGAGATCTTTCGCTAGCTTCAGAGCAGTAACCATAGGCCTCCACTGCTTGGGTAAACTTCTGATTATCTTCTTGACATGGTCAGCAGTAGAGTATCCTTTGTCCAGAACTTTGAGACCAGCTACCAGAATCTGGAATCTAGAGAACATAGCTTCAATGGATTCAGATTCTTCCATTTTGAACGCCTCATACTTCTGAATGAGCGCCAGAGCTTTTGTTTCTTTGACTTGAACGTTTCCCTCATGCGTCATTCTGAGAGAATCAAAGATGTTCTTAGTTGTGTCTCTGTTGGAGATCTTTTCATACTCAGTATAGGAGATGGCACTGAGGAGGATGGTTCTGGCCTTATGGTGATTCTTGAAGTCACGCTTTTGTTGATCAGTCATTGATTTTCTATCAATCTTCTGACCAGTTGCATTCACAGGGTGCGTGTATCCATCTGTCACCATATCCCACAGATCAGCATCATGTGCTAGAAAGAAGCTTTCAATTCTGTCTTTCCAGTAATCAAAGTTTTCTCCATCAAAAACTGGAGGTTTGCCGCTGAATCTGTCTCTGTCCTCATTGTTGTCATTGCTGAAATGAGAGTTGTTTCCTGCCATTGTGTTTTTCTGACGCTGGATCTTGTACTGACACGGTTAAGTGTTTTAGCTCAGAACCAGGCGCTCTGATGCCAATTGAAGGGGTGAAAAACACAAGAAGGGGGGGTTGAATTGTAAAACTGAAATCTTAAAGCAATTGACAATTTATTTTTATCCTGGTTCGTTTGATCTCAAACTACTCCAGTCCACCCGTCAAGGTGATTTCGCCTCTCTCCAACGAGGTCTTAATTCACTATATTCAACTGAATATTACAGACTGCTTTAACAACTGCTAAAGCCTTCTTGATTCAAACCACAATCCGGTTTGTTAAGGCAACACTTTCTTACAAAGGTATAAAACAATGTGTGTGAATGTTTTCTACAAAACTTTATCACAACTGTGATGTATACACAAATGAAGCTTAGAATACTAGGTTGCTAAACACTAATGGAGTATCAGAGTTTGTGGTTTAGCAAAACTGGTAGATGAAGATTATTGTTCAGCTTTGTGCGTGTAGAGAATTGGAGAGCATTAGCCATTATAATCTTCGAAGCCTTGTTTATATAGCATTTGAGAAGATGAACGTTGAATGCAATATTCTTGATTCAATGCTAATAACAAGCTTTCCTTTTTGAGCAGATCTTGTCTTGGAATGAAGCCGTTGGAATTAATTAGCGTTCAATGCACAGTACCGTTGCTTCTTCAATGCACGTTCTGGCTTGGCTCATTCTGATTCTGCTTCGCTGCTGATGAACTAATGTGTTTCTGTATCAGAGTGTTTTACGCGCAGTTCTGTTCATCAAGCTTCAGCATGTACGTGGGTTGATCATCTGATCTTGACGTTCTGATTCAGCAACTTCTGATGCTGGTGTATCAAATTCTGATGTTGAATAAGTGATCTTGCTTATTTTTAATCAGCGTATCTGCAAGTCAGAGCATAGTAATTTTAGGCAGCATATAGTTCAAACATGAAACATATAAATACTATATCTTTTCACTTTGTTATCATCAAAACTCAAATATAGGGTACTAGATTCAAACATTGTTCTAACACATTTATATCGTGTCAAAGTTTTAATCATGAAGTCCTCCTTATAAATATGAGTCCTAAACCAAGAATATAAGAGTGGGATGCAACCGTTCAGCACACCCCTCCCCTTTTCATAACGAAGAGCATAGTAAACATCGATGTAATACGGTGGGAGAACTGACTTGAGTGTTTTGCGTTTTATCGCAATTGTTACTGATAGCAAAAGTCGCCACTGAATTTTCTTTTATCCAACAAAGGAAAGGGTGAAAAGAACAGGAAAGACCTTTTGAGAATTTTCTTGAGTTCGGGGGGTAGGTTATGAAAAGGGAAGGTGTTAACACCCTTTTCATCCGTAGTTATCTACGGGCTCTTAGTTGTTAGCTCACTTTAAAATGCTTTGTGTGAAATGTGTTTGTGATTGTTTTTAAAAGTATTTTTGAAAAGTGGCTTTATTTAGGCAAACTTTGTAATGATTCTCGTCTCTATAAGAATGCATACAAAGTGTTGACTTTTGAAAATATTTCATTTTAAAGTGTTTGGTGTATTTGAAAGATGTTTTTGAAAATGGTTGTGAGCAAGAAACTACAGGCGTTCTACCTACTCAAAAAGTCTTTGTTCTTTTCTTTCTCCTTTAAATATTGCTACCTTACCATTGATTGATAAGAAGTCCTATCATTGGATGTGAAGGGACGGGCGTGCATCATTGTATAGTCATATAAAGCAACATTGTAGGATACCTTAGCAATTTCTATAAGGGTCTAAGATCATTTATGAAGGCAACATTTGAAGGGTCTTCGAGGGACTATGATCTTGTTTTTGATTTTTTTTGCTAAAGTATCCCACGTTTGCGTAACATGACTATTTTTATCTTAGGCAACAAGTGAGGTTATCCCTAGAGGTGCAAGTGTGCAAGGGTTTTGATTTCATGCATTTTTGTCTTTGAATTAGGGTTTTCTACCTGTTGTTTTTATGTCTTGCCATACAAACCCTAATTACTAGTATTTATATTGAAAGCGATAAATTGCGGAAATATAAAGTTCTAGGCTATTACATCATTTAGGGACGGGGATATAAATTTACAAATGGGGAAAAGCAATAAACCATAATTTACTATTACAACCATATTGAATATGAACAAATAATGCACAAGAATGTATGGTAATATACAAACACAAAGAAATTGTTTTGTTTAATTTTTTTGAAATATTTTAATTCTAATTAAGCTAAATAATAAGTAATTAATTCAATTAAAACTAACCTAAATTGATTTAAGAAACTATATTAAATTAATTAAGAAAAACAAGTTTTTAGGGTTTTATAAAATAAAAAAAGTTAACCTACTTAAACTTAACAAAAAGGATTAATTAAAAATCCTAAATTCTAAGTTAATTAATATATAAAGAAAAATTAAAATAAATCTAAGCCTAAATTGATTTAATTAGAAAAAAGAAATTAAGTTTGTCAAGAAAATATTTTTGGTTTTTTTTTATTTAAAAGAAATAAAAAATAATCTTAAAATATCTAAATAATAAATATAAAATATTTTTTAATAATAAAAATAATGATAATAATAATGAATAAAATAAAATAGAAAATATAAAAATTAAGTCAGGGGGTCTGAAAATGATTTAGGGTGTAAATAAGCAAAACAGATTTTAGTGGAGTTAAGCCCAATGTTGCCTTTTTTGTAAATCAGAATAAAAATGAAATGAAAAAAAACAATGGGTTGCGTGTTGTGTAGTTGGATGAGGGTGAGAGGGAGAAAAAAGAAGAAGGCCCAATGCTGAAGCCCAAGGCGCTAGCTGCAAACAAAAAAAAGAAACAAAAAGTATGAAAAATAACAAAACGGACGATGGGACTCGAACTCAGGTCCTAAAGGTGAAAGACGCATGCTTTAACCACTGGGGTGGTGATACATCTGGTATTATAAACAAAAACATAAATATATATTTGAAACACGTTCTTGAAGATGACTTCATCTTCTTCCTCGTGCCATAACCAGTCACGAACTTAAATCATGTAACTTCTTTATCTCTCAACCATTTGCAAAAGTACAAACATGAAACTTGCTCCAAATTTCATCACGAGTTCAATCATATAAATAATTAGAGCTATAAATTAAAGATGAGAATTAATTTTTAATGGTACCAAATCTTACCTAATTTTTTCAGAAAGTTTAACTCTAAAATTCTCACTACTCAGGCAATATAAATTAATTCTAAGGACATGGTCAGCTTCAGGGCTATGATGTCTACATTTTATCTTCACAAATGGAAAGCTAACAATGCCTATATGAATAGTTCAAAAGTCAAAAAACTCACCTTGAAAATAGAATTTGTGTTTCGAGTTTGAGCAGCTTTCAATGTGCTACAATGATCAGGTTAGCTTCCTTGAGTCCCTAGGAAGCTAATGCAATGCTTAGCTTGGATTAAGGAGGCCTCAATCGTGCTGGAAAAGTCAATGTGTAGCACCATGTTTTTGGTTATAGAGGATGGTGATGGAGGTGTTACAGTTCCAAAACAGGGACCGAAATGAACTATATTTTTTGTATGGAAGCTATTAAAATGATTTTGAGGGAAAACACGCGATGGAAATGGAAGATACAAGTTCAAGGGCAGATATGTATACAAATGAAGTTTTGTGTGCAATTTCTGGCTAGAGGCAGTTTTGGAGAGTTTTAGGGCTTCTTATTTTGTTTCCTAATTTGCATAAGAGTGTCTTAATATATAGGAAAAGGTTTGGAGGCTTGGAATGATCAGAATCACAAGATCACAAGTTATGGGATTTTGACTTGTTTTTGAAGCAAGCTTGACAAGTATGGTTTGATGGAAAGGTAAAAAGATATCTAGAATGGTTACAAACTTTAAACACGCTTATTTGACTTTGTGGAGGGGGCTTGTGCAGAAGGAACAAGTGTAAATCTCAATACGAGTTGACTTTTCATAAAGCTTGCTTTATGAGAATGGAATGGTAACTTTCTTCCAAATATGGCAAATTGCTTTGGATAATGCTTGAATAAATTGGAAAATGGATCAATAAATTATGTAAATCATTAATTATGGAGTGAAACACAATTTTGAGGCCTGCAAAGTAAGATTATGCAGCATGTCTTATGGATTTGTTCAAGTGTTCTTTATGAAAAATGCCTTGTAATTCAAGTTTGAAACCCTAACTTCATCTCTTCGATTCTCCTAGCTCAAGAATGATCTCAATGAGTTCTTGGAAATTTTAAAAATCTTAGAACATACTCTACAACCTTCATGTTGGCCATTTTTAAAAAATACTCTTGGAGCTTGGTGAAAATTGACCAAGAAGTTAGGTAAAAAATCTGCCTAAACTAGGTCAAAATTTCACTGTGTTTAAGAAAAAGTGCATGTCTTTATGGATTCATAACTCAAAATCCAAGCATTTTTAGGACTTTATTAGTAAATAAAAGTTGTAGATCTCATCAATATCTACAAATTTCATGTTGTATGTTTTCTTTGAATCATCTTGCATCTTGGTGAAAATTTGGCATGAAGTCATGAAAAAATAAGACTTAAAACACTTAGAAAAATTTATAAGTCTTGAAAACTTTGACTTTTCAAAATGAATTTTCACTTTCTTGATTTCTTGATGATCAAGTTTCATATTTTTGAATGTATTGATGAAATGTGATCTTTGAAACTCAATTTTGATCAAAAGGTCAAAGTTTGACTTTTGGTGTATAAGTTGACTTTTCATCAGTTGACTGAATTTCAACTATCAATCAATTGATCTTGAGAAATGATTTGAGACATGAAATTAGGTCAAGACATTGTATATGAATCCTTGAGATTGTGCTTCAAGCCACTATATTATGTATTAGGTCAAAAACCCTTGATCAGTCAAATACAATCAAAACCTTAATTTTGACCATTTTGTCCTTTTGGTAAATTGAGTGCTTTTCTTGAGAGATTATGATCAAAACTTGATCAATTGAAACATATGACTTTAAAATATTGATATTGGTAAAAAAAATTGAAGTTTGACTATAGGTTGACCAAAATTGACTTTTTACCCAATACAACTGATTTTGGGTTATCTGATCAATTGACTGAGCAATTTTAAGATGCAAGACTTGAAACTTGATATGAGCATTCTTGAAAGTCCATAATGATCCATGAAAGTCAATTGAAGCATTATAAGTCCAATTATCCTTGTGAAAAACCAAACCCTAATTTGAGGCATTAATGTTGAGGAGATGGTTTGACCTAGTCAATACTTGTGTAAGCTTGAATTATTAAAGATCTTTGTGAGAAATATCTTGAGAAAAGAGAGGGAAAATTTTGGGGTACAATAATCGGATAGCAAAGCAGGAGTTGGATCCACAATTAGCATTTTCGCGCCCCAAAACACACTAATAGATGCAAGGTCAATATAGTCCAAAGTCCTAGGAAATAGAATTACACCAAAAACAAGAAAGTCTAAACAATCAACAAAAGACTCCCATTCTTTCTTACTGGAAAAATAAAGGGATTTATCCTCTAAGTATTGTCTTTTAATCCCTTGTACATAACCTTCTTGTGATACGGTGGGAGAACTGACTAGTGTTTTGCGTTCGTATTCGCACTTGTGCGGTTGAGCAAGAGTCGCCACCGACTTTTTATTTTATCCTAAAGGAAAGGTTAAAAAATCACAGCAAAAACCTTTTGAGATATTTCGTGGGTTCGGGGGGTAGATTATGAAAAGGGAAGGTATTAGCACCCTTTTCATCCATGGTTATCCATGGGCTCTTAGTTACTTGGTTTTTTAGATCACTTGCCTTGATTTTCGATTGCTTTGAAAATGGTGTGTGTGTGTGGGTGCTTTTGAAAATGTTTTTTGAAGAAGATGCCTTGTCTTAGGCAACTAATGTATTTGACTCGTGATTGAGTGTTTTACAAAAGTGTGGATCTTTTCGAAAAGATGTTTCAAATGTTTTTGAGAGTTTGTTTGAAAGTGTTGTGGATTGTGGTTTTTTTGAAAAGAAGGCAAGTGTTTTTGCAAATTGATCTCAAGTAACTAAGAGTTTTGTCTACCCTATTGTACTCAAAGGTTTTTGTCATGTTTTAACCCTTTTTAACAATTTTGTTCCACCATTGAATTTGATGGACAATCTTGCGTTTAGGAAGTTTATTCGGGACGGGCGCGGGTCATCGTATGGACCATGAATGCAATGATGTCAAGTGTCTTTGGAAATTTGCTTTGAAGGGACTATGATCATTCCGTTTAGGCAACACTTTGAGACTTATGATCATTTGATTTTGTTTTGCCAAAGATACTCGACGTGCAAGCATGGCCCATTTTGGAAGGCAACATGTGGGATTACCCTAGAGGGTGCAAGTGTGATTGTGTATTGATTACATGTATTTGTCTTGTATTAGGTTATCTAGCGTTTGATTTTATGTACATACAAACCCTAGGTCTAACCATGGTATAATTGGAAAACTGTAAATTGCGGAAATGTAAAATCTACGCTATTACAAAATAGTATCCGGGAGTGGGGGTACAAGTGTATGAATGGGGATGAGACTTATAGTATCCAATAAGTTACAACCAAATCGAATGTGCGATCAAATGTAAATATCGAATATACAAATATAAGATAAACAAATGTATATGAGCAATATGAATGGATTTGCATTGTGTGAGTGTGAGACGTATATGTATTGTGTGTAATTATTTACAGGTGCGGAATGTGAAATTAAAGCGTATTAGGGTTTTTGACCTAAAGAAATGTTTACTTAGTCTTGTGTTTTGTATTTAGATATGTACAATAAGAAAATGTTTTAATCGAAAGTTCTTATTTCTAATTAAATTATGTATAAAATGTATCATGGTTTATTATATACAAAAAGTATTTAAATATCAAGAATTGAATTTTGTATAAAAAGGAGTGTATTTTTTATATTGTTATGTACAAAAATATTTAAATGTCAAGAACTGGATTATGCATATTCAAAAAAGGTATTTTTTATCGTTATGTACAAAGTATATTTTGATTGAAAAGGGATATTTTCAAATTTAATGATATTGTATAATAAAAATAAAAATGTATCTTATGTATATGTACAAAATTAATGTTTTCCAAATTTATGTACAAAGATATATTTAATTAAAAAAAATGTTTTCAATTTTAATTATATGGTAAAAAGGTATTTTGTTATAATTTAAATTAGGTGTTTTAAATAAAAAGTGTTTTTTTTTTCTTCTTTTACATATTTTAGTATTAATGTGATTTTTGTAAAGAATAAATAAAATATGGTTTTATAATAAAAAGAAAAGAGGTTAGTGTTAATATGGAATGTTTTTGTTGAAAAGAAATATAATAATGGGCTTTAGAGAGGGGGTGCAGAATGGGTAAAGCCCATTTGTTTGAAACGAATTTAGGGTTAGGCGTTTTGTCGTTCAGTTGGGAACAAAGCTTTAGGGTATGTAGCGCGCCGTTTTGCTCGTCTTCGCCTATCTTCTCTGATTGTCTTGAACGCTGAAATGCCGTCCTCCGCCCAGAGCCACCGTGCCATCTCCTAAGTCTCTCTTCCCTCTATGAGCTCAGTGGATTTGTGATTCAAGGTTCGTTTCAGTTTTTATGTTCTTTTTCACGGATTGCATGCGTTATTTCCATTTGAATCTAAAACTTGATCTTTGACTATTATGAGGTGAAGGAGAAAAAGAGAGGGAAAAGTTTGCTACCTTCGTTCCTTAGAGATGGAGGAGAGACGGGGAAGTGGCGCTCAGGAGGCCGGGACGGCGTGAGGAACGTGACGAATCTTTGAGCTTTCCTGGTATCTTTTATCTAGTTGCTATTTTTTGCCTATGGTTTTGATGATGATGTTCTGAAAAGCCCTATCTTGAAATAGATTCACTTCTTTATCTTTTCTCTTCTACTATATGTTGCCTTTGGGAATTCGTATGTTTTTGAATATGCTTCCTTGTCTATGATGAAGCTTGCTTCTGAGGCCCTTGAATTGCCTTCTGAGATTGATGCCCTTGGAATGTATTTTGCTTATGATGAAAAGCTTCTGAGTTCACCTCTTTCCTCTTCTCTACTGTTCACGTTGCCTTTGGATGAACTTTCTCTCTTCTTCTTGAACACTGTGTACTTGTTGCCACTGTACGCTTGTTTATGTTGCCCTGTGATGTTTATACTGAGGGCCTAGGTTGCCTTGAACATTTGCTTCTGAGTATGCCCTTGATGCTTTTGTTGAGTTGGATGCCCTGAATATTTATTGCCTATGATGAAGGGATTCTGAGGCTTAGGGGTTGGTTTTTGAATGCTTTGAGATTTGAACTGGACATGTTATGTTTGTGCTAGCAGGTTGGTGTGTTGACAGGTGAATGGTTGTTAGGTTGTACTTGGCCTGGGATTTGTGTGCTTTTGTATTGGTTCTAGTATGTGGTATGTGTTTAGTAGTGCAGTAGGCTTGAAGTTTGAGTTTTGGTCATTGCAGATTTGCTTCAGTATGTTTTATGGCTTGAGTTTTGTATATACAGGTTGTGCTTGGTTTTTAGGTACAGGCTTAACAAGTTTGGTGTTTGCTTAGCTTGATGAGGCTTGGCCTGGGATTTAGGCTTCAGCAGGTTGTTGGTTCTTGGAGGGGTTCGCTTCATCTCCTAGCAGGTTTTTTGTGTTAGAGGTTATACTGATGCAGATTTGTCTGTATGCTTCAGGCCCTTTGAGTTTGTATATTTTTTCTTCTCCTTGAACTGTGTTGTACTGGCCTGGTTTTATCAGTTTGCAGGTTATCTCTTTTTTGTTGTGAGGCCTGTGTATCTTTTCTTTTGAGTTTGTATATTTTCTGTCTTTTCTGCCTAAGCCTAAAACCTGCCTCTTATCTCTCTTCTTCTCACTCTATAGCACAGTTAATATATTATAATATGATTCTGCTGTACTTTTTTGTTCTGAAGGGGCCCTGGGAAATGATGATAAAGATCTTGCTTGCATAACACATTTTTCTCTGCATCTTTATCTTTCTTTGACAGCTTGCTACACTTTATCTTTTCTTTGATATCTTTTCCAAATCCTTTTTGACAGCTTTTGAGTGGATTTTGTACTTTGACAGTAAAATGCACTTTTGGCTTTTGATAGAAAGTTGGAATTGGATTTTAGTTTAGTTTGAACTTGAACTATGCAGTTTGAACTTTGGAATTTATGCATTTGACATTTTAAAAATTATGCATTTTGACATTTTCCATTTATGATAAAAATCTTCCCTCTTTGTGAACCGGGAGAAATCCCGTGATTTGCAGAGAGGGTCAACTGATCCCAGTCAGTGGCCTCTAATGATGAGCAGATTTTATCAGTCTTTTTTAATTCAACTACTTTCTGACTTTCTCTTTTCTTTTGCAGATGAATAATGGAACACCGGAGCGGAGTGAAGAATGAAGAAATTAGAAAATGTTTAGAAAAAATAGGATAGTTTTTATTTTCAATTTAATTATTTGTAAACCATTATTATTTTAAATACTTCGTAATAAATACTTGTATCAAATAATAATTGTAACAAACATTAAATATGAAATAAAAATTCTATTGATTCAATTAAACTTTTTCAATTCCTTTTCTTTAATTGTTTACTTGTTATTTATAATTCCTTAAATTAAATAAAATGAAAGTTTAAATTTCAAATATTTAATTCTTAGAACCATAAATAATCAACTAAACCTTGTTGATCAAAATAAATTAATTCGACGTCTCCATCATTCAAAGCAACGCACAGTCGAACACAAAAACTGATCAGACGCAATCCTCTTTTTCACTGATTCTTTGCCAAGCACTGTAATTCCAAACTGCATGCTCTTTGACTTGGTGAATTCAAACCAAGTGCCTCCTCTTACTGATTAAATCAAGATAATGCGAATTTAACCCGAATCTCGGAATAAACTGCGACGCGCTGTAGAATTTTAATCTTTCTGAGAATATGCCCACAAAACCTTAACTCCTGACTAAATGCCAAATAGCGTTCGCCTGATCAAAATTGAACCAAAAATCATCCAAAACCCTAAGCCAACTGTGAAACAATCCAGAGCCCTGAAAATCAGTAAAAAACCTAATTTCGCTTGACTGACAAGAAAAGTCCGTTTGTCTGATTCTTGAGCCAGTTTAAAAAAATCAGGAAATGTCTGAAGCTGAGATTTCTTGTGGAAAAACGCGAGGGCAAATTTTGGGGTACAACAGTTGCCCCTGTTCAATCTTCTTTGACCTGAAGAGTTAGATTGGCAAGTTTGCCTTTCGCGACTTGAAGGTAAAAGGAGATTGGACACTACAGTGCCCAGAAAATTTGCACTCGGCGATATGATGGTGGAGGTGAATGGGCTTAAAGATGCCATTTGGTGATGGGCTTAAAGATGCCATCTGGTGCGAGAAAATTTTGTCGGGGGATGGGCTTAGAGATGCCATCTGAGAATGGGCTTACAGATGCCATTCGGCGACTGCTGGTAGGAGGATGGGCTTATAGATGCCATCTGGACATGTTGAACTGTATGTCAATGGTGAGTGGACAAGTATCAGAAGGGCCTCCATGTTTTGGGACATCTCTGAATCGGGATCTAAACAAGCAACAGATTGACGTCCATGTCTGGAGAATCCGTAAACTATTTTCAGGAGTTGGGATTGAATAAGCAATAGAGCAGCATCCGTTGTTGGGACGTGTCCGTAAACTATTTTCAAAAATTATGAAGAGTCTGAACAAGTTGGTAGATTGACATCCGTTGTTGGGAAGAATCCGTAAACTATTTAAGAAGTTAAGCAGAGTCTGAACAAGTCGGTAGATTGACATCCGTTGTAGGGAAGAATCCGTAAACTGTTTCAGAAGTTGAGCAGAGTCTGAACAAGTCGGTAGATTGGCATCCGTTGTAGGGAAGAACCTGTAAACTGTTTTCAGAAGTCTTGAAGTTGAAGAGGAACCGGTGTAAGGTTTCTTGATGATGCGTCTGAATGAATCTGGAATAAGTATCAGAATGTCGTCGTGTCCGGGTCACATCTGAACTATTTCTGGATGAATCTTGGGAGTTGATCTGTGTCTGTCGACTGATCTTACCTGAAAAGGCAAAGGGTTAGTTGTATGCAATGTTATGATGCATGATGCAACGTACGTGACATCAATGTTTATGACATGAATGCGATGAA
Organism: Vicia faba; assembly: GCA_948472305.1. Lineage (NCBI taxonomy): Eukaryota > Viridiplantae > Streptophyta > Magnoliopsida > Fabales > Fabaceae > Vicia > Vicia faba. The sequence continues at coordinate 1,425,347,687 of OX451739.1, forward strand.
TGCGCATGTAAGCTGATGAGCTAATCTTGCCGAGGATACATGAATCCGAGATGGCTGAAGATAAAAGCATCTTGACTGCTGTCGGGGAGATAATTCCTTGGCTGCTGCTGGGAAAGAGAATTCCTGATGACCTCTACTGGGGAGTTCCAAACTAGTAGACTCATGCTGGGGAGGCCAGATTGAGAATCTTCGGCTTAATGGGAAGTAACTCTGGTGATCTCACTGGGGCACTCAAGATTTGCCCTCCCAAAACTCTGTGGGGAGAAGGTTCAATGGTCTGGCTCCGCTGGGGATGGTAATTGAAGTTTTAGCCTTGCTGGGGAATTTTGATGAACTCCGCTGGGGATAGGGAGAATTTTGGCGAGCGCGATCTTCCGTGGTGGTTAGCTTGAGAAGAATCTGAACAAGCGATAGGTTAACATCCGTTTACTTGGAGAACCCGTGAACTATTTTCAGAAATCTTGAAGTTGAATCAGCAATAGAGCCGCATCCGTTGTTGGGAAGCGTCCGTAAACTAATTTCAGAGGTTGCATCTGAATAAGCTGATAGATTAACATCCGTTACTTGGGACGAATCCATGAACTGTTTTCAGAAGTCTTGAAGAAGAATCTGAACAAGTGATAGGTTAACATCCGTTTACTTGGAGAACCCGTGAACTGTTTTCAGAAATCTTGAAGTTGAATCAGCAATAGAGCCGCATTCGTTGTTGGGAAGCGTCCGTAAACTAAATTCAGAGGTTGCATCTGAACAAGCTGATAGATTAACATCCGTTACTTGGGAAGAATCCATGAACTGTTTTCAGAAGTCTTGAGAAGAATCTGAATAAGTGATAGGTTAACATCCGTTTACTTGGAGAACCCGTGAACTATTTTCAGAAATCTTGAAGTTGAATCAGCAATAGAGCCGCATCCGTTGTTGGGAAGCGTCCGTAAACTAAATTCAGAGGTTGCATCTGAACAAGCTGATAGATTAACATCCGTTACTTGGGAAGAATCCATGAACTGTTTTCAGAAGTCTTGAAGAGGAACCGGTGTAGGGCTTCCTGATGATGAGCTTGTGTAAAACTGCATCGATTTTTGAACACTTTTGACATTCGAATGCCCCAAGTGGTGATGTAGATAAATTCCTGGCTTAATACAGGTGTTGGTCTACGATCGGTCGTCCACAGATGTTTTCCTGGGTTATTACATGTGTTGATCTGGAATTCTTCAGACATGCCCTGGCTGGATACAGGAGTCGAATCTGGAAATGTGGTCAACAGATATGCCCTGGCTGGATACAGGAATCGAATCTGGAAATAGTCGTCAACAGATATGCCCTGGCTGGATGCAGGAATCGAATCTTCGAACTCTTTAGACGTGCCCTGGCTAGATACAGGAATCGAGTCTGGAAATAGTCGTCAACAGATATGCCCTGGCTGGATGCAGGAATCGAATCTTCGAACTCTTCAGACGTGCCCTGGCTAGATACAGGAGTCAAGTCTGGAAATGTTGTAAACAGATATGCCCTGGCTGGATACAGGAGTCGAATCTGGAATGGTGATAGTTGACAGATATGCCCTGGCTGGATGCAGGAATCGAATCTTCAACTCTTTAGACGTGCCCTGGCTAGATACAGGAATCGAGTCTGATTTGTTGAACACTTTTGTCATTCGAATGCCCCAAGCGGTTGTGAAGGAGTCTTGAATCAGATTACTCTGCATATTGAGAGATTTCTTGAAATCTTGACTGGACTGCCCCAGGTTAATTGAACTTTGAAAGATCTGTCGGACCTTGACTGGACTGCCCCAGGTTAATTGAACTGTGACATGTCATGCCCCTTGTTGATAGGAGATTTGATGGAAGTGTTATCCTCTTGAAGTGATTTTGACTTACTGAGAGAGTTTTCGTTCCTCCGAACATTCGCTGTATGAATTTCTTCGCTGTCAAACAAAAAGGTCAAATGCAGACAGTGATATTCAAGCAATGCAAAGTTTATGTTTGTCTCGAAGTCTTGAAAAATGCATTTTTAGCAGAAAATTTTTTATAAGACAAGTCAACACAAGATTTAGAGCAAAGCCCTACAGGAGTCAGGATACCTTTTGTAACAGTATGCTTTCGAACTAACCCATGCTTCAATTAGGACTTTTGAAGGGTTGTAACGTGGCCTGGTTCACGGTTTAAGAAACAAAGGATAAAGGCTCAAAGTATATTTGTACCCACCCGCTCTTCGTGATGTTCTTCAACCTAAGCTCAGTTAATTGTGCGTCACACTCTGATTTGAGTTTGGAACGACTTTTGGGCGATGGTTCACCATTTGAATTTGGGGAGACAATCATCATCTCTTTTTCTTTTTCAACATTTTTCATTTTTGTTGAGGATTTTGTAATGACCTCACTATTTTGATTTTGATTTGTTATCCCTAACTTTTGCCTGACTATTACCGTTTTCCGGGATTACTGTCAGCGGGATGCCCCAGCTTTCTTAAGCCTCCTTTATAGGTTTTGGTTCAGTGGGCTTTTGTCTTTTGAGAGATTGATTGTCTATATGATAGGGAACCACCCTTGTCTTTTGATTCCAAAGGAATGCTTTCTTTTTTTGATGTCGTTCGTTGTGTTACGAACTGAGAGTTTGCGACTTCAATGCGCATTTCTTTTTGAATTAACTGAGATACTACCCTGCCCCGGGTTTATATCAAGGGTTTTGATCGTTTAGAACAGAAAACTCCTACTTCTTTGGCTCGAAGGGGTTGACTAGGGATTAACTTCCTTATAACTCCAGTGTTTGGGAATTGAAAGAAATGCCTGTACATCATCAGCAAGGTTCGTTCAAAAGCATACTGTATAAGATCATGGTATTGTTTCGTCATCCTCCCTCTAAAGGCTCACAGCTTTTTATCAAGAGTCAAATATCATAAAGAAAAGCATAAGAGTAGTGAAATGAATGGATGAATTCAAGACAAACATATGCAATGCATTAATGAAAACAGAGTTTAACATCAACAGATAATTGTTTGACAACACAAGAAATTACAACTTTGAAAATTCAAAAAGAAGCAAAAGTCTTTCAGTTTGAGCTTCAACGCTTCAATTGGAGAACCCTTTAACGGAAGATTTTCATCTCGCCGTCTGGCATGAATTCCAGCACCCCAATGTCAATCAGATCTTGAATCTTGTTCTTCAAGGCCCAACAGTCGTTGGTGCCGTGTCCCGGGCTGTAGGAGTGGTAAACACAGAACGCGTCGGGATTGTAGTGAGGAGAGGAGATATTGGGCTTCTGAGGAGGGTCCTTTACGGTGAGCAAATTGACCTCCAACAGGCGCTTCAGTATGAAAAATGATGGTATTTCATTCTCCGTGAACTGTCTTCCCGACTTTTCTTGCTTACGCCGATTGCCCCGTTGACGCTGGCGAGGTTGTTGATGGGCTTGTGACCCTGAAGCAAGCAAAGGAGCTTTCCCTTTGTCTTCTTGAGTGGATGGAGGCTGAGCGGTGACTTGCTCTTCAACCTTAGATGTTTGCCCCAGTTGGTTGTTTGGAAGAAGTTGGCGGACAAGAACTCTGAGTTCCTCTTGTCTTTGAGATAGGTCTTGGATGAGAGCCATCTGGCCCACCAACTGTCCCATCACTTGAGTCCTCAGTGTTGTCAGATCAAACTGCAGCTCCGCAATCTGATCAGTCCTGGCATTGTTGGAATTCCCCAAGCCCCTGGTGAGGAGAGCTTTCATCTCTTCTTGCCCCAGAGACAAGTTCAGGAACATCAACTGTAGCTGAGCAGTCTGGTCTTGGATGTCTTTGACGGACCTTTCTAGAGCCATCTCTTGCTGAAATAAACAGCAGGAGAGTAAGGAAACCTGAAAAAGGAAAGATTGTCAAAATGCAATGCATGATATGTGGATGCATGCTTTCAAGGATCTCTTGGGGTAAACACGAGAAGATGTTAGAGGTTAAACCCTGATTGGAGATCTCTGCGCCGGTGGACGTCCTTCCACGAGAATCAAGCTCACCATGTCGAGTGGGTCATAGCCACTGATTCAAGTTGTTGCACTTGATCTTTGATTGGAGAACTTTGTGTCGGTGGATGTCCTTCCACGAGAATCGAGCTCACCATGTCAAGTGGGTCATAGCCACTGATTCAAGTTGTTGCACTTGATCTTTGATTGGAGAACTTTGTGTCGGTGGATGTCCTTCCACGAGAATCGAGCTCACCATGTCAAGTGGGTCATAGCCACTGATTCAAGTTGTTGTACTTGAACTTTGACTGGAGAGCTTTGTTTAGAAGAGAAACCCCTTACCCCTTGATAGATGTCTGGTTCAACGTAACCCTGCATCAAAAGAACCCTCGAGATCCTTGAAATGGTTATTGAAAATGCTATGGTATGATGTTATGATGTTATGATGCTATGATTAAACACACCACAAATGTTCACAAAGGCAAACATGGTAAGGCACACAAGTCACACAAGACAAGCCCTTAGAGTTTAGGCTTGCGTGGGGTCTGGGTATTACCCTCTTGAAGTTTGGTGGGCTCAACCTGTCCTATTAGAAGTAACCGGGTTCTAAGGGTCCCAATATCACTGGATTGCTTTCATTGTTCATCGTTTCGATTTAGCCACTGAACTGGCGACCGAAATATTCCAGGAAAGCAACCCTCAATTGAGTGTAGTATCGTGTATCAACCAACCTCGGACTGCACCAAAGTCAGTTATCTCACTACCCTAAAAAAAGGCCAAGATGGTTCGATTAAGGTTCCTAAGGTCAGTTGATACTTCGCGACACCACGCGGCGGCCCCGTACTCTCCTTGACTGAACTCAAGGGTTACCGGTACACACCAAAGTGCCACATCAACGTAGCAGACTGTTTCAACCATGTCGGTATACCCCGCACAGTTCCCTCACAGCCTTGTTGCTACTTTCTAAGAAGGTATCCCCAGATCCGGGTTAGGATCTATAAAACTCCGATACAAAGCCCTCAAATGTAAAGTAAACAAAGCAATCAATTGAAAGTAAAGGTGATCTAAACCCTAAGGTAACCCCACTTCGAGTAGATATCCCCAGCAGAGTCGCCAGTTCTGTGATACGGTGGGAGAACTGACTAGTGTTTTGCGTTCGTATTTGGACTTGTGCGGTTGAGCAAGAGTCGCCACCGACTTTTTATTTTATCCTAAAGGAAAGGTTAAAAAAGCACAGCAAAAACCTTTTGAGATATTTCGTGGGTTCGGGGGGTAGATTATGAAAAGGGAAGGTATTAGCACCCTTTTCATCCATGGTTATCCATGGGCTCTTAGTTACTTGGTTTTTTAGATCACTTGCCTTGATTTTCGATTGCTTTGAAAATGGTGTGTGTGTGGGTGCTTTTGAAAATGTTTTTTGAAGAAGATGCCTTGTCTTAGGCAACTAATGTATTTGACTCGTGATTGAGTGTTTTACAAAAGTGTGGATCTTTTCGAAAAGATGTTTCAAATGTTTTTGAGAGTTTGTTTGAAAGTGTTGTGGATTGTGGTTTTTTTGAAAAGAAGGCAAGTGTTTTTGCAAATTGATCTCAAGTAACTAAGAGTTTTGTCTACCCTATTGTACTCAAAGGTTTTTGTCATGTTTTAACCCTTTTTAACAATTTTGTTCCACCATTGAATTTGATGGACAATCTTGCGTTTAGGAAGTTTATTCGGGACGGGCGCGGGTCATCCTATGGACCATGAATGCAATGATGCCAAGTGTCTTTGGAAATTTGCTTTGAAGGGACTATGATCATTCCGTTTAGGCAACACTTTGAGACTTATGATCATTTGATTTTGTTTTGCCAAAGATACTCGATGTGCAAGCATGGCCCATTTTGGAAGGCAACATGTGGGATTACCCTAGAGGGTGCAAGTGTGATTGTGTATTGATTACATGTATTTGTCTTGTATTAGGTTATCTAGCGTTTGATTTTATGTACATACAAACCCTAGGTCTAACCATGGTATAATTAGAAAACTGTAAATTGCGGAAATGTAAAATCTACGCTATTACAAAATAGTATCCGGGAGTGGGGGTACAAGTGTATGAATGGGGATGAGACTTATAGTATCCAATAAGTTACAACCAAATCGAATGTGCGATCAAATGTAAATATCGAATATACAAATATAAGATAAACAAATGTATAGGAGCAATATGAATGGATTTGCATTGTGTGAGTGTGAGACGTATATGTATTGTGTGTAATTATTTACAGGTGCGGAATGTGAAATTAAAGCGTATTAGGGTTTTTGACCTAAAGAAATGTTTACTTAGTCTTGTATTTTGTATTTAGATATGTACAATAAGAAAATGTTTTAATCGAAAGTTCTTATTTCTAATTAAATTATGTATAAAATGTATCATGGTTTATTATATACAAAAAGTATTTAAATATCAAGAATTGAATTTTGTATAAAAAGGAGTGTATTTTTTATATTGTTATGTACAAAAATATTTAAATGTCAAGAACTGGATTATGCATATTCAAAAAAGGTATTTTTTATCGTTATGTACAAAGTATATTTTGATTGAAAAGGGATATTTTCAAATTTAATGATATTGTATAATAAAAATAAAAATGTATCTTATGTATATGTACAAAATTAATGTTTTCAAAATTTATGTACAAAGATATATTTAATTAAAAAAAATGTTTTCAATTTTAATTATATGGTAAAAAGGTATTTTGTTATAATTTAAATTAGGTGTTTTAAATAAAAAGTGTTTTTTTTTTCTTCTTTTACATATTTTAGTATTAATGTGATTTTTGTAAAGAATAAATAAAATATGGTTTTATAATAAAAAGAAAAGAGGTTAGTGTTAATATGGAATGTTTTTGTTGAAAAGAAATAGAATAATGGGCTTTAGAGAGGGGGTGCAGAATGGGTAAAGCCCATTTGTTTGAAACGAATTTAGGGTTAGGCGTTTTGTCGTTCAGTTGGGAACAAAGCTTTAGGGTTTGTAGCGCGCCGTTTTGCTCGTCTTCGCCTATCTTCTCCGATTGTCTTGAACGCTGAAATGCCGTCCTCCGCCAAGAGCCACCGTGCCATCTCCTAAGTCTCTCTTCCCTCTATGAGCTCAGTGGATTTGTGATTCAAGGTTCGTTTCAGTTTTTATGTTCTTTTTCACGGATTGCATGCGTTATTTCCATTTGAATCTAAAACTTGATCTTTGACTATTATGAGGTGAAGGAGAAAAAGAGAGGGAAAAGTTTGCTACCTTCGTTCCTTAGAGATGGAGGAGAGACGGGGAAGTGGCGCTCAGGAGGCCGGGACGGCGTGAGGAACGTGACGAATCTTTGAGCTTTCCTGGTATCTTTTATCTGGTTGCTATTTTTTGCCTATGGTTTTGATGATGATGTTCTGAAAAGCCCTATCTTGAAATAGATTCACTTCTTTATCTTTTCTATTCTACTATATGTTGCCTTTGGGAATTCGTATGTTTTTGAATATGCTTCCTTGTCTATGATGAAGCTTGCTTCTGAGGCCCTTGAATTGCCTTCTGAGATTGATGCCCTTGGAATGTATTTTGCTTATGATGAAAAGCTTCTGAGTTCACCTCTTTCCTCTTCTCTACTGTTCACGTTGCCTTTGGATGAACTTTCTCTCTTCTTCTTGAACACTGTGTACTTGTTGCCACTGTACGCTTGTTTATGTTGCCCTGTGATGTTTATACTGAGGGCCTAGGTTGCCTTGAACATTTGCTTCTGAGTATGCCCTTGATGCTTTTGTTGAGTTGGATGCCCTGAATATTTATTGCCTATGATGAAGGGATTCTGAGGCTTAGGGGTTGGTTTTTGAATGCTTTGAGATTTGAACTGGACAGGTTATGTTTGTGCTAGCAGGTTGGTGTGTTGACAGGTGAATGGTTGTTAGGTTGTACTTGGCCTGGGATTTGTGTGCTTTTGTATTGGTTCTAGTATGTGGTATGTGTTTAGTAGTGCAGTAGGCTTGAAGTTTGAGTTTTGGTCATTGCAGATTTGCTTCAGTATGTTTTATGGCTTGAGTTTTGTATATACAGGTTGTGCTTGGTTTTTAGGTACAGGCTTAACAAATTTGGTGTTTGCTTAGCTTGATGAGGCTTGGCCTGGGATTTAGGCTTCAGCAGGTTGTTGGTTCTTGGAGGGGTTCGCTTCATCTCCTAGCAGGTTTTTTGTGTTAGAGGTTATACTGATGCAGATTTGTCTGTATGCTTCAGGCCCTTTGAGTTTGTATATTTTTTCTTCTCCTTGAACTGTGTTGTACTGGCCTGGTTTTATCAGTTTGCAGGTTATCTCTTTTTTGTTGTGAGGCCTGTGTATCTTTTCTTTTGAGTTTGTATATTTTCTGTCTTTTCTGCCTAAGCCTAAAACCTGCCTCTTATCTCTCTTCTTCTCACTCTATAGCACAGTTAATATATTATAATATGATTCTGCTGTACTTTTTTGTTCTGAAGGGGCCCTGGGAAATGATGATAAAGATCTTGCTTGCATAACACATTTTTCTCTGCATCTTTATCTTTCTTTGACAACTTGCTACACTTTATCTTTTCTTTGATATCTTTTCCAAATCCTTTTTGACAGCTTTTGAGTGGATTTTGTACTTTGACAGTAAAATGCACTTTTGGCTTTTGATAGAAAGTTGGAATTGGATTTTAGTTTAGTTTGAACTTGAACTATGCAGTTTGAACTTTGGAATTTATGCATTTGACATTTTAAAAATTATGCATTTTGACATTTTCCATTTATGATAAAAATCTTCCCTCTTTGTGAACCGGGAGAAATCCCGTGATTTGCAGAGAGGGTCAACTGATCCCAGTCAGTGGCCTCTAATGATGAGCAAATTTTATCAGTCTTTTTTAATTGAACTGCTTTCTGACTTTCTCTTTTCTTTTGCAGATGAATAATGGAACACCGGAGCGGAGTGAAGAATGAAGAAATTAGAAAATATTTAGAAAAAATAGGATAGTTTTTATTTTCAATTTAATTATTTGTAAACCATTATTATTTTAAATACTTCGTAATAAATACTTGTATCAAATAATAATTGTAACAAACATTAAATATGAAATAGAAATTCTATTGATTCAATTAAACTTTTTCAATTCCTTTTCTTTAATTGTTTACTTGTTATTTATAATTCCTTAAATTAAATAAAATGAAAGTTTAAATTTCAAATATTTAATTCTTAGAACCATAAATAATCAACTAAACCTTGTTGATCAAAATAAATGAATTCGACGTCTCCATCATTCAAAGCAACGCACAGTCGAACACAAAAATTGATCAGACGCAATCCTCTTTTTCACTGATTCTTTGCCAAGCACTGTAATTCCAAACTGCATGCTCTTTGACTTGGTGAATTCAAACCAAGTGCCTCCTCTTACTGATTAAATCAAGATAATGCGAATTTAACCCGAATCTCGGAATAAACTGCGACGCGCTGTAGAATTTTAATCTTTCTGAGAATATGCCCACAAAACCTTAACTCCTGACTAAATGCCAAATAGCGTTCGCCTGATCAAAATTGAACCAAAAATCATCCAAAACCCTAAGCCAACTGTGAAACAATCCAGAGCCCTGAAAATCAGTAAAAAACCTAATTTCGCTTGACTGACAAGAAAAGTCCGTTTGTCTGATTCTTGAGCCAGTTTAAAAAAATCAGGAAATGTCTGAAGCTGAGATTTCTTGTGGAAAAACGCGAGGGCAAATTTTGGGGTACAACAGTTGCCCCTGTTCAATCTTCTTTGACCTGAAGAGTTAGATTGGCAAGTTTGCCTTTCGCGACTTGAAGGTAAAAGGAGATTGGACACTACAGTGCCCAGAAAATTTGCACTCGGCGATATGATGGTGGAGGTGAATGGGCTTAAAGATGCCATTTGGTGATGGGCTTAAAGATGCCATCTGGTGCGAGAAAATTTTGTCGGGGGATGGGCTTAGAGATGCCATCTGAGAATGGGCTTACAGATGCCATTCGGCGACTGCTGGTAGGAGGATGGGCTTATAGATGCCATCTGGACATGTTGAACTGTATGTCAATGGTGAGTGGACAAGTATCAGAAGGGCCTCCATGTTTTGGGACATCTCTGAATCGGGATCTAAACAAGCAACAGATTGACGTCCATGTCTGGAGAATCCGTAAACTATTTTCAGGAGTTGGGATTGAATAAGCAATAGAGCAGCATCCGTTGTTGGGACGTGTCCGTAAACTATTTTCAAAAATTGTGAAGAGTCTGAACAAGTTGGTAGATTGACATCCGTTGTTGGGAAGAATCCGTAAACTATTTCAGAAGTTAAGCAGAGTCTGAACAAGTCGGTAGATTGACATCCGTTGTAGGGAAGAATCCGTAAACTGTTTCAGAAGTTGAGCAGAGTCTGAACAAGTCGGTAGATTGGCATCCGTTGTAGGGAAGAACCTGTAAACTATTTTCAGAAGTCTTGAAGTTGAAGAGGAACCGGTGTAGGGTTTCTTAATGATGCGTCTGAATGAATCTGGAATAAGTATCAGAATGTCGCCGTGTCCGGGTCACATCTGAACTATTTCTGGATGAATCTTGGGAGTTGATCTGTGTCTGTCGACTGATCTTACCTGAAAAGGCAAAGGGTTAGTTGTATGCAATGTTATGATGCATGATGCAACGTACGTGACATCAATGTTTATGACATGAATGCGATGAATGCGCATGTAAGCTGATGAGCTAATCTTGTCGAGGATACATGAATCCGAGATGGCTGAAGATAAAAGCATCTTGACTGCTGTCGGGGAGATAATTCCTTGGCTGCTGCTGGGAAAGAGAATTCCTGATGACCTCTACTGGGGAGTTCCAAACTAGTAGACTCATGCTGGGGAGGCCAGATTGAGAATCTTCGGCTTAATGGGAAGTAACTCTGGTGATCTCACTGGGGCACTCAAGATTTGCCCTCCCAAAACTCTGTGGGGAGAAGGTTCAATGGTCTGGCTCCGCTGGGGATGGTAATTGAAGTTTTAGCCTTGCTGGGGAATTTTGATGAACTCCGCTGGGGATAGGGAGAATTTTGGCGAGCGCGATCTTCCGTGGTGGTTAGCTTGAGAAGAATCTGAACAAGCGATAGGTTAACATCCGTTTACTTGGAGAACCCGTGAACTATTTTCAGAAATCTTGAAGTTGAATCAGCAATAGAGCCGCATCCGTTGTTGGGAAGCGTCCGTAAACTAATTTCAGAGGTTGCATCTGAATAAGCTGATAGATTAACATCCGTTACTTGGGACGAATCCATGAACTGTTTTCAGAAGTCTTGAAGAAGAATCTGAACAAGTGATAGGTTAACATCCGTTTACTTGGAGAACCCGTGAACTGTTTTCAGAAATCTTGAAGTTGAATCAGCAATAGAGCCGCATTCGTTGTTGGGAAGCGTCCGTAAACTAAATTCAGAGGTTGCATCTGAACAAGCTGATAGATTAACATCCGTTACTTGGGAAGAATCCATGAACTGTTTTCAGAAGTCTTGAGAAGAATCTGAATAAGTGATAGGTTAACATCCGTTTACTTGGAGAACCCGTGAACTATTTTCAGAAATCTTGAAGTTGAATCAGCAATAGAGCCGCATCCGTTGTTGGGAAGCGTCCGTAAACTAAATTCAGAGGTTGCATCTGAACAAGCTGATAGATTAACATCCGTTACTTGGGAAGAATCCATGAACTGTTTTCAGAAGTCTTGAAGAGGAACCGGTGTAGGGCTTCCTGATGATGAGCTTGTGTAAAACTGCATCGATTTTTGAACACTTTTGACATTCGAATGCCCCAAGTGGTGATGTAGATAAATTCCTGGCTTAATACAGGTGTTGGTCTACGATCGGTCGTCCACAGATGTTTTCCTGGGTTATTACAGGTGTTGATCTGGAATTCTTCAGACATGCCCTGGCTGGATACAGGAGTCGAATCTGGAAATGTGGTCAACAGATATGCCCTGGCTGGATACAGGAATCGAATCTGGAAATAGTCGTCAACAGATATGCCCTGGCTGGATGCAGGAATCGAATCTTCGAACTCTTCAGACGTGCCCTGGCTAGATACAGGAATCGAGTCTGGAAATAGTCGTCAACAGATATGCCCTGGCTGGATGCAGGAATCGAATCTTCGAACTCTTCAGACGTGCCCTGGCTAGATACAGGAGTCAAGTCTGGAAATGTTGTAAACAGATATGCCCTGGCTGGATACAGGAGTCGAATCTGGAATGGTGATAGTTGACAGATATGCCCTGGCTGGATGCAGGAATCGAATCTTCAACTCTTTAGACGTGCCCTGGCTAGATACAGGAATCGAGTCTGATTTGTTGAACACTTTTGTCATTCGAATGCCCCAAGCGGTTGTGAAGGAGTCTTGAATCAGATTACTCTGCATATTGAGAGATTTCTTGAAATCTTGACTGGACTGCCCCAGGTTAATTGAACTTTGAAAGATCTGTCGGACCTTGACTGGACTGCCCCAGGTTAATTGAACTGTGACATGTCATGCCCCTTGTTGATAGGAGATTTGATGGAAGTGTTATCCTCTTGAAGTGATTTTGACTTACTGAGAGAGTTTTCGTTCCTCCGAACATTCGCTGTATGAATTTCTTCGCTGTCAAACAAAAAGGTCAAATGCAGACAGTGATATTCAAGCAATGCAAAGTTTATGTTTGTCTCAAAGTCTTGAAAAATGCATTTTTAGCAGAAAATTTTTTATAAGACAAGTCAACACAAGATTTAGAGCAAAGCCCTACAGGAGTCAGGATACCTTTTGTAACAGTATGCTTTCGAACTAACCCATGCTTCAATTAGGACTTTTGAAGGGTTGTAACGTGGCCTGGTTCACGGTTTAAGAAACAAAGGATAAAGGCTCAAAGTATATTTGTACCCACCCGCTCTTCGTGATGTTCTTCAACCTAAGCTCAGTTAATTGTGCGTCACACTCTGATTTGAGTTTGGAACGACTTTTGGGCGATGGTTCACCATTTGAATTTGGGGAGACAATCATCATCTCTTTTTCTTTTTCAACATTTTTCATTTTTGTTGAGGATTTTGTAATGACCTCACTATTTTGATTTTGATTTGTTATCCCTAACTTTTGCCTGACTATTACCGTTTTCCGGGATTACTGTCAGCGGGATGCCCCAGCTTTCTTAAGCCTCCTTTATAGGTTTTGGTTCAGTGGGCTTTTGTCTTTTGAGAGATTGATTGTCTATATGATAGGGAACCACCCTTGTCTTTTGATTCCAAAGGAATGCTTTCTTTTTTTGATGTCGTTCGTTGTGTTACGAACTGAGAGTTTGCGACTTCAATGCGCATTTCTTTTTGAATTAACTGAGATACTACCCTGCCCCGGGTTTATATCAAGGGTTTTGATCGTTTAGAACAGAAAACTCCTACTTCTTTGGCTCGAAGGGGTTGACTAGGGATTAACTTCCTTATAACTCCAGTGTTTGGGAATTGAAAGAAATGCCTGTACATCATCAGCAAGGTTCGTTCAAAAGCATACTGTATAAGATCATGGTATTGTTTCGTCATCCTCCCTCTAAAGGCTCACAGCTTTTTATCAAGAGTCAAATATCATAAAGAAAAGCATAAGAGTAGTGAAATGAATGGATGAATTCAAGACAAACATATGCAATGCATTAATGAAAACAGAGTTTAACATCAACAGATAATTGTTTGACAACACAAGAAATTACAACTTTGAAAATTCAAAAAGAAGCAAAAGTCTTTCAGTTTGAGCTTCAACGCTTCAATTGGAGAACCCTTTAACGGAAGATTTTCATCTCGCCGTCTGGCATGAATTCCAGCACCCCAATGTCAATCAGATCTTGAATCTTGTTCTTCAAGGCCCAACAGTCGTTGGTGCCGTGTCCCGGGCTGTAGGAGTGGTAAACACAGAACGCGTCGGGATTGTAGTGAGGAGAGGAGATATTGGGCTTCTGAGGAGGGTCCTTTACGGTGAGCAAATTGACCTCCAACAGGCGCTTCAGTATGAAAAATGATGGTATTTCATTCTCCGTGAACTGTCTTCCCGACTTTTCTTGCTTACGCCGATTGCCCCGTTGACGCTGGCGAGGTTGTTGATGGGCTTGTGACCCTGAAGCAAGCAAAGGAGCTTTCCCTTTGTCTTCTTGAGTGGATGGAGGCTGAGCGGTGACTTGCTCTTCAACCTTAGATGTTTGCCCCAGTTGGTTGTTTGGAAGCAGTTGGCGGACAAGAACTCTGAGTTCCTCTTGTCTTTGAGATAGGTCTTGGATGAGAGCCATCTGGCCCACCAACTGTCCCATTACTTGAGTCCTCAGTGTTGTCAGATCAAACTGCAGCTCCGCAATCTGATCACTCCTGGCATTGTTGGAATTCCCCAAGCCCCTGGTGAGGAGAGCTTTCATCTCTTCTTGCCCCAGAGACAAGTTCAGGAACATCTCCTGCAGCTGAGCAGTCTTGTCTTGGATGTCTTTGACGGACCTTTCTAGAGCCATCTCTTGCTGAAATAAACAGCAGGAGAGTAAGGAAACCTGAAAAAGGAAAGATTGTCAAAATGCAATGCATGATATGTGGATGCATGCTTTCAAGGATCTCTTGGGGTAAACACGAGAAGATGTTAGAGGTTAAACCCTGATTGGAGATCTCTGCGCCGGTGGACGTCCTTCCACGAGAATCAAGCTCACCATGTCGAGTGGGTCATAACCATTGATTCAAGTTGTTGCACTTGATCTTTGATTGGAGAACTTTGTGTCGATGGATGTCCTTCCACGAGAATCGAGCTCACCATGTCAAGTGGGTCATAGCCACTGATTCAAGTTGTTGCACTTGATCTTTGATTGGAGAACTTTGTGTCGGTGGATGTCCTTCCACGAGAATCGAGCTCACCATGTCAAGTGGGTCATAGCCACTGATTCAAGTTGTTGTACTTGAACTATGACTGGAGAGCTTTGTTTAGAGGAGAAACCCCTTACCCCTTGATAGATGTCTGGTTCAACGTAACCCTGCATCAAAAGAACCCTCGAGATCCTTGAAATGGTTATTGAAAATGCTATGGTATGATGTTATGATGTTATGATGCTATGATTAAACACACCACAAATGTTCACAAAGGCAAACATGGTAAGGCACACAAGTCACACAAGACAAGCCCTTAGAGTTTAGGCTTGCGTGGGGTCTGGGTATTACCCTCTTGAAGTTTGGTGGGCTCAACCTGTCCTATTAGAAGTAACCGGGTTCTAAGGGTCCCAATATCACTGGATTGCTTTCATTGTTCATCGTTTCGATTTAGCCACTGAACTGGCGACCGAAATATTCCAGGAAAGCAACCCTCAATTGAGTGTAGTATCGAGTATCAACCAACCTCGGACTGCACCAAAGTCAGTTATCTCACTACCCTAAAAAAAGGCCAAGATGGTTCGATTAAGGTTCCTAAGGTCAGTTGATGCTTCGCGACACCACGCGGCGGCCCCGTACTCTCCTTGACTGAACTCAAGGGTTACCGGTACACACCAAAGTGCCACATCAACGTAGCAGACTGTTTCAACCATGTCGGTATACCCCGCACAGTTCCCTCACAGCCTTGTTGCTACTTTCTAAGAAGGTATCCCCAGATCCGGGTTAGGATCTATAAAACTCCGATACAAAGCCCTCAAATGTAAAGCAAACAAAGCAATCAATTGAAAGTAAAGGTGATCTAAACCCTAAGGTAACCCCACTTCGAGTAGATATCCCCAGCAGAGTCGCCAGTTCTGTGATACGGTGGGAGAACTGACTAGTGTTTTGCGTTCGTATTCGCACTTGTGCGGTTGAGCAAGAGTCGCCACCGACTTTTTATTTTATCCTAAAGGAAAGGTTAAAAAAGCACAGCAAAAACCTTTTTAGATATTTCGTGGGTTCGGGGGGTAGATTATGAAAAGGGAAGGTATTAGCACCCTTTTCATCCATGGTTATCCATGGGCTCTTAGTTACTTGGTTTTTTAGATCACTTGCCTTGATTTTCGATTGCTTTGAAAATGGTGTGTGTGTGGGTGCTTTTGAAAATGTTTTTTGAAGAAGATGCATTGTCTTAGGCAACTAATGTATTTGACTCGTGATTGAGTGTTTTACAAAAGTGTGGATCTTTTCGAAAAGATGTTTCAAATGTTTTTGAGAGTTTGTTTGAAAGTGTTGTGGATTGTGGTTTTTTGAAAAGAAGGCAAGTGTTTTTGCAAATTGATCTCAAGTAACTAAGAGTTTTGTCTACCCTATTGTACTCAAAGGTTTTTGTCATGTTTTAACCCTTTTTAACAATTTTGTTCCACCATTGAATTTGATGGACAATCTTGCGTTTAGGAAGTTTATTCGGGACGGGCGCGGGTCATCGTATGGACCATGAATGCAATGATGCCAAGTGTCTTTGGCAATTTGCTTTTAAGGGACTATGATCATTCCGTTTAGGCAACACTTTGAGACTTATGATCATTTGATTTTGTTTTGCCAAAGATACTCGACGTGCAAGCATGGCCCATTTTGGAAGGCAACATGTGGGATTACCCTAGAGGGTGCAAGTGTGATTGTGTATTGATTACATGTATTTGTCTTGTATTAGGTTATCTAGCGTTTGATTTTATGTACATACAAACCCTAGGTCTAACCATGGTATAATTGGAAAACTGTAAATTGCGGAAATGTAAAATCTACGCTATTACAAAATAGTATCCGGGAGTGGGGGTACAAGTGTATGAATGGGGATGAGACTTATAGTATCCAATAAGTTACAACCAAATCGAATGTGCGATCAAATGTAAATATCGAATATACAAATATAAGATAAACAAATGTATAGGAGCAATATGAATGGATTTGCATTGTGTGAGTGTGAGACGTATATGTATTGTGTGTAATTATTTACAGGTGCGGAATGTGAAATTAAAGCGTATTAGGGTTTTTGACCTAAAGAAATGTTTACTTAGTCTTGTATTTTGTATTTAGATATGTACAATAAGAAAATGTTTTAATCGAAAGTTCTTATTTCTAATTAAATTATGTATAAAATGTATCATGGTTTATTATATACAAAAAGTATTTAAATATCAAGAATTGAATTTTGTATAAAAAGGAGTGTATTTTTTATATTGTTATGTACAAAAATATTTAAATGTCAAGAACTGGATTATGCATATTCAAAAAAGGTATTTTTTATCGTTATGTACAAAGTATATTTTGATTGAAAAGGGATATTTTCAAATTTAATGATATTGTATAATAAAAATAAAAATGTATCTTATGTATATGTACAAAATTAATGTTTTCAAAATTTATGTACAAAGATATATTTAATTAAAAAAAATGTTTGCAATTTTAATTATATGGTAAAAAGGTATTTTGTTATAATTTAAATTAGGTGTTTTAAATAAAAAGTGTTTTTTTTTTCTTCTTTTACATATTTTAGTATTAATGTGATTTTTGTAAAGAATAAATAAAATATGGTTTTATAATAAAAAGAAAAGAGGTTAGTGTTAATATGGAATGTTTTTGTTGAAAAGAAATAGAATAATGGGCTTTAGAGAGGGGGTGCAGAATGGGTAAAGCCCATTTGTTTGAAACGAATTTAGGGTTAGGCGTTTTGTCGTTCAGTTGGGAACAAAGCTTTAGGGTTTGTAGCGCGCCGTTTTGCTCGTCTTCTCCTATCTTCTCCGATTGTCTTGAACGCTGAAATGTCGTCCTCCGCCCAGAGCCACCGTGCCATCTCCTAAGTCTCTCTTCCCTCTATGAGCTCAGTGGATTTGTGATTCAAGGTTCGTTTCAGTTTTTATGTTCTTTTTCACGGATTGCATGCGTTATTTCCATTTGAATCTAAAACTTGATCTTTGACTATTATGAGGTGAAGGAGAAAAAGAGAGGGAAAAGTTTGCTACCTTCGTTCCTTAGAGATGGAGGAGAGACGGGGAAGTGGCGCTCAGGAGGCCGGGACGGCGTGAGGAACGTGACGAATCTTTGAGCTTTCCTGGTATCTTTTATCTGGTTGCTATTTTTTGCCTATGGTTTTGATGATGATGTTCTGAAAAGCCCTATCTTGAAATAGATTCACTTCTTTATCTTTTTTCTTCTACTATATGTTGCCTTTGGGAATTCGTATGTTTTTGAATATGCTTCCTTGTCTATGATGAAGCTTGCTACTGAGGCCCTTGAATTGCCTTCTGAGATTGATGCCCTTGGAATGTATTTTGCTTATGATGAAAAGCTTCTGAGTTCACCTCTTTCCTCTTCTCTACTGTTCACGTTGCCTTTGGATGAACTTTCTCTCTTCTTCTTGAACACTGTGTACTTGTTGCCACTGTACGCTTGTTTATGTTGCCCTGTGATGTTTATACTGAGGGCCTAGGTTGCCTTGAACATTTGCTTCTGAGTATGCCCTTGATGCTTTTGTTGAGTTGGATGCCCTGAATATTTATTGCCTATGATGAAGGGATTCTGAGGCTTAGGGGTTGGTTTTTGAATGCTTTGAGATTTGAACTGGACAGGTTATGTTTGTGCTAGCAGGTTGGTGTGTTGACAGGTGAATGGTTGTTAGGTTGTACTTGGCCTGGGATTTGTGTGCTTTTGTATTGGTTCTAGTATGTGGTATGTGTTTAGTAGTGCAGTAGGCTTGAAGTTTGAGTTTTGGTCATTGCAGATTTGCTTCAGTATGTTTTATGGCTTGAGTTTTGTATATACAGGTTGTGCTTGGTTTTTAGGTACAGGCTTAACAAGTTTGGTGTTTGCTTATCTTGATGAGGCTTGGCCTGGGATTTAGGCTTCAGCAGGTTGTTGGTTCTTGGAGGGGTTCGCTTCATCTCCTAGCAGGTTTTTTGTGTTAGAGGTTATACTGATGCAGATTTGTCTGTATGCTTCAGGCCCTTTGAGTTTGTATATTTTTTCTTCTCCTTGAACTGTGTTGTACTGGGCTGGTTTTATCAGTTTGCAGGTTATCTCTTTTTTGTTGTGAGGCCTGTGTATCTTTTCTTTTGAGTTTGTATATTTTCTGTCTTTTCTGCCTAAGCCTAAAACCTGCCTCTTATCTCTCTTCTTCTCACTCTATAGCACAGTTAATATATTATAATATGATTCTGCTGTACTTTTTTGTTCTGAAGGGGCCCTGGGAAATGATGATAAAGATCTTGCTTGCATAACACATTTTTCTCTGCATCTTTATCTTTCTTTGACAACTTGCTACACTTTATCTTTTCTTTGATATCTTTTCCAAATCCTTTTTGATAGCTTTTGAGTGGATTTTGTACTTTGACAGTAAAATGCACTTTTGGCTTTTGATAGAAAGTTGGAATTGGATTTTAGTTTAGTTTGAACTTGAACTATGCAGTTTGAACTTTGGAATTTATGCATTTGACATTTTAAAAATTATGCATTTTGACATTTTCCATTTATGATAAAAATCTTCCCTCTTTGTGAACCGGGAGAAATCCCGTGATTTGCAGAGAGGGTCAACTGATCCCAGTCAGTGGCCTCTAATGATGAGCAAATTTTATCAGTCTTTTTTAATTCAACTGCTTTTTGACTTTCTCTTTTCTTTTGCAGATGAATAATGGAACACCGGAGCGGAGTGAAGAATGAAGAAATTAGAAAATGTTTAGAAAAAATAGGATAGTTTTTATTTTCAATTTAATTATTTGTAAACCATTATTATTTTAAATACTTCGTAATAAATACTTGTATCAAATAATAATTGTAACAAACATTAAATATGAAATAAAAATTCTATTGATTCAATTAAACCTTTTCAATTCCTTTTCTTTAATTGTTTACTTGTTATTTATAATTCCTTAAATTAAATAAAATGAAAGTTTAAATTTCAAATATTTAATTCTTAGAACCATAAATAATCAACTAAACCTTGTTGATCAAAATAAATGAATTCGACGTCTCCATCATTCAAAGCAACGCACAGTCGAACACAAAAACTGATCAGACGCAATCCTCTTTTTCACTGATTCTTTGCCAAGCACTGTAATTCCAAACTGCATGCTCTTTGACTTGGTGAATTCAAACCAAGTGCCTCCTCTTACTGATTAAATCAAGATAATGCGAATTTAACCCGAATCTCGGAATAAACTGCGACGCGCTGTAGAATTTTAATCTTTCTGAGAATATGCCCACAAAACCTTAACTCCTGAATAAATGCCAAATAGCGTTCGCCTGATCAAAATTGAACCAAAAATCATCCAAAACCCTAAGCCAACTGTGAAACAATCCAGAGCCCTGAAAATCAGTAAAAAACCTAATTTCGCTTGACTGACAAGAAAAGTCCGTTTGTCTGATTCTTGAGCCAGTTTAAAAAAATCAGGAAATGTCTGAAGCTGAGATTTCTTGTGGAAAAACGCGAGGGCAAATTTTGGGGTACAACACTTCTCTTTTGTAATTAAGTGAAAACTCGGGATATGAGATCCCTAAATCTTTTACTAAGTTCTTAACATCAATAGTCTGTCCAATTCCATTAATTTTTTATCCTAAGGAAATGAATATAATGGATAACCCTAATTTGGGTAGAGATTCTAAGTTGTTGAATCGTTTTAGACGAATGGAAGGTGTTAGGCACCCCTCATCTACCTTGTTCACAAAGATACTAGGGTTTAGATTTACAATTTAGGAAATAGGGTTTTAATTTTTAATAGTGGAACTCGCCATAATTTTTAAGCTGTATGCCTACGTATCCTCTTATAAGGAATCAGAGTCCTAAATCATAGTTCGCAGTTTTTGGTTGGTGTTTTTATGGATTATAGAAGTATCTCGAATTCTCCTTGAACTAAGTTTGGGTTGTAAATTGCGGAGTTGTTAGACGAAGTTTGTAGTTAATGAGAAATATCTCTATAATTCTTTTTTAAAAATATATATAAGTTTGAATTAAATTAGTGAAAAATTGTTAGTAATTTGTTGGTTAGATATTTTCAAATATATTTATATATGAAAAAAATCTTTTTAGTGCATGAGAAAAATTATTTTAATGCAATTAAAATATTTGAATGAGTTAGTAATAAAAAATGAATTTGAATTAATAAAATAAATTTAGAATTTATTATAAATATATTAAATATTTAATATTAATTATAATAAAGAAAATAAAATAGAAAATATAAATGAATAAAATTAATTTTAATTAAAAACGCAGGGGGTGTATTTTCAATTGGTTAGTAAAAGATTGAGGGTATGAATAGTAAAACCCCAAATCCAGATATTGGATTTAGGCCCAAAACATAGGGGGTGCATGATTGAATATGGGTAGCAAAAACTGGGGTGCAAGAAGTAAGAGTCCAAGTCCAGATACTGGACTTGGCCCATTAGTGTAAAAGGGGTTGTCTTTCTAGCGTAGTAGAAAGAAAAAAAAGAACAGGGGGGTGTGACTAAGAACGGGCTTAGGCCCAAGATTATGAATGTTTGGGAGGTCTATTTGGACCTCGTGCTGGCGAACGCATAGAGTTATGGTCGACGAGCGTTTTAGAGACGTTTGATCAAGATCAGATGTTTGTGATTGAAGGCGCACGTAAAGGGGTGTCACACGGGATTATAACGTATTATATTTTCCATTTATCTTCAGTTTTCATTTCATTTTTACTTCCCATATTTCTCTCTTTTCTTTGTCTTTCTCACCTCTCTCTTCTTTCACACCCAACAACCACCCAGAGTCCCAAAACCCAGCTAACCAAACCCCGGTCGGCGGCCTAATTCTTCCCAATCTCCACCCTAAATCAATCCTCGAACCCCAAATCAAGCCCCAAATTGCAGTTACAAAACCCTAAAGCTAAGGATTTGAAGGCTTACAATGATTTCTCCTTGTGTATTTTCTAGTTTTGCTCCACTTTATTCTAATCTTCTCTTTGGTTCAGAGGTCCAAAGAGTGGCACGGTAGCAACTGATGATTGAAGGTGGTGAACACGACGGCGATGGCTCTGAGGACATATCTCAGGGTTTCAGAAGTTGAAACTCTAGATCTAAAGAAAGAAGGAAGTCACCGCAGGGAAATTGCTCTTCGTCTTCTCTTCTTCTCCTACTTTTGTTTACCAGCTTTTTCTCCTTTAAAATTTGTTGTCACTTTACATCTTAGATCATAGGGTTTATATTGATTTAGGAATTATATAGATTAGGAAGATTTATGTTAATTAGGCGTTATATTTTAGTGATTTTCGTTAGAAAATTAGATTAATTAGAGAAGATTTGATTTTGTTTTAGGTTGTAATTGGTTTTTGGATTCTAATTGATATTGATTAGAGATTTGATTTGTATAATTGATTCGGAGGATCTTGTTATGTACAAATTTGATATGCTTAGTTTGTTTTATTTGCATAGAGTTTGTTTTTTGGATTGGGCTTTGCTTAGTGTAGCTGATGAAGAAAGGTAGCGAACAGAGCACCGCTGGCTGAGTGTACAATTAGGGTTTCACCCATAATTTTTTATAACTTTCACTTTGGTCAACACGTACAAAAAATAAAATAATATCTAATTTTTATAAGAAAAATTAATTGATAAAATAGATAATAAAAATATCAGGAATAATAATATAATTTGTTAAAATATTCAGATGAAGAGGCCTAAGTGAAACTAATGGGATTTTCAAAAAATGCATTGATATGGGCCTGTGGTCCAACTTCCTTAGCTTTATCAACAAACATACCCCCCTATATAAAATGGTCCTCAAAAACGACTTAATGGACCGAGCAAAGAAATGTTTAATGGGCCAGCAAATGATAAACACACCCCTTATGTAACCAACACACCCGTCTTTCTATTATTTAAACAAACCTTAATGGGGTTGATAACAAATACACCCCCTTTTTAATTGTTAGGAAAACGTAATGAGCCATCAAATTTTGATGGTCCATTTTGAAATAACACCCCCCCCCCCTTTTATAATCTTAAACCCCCTAATACATATGAATTTGACAATAATCTAAACTTTATATAATAAAGCAAATGATAACCTTAGAAATTAATATATTGGCTAGAAATCAATAGGGCTAATTTGGGGTGTGACAACTGCTCTTACTTAAAGAGTTTGTTCATTTACCACGACCTAAAGGATAAAATACAGAAGTATTCTTACCTATTTATCACAACCTAGAGGATAAATAACGTAATTCTGAAGGTTTGCATACCTACCACAACCTAGAGGATAAATACTTAAAAAGTTTATGCGTTTATTACGACCTAGAGGATAAATGACATGGGGGATATCTTACGTATTTATCACGACCTAGAGGATAAATAAAGTAATCCTAAAAATTCTTGTATCTACCACAACCTAGAAGATAGATATTTGAAGAGTGTTTTGGTAATCAAATCTCAGATAACTAGATCAAAGATAAGATCGGAGTTCAGTGGTTGTGTCTGTTCTCAACCAATGTATTTGTTTTTTTTTGTGGACTGGATAATCTAATGATAAGCCCTAAGAAAGTTCGTGGTTTAACCAAAAATGTATCTGGAAAATGCCATGTATGATGTATATGCATAATGTCTTAGATTGATATGGAACCCCAAGTGTATATGCGCTGAATTTTTTCTGTATATGCCTCAAATGTATATGCACCAAGTATTTGTATATGCCCTATGTACCAAGTGTTTGTATATGCCCCAAACGCTTATATATGCACCAAATGCTTGTTGTGAATTTTTTAATGTTCTCTCCTTTTAAAACATTAGTTTTGTGTCATTGACTCCCAAAACATTTTATGTTGCATTGTTGTGGTATTTTGAATTGATTTGAACAAGATGAATGGTGTCAGCAAGATTTTGATATTTGTATTGCAGGCGCAGGTGTGGTTGTAGTTGCGGATGTAGGGATGGATATGGCTACGATTGCAGGCGTAGACGTAGGCGTGGATTTTCTTTTGACGTTTTTCTAACCAAAATGCTTTTGATGTTCTATCAAATGATTTTATTTGTTTTTCAAATCCCCAAAGTGGTTTCAACGCAGTATTCACAATAATGAATTCCGAAAGTGCCTTCATGGATTTCTCTCATAAGTGTATATGCTTCAGGTTTCTCCATGCACCTGAGTAATACCATATCATAGTTTCTTTTATACAACACAACACCACTTAGGAAGAACTTTGAAGCTAGATTCCGTAGAGTTCGTTTGTCAATTAGAGGAATTTTCTAGATATTCTTGTTTCTCGAGATACCTTTTGATGTCATAGAACCAAGGCTTGTCATCTGGTCCTTCTTCAATGCCAAGGCAATGTGCAGGTTCTTCAAAATGTCTAATTGTAATGCGTGGTTCATGATTTAGCCTGGTTACTTTGAACATAGCTGATAAAGTTGCCAAGGCGTCTGCCATTTGATTTTCTTCTCGCAGAATATGACTGAATGTAATCTCGGTAAATTTCATAGCTAGCTTCAAAACATGATCCCGGTATGGAATTAATTTGGGATGTTTAGTGTCCCATTCACCATTAACTTGGTATATGACTAATGTTGAGTCTCCATACACTTTGAGATGTTTAATTCCTAGATTGATAGCAGCTTCCAGCCCTAAGATACAAGCTTCGTATTCTGAAATATTTTTGGTGTAGTCAAAACATAACCTTGCAGTATAAGATTTGAGAAAGTTCTTCGGGGAAGTAAAAAATGCTCAAATAGAGTGCCCTAGTGCATTTGAAGCCCCTTCAAACATGAGCGTCCAACGTGTTCTTGGTTCAGGTTCTTTGTCGGGTCCTGGTATTTCGTAGTCACCTATAACCATAACATCTTAGTCTGGAAAGTCAAACTTCATTGGTTGATATTCTGGAAATGGATGATGATCCATATGATCAGCTAGCACACTAACCTTGATGGCCTTTTGAGTAACATATTGGATGTTGCACTCTGATAGTAACATCTGCTATCAGGCGATTCTTCCTATAAGAGCTGGTTTTTCAAACACATGCTTAAGGGTCCATTCTTGCTATTAACCACATGGTGTAAGTTAACATATATTATCTTAATCATTTAGTAGCCCAAGCCAATGCATAACAATTTTTCTCGAGGAGTGAGTACCTGGTTTCGCATTCGGTGAATTTCTTTCTGAGGTAGTAGATTGCATGCTCTTTTCTGCCCATTTTGTCATGTTATCCTAATACACATCCCATTGACCCTTCAAGCACTGTTAGATACATGATGAGATGTCTTTCAGGAACTGGTGGCATCAAGATTGATGAATCTTGTAAATATTGCTTTATTGTCTTGTAGGCTATTTGACAATCATCTTTCCATACCATTGTCTGATCTTTCCGAAGTAATTTAAATATAGGCTCGCATGTAGCAGTTAAGTGTGATATGAACCTCGAAATGTAATTCAATAGTCCTAAGAAACCACAAACCTCTTTTTTTTCCTTGGAGCTGGCATTTCTTGTATGTCTTCCACCTTGTCGGGATCTACCTCAATACTGGATTGACTTACAATAAAACCCAATAGCTTGCTTGACCTGACACCAAATGTACACTTGTTTGGATTCAACCTCAGTTTGAACTTTTGCATGCGTTCGAATAATTTCTATAAATGAATGATGTGATCTTCCTCCGTATGGGACTTGGAAATCATATCATCGACGTATACCTCCACTTCCTTGTGAATCATATCGTGAAATAGTGTGACCATAGCTCGTTGATAAGTTGGCCCTACGTTCTTTAGACCGAAAGGCATCACCTTGTAACAGAAAGTGCCCCAAGGAGTCATGAAAGTAGTCTTTTTCATATCCTCGGGTTCCATTTTAATCTGATTATAACCTGAGAAACCATCCATAAATGAGAATACTGAAGCTTGAGATGTATTATCCACCAAAACATCTATGTGAGGTAACGGGAAATCGTCTTTGGGACTTTCTTTGTTCAAATCCCGATAATCTACACACATGCGTATTGTGCCGTCCTTCTTGAGTACTGGTACAATGTTAGCTATCCAATGTAAATAATATATCACCGCTAAGAACCCTGCATCAAATTGTTAAAGGACTTCTTCTCGAATTTTTCTAGACATGTCTGGACAAGTTCTTCTAAGCTTTTTTCTAAATGGAGAACAACCTTCCTTGAGAGGTAGTCGATGTACAACAATATCCATATCTAGTCCTGGCATGTCTCTGTAAGACTAGGCAAATATATCCACATATTCATGTAATAGTTTGATCAATCTTTCTTTGACACTTCTCTCCAACGTTTCCCCTAGCTTGATCTCTTTTAGATCTTCCTCTATGATAAGGTTAATGGTCTCAATAAATTCCTGGTATGGTTGTATGTTGTCAGCTTTTTTCTCTATCTCCCTTGCCAATTCTTCAGAGAGTTCAAGATCTTCATCATCTTCCTCATCCGCTTGGTTGATGGGTGCATCAAAATTATATCAAATAGCAGCAGTAACGTTATTGGTGATTTTAGGCATGGATCTACACATTTATCATGTTTTGGTGCAGTTTTAGTATGTGAAATTGGAAAATGCATATGAAGAAAAGTATTTCCATTTTTGAATATAAGAGATAAGTGCAAGGGAAAAGACATGGATCTTAATTGAATGCGAAATACAGCTTTTTATTAATTGTGAATACTGTTTGAAGCAAACCAGGGGACCCTTACAAGCTACCCCTATGCCTCAGGCTTGACATAGGTTTTTTTTAAAACAAAAAAAAATACTTTGGAAAGAAAAAGATCTCTGGAATATCCACAACTGTCCAAGTTTTGAGCTCATCTCATGGAGCACATTCACGAATGAAGTCTGGTGCTCTCTTGGTATTTCTCTTGTTAGATTTCATCACCACTTGTCTTCCATGCTTCTTTCCTTTGTTGACGAAGGTTTCCAGGATAGGAGAAAATTGCGCCTTTCCTTTCAGGGTAGCCTTTGATGATTCATAGCCCAAACCAAAATGATTCTTCTTCTCAGATATCTCCATAAGTTTACCCCTAACCTTTGGAAGTACCATCTTCCACAACTGTTTTTAAGTCTCTCCATGAAGTCATAGTAGGTTTCTTGATTTTCTCCACTTGTAGTGATACCATTGAAGAAATCTCTAAGACTTGAAATGGTGTTACTATGCAGTCCTCATCCATACTGATTTATCTGTAGGACTCTATGTGACTCACAAAGATGTCCTCTTTACTGTCGATTATAACCAATCTTCCTTCAACGAAGAATTTCAATTTCTAATGTAAATTTCAAGTAACGACCCCCGCAACATCAATTCAAGGTCGCCCGAGCAAGCAGCCGTACCCCAAATTTGTCCTACCTCAATGATTTTATTTTTCGAGATTAAAATGGAAGAAATATTCAATTAAAGATGGTACGACAATATCTGATGGTCCATCTTTATCCGGCTAGGGGGTGTACCTTAAATTCAGGAGAGCGGGGCTTTCTAAATCAGAAAGACTTGTGTATTCGTGAACCATTCACGTGGCATGTTGGCCAATGGCCCATGCGATTCGAAAATGGAAAATTATTTCAAAACTATTAATTACTAAGTTATTAAATTACTAAGACAACTTAAGTTTAAAGTGCTTTTAAGTAATAATTGTTTTAGAGTTCAACTTTAGGTTTTAGGGTTTTTACTTTGGGGTTTTTATTTATTTATTTATCTATTGCATTATTTGTTTATTACATTATTTATTTATTGCATTTATTTATTTATTGTCAATTCTTTTTATCATATATTTACTGCATGGTGGGAATTTTGACTTAAAAAAAAAAAATATTTTCAATAACCCTTAGAAAGAAGGTTCGTCTATTAGCTTAGGGGGTACATCATCCCTGCGAGTTTATGTGACGACTTCGCCTAGAGTCGGTGAACTTTCGAAAAAGGAATACTTATCAAGATATATCCTCTTGACGAGTAGGACTTTAGAAGGTCACCCATGACTCTTTGTAATGACCTTAACCTAAAATCTCATGATGAGACCTTTCACGACTTTGAGACGAAAGTTTCGGTCCGTAAAGAGGCTCCACCTAAGGGAGGCCCTTATGCCTTTTCCCTCTGGTGTTATTCATGACACTTTTAAGGAAACCACCTTTTGGGAGGGTAGACTAACCGTAGGTCAAAATTAAGGAGCCTACCTTCTAAGGGTACTTATCACAAAAAACCCGTCACTGAACCATACATCCCTACCTTATAGGGGTACTTATTACAAAAATCCTATCACTCAACCCTACACCCATGCATTTATATATTCGTCACCCGTTTCTTTCTATTTGAATTATTCACAGGGGGGTATAAAAGATAATAATTAACTCAAGATCTCGGTGACTGTCTTCAAAAATGGATACCGAAGGAAACAATTTGTCTGCGTTAGTGCGCCAAACATGTCTGAAATCAAAGCCAGAAAAGGGAAATAATATGCTGAAGACTTTCTTAAGCTCTATCAAGAAAAGGTGGATAGTTTCAAGAGCAGACGTCTGCAAGCGCACCAAGAAGACTTATTTCCCTTGGTTCAATTTCATACAAACAAGTTTTGGTTTAAGATTGTAATATTTTTCAATATTTGAATTATGTTACCTTTAATAAAGGCATTTTGTTCCCACATATCGCTTGCGTATCTATTTTTAAGCTGGTCACCGAATAAAAAATAAGCGAAAGAAAAATAAATAACCAAGTGAATAATACATTCAAAACAAGTAACCATTTCATAATCATAAATATTCATTCGCATGCGTGCATTCATAAACACCTGCATATCATATCAAAACTCATTTTTCAAAAAAAAATCTCTCCAGTTAAACCATTGGTAGAAGAAGATCTCCACCTCTTTGGCCTTCATATCACACGAGGTCCTATCAACAAAAAACAATGGAGAAAATCGAGGAAACTCGGGCTTCATTCAAAGAGGATCTCGACCAAGTAAAGGGTGATGTCACTTCAATGAAAGGAGATCTGAGTCATGTTCTCCTAGCTTTGAAGAACATTATTGACAGGAAAGACCAAATTCCTAGGGCATCTTTCAAAGAAGTAGCCCAAACAATTGGTATATCAAGCCTTCACCAACCAAGGAAAGAGCCAGAAGCAGGACTCTAAAAGTCCATCATGGCCTAACAAGAAGTTGAAACTGAAGGGTTTGTCCCACCGCCATCAAAAGCAGGGGCATCATATACCCAACGGGTTCTAGTCAACATTACAGACAATTACTTGGACCTACAATACGGAGACCATGACCCAGAGGATGCCAACCAAGCACCCTTAAAGACGACTAGTACTCTTACTGTTGATAATCCACTGGTAATGAATCAGTATAAAGCTATGGAGGAAAGATTAAAAGTTGTGGATGGTTTTGACATTTTCGAAGTAGACGCTCTCGAAATGGGCCTAGTTCCTGATGTGGTGATTCCACTAAAGTTCAAAGTACCTGACTTTGAAAAATAAAAAGGGCTCACCTATGCAAGAAATCATTTGCGCATGTATTGCAGGAAGATGCATGCCCATGCCCATGATCAGAAGCTAATGATTCACTATTTTCAAGATAGCCTAAGTGGGGCTTCTTCAGACTAGTATATGCAATTGGAGCGAACGCATATTCGAACCTGGGAAGATCTTGCTAATGCTTTTCTAAAGCATTACAAATATAACCTAGACATGGCGCCTACCCGCATGCAACTCCAGAATCTGTCCCAGAAGAAAGAGGAATCCTTTAAAGAGTATGCTCAGAGATGGAGGGAGTTGGCATCCCATGTGCAACCACCACTGTTAGAGAAAGAATTAGTAGACACATTCATGGGGACTTTGCAAGGGTTGTATTATGAGAAGATGGTTGGAAGTATCTCTTTGGGGTTCTCATACCTAGTAACCATCAGAAAGAGAATTGAGATTGGGATAAAAAGTGGGAAGATATCATGGGGACCATCAAATTCTCCCTACAATTCAAAATAATCTGCTTCAAACTTCCCCAAAGGAAAAGAAGGAGAGATTAATGTTGTAGCGTCACAACCCGGGGTACAACAACAATTAGTGATCCCGCAAGGCCAACAGAAAGTCAAAAGGCCACCCAGGAAATTTGATCCACTCCCGATGCCACCCAGTCATTTATTACAACAGCTAGTTAAGGCATCCTTAGTGGAACTCAAGCCTCTAGCTCCCCCAGTCGGGCCATCCACACAAAGATACGATGCCAACGCCAGATGTGAATATCATGCTAATTCTCCTGGACATACCATAGAGAAATGTTTTCCATTCAAGCACAAGGTCCAAGACTTGTTAGAATCTCAAGACATCACTTTTGAGAAACCTAACATCAAATCAGACCCTACGCCTTTATACGATGGGATGACAATAAATGCAATTGAAGTAGTCACTGACTCTGGGGCAAGCAGACAAGCAAAAACCTCGATAAACTCGTTGTAAGAATATTTGTTGGGATGTCGATTACTACTAGATCATAATGAAGCCATCGAAAGAACGCTACAAAAGCTAGCGGACCAGGGGATAGTCCAATTCGAACCATGCCCTGAAAATGAACATAAAGCTACTCTGAAGGGTGAAGCACGTTTTCCTCCGACCCAAGAGACCTTTATAGAACATGGCGAACATGTGGCAAAGATATCCAACAAAGCCAAAGGAGCAACTGAGTTCATCCGAGAATGCGCCCCAGGAGAAGAACTCAAAAGATGGACTGCCGTGGAGATTCTTAGGATCTTTTTCTTTCCTAATTAATTTTTCTTGTTTTTGAAAGAACCTATGTCAAGCCCGAGGCATGGGGGTTGCTTGTAAGGGTTTCCCCATTTTATTCCAGACAATATTTATGATTGATAAAAGTTATATTTTATTTTCAATTAAAATCCCTTTCTTTCTCTTGCATTTATATCTGAAATTTAAAAATGGCAATACTTTCTCTGCATATGCATTTTCAAATTTCATATACTAAATATGCTCCAAAACATGATAAAGGTGCAAACTCATGCCCAAAAACACTGATAATGTTACTACTGCGACCCGATATAATTTTGATGCTCCTATCAACCAAGCTAAAGAGGAAGATGATAAAGATCTTGAACTCTCTGAAAAAATGGCGAGGGAAATAAAATGAAAGGCTAGCAATATACAATTGTATCAAGAGGCTATTAAGACCATTAATCTGAGCACAGGGGAAGATCCAAAAGAAACCAAGCTAAGGGGCAATGTTAGAACGGAGCCATAAAGAAGCTGATCAAATTATTGCACATATTTGCTTGTTCCTACAGAAATAGGCCAAGGTCAAATACAGACAGTGCTGTAAAAATAAGCAACTACGAAATACCAAGACTTGACAAAGGACCTGAGCTAGGGGCACATTGGACATTCACGTTCGACGGGGCTTCAAATGCATTGGGGCGCAATATAGGGGCAGTTTTGACTTCTCCAAAGAATACTCACAAGCCATATACCAAGTCAACCGCGGATGAGATACTAAACATCCAAAACTGATTCCCTATCGAGATCATGTTTTAAAACTGACTATGGAATTCACAAAGATCATTTTCAGCCACATCCCACGAAAAGGAAATCAAATGACAGACGCCCTGGCAACTATATCGTCTATATTAAAAGTAACTTGGTCAAACCACGAACCGCGCATCACAAACAGACACTTCGAAGAATCCGCACATTGCCTTGCTATTAAAAATAAAAATATAACAAGCTTTGGTTTTATGACATCAAGAAGTACCTCGAAAAACAAAAATATCCAGAAAATGCCTCTAGCATCGACAAGCAAACTCAATGAAAATTAGCCTCGAAATTCTTTCAGAGTAACAGTATACTATACAATTTGAACCATAATATGGTCTATTACTCAAAAGGATTCTGATACCTTGCCTCGACTCACGTGGTAAATGGACCCCCCAATTATGAAGGTCCATAAATAGTCAAAACAACATCCTCCAGTGGTGATATTATCCTCAGAACAATGGATAGGGAAGAACTACCACATCCGGAAAACTCAGACGCAGTAAAAAATACTATGTATAAGAAGCTCGCTAAGCTCGAACCCTAAATTGGAGACTTAGGAAAAAAGGAGCATCCCGATGGATCGAAAACCCTAAAGGGCGATCCAGGCAAAAATTAGGGGCATATAACAAAAAATTATCCCGGTGGATTAAAAATCTGAAAGGGCAATCTAGGCAAAAGTTAGGGATTTCATACAAAGAAATGAAGAACAAAAGGAATGCGATCTAAAAAACAACAACTACCAACCACGAAGGGAGAGATGGATTGGAATCATACAACTCAGAAACAACAACTATCATTTTTATTGCCATTTACAGTTTTAAAACATTCTGTAATTACCTCTTTCTAGGAATTGCATCCTGTACATTTGCCTATTCAGAGGCATATCAATAAAACATTTTCTTTCTTTTCATCTTTCAAATCGCGTTTTTCTTTTCTCAGACTTGTTTATAAAATACTACGATCATTACTTATGAATATTGTCTTGAAATCACTTCGGGGATTAACAAAATAAAAGCATTTGACAAACCATCAAAAAGGCATTTTGGGTTAGAAAAACATCGAAAGAAAATCCACGTCTACATGGCTACTCCTACGTCTTGCGACACGAAAATCTATACACATGTCTATGTTTATGCTCACGATGCAAAAAGACTACGTCTGCACCTATGTCTGTGCCTATGCTTGCACTCACAATACAAAGTCTATACACATGTCCACATCTACGCATGCGCTTACAACATAAAAGGCTACACATATGCCAATATATACGTCTACGCATGCGCTTACAACGTACAAATCTATGCATATGCCATTACCTACGTCTACGTCTACACCTGCACTTACAATATAGAAAATCAATGTTCAAAATTTTTCTAACGTTGATCACTGTGTTCAAATTCAACAAAGCTACGATGACACAATATACAACGCTAGGGGATTGGTAACTCTAAGCCAATGATTTAAAGGAGAGAATTCTAGAAATAGCCTTCATAACATTTCAAGGCATACACGCATCTTACACACATTTCATACATACATACATTTTACATATCCAAAGCATACATACATTATACATTCTTGCATACAATACTCAGGGTTCCATATTAATGTCAAACATCATACATTTTTCATACATCCAAACATCTCAATATCAGACATCATACACATGTATCATGCAGCGATGTTCGAAAACCAAAATTTAGCTCATTACCTCAGAATTCATGCAACAATGTGCTTCTTTATTCCAAGCTCCAGACCATCGCCTCAGACTTCATGCAGCGATGCTTGGAAGCAAATTTATCTTATCGCCTCAGACTTCACGTAGCGACTTGCAATCCTAACCCATTGCCTCGGACTTCATGCAGCAATGCGTTTCTTTATCCCACGCTACAGATCATCGTCTCAAACTTCATGCAGTGATGCTCGAAAACAAAATTTATCTCTTCACCTCAGACTTCATGCAACGATTCGTAAACCTAACTCATTGCCTCAGACTTCATGCAACAATGTGTTCCAAACTCCAGACCGTCGCCTCAGACTTCATGCAATGATGTTAGAAACAACAAATTTAGCTTATCGCCTCAAAATTTACACGGTGATTTGCGAACCTAACCCATTTCCTCAGACTTCATGCAACAATGTATTCCTTTATTCCAAGCTCCAGACCATCGCCTCAGACTTCAGGCAGCGATGTCCAAAAACCAAATTTAGCTATCGACTCAGACTTCACGCAGCGATTTGCAAACCTAACCCATTGCCTTAGACTTCACGCAATGATTTGCAAACCTAACTCATTACCTCAGACTTCATGCAGCAATGTGTTTCTTTATTCCAAGCTCTGGACCATCGCCTCAGACCTCAAGCAGCGATGCTCGAAATCAAAATCTAGCCTATCGCCTCAGACTTCACGCAGAGATTTGCGAACCAAACCCATTGCCTCATACTTCATGCAGCAATGTGTTTCTTCATGCGACAAGACAGATCATCGCCTCATACTTCATGCAGCGATGTCTGAAAACCAAATTTAGATATCGCCTCAGACTTCACGCATCAATTTGCAAACCTAACCCATTGCCTCAGACTTCAGGCAGTAATGCGTTTCTCCAAACCCTTGCCTCAGACTTCATGCAGTGATGTTCGAAAACCAAAACTTAGCGCTTTGCCTTAGACTTCATGCAGTAATGTGTTTTTTTTATGCCACAAGATTTAGCTCATCGCCTCAGACTTCACGCAGCGATTCACAAACCTAACTCATTTCCTCAGACTTCATGCAACAATGTATTTCTTTATTCCATAACACCGATCATCGCCTCATACTTCATGCTGTGATGCTCTAAAGAAAACAAAACTCTAGCCCATAACCTCAAATGTCATGCAATGATTCACAAACATAACCCATGGCCTCAGTCTTCAAGAAGGAATGCATCATCAATCATTGTTGTATTCATCCTCCAAATGGGTGAATGATCAAAACCAAACCAAGACATACGAAATTGCGCTTTTAAGATCAAAGACTATCTTCCTCATTATCAAACCCTGGTAAGCGATACATCATCAACTTTTCCTACTTCCTTGAGACTTGTAAGGGTATGCTATATTAGTGTAACCTTATGTTTGTCGGACAAATTTTGGGATACTTCAAGTATTCAATAAACTTCCAATCGGAATGCACAAGAATCGAGTTTTCTCACGCTATTCAATAGAAATATAATTGAATAGGAGCAGTTGTCTTACCCCAAATTTGTCCTACCTCGATGATTTTATTTTTCGAGATTAAAATGGAAGAAATATTAAATTAAATATGGTATGACAGTATCTGATGGTCCGTCTTTATCCAACTAGGGGGTGTACCTTAAATTCAGAAGAGCGGCGCTTTCTAAATCAGAAAGACTCGTGTATATGTGAACCCATTCGCGTGGTATGTTGGCCAATGGCCCATGCGATTCGAAAATGGAAAATTGTTTCAAAACTAGTAATTACTAAGTTATTAAATTATTAATACAACTTAAGTTTAAAGTGCTTTAAATTAATAATTAAACTTATTAAAGACATTTAGGTATTATTTTGTTGTTAGTAAAAAAGAGGTGTGGTTGCAATTTATTTAGTTGGCCCATTTCTATTTTATCCAAACAGCTGAAAGGGGGGTGTAATTTTTGAATAACTTAGCCCATTTAAATGTTGTTGTTAGTATAAAGAGGGGTGTGTTGAACAATAACTAAGTCTATTGGATTGGTCCATCTGATGTGTTGAAAAAAAAGTATTGTTATTAAAAAAGAAAAAAATTGTTTATTATTATTAAGTTTAATAAAGAAAATAAATGACATATATTGTTTAAAGAAAAAAAAACGCGTTGCTGTGAATAAGAAGAAAAAAAAATTTGCTGGGCTGAAATAGAAAAACCAATGCAGGCCCGTTTTCTTGAACACTAGCGTGAAGCCCAAATCCTATTAACAACTACTATTTCAATCACACCTGAATTCACGATTGTTTTTGTCAAAAAATACAACAACTGTTGAAATCATATCTAATTCTTCTGCAAAATCAAATCTTCAATTATCATATTCAATCAAGCATATTACATAATCAATTAAAGGCCCAAAATCCAAGCTCTATTACAGTATAAAAATCTAAATCTCCAGATTACAATATTACGAATCTGTTACTAAATAAAATCAAATCTGTTACTAAACAAAATCAAATACAATAATCTAATTAATTACAATCAAAATTCGTAATCATCTAATCCCTAAATCTACGCTATCAAATGTGTAACCACAAAACCCTAAATAAAAAAACCTATATATATTAAGGAATCAAGAACAAAAACAGGGTGTTTTGGGTTTCAGGGGAGGACAGATATAGAGACGAACCAAGAAATATAATACAGAAGGGGAACGACTTTGAGATACAGAGGCCGAATTTAAGAAGAACAAGGAGAACAGAAGATCGAATAATAACGGTACCGAGAAGAGCAATTGGGGTTCAAATATCTGGAACCCTAGTCGTTGCCTCCGTCGCGCCACCTTCCTCAACCTCAAGATCCACCGCTGATGTGATTTGTAAATCAAGAAGAAGAACCGCAATTTAGTACCAAATCGGACAAAAAGCCAAACAACTCAAAAATCAGAGAAAGATAATCGCAAGAGGTAACTTCTTAGTTTTGGTGGTGTTTGATTGAGTGGAAACGACGAGGAAGAGAGAAGGAATAAGGGTTTGTGTATTGTGAGAGAGAGAGAGGGATAGAAGGTGTTGTTGGACGAGAGAGAGAAAGCTGATAAAAAATGAGAAAAAACAAAATGAAAAAATGATAATGTATGTTCAGTCCGATCCAGTACACACGCTTGGAATGCTTATCATGCTCCCTTACAATCGTGTCTGTGTGATCATAAATGGGCGGTCGATATGCCAAGTCCCATCGTAAGCATGATGCACCCTCGTAACATACAACCAACCGGACCCTTCTCAAAATATGTAGTGAGCGTAGACCAATTATTTTTAGTTCCCCCTTTTGCCCGTTTCACTAAACTGCCAAAAAATTCAAACCCCCTACCAAAGACATATTTGGGCCTAGCCCACATTCCTAATAGCATCCCCTTTGTTTACTTATTAACATAAAAAATACACCCCCTCCTGAAATTAATTATTTTATATAATTGTTATTTTTTAATTCTACTTTCGTTTATATTATTATTATTATTATTATTATAATAATTATTAATACTATTTTTATATTATTATTATTATTATTATTATTATTATTATATAGATATTATTTATATTATCATAAATAAATTATTTTTAAAACTCATGTACGTATATTATTTTCTTATATTATTGCATTAAATATTTTTATATCATGCATTAATCAAGATCTTCACAATTAACACAGTTAAAAAACACTAACAAACAACAAACTATATTTTCACAATAAACTAAGATAACCAATTGATTTGGCAAAAGGGTTTCAAATAGATTTTGACTTACCGCGCATTTAGTCAAAATCTCCGCAATCACCATTGTTGACCAAAGTGCGTGGTGATTCAAAATATGTTTGCAAACCCCTAAAAAACACCAACCCCGTACGAACTATGAATTGGTACTCTGATTCCTCTTAAGACAATACGTAGGCATACGGTCAATAGTCGTAGCGAGTTCTCCTATAAAAAAAACAAACTCTTTCCCCTATTAAAAATTAAAACCCTTTCCCCTATTAAAATTTAAAACACTATTTTCCACAAACTTAAACCTAAAACCAAATATCCCTGTGAACAAGGTAGATGAAAAGTGCCTAACACCTTCCTTTTGTCTAATGAAGTCTGAAACCTACAATCTCTGTCTATAAATTAGGGTTTTCTGTTAGATTCCCTTCCCTAGGATAAAAACTAATAGTGGCGGCTCTGGTTAAAATCTAGTCGCAACACAAGCATGTATATGTTGGTTCTATATACATTACTTAAAAAGTGATATAAAACATATGCAGGTTGATCTTCACAGGAAGATCCACTTCTCCAAACACTGTACTTTGAGAACCATAAAAAGCTTTGACTATCGTAGAACTTGGCCTTATAACAACCCCATTTAGGGTTAACTTCATCAAGCTAGATTTTGGTAACATATTAAGGGTAGAACTAGTCTCAGTGAGTACCCTGGATAGGTTTGTAGTACCTATCTGAATAGAAATGTGTAATGCTTTGTTGTGAGTTCTGCCTTGTGGAGACAACTCAGTGTCATTAAAATCTAGATATGATCCAGATGTCAGATTTGCTATAACATTTTAAAATTGATTTACCGCAATCTCTTATACGACATGAGCAGAACTTAGAACCTTCATTAAATAGTCTCGATGCGCTTCTGAGTTGAGGAGAAACGAGAGTGTTGAAATCTTGTTCGGGGTTTGGTGTAGCTGATCCACCACCCTATAATCACTTCTCTAGATTATTTTCAGGAATTCTTCTACTTCTTGGTCAATAAATTTTTTGCTTGGAGGTTATTGTCCTTGGCTTTCCTCCACCACAACTTTCCCATTATCCTTAATTATAGCATAAATTTTCTTTAGTGGTTCGGGACTATAGATTCAATCACTATGAGTCATGCTCTATGTTCCAGCTATATTTATGATCGCAGGTCCTTGACTTGTTGATGGCTCACATTCTTGCTTTAAACCATTGACATAGATAGTAGAATCATAACTCAATGGAACCTCTTTGTTGCTTTCGTGAGGGGTAGGAGATGGCCCCCTAATCACCATTGTAGTCTTTGGAACTACTGGAATTCTCATAGTTTGGCGTGGTATGGTGCTTCTGTTGATTCTCCCTATGGGATCACAAGAGTCTTCATTGTTGTTGTACCCCAAAATTTTCTCTCCCACTTTCTTCAAGACACCTCCTCATGCTCCTAGGGTTTTCAATTGCTTAAGGCTACTTAATGTTTGATCAGATAAATTCTCCTCCTAAGCAGTTGACCTACAACTAGGGTTTCACTTTTCTCAAGGAATATTGGACTTCTAATGCCTCAATTGGATTTCATGGTTCCTCATATGTCTCAAGGAATTTTCATGCCAAGTTTCAAGCCTTGCGTCACAAGTTTGCACAGTCGATTGCTCAGATGACTGAGAATCAACTACATTGGACAAAAAGTCAATTATGGGCAACATACAGTCAAACTTCAAGATTTTTGGTCAACATCGAGATTTTGGAGTCAAATTCATCATTTGATCAAGGGTTGATCATGATTCATCAAGAAAAATCTTAATTCATCAAAAGTCAAAGTTGCCAAATTAGGGTTTTCTTAAGGAGAAGTCAACTGAACTCTGACCAAGCATAATTTTCACATGCTTCATCAGATATTTCTCAACCAAATCTCATTTTGAAGGAAATTAAATTCTCTACAAATTTGTCTCTCTAAGCTCAAATCCACAAAATGCTTCATTTGAGAGATATGGGCCAAAACGTTATAGGTCATTTCAAAAGTCAACAAAAAGATACTTTTTGTCAAGGTAACTTAGATCAAGATAAAGTATTCAAATGAAAAAAAGATCTACATAGATATTGTAGAGATATCTTGAGATTTCGAAAAAGTTCAAGATCACCTTCATATGATAAAAATTGAGAGAGTTATGATTGGCACAAGTTGATAAATTTTGAGAAAATGCATGAAATCCAAATTGATCAAACTCGAAATTTTGGGCTAATGGGATTGTTTTTCAAGGTCCAAATGTGTATTAGGCCTCATAAGTGAACCTCTGCACCTATTCATATACCCCTTTGATTTTTATTCCATTTGTTTTTTATTTTATTTATTTAAATTCAAAATAAATTAAATAAAATCAAGGCTTTCATACAAAGGTCAAAGCCCACTTCTTTTGATCTAATTTTCCTCTCTCTCTCTCTCTCTCTCTCTATATATATATATATATATATATATATATATATATATATATATATATATATATATATATATATATATATATATATATATATATATATATATATATATATATATATATATATATATATATATATATATATATATATATATATATATATATATATATATATATATATATATATATATATATATATATATATATATATATATATATATATATATATATATATATATATATATATATATATATATATATATATATATATCCCATATTCAGACAACAACAAGGACACGAAAAACTTGGCAAGAGATCACTATTCCAAAAAACTCCAAAATTATCCAAAACTAGGGAAAACTTCAAACCATATTTTCAGCCTCTCTCCAAGCAAGCCAATCATCCAAATCAATCCCTGAGGTATTTTTGGGTAATAATGGATCAATCTTG
The DNA here is from genome assembly GCA_948472305.1 of Vicia faba. Lineage (NCBI taxonomy): Eukaryota > Viridiplantae > Streptophyta > Magnoliopsida > Fabales > Fabaceae > Vicia > Vicia faba. Next base: position 1,425,387,345 of record OX451739.1, read on the forward strand.
ATGATCCAAAGGACCTAAAAATCGCATACATTTATCTCCGGTTTCCTTGTTTTTTTTTTTTGTAATTCGTATTTTTAATTTACATGTTATTTTGATGCATACTAACATTCCTAACGTGCTTCTGAGGTATAACTATGTAGGATGTAATACGTTGGGAGAACTGACTTGGTTGTTTTGCGTTTGATCTCAATTTTTGAAGATAGCAAGAGTCGCCACCGACTTTTCTTTTATCCAATAAGGAAAGGCTGAAAAGAACATGAAAGACCTTTTGAGATTATTTCTTGAGTTCAGGGGGTAGGTTATGAAAAGGGAAGGTGTTAGTACCCTTTTCATCCGTAGTTATCAACGGACTCTTACTTGCTTGCTAGATCACTTGCTTTTGTTTGAAAATGTGCTTGTGATAAGGGTTTGAAAGTACTTTGAAAAACGTCTTTGTAATGATTCTCATTTTTAAAAGAATGCATACAAAGTGTTCGTTTTGAAAATAGTTCAAAAAGGTGTTTGTGGAATGTGTTTTTGAAAGTGATTTTGAAAAGTGTTTTGTAATGATTCTCGTCTCTATAATAATGCATACAAAGAGCTTTATCTTTTGAAAATGTTTCAAATGAAAGTGTTGGTGTGTAAAATGTTTTTATTGTAAGCAAGCGGGCAACTACGAGCATCCTACCTACTCAAAAAGTCAAATGTTCTTTTCCTCCTCCTTTAGATGTTGCTACCTTACCATTGATTTGGGAAGAAGCCACATCGTTGGATGTGAAGGGACGGTTGTGGGTCGTTTGTATAGTCATAGAAGATAACCTATGGGACATTTTAGCAATGTCGTTTTAGGGACTAGATCGTTTACTGAAGGCAACATCGAGGGTCATCGAGGGACTACGATCTTTTATCAAGGGTATTTGCTAAAACGCCCATATTTGAGGGACATGACTATTTTTCGAGGCAACAAGTGAGATTACCGTAGAGGTGCATGTGTGCAGAGTGTGTTTGATTGCATGCATTTTGTCTTTGAATTTTAGGTTGTCTACTTGTTGGTTTTATCTTGCCATACATCCTAATTACTAAAATTTGTATAAAGCAATAAAGATGCGGAAAATAAATATCTTATACTATTACAACCATATTGAATAGCAAGAAAATGTAAAAATAACAAAATAAAAGAAGGAAATGAGTGTTTCGATTTGTATAACAGAACCCTTCGATTCTGCTTCTCTGGGTCCCTTTGATTTGGGCTTAGCATGAAGTATAAGATGCAGCCTTCGATTCTTCCTTTCTACTTCCTTTGATTGTAGGAATGTTAGGGTGAGCAAGTAAGCTTCGACCATTCCCTTTGTCCTTCTTTTGATTGAGGTCTTGGGGTCAATGTGGACATCCTTCTTGCGTCATTTCCTGCTTCCTTCGAATGGCCTGGAAGTCAGTGTATGGTGAAGTCAAAGGCCACACTCTTTATTCTGCTTGCCACCGTGAAGCATCCAGGGGTGAAGACTAAAGCATCTATTCACACCTCATTCCTCCTATTTACCTTCATTTGGGATTTAAATAGCAACATGGCCTGAGGCCATGCTAGCATTGTCTTATGGCCAAGTTAGTTCTTAAAAGCGTTTGATAAACGAAGAAACAAAACCAAAAGGGGTAGAAATTAAAACAAACTAAAAGGGTGGAAACAAAAAGGAAACAAATGTTATGTACATGCCTCAAATGAAGAGTTTAAGGTCAGAGTGACTTACCTTGCTTGAAGCTAGAACGTGTGTTTGGTCTTGAGTGATTGGACTAGATGCTCCTGGATTCGAAGGAAAGAAACAGGTATGGTGTTTCTTTGACTGGATTCGAAGGTCAGGAGGTGTGAGGGTGGTGTTTGTTATTTCTGGATTTGAAGGAGAAGAACATGTGTAGTGTTCTTTCTACTAGATTCGAAAGAAAACAAAGTGTGGGGATTGCTTCAGATTCAAAAAGAGAAAAAGAAACAAGTGTTGTGTTTCTTTAGATTCTGGGTTTGTGTTTAGTGTTTAAGAATCTTAAGAGTTTAAGAGTTTTTTGAGAGTTTGATGATTTTTTGAAGATTCTTTCCACACATCCAAAATCTTCCAGCGTTTTCTCTTGTTGTCTCTCATCCCCCTTTTGATGTGCAAATGAACTCTCTATTTATAGAGAAAATATTTGGAATGAGCAGCTTTGTGAAAGTAAAATATAATTTCTTTGAAAGGCCAACATCCACATGTGTCAACTTTTTATAATCCTAAGATAAAAGTACTAAAATCAATGGTTTTGATGGGTGGGTCCTAGTTTATAGGGGGCAAGTGTGTAGAAGAGACAGGCGCAAGGCTCAAAAAATTTCTGAAATGGTAGTGATGTCATCAAGAGCAAGTTGGCTTGAAGAACAATTTAATATGGATTGAGGCACCAGTTGGAGGCCTATGTAGCCTGACCTATGGACAACTTGACTCTTTGAATCGAATCCTTCATCTTTCCATAGCCTTCGACCAGACTCAACAAAGCAGCATTCATTTCCACCAGTTGTGTGTCCTTCAAATGGACCAACTATGTGTTCTTCGAATGGCCCTCTTCAGCTGAATATGCCACTTTGAGTCCTCTTTCTTTTGATCACTTAGGCCCAAACCTTCGACCAGACTCAAAAGTAAGCAAAACCAATTATTCCCCAACCATGGAAAGTCCTTAGAATGGGCCACCAAGTTGTGTGTCATAATGCAAAACTATGTGTGTTGAAGTATCTGCAAATGGATTTGAAGGTGATATGAAGGTGATTCAAAACAATCATGAAGGTGGATTCGAAGCCAGTATGTAGGTGTATTCGAAGGTGACATGAAGGCGTATTCGAAGCAAACATGAAGATGAAATCGAAATTCACAGGAAGGTAGCCATTCGTCCAATCGAAAACTTGTGAATCAAAGGAAAATAGGTGAGGGGCCAATGGTGCAATCGAATCTTGCATGATGGAGGTCCCTTCTTTGTGAATCAAAGCAAACATGTAGAAGGCTATTGCTCTCTAAATCGAAGCTTGCATGTAGGATGTACTTGCCTTGCAGGTATTAAGGAAGTAATTCTAATGCTTGTGAATCGAAGGAGGCATTTAGGAGGTTGATGCTGGTGAATCGAAAGATGCATATAGAAGGCCACTACTTGAATAAAGCTTGTGGGCCAAAGGATGCATGAAGAGGACCATAGTTGGATTCGACGTATGTTGCTTTCGAAGGAAACCCATACTCCAATCGAAGCTTTATGAGAAGGTAATCCTTGCCCAATCGAAGGATGTATGAATCGAAGCAAGCTTTCTTTTCTTAAATTTTGTCAAAAAATCCTTTCTTATCTGTTTTGCCCTTTTTGTCTGCTTTGTACTTGTGCAAACTTTGAGCTTTTGAAAATCCTTGTGATAAAATGTCTTGAGAAAAGAGAAGGCAAATTTTGGGGTACAACAACTGCCCCTGTTCAATCTTCTTTAACCTGAAGAGCAAGTATAGCACGTTGTCGTTCGTAGCTTGAAGGTAGAAGATGATTGAACACTAGAGTGCCCAGAAATTTGAACTCAAAGATGTGGTTGTTGATTGTGTAGGGAATGGACTTATAGATGCCATCCAAACGTGATTGTTGATAGAAATTATACCAAGTCTAAACTTGATTGTAACTGGGAGGGGTGTCAGAATAAATCTTTGGTTGATTTAGCTCTGAATGATATGCTGGAATGGACCTGGGGTAAGCTGTTGTCTGGAAATGTATTAGAAGGAATCTGTGTAAGATTACTTTATGATGAGCCTGTGTAGGGCTTATTTAGGAGATATATGAGAGGGAAGCCTGGGTAGGGATGCTTCAGGATAAATCCATATGAAACTTCATCTGGAAATGTATGTGAAGGAACCTGGGTATGGTTACTTCATGATGAGTCTGTGTTAAACTTCATTTGGAAATGTATGAGAAGGAACCTGGGTAGGGTTGCTTCATGATGAGTCTGTGTTAAACTTAATTTGGAAATGCATGAGAAGGAACCTGGGTAGGGTTGCTTCAGGATGAGTCCGTGTGAAACTTCATCTGGAAATGTATGAGAAAGAACCTGGGTAGGGTTGCTTCATGATGAGTTCGTGTAAAATTCATCTGGAAATGTATGAGAAGGAACCTGGGTAGGGTTGCTTCAGGATGAGAAGGAATCCATGTAAGATTTCTTCATGGTGAGCCCGTTTAAAGCTGCATTTGGAAGTCAGAAGGAACCCGTGTAAGAATGCTTCATGATGAGCTTGTGTGAAGCTGCATCTGGTCACGTAGGTAGTTGCTCTGTCTTGCTTCAGAAACTAATCTTGGACCTGTTGAAAATTGTTGATGATAGTTATCTGTTGATTGATCTTTTCCTGAAAAGGGTAAAGCGTTAGTGGTATGAAATGTCACGATGTATGAAATTCATTGTGTAATGGTGTTCTCAAAATAAATGAGATGGTGCTATATGTGTTTTGTATGCATATGCTATGACATATGAAATGTGAAATGTTTTCTGGGAAAATAAATCCTTCACAAATGTTGGTGAGTTTTAGGGAGTTGAATCCCAGACTGCCACTAGGGATGAAGAGCACGCTCCTCTTCAGACTTTGTTTTAGGATATTCCCGCTGGAGAATGTTGACTCGTTTGAGAAAACTCTGAGGAGAATGTTGATCTCTACTTGGGAAAAAGAGTTCAGGACTTTCAGTTGTCCGTTGCTCTACTGGAGAATTATCCCTTGAAAGTTTATTTGTTATTTGGTCGGATTCCAGGCTTCACAATGACTTACTGGGGACAAATAAGTTACTGTTATCTGGCCGGATTCTAGGCTTTGCAGCGACTTGTTGGAACAATGGAAAACTCTACTAGGGAAGAAGAGTTTTGTTTAGTGATTTGTAAAAGTCAAACTATTATCTGGTCGGGTCCAAGTTTCAGTAATTGGAGAAATTAAGATATTATCTGATCCGGTCCAGGCTCTAGCAACTTGGAATGAGATTAACTGTTATCCGGTCGGGTCCGGGTTTCAGCGACTTGAACTGGATGTTGACTGTTATCTGGTCCGGTCTAGGCTTCAGCAACTTGGAATTGTGGTTTACTGTTATCCGGTTGGATCCTGTCTTTAGTAAGTTGAACTGGTGGTTAACTTTTATCTTCTCGGATCCAGGCTTCAGTAATTTGGAAAAATGGGGTTGACTGTTATCCGATCGGATCCGGGTTTCAGCCACTTGAACTGGAGGTTAACTGTTATTTGGTCGGGTCCAGGCTTCAACAACTTGGAAAAATGGTTTATTGTTATCTGGTCGGATCCAGTCTTCATAGTAAGTTGAAGGTAGGGTGAAGTTGAACTAGTATCTGGTCGGGTCCAGGTTTCATAGTAACTTGCTTGAGCGGATGAAGTTGACTATTATCTGGTCGGGTTCCAGGATTCTCAATAACTTTCGGAGATAGCAAAGACTCTGTTGGTGACTTCGTTGGGGATTAAGGATAGTGGTCCCTTAATTTGTAATAGACTGAAAGGAAAACTCAGACTGGAGAGGACAGGCTCAGCTGGGGAAGACAGACTCAACTAGGGAATTTTCTGTTTGTTGGGGAAATAAACCCTGTTGAGAGGAATATTTGAAGGGCTGCTAGGGGAGATGTATTATTTTAAAAGAACTCCTTGAGGCTTCTTCTTACGACCAACTCAGTTGGGAAGAATTTTTTCCAAAGATTGGCACTCTGGTTGGGGATTGCCTGGATCCAACTTTATGGAGATATCCATGAATTTGGCCTGGAGGGGTTTGCACCCTTATTTATGAATATTATCTTGTAGGGATAACCTTATAGAGATGACTTCATGGGGAATTGACTGGGGATCACCCTATGAAAAGGACTTTGGGGGAATTTTGCCACAGCCCCAAGTAGTAAGTGTTGTAGTACTGCCAGAAAATTTTCTCTTGGCCGTATGTGCCCCTTTGTTAGGGTTCATGTTCAATGCCTCAAGTGATGGAGATGCGGACCTACCTCTGGTTATTCAACACTTCTTGAGAGATTTCTTGGAATCTCGACTTGACTTTCACAGATGAGTGATAATGACATGTCATGTCCCCTTGCTTATAGGAGATTTGTCTTTGAGAGTGTCATCCAATTTGAAGTGGTTTTGTTTCTTGAGAATTTATGTTCATTTGGATATTCGTCGTGTGAATTTCTCCGCTATCAAACAAATAGCTATATGCAAACAACAGTATTCAAAGGATGCAAAGTTTATGTTTGTCTTGAAGTTTTGAAAATGCGTTTTAGCAGATAAAGAGTTTGGTAAGAATTTGAATTTAACTCAGGATGTATAGTAAACCTTACAGGAGTCCGGATACCTTTGGTAACAGTATACTTTTGAACTAACCCATGCTTCAATTTGGACTTTTAAAGGGTTATAACATGGTTCGGCTCATGGTTTAAGAAATAAAGGATAAGGCTCAAAGTGTATTTGTACCCAACCCGTTCTTCATGATATTCTCCAGTCCTAAACTCAGTTAATTGTGCATTTTCAATTCCAATTGAGTCTGGAATGATATTTTGGTGATGGCTCAGACAAGTTAAGTTTGTTTGAGAAGGCAGTCATTTTGCAACATTTTTATGTTGTTGAGGATTTGTAGTAACCTCTTTTTGACTTATCATCCCTGACTTTTTCCTGATTGTTCTTGTTTTGAGATTACAACCAGCGGGATGCCCCAGTTTTTCTTAAGTCTCCTTCGTAGGTTTTGACTTAGTGGGCTTTTTGTTTTGAGAGAATGACTGCCTATTTGGTAGGGAAATATCACCATCTTTTGATTACAGAGGAATGTTTTTGATGTCATTCGTTATGTACAAAGTGAAAGCTTGCGACTAAACGCGCATTTGAATTAACTGAGAAACTACCTTGCCCCAAGTTTGATTAAAGGTTTCAATTTGTGTGAAAAAGAAAACTCATACTTCTTTGGCTCAAAGGGGTTTATTAGGGATCATCTTCCTTATAACTCCACTATTTGGGAATTGAAAGGACACATGTACATCATTAGCAAGGTCTGTTCAAAGCATACTATATGAGAATATGGCATTGTTTTTGTCATCCTCCCTCAAAGGGCTTGCAACCTTTAACAAGAATTAATTATCATAAAGGGAGTAAAAAACATAGTTTAAATATAGTGAAAACGAATGGATGAATTCAAGACAAACATATGCAATGCATTAATGAAATAGAGTTTAACATTAATAGATAAGTGTTTGAACAACAAAAGAATTTACAATTGAAAATTCAAAATGAACTGGAACGCTCAATGATTTGGCATGGGAGCAGTGATCACGTTTGGAGTCTCAGGAGGACTAAACTCAATCACCTTAGCATCAATCATATTCTGAATCTTGTATTTCAGCGCCTAACAATCGTTAGTATCATGCCCGGGACTGCTGGAATGATAACCACACATTGTATCAGGATTGTAGTTAGGGGAAGAAGTTTTGGGGTTTTGATGAGGTCATATTAATGTGATAAGATTCATCCTTAACATGTGTTGCAATGCTTGTGACAGTGGCATGTTGATGTTGGTAAACTATCTCTTGGGCTCTTCTTTCCTTCATTGATTTCCCAGTTGTTGTTGTCACACTAATGCAGGACTAGAGATCAGGACTGCCCCCACATGTTGGTCGTGGTTACTCTTGTTACGACCTTTTTGGATGTACACAACATTGGACTCCTTCTTCCCATTGTATGGCTTCTTCTGAGTATTGGAGGATGTAGCTCCCTGGATCTTTCCGCTTCTGATTCCATTTTCAACTCGTTCTCCAGTTAGATTCAACTCGGTGAACCCGACCGAAGAGCTTCCAATTAGATGATTGAAGAAAGGTCCTGTCAAAGTTCCCATGAAGATATCAATCAGCTCCCTGTCAATTATGGGTGGCTACACTCTGCCTGCTAGGTCTCTCCATTTTGGGCATATTCTTTGAAGCCCTCATTGAAACCCATTGTCATATTCTGCAACTGCACACGAGTTGGTTCCAGATCAACGTTGTATTGGTACTGCTTGTAGAAAGCAGCAGTTAGATCCTCCCAGGTGTGGATGTGATAACCTTACAATTGATAGAACCAATCAAGTTGATTCCCAGTTATACTCTCTTGGAAGAAATGGACCCAGAGTTTCTGATCAGTCGTGTGTGGCTGAATCTTGAGGAAATAAGATCTCAGATGCATCTTAGGACAAGAGACCCCATCATATGTGGAAAAAGTAGGTATTTTGAAATTTGGTGGGATGACCACTCCAGGAACCAAACCCAAGTCTCCAAAGTCCAAGCCAGGCACAACTTGGATCTCTACAGCCTTTAGTCTGTCTTCAAGCTGTTTGTATTTTTCATCTGTCGATGGATACTGCTCCTTAGAATAATCTCCGTCGTCAGTAGCCTGGTTAGCTCTAGTGCTTCTATCAGTGCTTCTATCTTCTTGATTATCTTCTTCTTCATAAGAAATATCTTCTTTTTGAGATAGTTGGGCAAGCCCCTTGAACTTTCTTCCTATGTTGAGGGTGACAACCTTCTTCTTAGTATTCTTCTTACTCTCTTTGGTGAAGAGTGTTTTCAGATCTTCTTGCCCCTTGGTTAAGTTCATGAGAATTTGTTGGAACTGAGCGTTTTGAGCTTGGAGATCTTTAACTATTTTCTCTAGAGCCATCTCTACTGAAATAAACCGTAAGCAGATGATAAACTTGTGTGGGGAAAACCTGTTATGCATGATATGTGGATGCAATGTTTTCAAGGATTTCACGGGGTAAACACAAGAAGATGTTAGAAGTTGAACTTTTCTCACAACATTGATTAGAGAACTTCGTATCGGTGGATTTCCTTCCACGAGAATCAAGCTCACCATGTCAAGTGGGTCATAGCCCCTGACTCAAGTTGTTGTACTTTGGTCTTTGACAGTGTTTGGTTTAGAGGAAAATAAATCCTCTTTCCCCTTTATGGACGTTTGGTTCAACGTGACCCTGCATCATAGGCCCTTGATATCCTTGAAATGGCTATTGAAAAATGCTATGGTATGATGTTATGATGTTATGTACAAGTATGAAAACCAAGTTTTTTATGTACAAATAATCATATACACACAAAGCAGACAAGTCCTTAGGTTTAGGCTTGCATGGGGTTTGTAGGTAAGTACCCTCTTGAAGTTTAGTTGGCTCAACCTGTCCTAGAAAGTTACCGGGTTCTAGGGGATCTCAATATCATTGATCTTTCTTCATTGGGCATTGTTTCGGTGCAAGCCTCTTTATTGGCGAACGAAATATCCCAAAAGTCCGATCTCAATGAGCGTAGCATCGAGTATCAACCAATCTTTGGTCGGAACCAAAGCAGACTATCTCAGTACTTCCTAATGGCCAAGTTGTTCAATTAAGGTTCTAAGGTCAGTTAGTGCTTCATGACACCATGCAGTGGCCTCGTATTCTCCTTGACTGACTCAAGGGCTACCGGTACCAACAAATGTGTCGCACTAACATAGCTATCGCTTCAACCATATCGATATACACTACACAACCCTCACGATTTATTGCTACTTACCTAAAAGGTGCCCCAGATCTGGGTGGAGGATCAAAACAAACCCAAACAAGGAACCATAATGTAAAGCAAGGAAGTAAAACAAGGAAAGCCAGTAAAGGTGATCTATCCCTAAGGTAACCCCACTTTTAAGTAATTGTCCCCAACAAAGCCGCCAGTTCTGTAATACGGTGGGATAATTGACTTGGTTGTTTGCGTTTGATCACAATTGTTGCGGATAGCAAGAATCACCACCGACTTTTCTTTTAACCAATAAGGAAAGGCTGAAAAGAACAGGAAAGACATTTTGAGATTATTTCTTGAGTTCGGGGGGTAGGTTATGAAAAGGGAAGGTGTTATCACCCTTTTCATCCGTATTTAACTACGGGCTCTTAGTTTCTTTCTAGATCACTTGCTTTTGTTTGAAAATGTGCTTGTGATGTGGGTTTGAAAGTATTTTGAAAAACGTCTTTGTAATGATTCTCATTTTTATGAGAATGTGTACAAAGTGTTGGTTTTGAAAATAGTTCAAAGAGGTGTTAGTGGAATGTGTTTTTGAAAGTGATTTTGAAAAGTGTCTTTGTAATGATTCTCATCTCTATAAGAATGCATACAAAGAGCTTTATCTTTTGAAAATGTTTCAATTGAAAGTGTTGGTGTGTAAAATGTTTTTGTTATGAGCAAGCGGGAAACTACGAGCATCCTAACTTCTCAAAAAGTCTAATGTTCTTTTCCTCCTCCTTTAGATGTTGTTATCTTAAAATTGATTTAGTAAGAAGCACCATCGTTGGATGTGAAGGGACAGGCGTGGGTCGTTTGTATAGTCATAGAAGGCAACCTATGGGACATTTTAGCAATGTTGTTTTAAGGACTAGATCGTTTACCGAAGTCAACATCGAGGGTAATCGAGGGACTATGATCTTTTATCGAGGGTCTTTTCTAAAACGCCCATATTCGAGGGACATGGATATTTTCCGAGGCAACAAGTGAGGTTACCCTAGAGGTGCATGTGTGTAGAGTGTGTTTGATTGCATGCATTTTGTCTTGAAATTTTAGGTTTTCTACTTGTTGGTTTTATCTTGCCATACATCCTAATTACTAACATTTGTATAAAGCAATAAAGATGCAGAAAATAAATATCCTATACTATTACAACCATATTGAACAGCAAGAAAATGTAAAGACAAAACAAAATAAAAGAAGGAAAAATAAGTGTTTCGATTTGGGCATCAGAACCCTTCGATTCTGTTCTCTGGCTCCCTTCAATTTGGGCTTAGCATGAAGCATGAGAAGCAACCTTCGATTCTTCCTTTCTGCTTCCTTCGATTGTAGGAATGTTAGATTGAGCAAGTAAGCTTCGACCATGCCCTTTGTCCTTCTTTTGATTGAAGCCTGGGGGTCAATGTGGACATCCTTCTGGCGTCATTTTCTGCTTCCTTCGAATGGCCTGGAATTTAGTGTGTGGCAAAGTCTAAGGCCACACTCTTTATTCTACTTGCCACTGTGAAGCAGCCAGGGGTGAAGCCTAAAGCTTCAATTCACACCTCCTTCCTCTTGTCTACCTTTATTAGGGATTTAAATAACAACATAGTCTGATGCCATGCTAGCATTGTCTTATGGCCAAGTTGGTTCTTAAAAGCGTTTGATAAACCAAGAAACAAAACCAAAAGGGTTAGCAATGAAAACAAACTAAAAGGGTGGAAATGAAAAGGAAACAAATGTTATGTACATGCTTCAAACGAAGAGTTTAAGGTCAGAGTGACTTACCTTGCTTGAAGCTGTAACGTGTGTTTCACCTTGAGTGATTGGACTAGATGCTCCTAGATTTGAAGGAAAGAAACAGGTGTGGTGTTTCTTTGACTGGATTCAAAGGTCAGGAGGTGTGAGGGTGGTGTTTGTTATTTCTGGATTAGAAGGAGAAGAACAGGTGTAGTGTTCTTTCTACTGGCTTCGAAAGAAAACAAAGTGTGGGGATTGCTTCAGATTCGAAAGAGAAAAAGAAACAAGTGTCGTGTTTCTTTAGATTCTAGGCTTGTGTTTAGTGTTTAAGAATCTTAAGAGTTTAATATTTTTTTGAGAGTTTGATGATTTTTTGAAGATTCTTTCCACACAGCCAAAATCTGCCAGCGTTTTCTCTTGTTGCCTCTCAACCCCCTTTTGATGTGCAAATGAACTCTCTATTTATAGAGAGAAAATTTGGAATGAGCATCTTTGTGAAAGAATAAAATATAGTTTCTTTGAAAGGCTAACATCCACTTGTGTCAACTTTTTATAATCCCAAGATAAAAGTACAAAAATCAATGGTTTAGATGGGTGGCTCCTAGTTTATAAGGGGAAAGTGTGCAAAAGAGATAGGCGCAAGGCTCAACAACTTTCTAAAATGGTAGTGATGTCATCAAGAGCAAGTTGGCTTGAAGAAAAATTTAATATGGAGTGAGGCACAAGTTGGAGACCTATGTAGCCTGACCTATGGACAACTTGACTCTTTGAATCTAATCCTTCATGATTCCATAGCCTTCAACCAGAATCTTTGAGTCCTCTTGCTTTTGATCATTTAGGCCCAAACCTTCGACCAGAATCAAAAGTAAGCAAAACCAATTATTCCCAACCATGGCAAGTCCTTCGAATGGGTCACCAAGTTGTGTGTCATAATGCAGCACTATGTGTGTTGAAGGGTCTGCAGATGGATTCAAAAGTGACATGAAGGTGATTCAAAACAATCCTGAAGGTGGATTCGAAGCTAGTATGTTGGTGTATTCTAAGGTGACATGAAGGCGTATTCGAAGCAAACATGAAGATGAAATTGAAAGTCACAGGAAGGTAGCCATTCATCCAATCGAAAACTTATGAATCAAAGCAAACATGTGAGGGGGCAATGGTGCAATCGAAGCTTGCATGCAGGAGGTCCCTTCTTTGTGAATCAAAGCAAACATGTAGAAGGCTATTTTTGGAAAGCCATGTTATTGTGAAGGCAAAAGGCATGGGTTCAATACTCACCCCTGGCATTTGCACTATTTTTGTTTTCTAACCCTATTTTCCATTGAGGCTTCTTCCCCTATCTATTTTTTGACAAACTTAATTCTTTTTTATTTGTTTATCATTAAACATAAACCCTTTTTTATTAATTAAAATTAATTAAGTTTTAGGTTTTTTATTTATCATTAAACGATATTATCCTTTTTTTATTAATTAAAATTAATTAGGTTTTAGGTTTTTTTAATTAACCTTTTTTTAAATTAACCTTTTATTATTATTTAAAATTAATTAGGTTTTAGGTTTTTTTAACTTTATTTCAAAATTAACCTTTTTTAATTAAAATTAATTAGGTTTTAGATTTTTAATTAACTTTTTTCTTTCAAAATTAACCTTTTTTTATTAATTAAAATTAATTAGGTTTTTTAAGGTTAACTTAATTAATTATCATAAATCATTTTTTCATAAAAAATCACCAAAACATTTTCTTTTCTATTTTCATCTTATTTTTATTTTCCTATATAAAGTGTATGGGGCGCGTTCAATTGTAATAACTTAGCTTTATTTTTTCCGTATTTTTCTATTATGTAACTGCTCCTAGTATGTAATAGTTGTAGGTTTTTATTTTCTGCACTTCACTATTATGTAATTGCCCGAAAGCTCTGTAATAGCTTAAGTTTACATTTCTGCCTTTACCTTCTGCTACTATATTTTATGCAATTGTTAGTAATTAGGGTTTGTATGGCAAGATAAAAATGATCGATAGAAAACCCTAATTGCAAGACTAAATAACTGAATTGAACATATTTTCACACTCACCCCTTTAGGGTAACTTTTCTCCATTGCCTTACGAATAATGGTCATGTCCCTCGAAAATAGGGATACTTTAGCAGAGTCCCTTTGTATAAAGATCATAGTACCTCGATGATCCTTCGATGTTTACTTTCGAAAAATAATCTAGTCCCTCCGATAAATTGCTAAAGTATCCTTATTTGTTGCCTTCATTGACCATATGATGACTCTTCGCTTGTCCCTTCACATCCAACGGATAGGGCTACCTACCAACTAATGGTACGGATAGCATTATCTCTAAAGGAGAAGGAAAATAATAAGAACGACCTTGAGTGGGTAGAATACTTTTAATCACTGGCTCACAAAATTTTCTAAACAAAACATTTCTCACATCACTTTCAAAATATTTACAAACACTTTGTACGCGTTCTTGAGGATTGATACAAGAACCATTACAAAGTTCGCCTTACATTGACAAATTTCAAAATATTTTCAAAACACACACATAAAAAGAAAATTTTCAAAGTGAGCTAAGCAATTAAGAGCCCGTAGATAACTACGGATGAAAATGGTGCTAACACCTTCCCTTTTCATAACCTAACCCCCAAACTCAAAATCTATCAAGATCTTTCCTGTTATTTTCACCCTTTCTTTATTAGATAAAAGAAAAGCCGGTGGTGACTCTTGATATCCGTAACATTTGTGATAAAATGCAAAATAAGTCAGTTCTCCAATCGTATTACAATTGTTTTCCAAGAGGAACCCACACTCTAACAAATATTATTTCAAACGGTTTATTAGGGCCTTTACTTGTCTGGCTGCCCCAAAGTTATTGACCGCCTTAATTGCATTTACCGCTGGTCCACCATGCAGAGGCATGGATTTTGTCTTGGTGTTTGGTTTGTCAAAAGTGATATCCTGAGAATCTAACAGATCCTGAACCTTGTGTCTAAAGGCCCACCATTTTTTATAGTATTCTCGAGAGAATTGGCATGATACTCGCACCTGGCATTTGCATCGTACTCTGGTGGGAGTGCCTCAATTGGAGGAGCTAGTGGCTTCAGCTCTACCAAAGATGCTTTAATTAAGTGTTGCAATAATTGACTATGCCGCATGGGGAGAGGATCAAATCTTCTCGAAGGCTTTTCAAACCTGTTATGTTGTTTCTGTTCCCGTGGAATTACCAATGGTTGGTGTGCCCTTCGATGTGATGCGACATCATTAATTTATCCTTCCTTATTTTTCGAGAAGTTAGGAACATGTCTTTTTGAATTATAAGGGGTGCTAGATTATGCCCCTTGTATCTTACCGCTCTTTATACCTGCTTTAATCCTTTCACCAATAGTCACCAAATAAAAAAATCAGGAAGAGACGCTTCCTACCATTTTATCATAGTACAATCCTTGTAAAGTACCCATGAACATATCGACTAATTCTTTCTCTAAGAGTGGTGGTTGAACACGGGCTTCCATTTCTCTCCATCTTTGAGCATACTCTTTGAAAGACTCCTCCTTTTTATGAGACATGTTTTGGAGTTGCATACAGTTAGGCACCATGTCCAAGTTGTACTTATACTGTCTCAAGAAAGTATTGGAAAGATCTTGCCATGTTTGGATATGAACTCGCTCTAATTGCATGTACCAATCTAGGGATGCCCCACTCAAGCTGTCTTGGAAACAATGGATCATCAGATTATGATCTTGAGCATAGGCATGCATCTTCCTACAATACATGCATAGATGGTTCCTTGGGCATGTAAGTCCCTTACATTTTCTAAAGTCAGGTACTTTGAATTTTGGAGGGATCACCACATCTAGAACTAGACCCATTTCGAGAGCATCGACATCGAAGGCATCGTAACCCTCCACAACCTTCAACCTTTCTTCAAGAGACTTATACTGATTGAGCTCCAAGGGATTCTCAACCATTTTAGGTTGGTGTGTTTGAGTAACACCTTCCAGATCAAGATCTCCATATTGTAGATCTGCGTAATTGTCTGCATTGTTGACTGGAATTTGTAAGGTATGAGATGCCCCTACCTTTGTGGAAGGTGTGACAGACCCTTCAGTATTAGCTTGCCTAACCTCTTGTTTTGTTACAATGGACTTTTGAGGTCCCGATTCTGGTTCTTTTCTTGCTTGGTGACCGCTCGATGCACCAATAGTTTGGGCTACTTCTTCAAAGGCTGCCCTAGGAATTTGTTCTTTCCTTTCGATGATGTTCTTCAAGGCTAGAAGAACTTGGCTCATATCTCCTTTCATCGAGTCGATGTTACCTTTCACTTGCCTTCGAAGAGTTCAACTGAAAGTTAGTACTCAACAACCCTTCAGTTGAACGTTTCTTCTTAAGACTCTTGTTTTTTAATGCTTCACAGTCTTTCTGAATCTGTTGATCTTTGGACTCAAGTTCGTGTTGCATTTGTTTTTTCTCCTTAGCTAAGTTATGAAGGTGAAGCTCCAATTCTTCTTTCTTCTTTTGAGCTTGATCTAAAGCTTTCTTTAATTTGTCTATTTCTTCTAAGGACATAGGCAGAGGATTTGGGACATCTGGTTTGTACTCAAGATCAATGTTAAATGGTAACTTAACGACTTGCACCCGATCCAAAACCAATCGAGTGTAAGGTTCTTTCGCCACAACATTCTTCCTTTCAGCTTTTCTCTTGTTAACATTAGTCCATGCTTGGATGATCTTGTTAAGCAACTCTCGGTCGTTTTCTCCTATGTCGTGGATGATTAATTGTCGAAGTTGTTCATCAGAGGGTTTATCCTCTAAAGGGTACCCAAGTTATCTCAAAACCAAGGTAGGGTTATAGTTGATGCAACCACGTGATCTAATCAACGAAACATTCGGAAAATCTCCACAACTGTAAATCATATCTCGAATATTTAGCTTCCTTACATACCACAACACAGAATTAGCAGTAAGAACCCTTAATTTTTGATGCCACTCGTATCTTGTCAGATTTGGAACCACGTAGTCTTCCTTATAAAGATGAGTCATAAACCAAGAATATAAGAGCGAGATACAACAGTTTAGCATACCACTCCCCTTTCCGTAACGAGTGTGAACAGCATAGTAAATATCAACAAGTAAAGCAGGAGTTGGTCCGCATTCAAAGCTTTTTTGCCCCAAAATACACTAATAGTTGTAGGGTCAATATAGTCCAAAGTCCACAGAAGCAGAATCACACCAAAGACAAGTAGCCCTAAATAATCAACGCAAGACTCCTATTCTTTGTTATTGGAGAAAGTAAGGGCTTTAGCTTCAAAATAGTGTCTTTTAACCCCTTGTACATCACCTTCTTTTTTGTAATAAAGTGAAAATTTAGAATAAGGGATCCCTAAACCATTTGCTAAGTCCTTAATTTCAATAGTTTTTCTAATTCCCACATATGCTTTTCCCTTAGAAAAATTCAAAAGTCTATCAAATTCTTCCAAAGTTGGCGCTAGCTGAATGTCTTGGAAGGTAATGAACCTCAATGGAGGATCGTAGAACTAAACCAAGGAATAAATATAATCCAATTGTACATCCACTTTTGTTAGCTCAAGGGTATCCCCATAACGGCGAACAAATATCTTCAAAGCTCTTTCAGACGGTTTCCCTTTGATGGTCTTGATCTTTGTCATATCTGGCTTCACGACACTAATACAAACAAGTTGTTTCCCTCTGGAATTCATTATTAAGACACTTCACCAAAACCCTTGATTATTCTTTTTTAAATTCAGTGAATAAGACAGACAAAAAGAATGGTGAATAATGAATATATGAAATGCAAGATGTATGAATGCGTGATTATGGCACAGTAACAACATTTATGAAAGGTATCCTTAGTTGGTAGGCTCCTAGTTTTGGCCTACTTATATTCTACCCTCTCAATAAGGTAGTTTCCTTAAGGATGTCATGGATAACACTAGAGGTAAAGGCACAAGCGCCTCCCTTAAGTGGAGCCTCTTTGCATACCGAAACTTCTGTCTCTAAGGTCGTGAAAGGTCTCACCATGAGTTTTTAGTTTAGGGTTTATACAAAAATTCATATATTGAGTTCCAAAGTCCTACCCCCCAAGAGGATATATCTTGAGACATATTTCTTTTTTGGAATTCCACTGACTCTAGGCGAAGTCGTAACAAAAAATCATAGGGATGATGTATCCCCTTGGCCAATAGACGAACCTTCTTTTTAAGGTTCTTTGAAAATAAATTTTTTATAAATAAAATCCCGCCAGTAGATGAATAAAAATGACAAATAATCTAATAAGCAAAAATAAATAAATAATTAAATAAGCATGTATAGAATACAAAAAATAAGAAAAACCCTAAAAACCCTATAACTAAATGGAAAGGCTTCTAAATCCTAGGGTTGAAACCCCAGCAGAGTCGCCAGCTATTATAACCGGTTTTAAAATGAGATTCGCCACATTAATTTTTATCCTATGGAAAGAAATATAACGGATAACCCTAATTTAGTCAGAGATTCTAAGTTGTTGACTTGTTTTAGACAACGGGAAGGTGTTAGGCATCCCTCATCTACCTTGTTCACAAGGATACTAGGGTTTAGATTTACAATTTAGGAAATAGGGTATTAATTTTTAATAGGAGAACTCGCCACGATTTTTAAATCTTATGCCTTCGTATCCACTATCCACGGTTTTATGGATTATAGAAATATCTCGATTTCTCCTTGAACCAAGTTTGAGTTTATAAATTACGGAGTTGTTAGACGAAGTTCCCAGTTAATGAGAAATATCTCCATAATCCTTTTTTGAATATATATATATATATATATATATATATATATATATATATATATATATATATATATATATATATATATATATATATATATATATATATATATATATATAATTTGAATTAATTAGTGAAAAATTGTTAGTACTTGGTTGGTTAGATGTTTTCAAATATATTAATATATGAAAAAGATCTTTTAATGCATGAGAAAAAATAATTTTAGTGCAATTAAAATATTTGAATGAGTTAGTAATAAAAAAGGAATTTGAATTAATAAAATAAATTTGGAATTTATTATAAATATATTAAATATTTAATAATATTATAATAAAGCAAATGAAATAGAAAATTTAAATGAATAAAGTTAATTTTAATTAAAAACACAAGGGGGTGTATTTTCAATTGGTTAGTAAAAGGCTGGGGATATGAAAAGTAAGTCCCTAAATCCATATATTGGATATAGGCCCAAAACGCAGGGGGTGCATGATTGAATCTGGGTAGCAAAAACTGGGGTGCAAGAAGTAAGGGCCCAAGTCCAGATGTTGGACTTGGCCCATTAGCGCAGAAGGGGGTGTCTTTCTAGCATAGTAGAAAAAAATAACAGGAGGGTGTGACTAAGAACGGGCTTAGGCCCAAGATTTTGAATGTTTGGTTGTTCTGTTAGGACCTCGTGTGGGCGAACACAGAGTTATGGTGGGCGTGTGTTTTAGAGACGTTTGATCAAGATCAGATGGTTGTAATTTTAGGCGGACATAAAGGGGTGTCGCACGGGATTATAAAGCATTATATTTTCCATTCATTTTCATTTTTCATTTCATTTTTACTTCCCCTTCTCTCTCTTTGTTCTTTGTCCTTCTCGCCTCTCTCTTCTTTCACGCCCAACAACCACTCTTAGTGTTCCAAAACCCAACCACCGAAACCTTGATCGGCGGCCTAAATATG
The DNA here is from genome assembly GCA_948472305.1 of Vicia faba. NCBI lineage: Eukaryota > Viridiplantae > Streptophyta > Magnoliopsida > Fabales > Fabaceae > Vicia > Vicia faba. The sequence continues at coordinate 1,425,406,308 of OX451739.1, forward strand.
CCAAATCTCCACCCTAAATAAACCTTTGAACCCCAAATCAAGCCCCAAATTGTAGTTAAGAAACCTTAAAGCTAAGGATTTCAAGGCTTAATGTGATTTCTCCTTGAGTATTTTTCCGGTTTCGCTCTGCGTTGTTATGATCTTCTCTTTGGTTCTCAGGTACAAAGAGTGGCACAAAGGCGACTGATGATTAAAGGTGGTGAACACAACGACTATGCTTTGAGGACAGATCTTAGGGTTCCAGAAATTTAAACTCCAGATCTCAAGCAATAACGAAGTCTCCACAGGGAAATTTCTCTTCGTCTTCTCTTCTTCTCCTACTTCTGTTTACCATCTTTTTCTCCTCCAAAATTTGTTATCACTTTACATCTTTGATCATAGGGTTTATATAGGTTTGGGAATTAGACAGATTAAAAAGATTTATGTTGATTAATCATTATATTTTAGTGATTATCATTAGAAAATTACGTTGATTAGAGAAGATTTGATTCTGTTTTAGGTTGTAATTGATTTTCGGATTGAAGTTGATATTGATTAGAGATTTGATTTGTATAATTGATTCAGATGATATTGTTATGTAAAGATTTGATACGCTTAGTTTGTTTGATTTGCAAAGTGTTTGTTTCTTAGATTAGGCTTTGCTTAGTGTAGCTGATGAAGAAAGGTAGCGAACAGGGCACCGCTGGCTGAGTGAACAATTAGGGTTTCACCCCTAAAATTTTTTTAACTTTGACTTTGGTCAACATGCACAAAAAATAAAATAATATCTGATTTTTTATAAGAAAAACTAATTGATAAAATAGATAATAAATATATCAAGAATAATAATATAATATGTTTAAATATTCAGATTAAGAGGCCTAAGAGAAACTAATGGGCTTTTCAAAAAATGCATTGAAATGGGCCTGTGGTCCAACTTCCTTATCTTTATCAACAAACATACCCCCACTATATAAAATGGGAATCAAAAATGACTTAATGGACCGATCAAAGATGTGCATAATGGGCCAGCAAATGATAAACGTACCCCTTCTATGACCAACACACCCCTCTTTCTAATATTTAAACAAACCTTAACGGGCTTTATAACAAATACACACCCTTTTTAATTGTAAGGAAAACTTAATGGGCCATCAGATTTCGATAGTCCGTTTTAAAATAACACACCCCCTTTTATAAACTTAAACCCCCTAATACATATGGATTTTACAATAATCTAAACTTTATATAATAAAGAAAATGATAACTTTAGAAATTAATATATTTGCTAGAAATCAATAGGGAAAATTTGGGGTATGACACTCTCAAATTCTTCCAAGGTTGGCGCTAATTGAAAATTTTGAAAAGTGAAACATCTTAGCGGTGGGTCGTAAAACTAGACCAAGGTACTAATAAAATCCAATTGTACATCCACTTTAGTCAACTCAAGGGTATCCCCATAACAGCGAACAAACAAATTCATGGCTCTGTCAGATAGTTTCTCTCTGATAATTTTGATCTTCGTCATATCTGACTTAACGACACTAACACAAACAATTCGTTTCCCTTTGGCATCCATTTTTAAGATACTACACCAAAAACCTTTGATTATTATTTTTTTAAAACCTGTGAATAAGACAACAAAAAAATGAAAATAATGAATATTTGAAATACAAGATGTATGAATACATGATGATGCAACATAGTAACAGGTTTTATGAAAGTAATCCTTAGCTGGTAGGTCCCTAGTTTCGGCCTATAGGTATTCTACCCTCCTCATAAGGTGGCTTTCTTAAGGGTATCATGGATAACACTTGAGGGAAAGGAACAAGGGTCTCCCTTAAGTGGAGCCTCTTTATAGACCAAAACATTCGTCTCTAAGGTCATAAAAGGTCTCACCATGAGATTTTGGTTTAGGGTTATACAAAAAGTCATAGGTTTCATTCCAAATTCTTATACCCCAAGAGGATATCTCTTGAGACATATTCCTTTTTTGGAATTCCACCGACTCTAGGAAAAGTCGTCACAAAAACTCATAGGGATGATATATCCTCTTGGCCAATAGATGAACATTCTTTCTAAGGCATTGGAAAAAAAATTGATTTAAAAACCCGCTAATAAATAAATAATATGACAATCATAATAATATAATAATAAATAGACAAAATAAATAAATAAAATAAATAAAACAAACATAGAAGTAATAGCAACAACCCTAACAAAATCCCAAACCTAAAAGAGAGGCTTTTAAACCCTAGGGTTGAGTCCCCAACAGAGTCGCCAGTTGTCGTAACCGGTAAAAAATAAAGAATCGCCATCATTAATTTTTATCCTAAGACGAGAATATAACGGAATAAACCCTAAAATTTCTACAGAGATTCTAAGTTTTTGGCTCGCTTTAGATGAAGGGAAGGTGTTAGGAACCCTTCATCTACCTTGCTCATAATGATACTAGGGTTTATGTTAAGGGCTTAGGAATAGAATTTTAATTTTTAGTTAGGGGAACTCGCCACGATTTTTAAGTCGTATGACCAGGTATCCTCTTATGAGGAATCATAGTCTCAATTCGTATTTTGAAGTGTTTAGTTAGATTTTTTATGGAATGTGGTACTATTTTGAATTCTCCTTGAACCAAGTCTGGGTTTGTACATAGCGGAATCGTAGACGAAGTTCGCAGTTAATAAGAAATATTCATACAACCCTTTTTTTGAAAATAATATTGTGATTGAATTATGTTAGTAGAAAACAAATTAGTATTTGGTTGGTTAGCTATTTTAGATGTGCTAAGCAATATGAGAAAATAAGTTTGAATGACCGAAAAAAATATTTAATGCAATTAAAAAAAGGTTAGTATTTTAGAAAAATATTTTAACTAATAAAATACTATTTTCCTAATTACTAAAATGATATCAAATATTAAAAATATCCAATAATTATTTATTAATATGCAAAATTCTATTTAACGCAAAATGCTAAAATATAATAATAAGTGAATTAATAAAATAAGAAAAATAAATATTTTAAAAGAATTAATTAAATTAAATTAAATTAAATTAATTAAGAGTTAAAGGGGGTGTGTTTTATTAGTTCGTAGTAATAGTCAGGGGGTGTGAATATCAGAGCCTAAATTCAGAGATTAGATTAGGCCCAATTGCACAGGGGGGTACGCGTTAGGCTTTAGTTAGCAAAAAAGACAGAGGGTGTTAAAAGAATTGGACTTAGGCCCATGCGAAATAGTTGGGATCCATTAGGATTGGGTGAGCAAGCATTTATGAGGCTATCGTAGGGATGCATTATCTGGGGCGCCTGATTAATATCAAAGGGTGGAGAGTGAGTGTACACGATAAGGAGGTGGGGGACTGTTGTACAACATCCCCATCACGTGGCCAGGAATTTGCCACATGTCGCCGATCGAGCAAGGCAACGGTGGGATTATATTTTTCCATTTCATTCATTCTTTTTTCATTTTTCTCATCCCTCTCTCTCTCTCTCTCTCTCTCTCTCTCTCTCTCTCTCTCTCTCTCTCTCTTCGTGTCGCCCTCTCACTCTATTCCTTATTCTTCTCCCTTTACACAACAAAAATAACAACATCGTAACCCTAAAACAAACCAGATCCCGGCTGCGGAAAACCCTAAACCACCACCATAAACCGCCATCGGTCCTAACCCTAATAGACCCAAAACCCCCAAATTTTCAGAAATTCAATCACATTAAAGCTAAGGAATTTTGTATTACCTTTGTGTTTTTTGTTGCTTCTCTGATTCTCTCCGTGATCTCCCTCTTATCTTCTTCTTCTTCTTCTCCAGGTACACGAATGGTTTAGAGCGGCGATGCTTGAAGCTTTTTAGGGTTTCTGTTCAAAAACCCTAAATCGATTGGAAGAGCTTTTTAGGGAATCAGAGGAGTGTGACGTTCATCACAGCCCCATGTCGCCCGCCATAAGCTAAATAAGTGTGCCCCTCGGCATACTAACCATGACGCTCGGCACAAGTAAAATATATGTGCTCCTCGACAGACATTGTATGGCGATCGGCATAATCTAATTACAGTGATTAAACACTAAGTCCTCTTTGTTAGAACATAATTTGGTTATACATCCCAGTAAGTGTTTTAATGATAACAAAAACATGATATAAAGAACAAATATGCTCGCTAATAGAAGTATCTTTACATGCAGGAAGTTCTGATGTGAAAAAGATGTTCTGATGCAACTGGAAGTTCTGCTAGAACATTACTAAAAGTTCTGATTATGCGAGCATAGAAGTTTAGAGTACCATGAAAGATTCAGACGCATCAAATCAAGGTGACACGCTTATATGAAGATGTTTTGTTACAACTTCTGAATGCACCAGAGCTGTTGTTGTACCCCAATTTTTGCCCCTAAGATCCCCTTACCATACCATATTGATTCAATCACAACAAGATCACATCTTGGGCTTTTAGTTCTCCTTCCTATCTTTATCTTTGCTCTTTAAAGAATCACCAAGCACCTTGACTTGTTTTTCTTGTGTAATCATTCATGTTTTTGTTTTGACTTTCCTTTTAATTAATAAAATGTAATGTTGGTTTGTCTTACTTGTCAACAATGCAGGTAAAGGCAATGGGGCTTAGCAAGTTGATCCATGGGTTCATGAGTTTATTTCCATGACCTAGTCAATGAAGCTTGAGAAGTTAAAACCTCACCTTGGAAGTTGTTTTGGAAGGGATGGCATGGCAAGGTTATTTTGGTTCACTACATTTCCAAATTATCAAGATTGATTCAAAAGTACAAGGGGTTGATTGAAGGAGTTGTCATGCTTGGACAAGGCCTTGTTCCCATTGATCACAAGTGCATATTTATCTCAATTCTCAAGATATATAAGTGGTTGTGGTTGCTATGAGTTCTCATTATCATCCTCAACAACTTATATTTACAAAGAATTTGTTTTGGTACAAGAAGTTTGTTCAAAATTGTCAAAGTTCCTCAAAGCATGTTCCTTAATCTAAGAGCTAGGGTTTTGAACTACAAAGGAGTATATATTGCTCATCTTTTAGTATTTTTGAGTGATTCCAAATACATCCTTCTCTTCAAAGGGTTATCAACAAACCACTTTAAAAGTTCCAAGGAATTTCCATGTGTGACTTAAAATGATCATAACTTTGTCAATTTTTATCACCTTGAGCCCATTCTTTTTTCATAATGATCTTAAATATCTGACATTTATGCCTTCTTTTATGTGCAAAGTGGGAAAATGGATGGAGGTTTCCTTAAATATGCAAAAGATTATAGGTCATTTCATGATTTTTGGCCAACTTCAACAAGTCATAACTTGCTCAATTTTTGGAGATTTTGAGTGGTTCAAGTTTAAAAATGTCATTAAAGAGATCTACTTCATTCCATCTTTTTTGATCAAGAGCAAATTCCAAGTGGAAGGCCATGTTTGGATGCAAGACATTATAGGTCATTTTTGATGAAGAATTTGAAATATTTCTAAGTATGGAAAGTCAACCCTTTTTCTTCAACTTTGACTCAATGGAACTTTCAGCTCAAGCATCCATTTGATTCCATTCTTTTTCCATTGCAAAGCTTGTAACCTCATATTTCTAAAGCATCAAGAATCATGCCCTAAGACCCCTTGAGTTGGAAATGCCATGGATTTGAATTTGTTAACTTGAAACTGAATTTTCCACAAAGTCAGAATTTTGAAATCCATAATGTAACTTCTAAACACAAGATTTATGCGTGTTTTTGATTTAAACTTAATTAGAAAACTTGCCATAAGTAATTAACACCCCGAAATGCAAGATTTGGTTGAGTTTTGATGGAAATGAAGTCACACTTCACTCGTGCTCGACCTTCATCCAATTTCCCTCCAAACTTCCTTGTTTCTTCCAATTTACATTCCCATTCACTTCCCTATAAATAGAGGGTCATCCCCCATCCATTTCTTGAAGCTTTGAGAGCCAAAAACACCCTGCCAAAACCTCACACGAACCCATCTTTTTTTAATTCAGTTTCTGAGATTTAAGCTCCCTTTTCCAAAATTATTTGGCATTCATCATCCTTAAGCATCATACAAACTCTCCAGCACTTAAACAAATCAAAACGAGCCATAATTCAAGCTACAGAAGTCCAATTTCATAGCTTCTTCCTTGAACTTCGAAAAGGTAGAATTCTCCACCGTTTGGATCCAAATCAAGTACTAATATATTCTACTCCTTCTCCTGATTCTAATGCTGCTTACAATTTTTAAATCCATTTAAAATTGAGAGAGAAATCTCAAATTGAAGGTGCTCGCTATTTTCTGGGTTTTTGATTCATATCTCTCTCCACACCTTATATAAATTTGGCGCGATGGTGGTGTTAGAATCGTCTTGAAGAGACGAGTTCAATGATACTAGCCTAGGATTCTAATTTTTCTATTTGAAGGATCTCACAAAATCCCCATTGCAGGGTGTCTGGAGGTTGAAGACGATGACATGTCTCGTCTCATCCAATGATAGCGTGCCAAACATTTTAATTTTATTGGTTGCCCTTTTTCTGATCCTATGCGTATCTCACTAAGGTCCATATCAAGCACAAAGCGTCTGGTCCACTGGATCATCTTACTAACGCGTTTTGACTTTGATCTGATGGTCCACATCTTTTTTGGTTTTATTTTATTTTCTGATTTTATATTTTTATTGAATAAATTTTCAAAAATTCATAACTCTTTTATTTTTTATCCAAAAATTATGAAAAAATTCACAAAAATACTTTGAATTATATCTGATCTCATGACTATTTTTTCATATTTTTATTTTGATATTTGATATTTTTTATTTTTGAATCATTTGCTTTCTTTTAATTACTTAAAAAAATACTTTCTGACATTTTTTAATTCTGGAAAAATTTATAAATATTATTTTGCATATTTTTGACTTTCTGAAAATTTTATGGAATTTTATATTGAGGTTTACTATTTTTGACCTATTTTCTATTTGTTTGAGTAATTTTTAATAGTTTTAAAATAGTTTCTGACTTTTAAAAATTACCAAAAATTTTATAAAAATATTTGGATCCATTTCTTATTTTTCTATGGTCTTACTTTTATTTTTTTGATTAATTTGAACATAGTTGATATTTTTCTCTTTATTTTCTATTTTTAAATATTTTTTTTACCCTTTTGTATATATTAAAATGTGATATTATTTTGTGACTAATTTCTGGTTGATCTTGGGTTAGATTTTGGATCATGAACTTTATTAACATCATTGGATCCATTGTGATGAGTTTAACTCCACAAAAATGGATGAATGATTTTAATAATAGTTTGATTAAAATTTAATTCAAATGTGGTTTGTATTTTTTTCCTATCCCTTTTCATCTCATCCCCTTCTTATTACACTAGGTGTTATTGGAGCATGATCTCTATATCATGTCTCAAAATAAATGGTGCATAAATTGCTATTGACCGGCCTCAAAATAGGTGCGACTTCTATATAAGTCCACTTACGTTTGCTTAACATAGCGCTAAATTTTGTCCCGATTCGAATAAATGATCATTCGTGGCCAAACTTATGATTGCAAGCCCAAGTATGTTAATTTGATCTCTTTGATCCAATAACCTTGAGATTCATTATGTGGAGGCTTTGGTTCTACCAATTCTATAATGGATCTACAACACCTTTGGTCAACGCGGATCACTTAAACATCGTTGATCATTAAATGGTACTTATGAGAATTCCAAATGGATGATATACTTGACAAAAAGCAAATGCAACTTGTTGTGTGGAGGCTTTGGCTCTACCAATCCTCTAATGAGTTCCAAATGCAAGTTTCAAGATGGTCATCCAACTAACCACTAATTATTGACTTGTTTTACCTTATGCTTTTATTCTTTTTTATTCTTTATGTACTATTTACTTTTAGCATTTACATTTCATGCCATTTTCATCTTTGCTCATTTGAGCATTTATTTTCTTGCCATTTTGTACTTTGCTCACTTGAGCTTTTCTTTTCCTTTCTTAAGACACTTAATAATCAACATAAACCCTAAAAAATCTTTAATAGTACTTGGACTATTTGGTTACTATCCTTGGCATTATGGAGCATGGGACTTTTATCTTGGACTTAGGATTAGAAACTTTGGCCTATCTTGGAGATCTTGTGATCTTATCTAATTATTTTGTCTGGAGCTCTGGAGGTTTACCTCAAGACATTGGTTTGTCTGTTTGTTTTGTGTGCAGGTTATTGTGATTACACCCTTTGTTTGTAATCTGGAATTCACCCGTATACAGCCGTTACTCTGCCCATTTTTTATGAAGACTTAATACACTTGAAGTTTGGATATTCTCAAGAGGTCTAGTATTTTTGCTTCCTTGGTTTCAATCCAAAGAATGAGAATTATATCTTGGCTCATAATTCCAAGTATAGTCTTCTTGTTGGTTAGATGATTCTTATCCCTAGCTTTTACCTTATGCTTTAGGATAGTCTCTTATTCTCCTCCCATCTTCTTTAATTTCAAAAATTTTCTCCCTCCTTTTGAAAACTCTTCTTGTTTTAAATTTGAACCATTTTCATAATAAATTTGGACTTATGTCCATATATTTTCAAAACATTTTCATAAATAAACTCCAATCAACTTAATAATACCTTGACCTTTTTTTTAGAAGATTAAAAGTCAATCAATCTCATTTCAAACCATTTTGCCACTTTGGCTTTTTACCTTTGAAACCTTTTTCTGAAAAAGATTAAACTCTTGTCAATCCTTGTAGTGATGCAAACAACTATACTTCTATAATATGTAGTGAAGAGAGATATTTTCCACTTGGGTGTTGAGTGAGGCATTGTTGATTTTTGACATCCAAGCCATATCCTCCACTTTGAGATGATGCAAATTCTCCTTTCTCATGATTGTGGGTAGTAGGTGTGTTTTCCACCCGGACAATGACGATGGTGTTTTGATCTTATAAAATTAACCAACATATTTCTGTTTTTAAATTTTAAAGAGAGGAACTACGTGTACCCTGATCCTCTATTGCACGAAAGGTGGTACGTAGGAACTAAAGGTTCGCAACCGCGGCGGGTGCAAAAATCATAAAATATATATATATATATTTCTTTTCTCATCTCCACCATCCATTTTATATAACAGTTTTATACCCAAAATATACAGATTTTACAAGGAGGCTCCTGCGGAGTACCGTAGATGTTTAGGGTGCTAATACCTTCCCTTTTCATAACCAACCCCCTTACCTTGAATCTTTCCCCATTTTTTTGGGTTATTCACTCTTTTCCCATTCTTTTGGAAACAATAAAGCGCGGTGGCGATTTTTATTTTGATTTGTATAAAGTCTAGTCAATCCAATGGCTTAGTCTTGAACATTTCTACCGCTACAGAAAAATGGCGACTTCACTGGGGAAAGATTGACCTCTTGCAGGTCCATCCCTAAGTGGGTTAAGCCTATCTTTGTTTATATCTGTATATGTGTTATTACTGTTTTTTGTGTTATATGTTATATGTATGTTTGTCTGGATTTTCCTGGTTTTCAGGGTGCTTGGTGATTACTCATAAGTCCTATACCCGGACTTGGGCAAACTTTAAGATAGGACGGGCGGTATAGTCATGTTAACTTTGAGGGAGTAATCCAAAAAAGGGAGGCATGAGATCCCCCACTCAGTGGAGGCCCCTTTGACTGTAGTGTCGTTTACCGAGTAATCAGGAAGACATACTGCTTTCGACTAGGAGCCTGCTGAAACTGAGGACCGTAGAATACCAAACCCATCTTGGCCTTTTAGGTGTAGGGCGGAAGCTATGATGGAGTAATCCGGAAATAGTTGTCACGCGATACTATGCTCAGACGAGTCTTTCTTGAGAATATTACTAATTACCGAGTTAATCGGGAAGTTGGTAATATCCGAAGGAAGGATGTAGACTCAGGGAACCTCTAGAACCTTGTTCGACAGGTGATAACTTTTAGACCGACACCTTATGGGTAGTACCTTCGACCTCATGCTCGTGACGTTGAACCTATGAACCCTATATGTGTGATCTTGTGTGTGATTGATGCATCATGCATCCGTGCACTCATAAGCATCTTTTGAAGAAACCATATTTCAAGAGATTTAAAGATTGACTATTTGTGAATATCTCGGGTACTTTCTAACCATGGATTCTGGAAAGAGAAAGACTGGAAAATACAGTTTCAAGGATCCAAATATAGATGAGTTGATCAGTCTAATTCCCGAGATCGAGTGTTCTGTAGACTTTTGGAAGAAGTATGGGTCCATTATTCCTCTCATGAAGCTGAAGATGAAGGAGGGTTTTTTATCGACAATGGTCCAGTTCTATGATCTGATGTATCATTGCTTTACTTTTTCTGACTATCAGTTGATGCCTACACTGGAGGAGTATTCTTATCTATTAGATTTAACTGTTACTGATCGTGTTCCTTTTACTAGTTTGGAGGTTAAGCCAAAACCACATGAGATTGCTGCTTTGATTCATCTGGGGAAGTTTGATGTGGAAGCCCATATGACTACTAAAGGAGGGATTAGAGGATTACCAGCTCAGTTATTATTGGAGAAAGCTCGTTACTTTTCCAGAATGAAAAGTACAGTTTCTTTTGAGGCCATATTTTCTCTACTTGCTTACGGGTTGTTCTTATTTCCTAATGTGGACAAGTTTGTCGACATTAACGCTATCAGGATTTTCATGATTGGAAACCCAGTTCCTACACTATTGGGTGATGCTTATTACTCTATTCATCTTCGGAATTCTTATCATGGGGGGATGATTATCTGTTTCACGCCTCCGTTGTACCGGTGGTTTATCTCTCATATGCCTCAGTCTGATGCTTTTTGGGATGTCAAGAAGGAACCCTGTTGGGCTCCTAAGATCATCGCACTTACTCACTCGGATATTTATTGGTATCATCGAGCTTACCAGGATATAAATATTATTGATAGTTGTGGTAGTTTCCCCAATGTACCTCTTCTTGGTACAAAGGAGGAATTAACTATAACCATGTTCTTGCATGGCGATAACTTGGTTATCTGATGAGGGATAAAACGAATAGTATTCATTTGAGTAGTTTCTTTCTGAAGGAAGGGGAAGACCATAGGGAAGCTAGGGAGCAGATTGCAAAGGCCTGGTGTCACATTCATAAGAAGGGTAGGAAGGATTTGGGACCTAGAGGTGTTGTTTCTCTGGAGCCATATCTTCAGTGGATCCGATCAAGAGCCATTCAGTTAAAGATGTCGTATACCCGGGAGACACCTATTCCTGATCTGTTTGTGAAGACCACTCCTCCCTTATTAGATGATCTAGAAGTGTTGCAACTTGCTTTGGTTATGATGAAAAAGGAAAAGGATGCTTGGAAGAATAAGTTCCAAACTTTAGAGAGTTCCAATAAAGCAGACTTGTAGGAGAAAGACGACTTGATTGAGATCCTTGAGAGTCGTGCGGTAGAGTCTATGGAGAGGCAAGGGGATTTATTTTCTCCTAGGCCCCAATCAGGTGTTGATCACTTACTTCCTGATTCAAATGATTGGAAAGAGATTGCCATCAGACATGCAGAAGAAAATTGGAGGTTGAAGGCTCAGATTTCCAGGCTCACGGGGAAGCGCCAGCGTATAGAGTGATCTCCATCAGTTCTTTTTCTCAGGATTTTAGATTGTATTTTCATCTTGTACTTGAGATCATTGAAACTTGTAATCCATTTTGGAATTGTTATAATAAAAATTTTTAGTATTTCAAAAAACTTTATTACTTTGATGTTTGCAATATGTCTATAAACTTTAAATCCTTTGAAATATTAAATAATGAAGTAAAAATAATCATGTGCATTGCATATCATGCATAATATTGCACATATTTCATGCATTTGTTATGTATATCCAGGTGTCTTACCAAGCTTCTTTACTTTGTTCAGCAAGCTGACTCATCACTACAACACTCGGGCTAATTTCAAAAATAAGATGGACAACTTAGAACAAGAGAATCGCGAGCTACGCGAAGAAGTTTCTGCTTTGAAGGCCGGCATGGCCAATCTAACTGCTCTGATGGAAGCTCTAGTGGCTGCTCAGAATCATCCACCGAGTGTTCAACCTCAACCAACAAGGGAAACTACTGAAGCTCCGACTATTCATGTAACTGCTACTCCGGCCGTTGTTCAGAATTGCATGCCTCAAGGTTATCCATGGGGAATGCCAGAGAATTTTGCGCCTAAAGGTTTCAATCTTGGTCCTCAAGATACTCAAGTGGTTCAGACTATTGTTACTCCAGCACCTCCTGTGGTGCATGTTGTTCCTGTTGCGCCTCCTTCGGTGAATATGGTTCCATTTGTTAATGATGATGTGTGTCGTCCTTTCCCTCCACCAAGTGAAGACTTAGGTCTTTATAACATAATATATGATTTTCAAGAGCAGTTTGACAAGATACAGAGAGAGATGAAGGCCCTCGAGGGGAAAGAGCTATTTGGGCAGAATGTGAATGAGCTATGCTTGGTCCCAAATGTTAAGATACCTGTTAAGTTTAGGGTCCCGGATTTTGAGAAGTATAAGGGAAACACTTGCCCTCGTGCTCATCTGGTGATGTACGTGAGGAGAATGACTACCCATACTGATGATCAACGTCTTCTAATTCACTTTTTTCAGGATAGTTTGACTGGTGCTACGTTGAAGTGGTATATGAGTTTGGATAGCGCCAATATGCATACTTTTAATTATTTTGGAGAAGCATTCATCAAACAATACAAGTACAACGTGGACATGGCGCCTGACTATGATCAACTTAGGGCTATGGTTCAGAAAGACGGGGAATCATTCAAAGAGTATGCACAGAGATGGCGTGAGGTAGCCACCCAAGTGATTCCTCCCATGTAAGAGAAGGAGATGACTAAGATTTTCTTGAATACGTTGGGTAGAAAGCGCACCAAGTGACTTTACTAAGATGGTAGGAATGGGTATCCGCTTGGAAGAGGCTGTAAAAGAAGGTCGTTTGACAAAGAGTGAAGGATCTGGAGGTGTAAAAAAGACATCTTATGGGTTTACCAAGAATAAAGAAGGGGATGCAAATGTTGTTATACAAGAGAGGAGGGTAAATGCTCCTAGAAGGAATTATCAGCATCATCAGCAAGTCGCCTCAGTTACTCTTGTTGTAAGTACAGCTCCAACTACCGTTGCTTATTAGAGACCGTCCCAACAGGGGAATCAAGGGTATAATCAGAGAAGGGAGAGTTATGACTCTATTCCCATGACCTATAGAGTTGCTATCGGCCTTGATTTAGAAAAAGTTGGTCCAGACATGACCACCTCCCGCCGTACCGTCACCATTGCCTTGGTATTACAAGGCAGACCAAACATGTGTTTTTCATCAGGGAGCACCAGGGCATAATGTTGAGAATTGTTATCCTTTGAAGAATGAGGTGCAGAAGTTGGTAAAGTCCGGAGTTCTATCTTTCAAGGACATGGTACCTAATGTGAAAGATAATCCTCTACCCAAGCATGGGGGAGTAAATGCTGTAAATATGGTGGCCGGTTGTCCAGGCGACTTCCGGATTTTTGACATTAATCTGGTTAAAGGAGATTTGGTGAAGATGCACGCAGACCTCTGAATTTAGCTACTAGACGCATGACTATTCTGGTTGTGTTATTTGCAATACAAATATACAGGGTTGCGATAAGATTAAGGCTGATTTACAGGAGATGATGGATGAGGGCCTCATCCATATAATCAGGCCTAGGGCAGATTATGAAGAGGAAGTGAATATGGTTTCTGGATGTCCTGGTGAATTCCGAATTTTTGATGTGGAGTATATGAATGAGGACCTCGTGCAGTTTCACGCTACCTTCTGCCATACGGCAGGTCAGGTGGAGCACCAATATGGATCTTGCCTAGTTTGCTGTCGAGATCCCTGAGGATGTTCAATCGTGAAAGAGGGTGTTCAGTTGTTGTTAGACGATGGAACTATCAAGATCACGGGTCAGAGGGATGATTATCATGAGGTTTATATGGTTGAAGTTGGTTTAACGGAAGAAGAGTCAGAGGAAGAGTATACTTCCGCGGATGAGTATTTTTCTTCAAACGAAGATTTGTTTCCCAGAAATGACTTATTGATGACTGGTTGTGTTGAAGAAGGGGTAAACGTCACTGTGCCTTGCTTTGGTGCACCCGCTCATTTTGAAGTGGAGTACCATAGCAAGCCAGCTGTTACCCCATTGGTAATTAGTTTGCCAGGTCCTACCCCCTACAAATCAGATAAAGTTGTGCCTTACAAATACAACGCTACAATCTTAGAAGACGGGGTGGAAATTCCCATCTAGCCAATGCCCGATGTTGGAAATATAATTGAAAATAACAGGGTGACCCGTAGCGGTCGTGTGTATGCGACGGTTGTTCGGAGAGATGTTGTTGCTAGAAAGAAAATTGCTGAGAATGATGAACCTAAGAAGGCTACATGAGAGACTAGTGGAGTTACGCTAGAGAAAGAAGTGGGTGATATTTTGAAGATAATTAAGATGAGCGACTACAGAATTGTAGATCAGCTACTACAGACTCCTTCAAAAATATCTATCTTAGCTTTATTGATGAACTCTTCTGCTCATAGAGAAACCCTAATGAGAGTACTGGACCAAGCTTTTGTGGAGAGTGACATGCCAATAGATCAATTCAGCAGCGTAATTGGAAACATTACGTCATGTAATAACTTGAGTTTCTGCGATGATGAATTACCAGATGAAGGGAGGAATCATAACTTGGCCCTCCATATATTTATGAACTACAAGAATGATTCGCTATCCGATGTGCTAATTGATAATGGATCCGCGTTGAATATTATACCGAGGAGTACTCTCATGAAGTTGAAATATCAAGGAACACCTATGCGCCCGAGTGGCATCATTATGAAAGTATTTGATGGGTTGAGGAAATCTGTCATCGGTGAAGTGGACTTACCCATCCATATAGGACCATATTTGTTCCAGATAACCTTCCAGGTCATGGACATTATTCCCGTATATAGTAGTTTGCTAGGACGGCCATGGATACATGAAGCAGGGGCTGTCACTTCAACCTTACATCAGAAGCTAAAGTTTGTGCGTGAAGGGAAGGTAGTGATCATAAGTGGGGAGCAGGCATTGTTGATATCTCATTTGTCATCCTTCATTATTGTAGAAGCGGATGAGGCTGCTGTTGGAACCCAGTTCCAAGCCCTATCCATTGACAACATAAGGAGAAATGAGAATTCCATGGTCTCGTTGAAGGATGTGCAACAGGTTGTGCGTAAGGGTCATAATGAAGTTTGGGGGATAATTGTGGATGCACTCGTGAATAAGAACAGAACTGGTTTGGGTTTCTCTTCGAAGAATGGCAGAGTCGAAATTTTGAAGTCAAAGTCTACTATGAGCAGCTATCATAATGTTTTCCGCAGCGGAGGTTACCTCCATCCGACTGATTCTGGAATTAATGTTGTCGAAGAGGATGAAGCAGAGCAGGAAATGCTGAATTATGTGACGCATGGAGTCAGGGTTCAGAACTGGGTCACCATTGATATTACCTCTTGCACACATATTTCAAAGTAATTTGATTTGATTAATCTTCTTTTTTCTAGAAAAGCTTTCACTCTGCCCAAAGTGGAAGTATTAATGTTGTAGGGCTTATCTGTTTGCTGTGATTGTTAAGATCATTAATAAAAGTTGACTTTGTTTCCCAAATTGTGTTTTTATTTTTTGCTTTTTCTTGGAAATGGTAATAAAAAAAACCTTTCGAAATAAATAATAACTGAAATTCAATCTGCATGATCACTTGTTATATGTGTCAGTTTCTAAAAGCAATCATAAATCATATGTGCAGATTAATTAAAAAACCCGTTGAATACAATGACCCTGCACCGTCTCCCAACTTTGAATGTCCTGTGTTTGGGGCTGAAGAAGAAGATTATGATGATATTCCAGAAGAGGTCTCACGGTTGCTTGAGCACGAGGAAAATACCATTCAATCATATAAAGAGCCTTTGGAAGTGATCAATTCGGGTTCAGAAGAAGACCCGAAGGAAGTCAAGATTGGAGCATTGCTGCATCTCGATGTAAAGAGAAAGTTGATTGAGTTGTTGAAGGAGTATGTGGATATCTTTGCTTGGTCTTACCAAGATATGCCTGGTCTAGATACAGATATTGTCGAGCACCATTTGTCGTTCAAGCTAGAGTGTCCGCCAATTAAACAAAAGTTGAGAAGAACTCACCCAGATATGGAAGTAAAGATCAAAGAGGGGGTTCTAAAGTAGATTAATGCTGGTTTTCTTGTGACGTCAGTGTATCCTCAATGGATTGCCAATATTTTCCCAGTACCGAAAAAAGACGGAAAAGTCCGCATGTGCGTAGATTACAGAGATCTAAATAAAGCTAGTCCAAAAGATGATTTTCCATTGCCTCACATCGACATGTTAGTAGATATCATATCAAAATTCAAAGTATTCTCGTTCATGGACAGATTTTCCGGGTATAATAAAATAAGAATGGCTCCAGAGGACATGGAAAAAACAACGTTTATCACACCCTGGGGAACATTCTGTTACAGAGTGATGCCCTTCGGGTTGAAGAATGCTGGTGCAACGTACCAGAGGGCTATGATAACCCTATTCCATGATCTGATGCACAAGGAAAATGAAGTATATGTTGATGATATGATTTCCAAATCCCAGACTGAAGAAGGGCATATAAAAGATTTGTTGAAGTTGTTTCAGCGTTTGAGGAAGTATCATCTCCGCCTGAATCCAAATAAATGAACCTTCGGTGTTCGATCGGGGAAGTTGTTGGGTTTCATTGTTAGCCAGAAAGGAATTAAAGTTGACCCTAATAAAGTCAAAGTAATTCAAGAAATGCCAGCACCAAGAACTGAAAAGCAAGTCAGAGGTTTCCTTGGGCGTTTGAATTATATTTCCAGATTCATTTCCCACATGACTGCAACATGTGAACCGATCTTTAAGTTGTTAAAGAAAGATCAAGGTTGTGTGTGGACGGATGACTGCCAAAGGGCATTTGAAAGTATTAAAGAATATATGCTTGAACCTCCTATCTTGCTCCCTCCCGTAGAAGGAAGACTGTTGATTATGTATCTGACAGTGTTAGATAAATCCATGGGTTGTATTCTGGGGCAACAGGATGAAACAGGGAAGAAGGAGTTCGCCATCTATTATCTCAGTAAAAAATTCACTGATTGTGAGTCGCGGTATTCCATACTGGAAAACACATGTTGTGCTCTGGCCTGGTAGGAAAAGCGTTTGCAGCAGTATATGTTGAATCACACTACTTGGTTGATCTCCAAAATGGATCCAATCAAGTGCATTTTTGAAAAGCCTTCTCTTACTGGGAGAATTGCCCGCTGGCAGATGTTGTTATCTGAATATGATATCGAATACCGCACTCAAAAGGCCATTAAAAGTAGTGTGTTGGCAGATTATCTTGCTCACCAACAAGTGGAAGATCACCAGTCTGCATAATATGAATTCCCTGATGAGGATGTGATGTTCCTGAAAGTGAAAGATTGTGATGAACCATTACCTGAGGAAGGTCCTGACCCTGAATCTCATTGGAGTATGATATTTGATGGAGCTGTGAATGCTTATGGTAAAGGAATTGGTGATGTGATTGACACTCCTTGTGGATCGCATATTCCTTTTACTGCAAGGTTAACATTTGATTGCACTAATAATATGGCAGAATACGAGGCTTGCATCATGGGTCTCGAAGAAGCTATTGATCTCAGAATTAAAATTCTCGATGTGTATGGTGATTCAGCTTTGGTAATAAATCAGATTAAAGGAGAATGGGACACTCGTCACCCTGGCTTGATCCCTTACAAAGATTATGCTAGAAGATTATTACCATTCTTCAATAAAGTTGAATTCCATCACATCCCTAGAGACGAAAATCAAATGGCGGATGCTCTGGAAACTTTGGCTTCTATGTACCAAGTGAATACTTGGAATGATATACCCTGAATTGCGGTTCGACGGCTGGATAGTGTTAGAACAAAGTTTGAATCTACTACCCTATATTTAAGTTTTGATGATAACAAAGTGAAAAGATATAGTATTTATAAGTTTCATGTATGAACTATCTGCTGCCTAAAATTATTATGTTCTGACTTGCAGATACTCTGATTGATATAAGCAAGATCACATCTATTCAGCATCAGAACTTGATTTCAGACACCAGCATCAGAAGTTGCCATATCAGAATGTCAAAATCAGATGGTCAACTCACGTACATGCTGAAGCCTGATGAACAAGACTGCGCTCAACACTCTGATAAAGAAACACAACAGTTCATCAGCAGCGAAGCAGAGTCAGAATGAGCCAAGCCAGAACTTGAATTAAGTAAGCAACGGTATTGTTCATTGAAAGCAAATTAATTCCAACGGGCTCATTCCAGACAAGATCTGCTCAATAAGGAAAGCTTGTTATTAGCATTGAATCAAGAATATTGCATCCAACGTTCATCATCTCAGTGCTATATAAACAAGGCTTTGAAGATTGAAATGGCTAATGCTCTCCAAATCTCTACACGCACAAAAGCTAATTATAATCTTCTTTCTCTCAGTTTTGCTAAACCACACACTCTGATATTCTACCATTGTTTAGCAATCTAGTTTCTAAGCTTCAATTTGTGTAAACATCACAGTTGTGATACAGTTTTGTAGAAAACATCCACACACTTAGTTTTATCCCTTTGTAAGAAAGTGTTACCTTGACAAACCGGGTTGTGGTTTGGATCAAGAAGGCTTTAGCAGTTGTTAAAGCAGTCTGTAATATTCAGTTGAATATAGTGGATTAAGACCTCGTTGGAGAGAGGCGAAATCACCTTGACGGGTGGACTGGAGTGGTTTGAGATCAAACGAACCAGGATAAAAATATCTTGTTCATTGCATTAGATTTCAGTTTTACAATTCAACCCCCCCTTCTTGTGTTTTTCACCACTTCAATTGGCATCAGAGCTCCTGGTTCTGAGCTAAAACACTTAACCGTGTCAGTACAAGATCCAGCGTCAGA
The DNA here is from genome assembly GCA_948472305.1 of Vicia faba. Classification (NCBI taxonomy): domain Eukaryota; kingdom Viridiplantae; phylum Streptophyta; class Magnoliopsida; order Fabales; family Fabaceae; genus Vicia; species Vicia faba. The sequence continues at coordinate 1,425,425,298 of OX451739.1, forward strand.
AAAACACAATGGCAGGAAACAATTCTCACATCAGCAATGACAACAATGAGGACAGAGACAGATTCAGTGGCAAACCTCCAGTATTTGATGGAGAAAACTTTGATTACTGGAAAGACAGAATTGAAAGCTTCTTTCTGGCACATGATGCTGATCTGTGGGATATGGTGACAGATGGATACACGCACCCTGTGAATGCAAGTGGTCAGAAGATTGATAGAAAAACAATGTCTGATCAACAAAAGCGTGACTTCAAGAATCACCACAAGGCCAGAACCATCCTCCTCAGCGCCATCTCCTATACTGAGTATGAAAAGATCTCCAACAGAGACACAACAAAGAATATCTTTGACTCACTCAGAATGACGCATGAGGGCAACGTTCAGGTCAAAGAAACAAAAGCTCTGGCGCTCATTCAGATGTATGAGGCGTTCAAAATGGAAGAATCTGAATCCATTGAAACCATGTTCTCTAGATTCCAGATTCTGGTAGCTGGCCTCAAAGTTCTGGACAAAGGATACTCTACTGCTGACCATGTCAAGAAAATCATCAGAAGTTTACCCAAGCAGTGGAGGCCTATGGTTACAGCTCTGAAGCTAGCTAAAGATCTCAACAAAATCACTCTGGAGGAACTTATCAGCTCCCTCAGAAGTCATGAGATAGAGCTAGAAGCTGATGAGCCTCAGAAGCAAGGTAAGCCTTTAGCATTAAAATCTAACAGAAAATTTGAGTCTAAAGTTTTGCAGGCAGTTGAAGAAACATCTGATGGATCCTCATCAAAAGAAGACGAACTCTCCCTTCTCTCCAGAAGAGTAAATCAACTGTGGAAGCAAAGACAAAGGAAGTTCAAGAATCCCAGAAGATCTGATCAGAACGAGTCTTCTTCCAAATACAGAAGGACAGATTCTTCCTCTGGATACAGAAGATCTGAAGGCTCCTCCAGTAGCAAAAAGCCAAACACCAAAGACATCATCTGCTATGAGTGCAATGAGCAAGGACACTATAAAAGTGACTGCCCAAAGCTTCAGAGGGAAAAGCCCAAAAAGAAGTTTGGAAGAGAGAAGAAGAAAAGTCTCATGGCTACATGGGATGACTCTGACTCGTCTGAAGCTGACTCAGAATCAGATGATGAAAGGGCAAACATAGCTCTCATGGCTAACATCTCAGAAGATAGTGAAGCTTCTGAATCAGACTCAGAATCAGACACTGAAGAGGTATTTCCTAACTTTGCTGTTAACTTTACAAAGGCTGAACTTGCTAAAAGCCTTAATGAGATTCTGGAACGCTATCAGCAAATTAGAGCTAAATTCAGAGACCTGAAAAGGAATCTTGAATCTAACTCTAATAAGACTGAGAGTCTCAAATTGGAAAATTCTGAGCTGAGAAATAAAATTTCAAAATTAGAAAACACTTTACAAAACTCTCAGAAGGAACCAATTTCTGAAACTCCCAGCAACGCTGATGAGATCATCAAGGAGTATGATCACAGTTTCCAGAAGTTCCTAGCTAAAAGCATAGATATAAGCAGAATGGCTTCAATGATCTATGGAGTTAGCAGAAACGGCAGGAAAGGAATAGGATACCAAGGTAAGGTTCCTACACCAAAGAATGTCATGGACTTAACCATTAAACACACTCCTCTGAATTCACATTTTGTATATGGTCACACACATGATATCAAATACACTAGCAGTAAGCACTCTGTGAAACCAAAATTCAACCAGAGTTTTGGTAAAACTAACAAATCAGGACCCAAGAAAATCTGGGTACCTAAGGATAAAATAATACATGTTGCAGATATCTTTAGCAACAAGTCAGAAACACCAGTCATGGTACCTGGACTCTGGCTGCTCACGACACATGACGGGAAGAAGGCATATGTTCCAAAGCCTGGAACTTAAGCCTGGAGGCCACGTTGGCTTTGGAGGCAATCAGAGGGGAAAGATAATTGGCTCTGGAACTGTAGGTAATGGAAATCTTCCCTCTATTAATAATGTTCTGCTAGTAGATGGATTGATGCATAATCTGTTATCCATAAGTCAATTAAGTGATAACGGTTATGATATAATCTTTAATCAAAAATCATGTAAAGCTGTTAGTCAGAAAGATGGGACTATCCTGTTTAATGGTAAGAGGAAAAACAACATTTACAAAATCAAACTTTCTGAACTAAAGAGTCAGAATGTAAAATGTCTTCTGTCTGTTAACAACGAGCAGTGGATCTGGCACAGAAGATTGGGGCATGTTAGTATGAGAAGAATATCTCAGATTAACAAACTCAATCTGGTCAGAGGACTTCCTAATTTGAAGTTCAATTCAGATGCTCTGTGTGAAGCATGTCAGAAAGGCAAATTTGCAAAACCTTCTTTTAAATCCAAAAATGTTGTTTCTACCTCTAAGCCATTAGAACTTCTGCACATTGACTTATTTGGACCAGTTAAAACCGCTTCAGTCAGTGGTAAGAAGTATGGGTTAGTAATCGTAGATGACTATAGCAGATGGACATGGGTAAAGTTCTTAAGACACAAGGACGAGTCACACTCTGTGTTTGTTACCTTATGTTACCAAGTTCAGAATGAAAAGGATCTTAGAATCGTTAAAGTCAGAAGTGATCATGGTGGAGAATTTGAAAACAAAGATTTTGAGTCATTCTTTAATGACAGAGGCATTCTGCGTGATTTCTCTTGTCCTAGAACTCCCCAACAAAATGGAGTTGTAGAACGAAAGAACAGAACATTGCAAGAAATGTCCAGAACCATGATCAATGAGACAAACGTTGCTAAGACCTTCTGGGCAGAGGCAATAAACACAGCGTGCTACATTCAGAATAGAATCTCAATAAGACCTATTCTGGAAAAGACTCCATATGAATTGTGGAAGAACAGAAAGCCCAACATTTCATATTTTCATCCATTTGGATGTACTTGCTTTATATTAAATACAAAGAATTATTTGAACAAGTTTGACTCTAAAGCACAGAAGTGTATTATGTTAGGATACTCTGAACGCTCAAGAGGGTACAGAGTATACAATACAGAAACACAGATTGTGGAAGAATCAATCAGTGTTCGTTTTGATGATAAGCTTGACTCTGAAAAGTCAAAGCAGAATGAAGTTTTTGCAGGTATAGAAATTGAATTTGCAGGTTCTGAAGACAAGTCATCAGAAGCTCTCAACACAGACATTCCTTCAACGTCTGAAAGGAGCACTGCTAGCAATCCTACAACAGTTGCTGATCAACCTCAGAAGAGACTACTCAGAAGCAGCTTGGATCACCCAGAAGAGACTATTCTAGGAAGAAAGGAAGATCCAATCAGAACAAGAGCAAGCTTCAGAAACTCTGAAGAAACACTTATGGGACTTGTGTCTCTGATTGAACCTTCTTCTATTGATGAAGCACTTCTGGATAATGACTGGATTCTGGCAATGCAAGAAGAGCTAAATCAATTCACCAGAAACGACGTATGGGATCTCGTTCCCAGACCAAAAGGATTCAACGTCATTGGAACAAGATGGGTGTTCAGAAACAAGCTAAATGAACAAGGTGAAGTCATCAGAAACAAGGCACGACTGGTTGCACAAGGTTATAGTCAGCAAGAGGGGATAGACTATACAGAAACCTTTTCCCCAGTCGCCAGGTTAGAATCTATCAGACTTTTAATTTCATTTGCTGTTAATAGAGGCATCACTCTGTATCAGATGGATGTCAAAAGTGCATTCTTAAATGGTTATATAGAAGAAGAAGTGTATGTACACCAACCCCCAGGTTTTGAAAATACAAAACATCCAGAACATGTTTTCAAACTAAAGAAGTCACTGTATGGTCTGAAACAAGCTCCCAGAGCTTGGTATGAAAGGCTAAGTAACTTTCTGCTGGAAAATGAATTCACCAGAGGGAAGGTGGACACTACTCTATTCTGTAAATCAGTTAAGAGTGACATCTTAGTCTGTCAAATTTATGTTGATGATATTATTTTTGGTTCTACTAATCCTTCTCTTGGAAGAAAATTTGCTAAGTGTATGCAGGCAGAATTTGAGATGAGCCTCATGGGGGAACTGAAATTCTTTCTAGGAATTCAGATTAATCAAACTCCAGAAGGAACTTACATTCATCAGAGCAAATACATCAGAGATCTTCTGAAGAAATTTGACCTCTCAGAATGTAAGCCATCAAAGATTCCAATGCATCCCACGTGCATTCTGGAAAGAGAAGAGGTAAGCAAAAATGTAGAACAGAAAGTCTACAGAGGTATGATTGGTTCTCTCCTCTATCTGACTGCTTCAAGACCTGACATATTATTCAGTGTTTGTATCTGTGCTAGATTCCAATCAGATCCTAGAGAATCTCACTTAACAACTGTTAAGCAAATTTTCAAGTATCTGAAAGGTACTACTAATCTGGGTTTGTTTTATAGAAAATCTAGTGATTACAGCTTAGTAGGCTACTATGATGCTGATTTTGCTGGAGACAGAGTGGAACGTAAAAGTACTTCTGGAAGCTGCCAGTTTCTGGGAGAAAATCTGATCTCTTGGTCCAGCAAAAGGCAATCAACAATTGCTCTGTCAACAGCAGAAGCTGAGTACATAGCAGCAGCAGGATGTAGCACACAAATGCTCTGGATGAAAAGTCAGCTTGAAGACTTCCAGATTTTTGAGAGTAACATTCCTATACTTTGTGATAATACTTCTGCTATTTGCCTAAGTAAGAATCCCATTTTACATTCTAGCGCTAAGCATATAGAAATAAAACATCACTTCATTAGGGACTATATTCAGAAAGGTATTTTGAACTTAAAATTTATAGATACAGACCATCAATGGGCTGATATCTTTACTAAACCCCTTTCAGAAGATAGGTTTAATTTCATTCTGAAACATCTCAGCATGAAAGTGTGTCCAGAGTGAAAATGTTTTAATTCCATATATTTACCCTCAGAATGTAATTGTTTTACTGTGAACTTCTGATCAATCTCCTTTCAGAAAGATAGAACATGCAGATTGTATCAGATGCAAGTCTAAAGATCTGAGAGTCTAAGCTCAAAGACAGACGTGCTGATCACTACATCAAACAAGTGTCATCCAATCATCAGCATATCTCTGAAGCAGAACGCGTGCACGCTTCTGAGAAGGCAAAACGCTGATTGGGTGCATTGAGACACATGTCTGGTAACCGTTTTTAAGTATCTTTCTCAAATCCCCCAAAATCAGCAAGCATTTAATGAAAAGTAATCATGCTTTTAAAATGCAATCATGATTTTTCTCTCTCTCTTAAAAAACGTTTATCTTTTCAAAATAGTTTTGAAAACTCTATTTAAGCACATTAATCTCTCATTCTCACTCTTTACGCTTTCTCACTAATACTCAAGCATTTTCTGCATATTTCTGTGTTCATCTCTTGCAACCTATTTTCCTCAGTTCATTCTCAAAACCCTTTTAGTGTGAACATGGCAACCTCCAGCAGCGCTTCTGCAGGTCCTCAGAAGAAAGCATCATCTGAGCAATATCAAGTGCCATTCAGAACTCTCCTCACTCCTGTGAAGAATCTTGAAGTGCTTTCTGAATTAATCATTGATTTTGAAAGCTTGAAGGAGAACGGTTTTGACCTAACTGAAGAAGTTAGGGCTCAGAAGTGGGAAAGGTATTTCGACAGGTTGGTTGGACCAACATTCCCAATGCTAGTCAAGGAATTCTGGATTCACGCCAAGGCTTCAACACATCTAGTCACCTCCTTTGTTATGGGGAAGAAGATTGTGATCACTGAGGATCACATTGCAAGGCTAATCGGTTACAGTGGCGGTGGCGTCCGTTGTGTGGACATGGCTGAAAGATGTGCTGATGTAGGTGTGATAGCTGCAAGGATTTTCACTCTTGGGGTGCCCAGCAGCAAGATTAAAGATCTGAAGGATCATTACAGAGTGTGGGCTAAGATAATTCTGGGGTGCTTCAACCACAGGAAACCAACCAGTTCTCCTGATTACATAAATGTGGATCAGCAGTTTCTGATCTACTTTATTGATCAGAAGGTAAAGATCAATCTGGCTCACTTCCTGTTCAACCATCTCAGAACAAGTGTGAAGGAAACAAGGGAAGAAGAAAGAACCAAGAGGGATTGGATACCTTTTGGAAGGTTGATATCAGATATTCTGACAGAGAATAGGCTGATTGAGCATCTGATAGAAGCTCAAGAGCTAAGCACTATTGAACCAACAATTGGGAAACCTCTGAACGCAAAGAACTTGAAAAAGATGAAGCTGATAGAGAATATTCAGAAGGAACCCAGAGCTACTCCTATTGCTGATATCTCCAGCAGAAGAGTGCCTCTGAGTGACTTTCCGTTATTTTCTGAAATTGAGTCCAAACCAGAGGTAGTTCTCAGGTACTTGGATGCGTGCAAGGCAGATGGTACAGATCCAAATCTGAATATCAAAGATCTGCATCAACCTCAACCAGAAGTGACTCTGAAGAAGACGAAGAAGAGGAAGGCGCCATCAGAAGGATCATCCCAGCAGACACCCAGGAAAAGATATAATTCATCTGCTGCTCCTGTTTTAAATTCTTCTACTATTCCAGCATCTATTCCTCCTCAAACCTCTCATAGAATCTCAATCCCCATCCCTACCATAGATGAAACTGTACAAGAAGAGGACCCTTCTGAGGCATTAAAACTCAGAAGACCCAGAACCAAACATCCCAAACAACCAACAATTTCAACAACATCAGCAATTGACCAAGTGCTGTCTGACATTGATCAACACACCTCTGATCAACCAATCTCTGAACCACAAACCATTCCTCCTCCACAACCAGAACAACAGCAATCTGCTGAAGAACCAGAACAACAACAACCACTCTCATCAATTCCAGAAGAACCCCTTATCCCTGAACAATCAGAAATTCCGTCTCCCTCTCCCCAACCAGAAATTAATCCTCCATCACCTCAAACAGAGTTTCATCACTCTGAAACTCCTTCTCCTCAACCATCTGAACCTCATTCACCTCAACCATCACCTCTGGCAATCCAGCTGCCATGTGGAACAACTGTTATCATGCCCCAGTTACCATCCTCACCAGAATCTACACCACCAAATACTCCCAAAACACCACCCAGTCCAATCATAATCTCTGATACTGATACTCCATCTCCAAAACAAACAGCTGCTCAGAAAACCTCCGAAAACCCCAGCAGGACTTTCATAGACTTAACCAGTCTTGACCGTCTTGCTGATCTGAAACACAAAATTGCCATCCCAAAACCAAAGCAACCAGATGTTGGCTCTGGTATTATGAATTTTGAAACAGGTGTGCTGCAATGGATTGCTTCTTTGAAGCAAGTCTGTCCTGGAATGCTTGACCCAGCTGCTTCTGATCAGCTCTGGTCACAATTCAGACTTTGGGTACGTGCTGAAGCCCTCAAGTTGCAGGATATCAACTATGAGCAGGCACAACAAAATTTCAGCAAGTTTCTGAATGAAGTTGGAAGTCAGCTTCTGAAAGAGGACGTGCTCCCTCTGGATAGTGAACCTTGGTCTGAGAAACAGCAAGCTGCAAAGGTGCAATCAGAAGAAGACAAGACCATTCAAGCTGAAGAAAGTCAAGCAGAGGATGTTGCTGAAAGCTCTCAGAAGCTTCCTGATTCTGATGCTTCTCAAGCTGCCTTGGACAGGCAGACTCTGGAAGAACTAAGGCTGAATGACATGCGTCTGCAGCAGCGGATGGATGAAAGCGATCGGAAGATGAAAGAGAGAATGGATGTGCAGGATAGCAAGATTGACACTGTTGTCAGCATGGTGCACAAGCAGAATGAGACTGCTGAAAAGATCCAAGCCATGCTGGAGAACCTGTTCACACGCTTGCCTCCTCAACCTTAGTCTCTTTTTTCTGATGTACTGTTTGAATATGTTTTGTACTATTTTCTTGTTTTGATTCTGAACTATCTTAATATGATTAGTTTTTTTTTTCTGATCTTACTTGTTTTAGCACATCACCTACACTTTTTGATTGCTGACAAAAAGGGGGAGAACAAGAATGATATTTTAATCAATAACGGCTAACTAGACATAAATTCTCAAACATTCTAACTCTATTACTTGAAAATGTTTTTTTTCTGTTTTGTTTAAAGTCTACAGGTACAAGGAAGCTCCTGGACACTCTGAAGACTAGAAGCTCTGAAGCTCTTATCACTATGAAGTTCTGATCCGCTCTGATATTCTGATCCAAAGCAAAGCTCTGACAAGAAAAGCTCTGAAGCTCTGCTCTGACATAAAGCTTCTGATAAGTCAAAGACTCTGATACTCTGATGTTCAAAGAAAGGCAAAAAGATCTGATCCTGAAGAACACGTGTAATCAAAGGGAAGTAATAAACTCAGGGGGAGTATCTCTCAACTCTGATATCTCTTTACTCCTTATCCTTTTACTTCTTATTCTGATACATATTCCAGATACCTTTTCACGTTATTTTCATTTAAAAAATATCTAGTTTTTGTCATCATCAAAAAGGGGGAGATTGTTAGAACAAAGTTTGAATCTACTACCCTATATTTAAGTTTTGATGATAACAAAGTGAAAAGATATAGTATTTATAAGTTTCATGTATGAACTATCTGCTGCCTAAAATTATTATGTTCTGACTTGCAGATACTCTGATTGATATAAGCAAGATCACATCTATTCAGCATCAGAACTTGATTTCAGACACCAGCATCAGAAGTTGCCATATCAGAATGTCAAAATCAGATGATCAACTCACGTACATGCTGAAGCCTGATGAACAAGACTGCGCTCAACACTCTGATAAAGAAACACAACAGTTCATCAGCAGCGAAGCAGAGTCAGAATGAGCCAAGCCAGAACTTGAATTAAGTAAGCAACGGTACTGTTCATTGAAAGCAAATTAATTCCAACGGGCTCATTCCAGACAAGATCTGCTCAATAAGGAAAGCTTGTTATTAGCATTGAATCAAGAATATTGCATCCAACGTTCATCATCTCAGTGCTATATAAACAAGGCTTTGAAGATTGAAATGGCTAATGCTCTCCAAATCTCTACACGCACAAAAGCTAATTATAATCTTCTTTCTCTCAGTTTTGCTAAACCACACACTCTGATATTCTACCATTGTTTAGCAATCTAGTTTCTAAGCTTCAATTTGTGTAAACATCACAGTTGTGATACAGTTTTGTAGAAAACATCCACACACTTAGTTTTATCCCTTTGTAAGAAAGTGTTACCTTGACAAACCGGGTTGTGGTTTGGATCAAGAAGGCTTTAGCAGTTGTTAAAGCAGTCTGTAATATTCAGTTGAATATAGTGGATTAAGACCTCGTTGGAGAGAGGCGAAATCACCTTGACGGGTGGACTGGAGTAGTTTGAGATCAAACGAACCAGGATAAAAATATCTTGTTCATTGCATTAGATTTCAATTTTACAATTCAACCCCCCCTTCTTGTGTTTTTCACCACTTCAGATAGGTCCGCTCATGTGTTTACAGAAAAGGAGGTAGCAGATGGAAAACCCTGGTATTATGATATCAAGCATTTTCTTCAGACTCGGGAATACCCGATTGGTGCGTCGAGGAAAGATAGAAAGACATTGCGAAGATTGGCAGGCAGTTTCTTCCTCAGTGAAAATGTGTTATACAAGAGAAATTATGACATGGTCTTGCTCAGATGCGTGGATAGACACGAAGCAGACATGTTGATGCATGAGATTCTTGAAGGGTCATTTGGCACTCATGCCAATGGACATTCGATGGCTAAAAAGATGCTAAGGGCAGCTTACTATTGGCTGACAATGGAATCTGACTATTACAAATTCGCAAAGAATTGCCATAAATTCCAGATTTATGAAGACAAGGTCCATGTGCTTCCGACACTTCTCAGTGTGATTTCCTCCCCGTGACCTTTCTCTATGTGGGGTATTGACATAATTGGGATGATAGAACCCAAAGCTTCGAATGGGCACCATTTTATCTTGGTAGCAATTGATTACTTCACCAAGTGGGTGGAGGCTGCTTCATATGCCAATGTTACTAAGCAAGTGGTTGTGCGCTTCATTAAGAATAATCTTATATGCCGGTATGGTGTGCCGAGCAAAATTATCACTAACAATGGCTCAAATTTGAATAACAAGATGATGACAGAACTGTGTGAAGAATTCAAGATTGTCCATCACAATTCATCTCCATACAGGCCAAAGATGAATGGGGCTGTTGAAGCTGCTAATAATAATATCAAGAGAATTATCCAGAAGATGGTTGTTACTTATAAGGATTGGCATGAAATTCTTCCTTTTGCTCTGCATGGATATCGAACATTTGTCTGCACTTCAATAGGAGAAACCCTGTTCTCCTTAGTATATGGAATGGAAGTTGTACTCCCGGTCGAGGTAGAGATTCCCTCATTGCGGGTGATAATGGAAACCAAGTTGACGGAGGCTGAATGAGTCCATAACAGGTTTGACCAATTGAATTTGATTGAGGAAAAGAGAATGATAGGTTTGTGTCATGGCCAGTTATATCAGAGAAGAATGAAGAAAGCTTTTGATAAAAAGGTCAAACCTCGTGAATTCAGAGAAGGCGACCTCGTGCTCAGGAAGATCATGTCTTTCAACACTGATTCTAGGGGCAAGTGAACTCCTAATTTTTAAGGCCCATATGTTGTCAAGAAAGCCTTCTCTGGTGGTGCATTAATTCTTGAAACTATGGATGGCGAAGAGTTCCCACGTCCCATGATTGCTGACGCAGTCAAGAAATACTTCGCCTAAAGAGATAAAAGAACAACTCGCTAAGTTGAAAACCCGAAAGGGCGACTTAGGCAAAAAGGAGCGTCTCGGTAGGCCGAAAACCCGAAAGGGCGGTCTAGGCAAAAATTAGAGACATAAAAAGAATAAATTTCATGCTAAGTTGAAAACCTGCAAGGGAAACTTAGGAAAAAGTTAGGGATTTTCTTGGCAAGTAACTACATCAGACAAGACTTGATCGTTGAAGCAACAATCTTTTCGGATCCCCACCATACTTCAACAAAAGCTGCTGCTCAGGATTTCAAAAGTTGTTAGGGGGGATAGTGGTCATTGTATCTCAATGTATCTTTTCCATCATGTATTACCATTTCCCAAACTTTGTAATCATCTATGGAGTCTCGCCATCTGCAGACTACCATTCTATTAATGAAATTCGAGCTTTTACCCAATTCTTTGTGTTTCTTATTTTATTTAGCTTGCAAAGACTCCATTTATTTCTGAAAATAATTTTCAAAGCAAAGAGATTAAATAACAAAATTAATTTTTCAAAAAAAAAGGGGATTTTTACAATTTATTTTTACTTTGAGATTTGTGATGAAACAATGACAACGAAAATGGTGATCCCGGGAATGGACAAACTCCAGTTGATTTGAGAAGTTTTTGTTCCCCCCAAAAGGGCGACTCGGGTTTTTTTCGCCGTATTAGATTTATGGTTCCGGTATCCCCGATCAAGTTTGGATTCGTTTCTCATCTTTTATGAGTTTTCATGATGTGAAGTTTCAATCCGCGTTTTTCTCCAGTGAAGTGGGTCTGAATTCCCCAACAAAGTTTGATTGTTTCGGTGTCAGTCTGCTTTATTTGAGACTGGTCTTGCAATCTCCAGTAGACATGTTACTTTTGAAAAAAAAAAAAACACTAGTTTTCCCGATGAAGCCTGAAGAAGGATGTTCTACCCCAGTATCTGTTTGATTTGTCCACCTCCGGATTATGTTTCTCCTCGGTAAAGTTAAAAGCAGGCAGTAGGTTTTGTTTCCGCAGTTGGCCTTTACCTTTCTTGGAATGATGATCTTGGATGAAGTTTAGCCGAGTGTTGTTAGTGCCTGAGGCGGTTTTTCTTGTTTGTTCCCAATGATTATGTATCTGTTTTGTCAGCATACGCACGATAGCACTCATACATTCGTACATACATCATGCATAGCTAAAATTAGCATATCATTATTCATTGACATTTAATAATATTTTTGTTGACATATTACCTTGTTTTGCAGAGTTACGTTGCCCTCTTTTCAATAGAGTGTTGGACTTAAGCAGAAAACGTATATTCTTTCAATTTCCCTACTGAGTTGTCCCTCATAGAAGATTTTTGCTTTAAGCCTTCCGGTACAACTCCTTATTTGGATAAATTTGGTTTTCCTTCTTGAGTTTATTTCTCAAAGGATGAATTATGGTTGACTGTTTCATTCTACTTTATTTCTGGTTTGGGTTTGTGGCTCCCCGGCAATATTATTTACTTTAGAAATCTGAAAAAACTCCAAGCTTTGGTTGGTGCATTTATTTTGCACAAGAAAACTTTATCCCCTTAGCGAGAATATCATGGCATCTCCCCAGGAAGTTATACCTCTTGCCCAAAAAAGTCATCTCTTTTTACAACCCTCCGTGACTGCAAATAGCATGTTCACTTTATTTGAGATAGCTTATGTATTATCCTTTCCAGGCGGAGTGCCTCGGTTAAAGAAGAAGTTGAGACCCGTTCTAGGCGAAACACCAAAATCTTGGGTAAACTTGTTATCTTTTTACTATCTTCAGTGAACATTGATAGTTCATCGTCAGTAAACGGCGGTGATATGATATTTTCTCTCTCTACCTTCAGTGAAAGTTGGTAGACCATCGGCAGTGAACGTCGATGTTTTTCATATTTTTTCTATCTTCAGTGAACGTTGATAGTTCATCATCAGTGAATGGAGGTGATATGATATTTTCTCTTTCTACCTTCAGTGAAAGTTTGTAGACCATCGGCAGTGAACGTCGATGTTTGTTATCTTTCTCTATGCCTTCAGTAAACGTTGTTAGCTTCGCCTTCAGTAGAAGTTGGCGTGTCCTTTGACCATCCTACCATCCCCTCTGATTCAGTTTTCTGGGTCCACCAGTGATTTATTTTCCTGGTGGGGGGTGTTCCTTTGTTTCTTTATTATTGTTACATCCCCAGTGTTATTTTTGCATCTCTTTGGACCTGTTCATATGCATTCATGATCATAAGCATTTGCATGGTATCTTAGGCCCAAAAATAGGGTTTGTTTTATATTTAAGTATCTTCGATCGCGTCGACACGAAGATTTTTAACCTCTGTATCTCCGGATAGAAGAAACTTAAATAAGGGCAGCTGTTGTACCCCAATTTTTTCCCCTAAGATCCCTTCATCATACCATATTGATTCACTCACAACAAGATCACACTAGGATTCTTGGTTCCCTTCCCTACTTTGAGCTTTGCTCCTTTTGAGGAATTACCAAGCACCTTGACTTATGTTCCTTTTGTGATCAATAATATTGTTTTGTTTTCTTCATTTAAATAATAAAATGCAATGTTGGTTTGTCTTGCTTGTTATACATGTAGGTGAAGGGGGATGAGATTTAACAAATTACTCCATGGGTTCATGAGTTTATTTCCATGCCCTAGCCAATAAAAGCTTGAGAAGTTCAAACCTTATCATTGGAGTGGTTTTGGAAGAAATGGCATGGCAAAGTTTGTTTGGGTTCACCAGATTTCAAAGTTATCAAGATTTACTCAAAAGTACAAGGGGTTGATTGGAGAAGTTGTTATGTTTGGACAGGGCCTTATTCATGTTGGTCACAAGGGCATAGTTCTCTCAAATTTCAAGGTATGGAAATGGTTTTGGTGGCTATGAGTCCTCATTATCATCCTCAACAACTTCTATTCACAAAGCAAAAATATTGGTACAAGAAGTTTATTCAAACTTGTCATGGTTCCTTAAGGCATTTTCTTGATCTAGAAGCTAGGGTTTTAAACTTTAAAGGATTATATCTTGCTCATATTTTGGTATTTTTGAATGATTCAAAATACATCATTTTCTTCAAATGGTTATCAACAAATCACTTCAAAAGTTCCAAGGATTTTTCATGTGGAAGAAACTTGATGAAGAAGAAAGATTACAAGTCCTTCAGATGAATCCCCAATTTTCCATGTGTGACTTCAAATGATCATAACTTGGTCAATTTTTATCACTTTGAGCCTATTATTTTTCCATAATTATCTTGAATATGTGAACTTTATACCTTCTTTTATATGCAAAGTGGGAAAATGGATGTAGGTTACCTTAAATATGCAAAAGATTATAGGTCATTACATGATTTTTGGCCAACTTCAACAAGTCATAACTTGCTCAATTTTTGGAGATTTTGAGTGGTTCAAGTTTCAAAATGTCATTCAAGAGATCTACTTCATGCCATAATTTTTTATCAAGAGAAAATTCCAAGTGGAAGGCCATGTTTGGATGCAAGACATTATAAGTCATTTTTTATGAAAAATTTGAAATATTTCTAAGTATGGAAAGTCAACCCTTTTTCTTCAACTTTGACTCAATGCAACTTTCAGCTCAAGCATCCATTTGATTCCATTCTTTTTCCATTGCAAAGCTTGTAACCTCATATTTCAAAAGCATTAAGAATCATGCCCTAAGACCCCTTGAGTTGAAAATTCCATAATTCAAGCTACAGAAGTCCAGTTTTAGAGCTTCTTCCTTGAACTTCGAAAAGGTAGAATTCTCCACCATTTGGATCCAAATCAAGCACTAATCTATTCTACTCCTTCTCCTGATTCTAATGCTGCTTACAATTTTTAAATCCATTGAGAATTGAGAGAGAAATATCAAATTGAAGGTGCTCGCTATTTTCTGGGTTTTTGATTCATATCTCTCTCCACACCTTATATAAATTTGGCGCGATGGTGGTGTTAGAATCGTCTTGAAGAGACGAGTTTAATATACTAGCCTGGGATTCTAATTTTTCCATTTGAAGGATCTCACAAAATCCCCATTGCAGGGTGTCTGGAGGTTGAAGATGATGACATGTCTCGTCTCAGCCAATGATAGCGTGTCAAACGTTTTAATTTCATTAGTTGCCTTTTTCTGATCATATGCGTATCTCACTAAGGTCCATATCAAGCATAGCGCGTCTAGTCCACTGGATCAGCTTACTAATGCGTTTTGACTTTGATCTGATGGTCCACATCTTTTTTGGTTTTATTTTATTTTCTGATTTTATATTTTTATTGATCAAATTTTCAAAAATTCATAACTCTTTTATTTTTTATCCAAAAATTATGAAAAAATTCACAAAAATACTTTGAATTATTTTTTATCTCATGACTATTTTTTCATATTTTTATTTTTATATTTGATTTTTTTTAATCATTTTCTTTCTTTTAATTACTTAAAAAAAACTTTCTGACATTTTTTAATTCTGAAAAAATTCATAAATATTATTTTGCATATTTTTGACTTTCTGAAAATTTTATGGAATTTTATATTGAGGTTTACTATTTTTGACCTATTTTCTATTTGTTTGAGCAATTTTTAATAGTTTTAAAATAGTTTCTGACTTTTTAAAAATTACCAAAAATTTTATAAAAATATTTGGATGCATTTCTAATTTTTCTATGGTCTTACTTTTATTTTTTTGATTAATTTGAACATAGTTGATATTTTTCTCTTTACTTTCTATTTTAAAACATTTTTTTACCCTTTTGTATATATTAAAATGTGATATTATTTTGTGACTATTTTTTGGTTGATCTTGGGTTAGATTTTGGATCATGAACTTTATTAACATCATTGGATCCATGGTGTTGAGTTTAACTCCACAAAAATGGATGAATGATTTTAATAATAGTTTGATTAAAATTTAATTCAAATGTGGTTTGTATATTTTTTTCCTATCCCTTTTCATCTCATCCCCTTCTTATTGCACTAGGTGTTATTGGAGGATGATATCTATATCATGTCTCAAAACAAATGGTGCATAAATTACTATTGACCGGCCTCAAAATAGGTGCGACTTCTATATAAGTCCACTTACGATTGCTTAACATAGCGCTAAATTTTGTCCCGATTCGAATAAATGATCATTCGTGGCCCAAACTTATGATTGCAAGACCAAGTATGTTAATTTGATCTCTTTGATTCAATAACCTTGAGATTCATTGTGTGGAGGCTTTGGTTCTACCAATCCTCTAATGGATCTACAACACCTTTGGTCAACGCGGGTCACTTAAACATCGTTGATCATTAAATGGTACTTATGAGAATTCCAAATGCATGATATACTTGAAAAAAAGCAAATACAACTTGTTGTGTGGAGGCTTTGACTCTACCAATCCTCTAATGAGTTCCAAATGCAAGTTTCAAGATGGTCATCCAACTAACCACTAATTATTGACTTGTTTTACCTTATGCTTTTATTCTTTTTTATGCTTTATGTACTATTTACTTTTAGAATTTACATTTCATGCCATTTTCATCTTTGCTCATTTGAGCATTTATTTTCTTGTCATTTTGTACTTTGCTCACTTGAGCTTTTATTTTCATTTCTTAAGATACTTAATAATCAACATAAACCCTAAAAAATCTTTAATAGTACTTGGACTATTTGGTTACTATCCTTGGCATTATGGAGCATGGGACTTTTCTCTTGGACTTAGGATTAGAAACCTTGGCCTATCTTGGAGACCTTGTGATCTTATCTGATTATTTTTTCTGGAGCTCTTGAGGTTTACCTCAAGACATTGGTTTGTCTGTTTGTTTTGTGTACAGGTTATTGTGATTACACCCTTTATTTGTAATATGGAATTCACCCGTATACAGCCGTTACTCTGTCCAATTTTTTATGAAGACTTAATACACTTGAAGTTTGGATTCTCTCAAGAAGTCTAGTATTTTTGCTTGCTTGGTTTCAATCCAAAGAATGGGAAATCTATCTTGGCTCATAATGCCAAGTATTGGCTTCTTGTTGGTTAGATGGTTCTTATCCCTAGCTTTTACCTTATGCTTTAGGATAGTCTCTTCTTCTCCTCCCATCTTCTTTAATTTCAAAAATCTTCTCCCTCCTTTTGAAAACTCTTCTTGTTTTAAATTTGAACCATTTTCATAATAAATTTGGACTTATGTCCATATATTTTCAAAACATTTTCATAAATAAACTCCAATCAACTTAATAATACCTTGACCTTTTTTTTAGAAGACTAAAAGTCAATCAATCTCATTTCAAACCATTTTGCCACTTTGGCTTTTTACATTTAAAACCTTTTTCTGAAAAAGGTTAAACTCTTGTCAATCCTTGTAATGATGTAAACAACTATACTTCTACAATATGTAGTGAAGAGAGATATTTTTCCACTTGGGTGTTCAGTGAGGCATTGTTGATTTTCGGCATCCAATCCATCTCCTCCACTTTGAGATGATGCAAATTCTCCTTTCTCATGATTGTAGGTAGTAGGTATGTTTTCCACCTGGACAATGACGATGATGTTTTGATCTTATAAAATTAACCAACACATTTGTGTTTTTAAATTTTTAAGAGAAGAACTATGTGTACCCTGATCCCTTATTGCACGAAAGGTGGTACATAGGCACTAAAGGTTCGCAACCGCGGTGGGTGCAAAAATCATAAAATATATATTTTTTTCTCATCTCCACCATCCATTTTATATAACAGTTTTATAGCCAAAATATACAGATTTTACAAGTAGGCTCCTGCGGAGTACCGTAGATGTTTAGGGTGCTAATACCTTCCCTTTGCATAACCAACCCTCTTACCTTGAATCTTTCTCCCTTTTTTGGGTTATTCGCTCTTTTCCCATTCCTTTGGAAATAATAAAGCGCGGTGGCAATTTTGATTTTGATTTGTATAAAGCCTAGTCAATCCAATGGCTTAGTCTTGAACATTTCTACCGCTACAATAATAAAGATCATAAAGGGCCCTTAATGAGCCGCTCAGGATCCTAGGCTGTTTTTTGATAAAAATAAACACACCCCTCTTGTTATATTGTGAATGGGCCTTAAAATACTCTAATGGGCCATCATATTTTGGTGGTTCGTTTGAAGCAATACACCCTTCTTTAAACCCAAAGACTTTTTAAATAAACAACACCCTTGTTTTAAGAAACTGAAAATACACTCCCTAATTTTTATTTTTAAACCACTATACCAAAAATGTATATAGAACTAATTTAGTAATGAAATTATTAGAATTCAATCACTGTGACTAAAAAGGAAAAGTTGACTATTGATACCCTAAGATAAATTTGGGGTATGACAGAATGTTACTCTTATAAATCTGATAGTCTTCCAGTTGATTCTTCATCCATAGCATCTGAGTACTGCATAGTGACACTGAGATGTATTCTGCCTCTTCTGTTGAAAGTGCAATTTTTGATTGCCTCTTGCTAGACCATGAAATGAGATTCTTGCCAAGAAACTGTACTCTTCCTCTCCAGTTTGTCTCTTGCGTAATATGCATCACAAAAACCAGAAAGAGTGTACTCTGATTTTTCTCATACATCAAGTCAATGTTAGTTTCGCCTTTCAGATGCCTCCGAATTCTCTGAACAACAGTTAAGTGAGATTCCCTAGTGAAACAAACGACAGAACAAATCATCGATATGAAATCAATGAAGTCGCCATCGAATTTTTTTATCCCACAATAAGGGAAATGTGTACATCTAGTAAACCTAAGAAGAGCGAAATCACAATCATACGACCGAGAGATACGGGTAAGGGAGTCGATTGCGCAAGGGGAAGGTATTAGCACCCGTCACGTCCGTGGTACTCCACGGGATCCACTCCTATTATTCTAATAAAAGGGTGTGTTCTAATCTAAACTTAAAAGCTAAAAGAAAAATGCAAAGAGGGAATGCATGCAAAAGAAAACACGGGGAAAAGAAGGAAATATTTACAAAGTTTTGCTCGCATGGGCCCTGCGACCAAATTCTAACGTATCCCTTTTAAGGAATCAAAGTGTCATAGTTCGGATCAAAATTTTATGTTTGTTTTGTATTTTTTTATGGATAATGTTGCATTCACATCCTTATGGTTAGGATTATAATTCGTGCTCGGTGTTGCAGCTCATAAAGAGACTCATGCTCGGCCCATCACACACTTAGCATTTCCAAGTTGTTCAAATTTGAAACAAAACATCCTTATTGAAAAGGTTTTAAAAGGAAAAAAAGGTCTAAAGACGAAAAAAGGTTTGCATTTGTTGATATTTTTGACCTTGAAAAAGTGTTTGAAAATGTTAGATGTATTATGCATTTTCCAAGGAAAAAGGTTTTAGTTTTATGGTTTGACACGCCGCAAGTGTACAAATGTGCAAAGTAGTAAAAATTTTGGAGTTTGTATATATATTTTTACCTTGATTTTATGTATATTTATTGCTCATGGTGTTGTATGAAATCTCTTATACGGATTAATATCAATGTTTGTTCTTGATTTTTGCTTTATCGCTGAGGTTTGGTTTGTCATAGACATATGCTTTCTGAATCTCTCTCTTGAATGAATATCTATTAGGTTCTATATTCTAGAAATATATTTAGGCTTAGTATTCATGTGGGTATCGGTTATGAAAAGCATTCGTGTTGTATGAGTTGCACGAGAAATTTCCTTAGAGAGCAATACAGATGATGTCTCACTTTGTGTTAGAAATAGCCTTATGTGAGCGATATGTGATGGTATTGAAGAGTATCTTAGGTTGAGTACAACTGGGTAGTGAGTTTAAGTTTTTGATAAGGTAGATGAAATGCAAACCTGAGAGTTCTCTATTCTCCGAACTCTGAATTATTTTTCTGTTAATAACTTTAAATCCCGCATTTACCTTTTATACAAACCAACCCAATTCAACCTCAAACTCATAATGAGAGAATTGTCGAACGGTGATTTGATAATCACTAATTCCTATGGAGACGATATGATAAAACTATAAAAAATACTTACTTTTGCTTGCAACTTTACCGCTTCATCAAATGGCGCCGTTGTTGGGGATTGGTGTTCTTATTGGAATGCATTGTGATAGTTTCTTTGTTTTTGAGTTTTGCACATCATGTCCGTATTGTCTATAATGTGTAAATACAAACTTGTTTTTATTGATACTTGTATATGATCACCATACTTGTGAATTTGTACATGCTTCATAGAATTGTAAATTTTGTATATATGTTTGGTTCTCTTCATGTTTACTAAGGTGTTTGGTTAGGTTTCACCGTCGATGAGTGCTAACCGTGTAAAAAAGAAACTTGGAGCAGTGTGTATAAATAACAGGCATCGAGATTACAACATAAAACAAGCATGTTTTAATATTCTTAGTTTCTTTATTATTTTTATTGTATAGGTAGTATGGTGAATTGGTTAAACAAGTTGAAATTGGACTAGCTCTTAAGATTCTCAAATCTTCACTTTTTAATTTGTTTAATTCAATTTCACCTGGTCTTTTAGTATGTTTATAGTATTTGTTTTAATTTATTATTTTTGTGTTTGTCCAAGAGCTTATTTTGAATATCTTGAGGAAGTTTGAGGCGATTTTCCAAGTTGCCCGTTTCAACTTGCTGATGTATGATAATGATATTGTTTTGAGGTTGGTACATACCAAGTACTCATTTATCATTTTCTATAAGATAGAGTGTTTAGGAAACTTTTCATTTGTACAATTACCATCTCATTCATTCTTTTACATTACTCGCTTTTTGATTGAATCAGTTTAGTTCCCTTTTTACCGGCAAATGTAAGGAAGCTTTCCATTGTTCATATATGCGGGAGACCAAAATTCTTATTTTAACTTGATTTAATTATGTTTAATCTTTTGTTTTTGTTTATTGTGTGACAACATAAAAATTATCAGTGCATTTTATTTAATTTTGAGCACAACTATCTAACCAAATAGTCAATTCACCTTGTGAGTGTGTGGACTTTTGTTAACCTCTTTTGAGCGTTTTTGTCAATGCCCATGTTGTTTTTGAACTTAATACTTGTATATGAGTGTTTGGTTTTCCTTTTTGTATGAATGTTGATTCTTTGTTTTCTTGAACCCTCAACCATTATTTATGGTGTGAATTTTTTCCTTGCCTTAGAAAGTATGGAGTATTCACTATGATGTTGGTTGAATTCAAGTTGGAGAGAGCAATGTTTGCTAACTTATGTTGTTGATTGCTATGAGGTTTTGAAAGAGAAAAATAAAAGAAAAGAAAAAGTGTGAAAAAGAAGGAAAAGAAAAAGTAATAAAAAATAGAAAAAATTTTGAAAATGAAAAAACAAAAAGAGTATGAAATAATGTTGTGTTAATAAGTATGTAATTGGTGTGAAAAATTGGGGATGAAAGAAGAAGTGTGATTATAATTTTGTGTTTGAACTTTTGTGAGTTGATCACTCCCTTAGGTTTAGGAAAGCTTTTGTTTCAATTAGGTTTAGGAATTATCTCTTGTTTGTTAATCAAGCCACATTACAATCTTGAAAAGCCATTGTTATTCGTGCCTTTGTATTTTCAATATGAGATTTGGATGAATGCATAATTTATTCTTTTGTTTGCAAGATTGTTGGATGTGTGTCAAATCCTTACTTTTGTGTGTTCTTTATCTACCGATGAATTTTTACTAGGTGTGATTCATTATTGAACTTGTTTTGTTTTATAATATTTAGTATGATTTTTGTACTTAGGATTTGTTTCGTTTACATGCTATCATTGTAGTTTAGTGGTAAGTTTTGTCTTGCCTCTACATTTTTTTTAACCATACATTTGTTTTCCATTTTCAAAACCTGTTGATTCATGATTCATTGATTTTTGCTTTTTTTATTTAGGTTGTTGGACTTTGTTTGAGGATAAAACAATGTTTCAAGTTGGGGAGAGTTGACAAGTGCCAAAATGCCATCATTTTGTTTATAAGTTTTGTGGCACTTATCTATTCTTTTGTTGATATTCTTGCAACTTTGTTTGTAAATACGTTTAGTTTGTGTATATTTGTATTTTTGTGTAAATAATGTATCGTTTGATATTTTTTTACTATTAATTCATAATTGGAGCATTGAGTAATAAAGGCCAGAGGCTAAGCTTCAAGAATGAGATTTTTAGCAATTCATCAACGAATAAGGATCAAATTAAAGAAGATAAAAATCATCAATTTGGTTAATATTTAGTTATTGTTATATAAAACATTTAATAAGCTTTCCAACGCTTCAAACCTTGTGCAAATCAGAGTTACGATTCTCAAGTAATGGTGAAAACAAGTGCTGAATTTTTTTCGACACAACACAGAGTGCGCTAAACGCCCACAGACCGGGCTAAGCGCGCCCTGCGACTTCAAAACTCATTAAATAGGGAAAAACATTTTTATGTTATGGGTTACATATTTTTGAGTCCTAACACCATCAAATTAATTTTTTGGTAGAGAGAGTCTTAGAAACAACATTTGGAGGTTGCAATCGGATGATCTGGAGTTGAATTTCTCATCGATTGGTGTTGACAAACAAAGAAATGTTTGTTCCTCTTGTTCTCTTCTCTTTGTAATCTCTATTTTTTGGAGTTTGTATGTATATTTACCTTGATTATATGTATATTTATTTCTCATGGTGTTGTATGAAATCTCTTTTACGAATTAATATTGGTGTTTGTTCTTGATTTTTGCTTTATCATGGAGGTTTGGTTTGTCATAGACATATGCTTTCCGAATCTCTCGAATGAATATCTATTAGGTTCTAGATTCTACAAATAGATTTAGGCTTAATATACATATGGGTATTGGTTATAAAAAGCATATGGGTTGTTGAGTTGCGCGCGAAATTGCCTCCGAGGGTAATACGGGTGATGTCTCACTTTGTGTTACAAATAGCCTTAGTGTGAACGATACGTTTTGGTATTGACGATTAGTTTAGGTTGAGTACAACTCGGTAGTGAGTTTAAGTATGTGATAAGGTATATTAAATGCAAACTCGAGAGTTCTCTACTCTCCGAATTATGAATTCCTTTTCTGTTAATAATTTTAATTCCCACATTTACCTTTTACCTTTTATACAAACCAACCCAATTCAAACCCGGACTCATAAACGAGAGACTTGTCGAACGACGATTAGACAATCACTAATCCCTTTGGAGATGATATGATAAAACTATAAAAATATTTACTTTTGCTTGCTACTTTACCGTTTTAGCAGCGGTGCATGTCAGGTCAGAGTTAGATATAACCAGAGAAAAGAGACCAGATGTACAAGTCCGCTAAAGATTTTAGACACATACAACAAAAGAACTGGTTAAAAAAACCTCTAAAAACCAACGTTGGAAAAATATGCTGGGTGAAGGCGAACTTAAAAAACAGAATGAAATACCAGGTGAAGGAAAACTTACCAAACAGAAAGAATACCATGTGAAGGCAAACTTAACAAACAGAAAGAATATCAGGTGAAGGAAAACATAACAAACATAAAGCATGCAAGATGAAGGCAAACTTAACAACAAAAAGAAACTCTAGGTGAAGGTGAACCTTATAGAACGGAAAGTACGTCAGGTGAAGGCGGATATACCAAGCCGAAGGAACGCCGGGTGAAGGCGGACCTAACAAATGAAAAGATTTCCAGGTGAAGGTGAAACTTAACAAACAGAAAATACACTGGGTGAAGGAGAACTTAACAAGCCGTAAGAACTTCGGGCGAAGGGGAACCTGACAAGAGAAAAGATCTTCAGGTGAAGGTGAACCTTACAAGCGAAAAGATTGTCGGGTGAAGGCGAACCTAACAAGCGAAAAGATCGTTGGATTAAGGCGAACCATTAACAAACGGAAAGTACGACGGACGAAGGCGGACTTAACAAACAGAAAGAACACCAAGTGAAGGCGAAGCTTAACAAAGAAAAGAACGTCGGGTGAAGGCTAAAATAATGAGCGGAAAGAACGTAGGGTGAAGACGGACTTAATAAGCTAACAAAATGTCGGGTGAAGGAGAAAATATCAAATGATAGAGATCGTCGGGTGAAGGTGAACCTAACAAAAGGAAAGAACGTCGGGTGAAGGCGAACCTAACGAGAGAAAAGAACGCGGGGTGAAGGAGGACTTAAGAAGCCAATAGAACTCCGAGTGAAGCCGAACCTAACAAGCCACAAGAACGTCGGGTGAAGGCGAATCCTTAACAAATGGACAGATCGCTGAGTCAAGGCTGACTTACTGGGGATAAGATATACATGCCTGGTCAGAATTAAACACATATAAGAAAGAGACCGATCAAAGTAGACTCTAACAAAGGACGCTTGAACAAAGGCAAACCTAAAATGACAAGGAGTCTAGCCAAGGGTGGCCTTGTAAAGAAAGAACATAGATCAAAAGCAGACTTTCTAAGGAAAAGGTATACCAAAGACCCGATTGGTGGAGAACCAAAATAGACTCCATTGGGGAAACTGGTAAAGACTCCCACAAGACAAGACACTTAATATGAAGTGAATATCTGGGACCACATCAATTGGAGAAGAAATCCTGGGGAATAAAATCAAGATGATTATTCAGCTTTAAGCACATAATATCTGGTTATCTCAGATGCATAGCAAAATCAGCTTATACTTCGATGCACATAAAAAAAATTTAGATACAAAGTAATGATGTATGCTCAATGATGCATGTTTAGTCTTCCACTGGGGAAAAATAATCGACAGCATGGAAGACAAGGAACTTTCGAACAATTATCCCTGTACATCAGATCTTCTAATGAGAACAACTAATCTGAACTTCATTGGGAGATTGCAAATCTGAAACAATAGCTTTCCGTTGGAGAAGTAAACTCTTGGGAGTGCAAATAAATTGAATTCCATAGAAAATCTTGAACTCTGATCAACTCTTGATTTCCTAGGGAACAAATCCCTTTTCTCTCATCAGGATGAGGATAACTTTGTTGGGAATGGAAACTTTTCTCTCATATAATTTCTTGATAAAGATAACTTCTACTAGGGATAACGAGAATCCTTTAATCAAAATAAAACCCATACACCAGACCGCACTGGGGATTTTACCGTTGGGAGGGGTAAAAATCCTCACTTGAGAGAGAAAAAACCTTTGAACCAGACACTTGATGTCCAAAACTCTAATGGGGAATACATCAACAATCTTCTATCACTAAAGATAAAAAGTTGTGACAAGCACTTCCATATACACCACATTATGGATATAAGATTTTGTATAATTTCCATCAACACCAGGTTTTACTGGGGAACAAAAAACTTGCTTTGTTATGGATAAGAGGAAAACTATCAAGAAAATCCTTGAATCTCGGCTCCAATTGGGGAGAAAGCTACATCTTCCACTGGGGATCAGAAAAACTCTTAATAGCAATTTCACTAGTATAAACTACATTAGGGAAACTATCTTTGCAGGACTCATGTCAACACCTGACTTTTACGGGGGAGAAGAGATTGCTTCATCGGGCATAAAAGACATTTTCATGGGGATACAAACCAGAATCTCCCATAGGTAATCAGGAATCTCTTCAAGCAGACCTGACAGTAGCGGACTGCACTGTGAAGGAAAATGCACACTTCATGAGGGAGAAAAGCACCAACCTGACAGTGGAAACAATATGTCAACTTCAAGGGGAAAAGGATTGTACTCGGGTGAGAGTACGCCTTCGCTGGGGATAAGGACTTCTGTTTTAAGAAAACGTTTCACCCAACATATTAATCTGATTGTAACTAGAAAAACCATCCATGAAGGGGAAACACTTTATCTTGCTCTGTTCAAGTCCCTATAATCCACACACATCCTCACTCTTCCATCCTTCTTCGGCACTGGCACAATATTTGCAATCCACGGCAGATAACAGATAACTTTCAGGAAACATGCATGAAAATTTTTCTGAACCTCCTCTTTGATCTTCTTAGATATCTCAGGATGAGTTCTTCGAAGATTTTGTTTAACCAAAGGACAATCTTCTCTAAGCGGAAGTTTATGCACCACAATATTTGTATCCATCCCAGACATGTCTTCATAAGACTAGGCAAAGATATCCATATACTCGTGGAGCATTTCAATCAATCCTCAATTGACACTATCTTCTAACACTTCCCCAATCTTAACTTCTTTTCCGACCTCCTCGACACCAAATTTAATCACTTCAATAATATCTTGATGTGGCTGGATGACCTTTTCCTCTTTCCTCAACAATCTGGCTAACTCATCAGGAAGTTCACAATCTTCTTCAGCTTCTTCATCATCTTGATAGATTTGATTTTCAAAGTCATAGAGAGCCATAATAGAATCATTTTTGAAAAAATTCGGGATTAATGGGGGACTGTATCTGCATGATTATTTTTATTTTTACTTTAGTTTTAGATTTAAAAAGAAAAATAAAAACACATTTCCAAAAAATTTGAAAAATAAAAAGAAAGACAAGGATCGAAATTTTTAAATGCAAAAAGACGTCCTTTATTGATGATAATTTTGAAATTGAAAACATTGTGGCCCTACAGCATGATCACTACGTCTTGGGCAGAATGTAGGAAGTATTGCATGATAAAAATAAAACAAAACTACTCTTCATAGTGATTGACTTCAATGACGTCTTCGGCAAACTAATTGATAGGATCTTGACCTACAATAGTAGGACGAATCCACTTTTCCATTTCACAATCACTATCGCCTTCCTCGCTCACAGCATGAGCTTCCTCATGGATAATACCACCACTAACAAACTAAATCATAGGAAGAATTCCTTGAATATTCGGAATGGTAGTTGTTGTACCCAAAAAATTTCCCTCTCACTTATCAAGAATTTTCTCACGAGATCTCCTTGGACTCAAGACTGCACTAGGGTTTGATCAGCTCAAGACCCCTCCTTAAGCACTAATGACCAAAATTAGGGTTTGAGTTTGAACAAGGATTTTTGAACTTCCAATGCCCCATATGACTTTCATGGGTCATTATGGACCCCCAAGATTACTCATGTCAAGTTTCAAGCCTTGGATCACATTTTTTATAAGTCAATTGAGCAGTTGACCTAAAAAATCAGTTGTATTGGGGGAAAAAGTCAATCATGGCCAATTTATAGTCAAACTTCATAATTTTTGATCCACATCAACATTATAAACTCATATGTATCATTTGATAAAGTTTGGACCATAACTCCTCAAGAAATTTGATCAAATCCCCAAAAGGGCAAAATGGTCAAAATTAGGATTTTGATTGGGAGAGGGTAATCTCTGATTTTTGACCTAGCAAGTGGTGAATTGGATTAAGGCATGATCTCAAGAGTCCAATTGCATCATTTTTTAGCTAATTACATGATTCATAACATTGCAAGTCCATTGGATTGACAGATGAATTTTTTAATCAACTGATCAAAAGTCAACTGTATACTGAAAAGTCAAACTTTGACTTTTTGGTCAAATTCAAGTGCCAAAGATCATAATTCATCAAAAAATGTCAAAATATGAAAATTATTCATCAAGAAATCAGAAATTCGAGATTTCATTTTGAAAAGTCAAAATTTCTAAACTTAGAATTTTTTTCTAAGTGTTGGAAATTTCATATTTTTTCACAACTTTGAACAAATTTTTCACCATGATGCAAGATGATTCAAGAGAAACTTCCAACATGAAAGTTGTAGATCTCCATGAAATCTACAACTTTGATTTACGCAACTCCTTCCAAAAGTGCTTGGATCTCAAGTTATAATTTTATGAACATGTGGTCATGAAACTAAACACTTAGTGAAATTTTGCCCTAGTTTGGTCAGGATTTTGACCCAACTTCATGGCACTTTTTCATATAGTTCCAAGGGGGGTCTTCAAAATCAATTCAAAGATGAGTTTTAGAGAACATTGAAAGCTTTCCAAAATATCCAAGAACTCCTTGAGATCATTCTTGAGTAGGGAGAATCGAAGAGATGAAGTTAGGATTTTATCACTTGAATTACAAGTCATTTTTTATGAACACATGAACCAAATCCATGCTAGGATGCATAATATTTGCTTTTCAAACCTCAAACTTGTTTGTCACTCCATAATTAAATGTTTACACAGTTGTAAGGGCTTTGATCCAAGCAATTGAGTTATTATCCAAGATGCATTTTCGTTAATGGCACAAAGTTAACATTGCCATTCTTGTAAAGCAAGCTTTTTGCATAAAGTTCATTCTTGAGCCTCTAACTTGTTCCCTCTGATCACACTCCATCTAAAAAGTCATAAGAAATCTTGTTTAAAGCATAACCACTTTATCTTATCAAATACACAAGGCTTTGAAACTTGAATTTCTCAAAAATCACATGTTATGCATAAACTTGTGATTTTGAATTCTGATCAACAAGAAGTCTCCAAACTTGTTGCTTATAAATAGTCACTATTTGTGAGCTAAAGGATGAGCTTAAGCACCCTGAAATACACCAAAACTCTCTCAAATCAGAAATTGCCCAAAAACTCCATTGTTGCACAGTTTCTGACCTTGAACATCAAACTCACATTTCCCTCGTGCGTTTCTTGGCCTTTTTGTTTCTAAAGCTTCCTTACATCAAGTGTAACCTATCCCTGTCCCTGTTTCACTACTGTAACATCATTTACCATATCCTCCATAACCAAAAATAGAGCATTGCACATTGACTTCTCCAAGTCATTTCAGCCACTTTCAACTCAAGCAAACCATTGCATTAGCTTCTTGGAAACTTAAGGAAGCTAACCTGATTATTGTAGCACTTTGAAACAAGCTCAAACTCAAAACACGATTTCCAGTTTTGAGGTAAGTTTTCTCAACTTGGAACTCTTTATGTAGGCATCATCAATGGTTTATTTATGAACAAACATGTAGATATCATTTCCCTGAAGCTAACCATGTCCATAGTTTCCATTAATTTTGCTTGAGCTTAGAGAATTTTGCAACTGAAATTTCTGAGATTTTTATGGTTCAGATTAGGGCCATTAAAATTCATGCTCATCTTTGATCTATAGTTTTAATGCTTTACATTTCTGAAACCGTGGGAAAATTTGTTACAAGTTTCATGTTTACAGTTTTCATTTTTGATGAGAAATGAGCAAGTTACAATTGGTTTGGCTCGAGGTTGAAGATGAAGTCTTCAGGGCGCGTTTTGCCTTGTACATTTATTGTTTTGCTTATGTTAACGGATGTATAGCCACCCCAGTGATAGAGGCACGTGTCTGTAACCTATGGGACCTGGGTTCGAGCCCTAGTGGTACCCTTTTCATTTTTCATATTTTCACTTTTCTGATGTTTGGCTTTTTGGCAGGCATTGGGCCTCTTTGGGCCTGACTTGTTTTTATTTTTGCTAACCAACCTCCCTGCAGGCTATTGGCACCCCTGGCCCAAGATTATTTATTTTCTTTTTTTATTTTCATTTTTATTTTCTTAAATATATTTTCTAAATACTAAAAAAATCATAAAATACAAAAAGATGAAAGATTTATATTTTGACTTAATTTATTTTATTTTTCTCACAAAAAAATATTTTTGTTAACTATACTTTATTTATTTATTTTACTTATTATCTTGTAAATATAATTAAAATTAGGTTATTAGTTATTTTCTTTCATACTAATTTAAATATATTATTCTTGATATAAAAAAGACTAAAAATATTTTATAATACTATAATTTACTTTAAGACAAAAATACCAAAAAATATCTTTCTTAAACTTATTTTCTTTTAATCAATTAATAGAACTAGGGTTTTATTTAAATCTTTTCTTAATAAATTTAAGTTTAATTAATTATTTTCTTTAATTAATTAAGTTAAAACAATTTACCTTTTTCTCATGAAAACCAAATAAAATATTCATTTACTTTACATTTCACATTTTTGTACATTTATTTATTTTTGTACATTATTTCAATTCTTGCACAAATTCAATTTTGTTGTAATAGATTAATTAGGTTTATATTTTTGCAAATCCCCATTTTTATATTTGTATGCCCCCTCCCCTAAATGATGTAATAGCGTAGTAATTTTAAATTCCGCAATTTATCGCTTTATATACAAAATGCTAGTAATTAGGGTTTGTATGGGAAGACTAAAACCAATCAATTAGAAAACCCTAATTCAATACAAAAACAAGCATGAAAATAAATCCACTTGCACACAAGCACCCCTAGGATTATTCCACTTGGTGGCCTTATACAAAATGTCCATATTAGGCATGTAAGGTATCTTAGCAAAAACAAGCAAAATACAAGATCATAGTCCCTCGATGACGCTATCTAAGTTGCCTTTCAAATGATCTTAGTCCCTAAAAGAGAATGCTAAGATACCTTACAACATTGCTAATCATGGTTATACGATGATCCACGCTTGTCTCGTTTACATCCAAAGATAGGGTTACTTACCAAATCAATGGTAAGATAACAATATCAAAGGAAAAGAAAATGAACAAAAAAGACTTTTGAGTAGGTAGAATGCTCCTACTTACTTGCTCAATTTCAAACAAACATCATTGCTATTTTCAAAACAAACACCTACACTTTCAAAACATCTTACAAACTTGAAAATATTTTCAAAAGATCAACATCTTTTTATACATTCTCATGAACGAGAATCATTACAAAAGTTGCCTAAACAATGGCCTCTTTACCAAATACTTTCAAAAAACCACAAAAAGCACAATTTCAAACAAAATCAAGTGATCTAGCAAGTAATTAAGAGCCCATGGAAAACCATGGGTGAAAATGGTGTGAATACCTTCCCTTTTCATAATCTACCCCCCGAAATCAAGAAATAATATCAAAGGTCTTTCCTATGCTTTTTCACCTTTCCTTTTGGATAAAAGAAAAGTCGGTGGCGACTCTTGCTAACCGCAACATTTGTGATCAAACACAAAACACTCAAGTCAGTTCTCCCACGGCATCATAAAACTGGCGACTCTGCTAGGGAAAATTCTAAAAGTGGGTTTACCTTAGGGCTAGATCACATTTATTTGCTTTCATTGTTTGACTTGTATGCTTTACATTATGGTTCTTTGTTTGGGTTTGAATCCTCTACCTGGATTTAGGATGCATTATAGGTAAGTAGTAATACGTTGTGGAAACTGTGTGGGGTATATCAACATGGTCTAAGCAATAGCTACGTTAGTGCGAAATATTTGTGGGTACCGGTAGCCTTTGAGTTAATCAAAGAGAATATAGGGCTGCTGAGTGATGTCATAAAGCACTAATGAACTTCTAGAACCTTTACTTGACCAACTTGGCCTTTAGGATGTAGTGAGATGACCGGCTTTGGTGCAGTCAGAAGTTGGTAGATACTCGATACTACACTCATTGAGGTTTGGTTTCTTGGGATATTTCGGTCTCCGTTAAAGAGGCTTGTGCTGAAACAATGATCAAGGAAACATACTAGTGATATTGACCTCCTTAGAACCCGGTTACTATTAGTAGGACAGGTTTGAGACAACTAAACTTCAAGAGGGTACTTACCTATGAGACTCCATGCAAGCCTAAACCTAAGGACTTATTTTCTTTGTTTATATGTAAATACTTGTGCATAACATCGTGAACATCATAACATCATACACATTCACTAACCATTTCAAGGATTTTGGGATTCATCTTTGTTCTTGTTTTGTAGGATATGGATTCTCTTCACAGGAAAACTATTCAAGTCAACCTTGTAAGGATCCCTCCATAACTTAAGGAGCTAGCCTTAAGGATTCCTGAAAACTCTCCATTCACCGAGAGACATGGTCGCCTACTCAACTTGGTCACCTCCAACACAGATGAGGACATAATGAAGGTGCTTTTTCAGTTCTTTGATCCTTTACACCATTGCTTTACATTTCCCGACTATCAACTTGTGCCTACTTTGGAAGAATTCTCCCGACTCTTGAGGATTCCCATTCTCAACCAACTACCTTTCAACGGTACGGAAAGAGACCCAAAGCCAGAAGAGATTGCTCAAGCTCTACACTTGCACTCATCTGATGTCACAACTCGTTGGGAAACAAGGAGTGGTGTCAAAGGTTTCCTAGCAAAGTTCTTGTTTGAGAAAGCCCAAAACTGTTGGAATTCTACGGACCTGCAAGCTTTTAAGGAAATTGTGGCCCTCCTCATCTATGGGGTGGTTTTGTTTCCAAATCCTGACCAACTCATAGATGTGAATGCCGTCAAAATCTTCATATTCCACAACCCGGTGCCTACATTGCTAGGGGATATCCTACACTCTTTTCACACTCGCACAATGAGGAAAAGAGGTGTTCTTATGTGATGCACTCCTCTCTTGGCAAGATGGTTTATTTTGCATCTTCTCAAATCTGTATTGAAGAACGAACAAGGTTCAAGGTGGTCACAAAGGTTGATGACGCTTAAACATTCAGACATTCATTGGTGCTCCCGGTCCATAGAGAATGTTATTATTGTCGAACGTTATGGAGAATTTCCTAATGTCCCTTTACTTGGCATTAGGGGAGGTATCACCTACAACCCCTGCTTAGCCTTAAGACAGTTTGGTTACGCCCAAAGGAATGGCCCGCACGAGATGCTGATTCAAGGTTTGGTATTTGACTATGAGAACGACGATCAAGGTCTTCGCCAGAGATTTATCCGAGCTTGGAGGATGATGAACAAGGTAGATAGCAAGACTTTGGGGAACAAGAAGTCCATCCCTCTTGAGCCTTACCTCAAATGGGTACGAACGCGAGCTCAGAATCTTATGATTCCTTATCCTTCCATTCTCCCGGTAATCATTGAGCCTATCATGGAAGGAGATGTTCCATACACTATCCTACATCCTGACATGCCCACCGCTCTTGAAGACTTACAAAGAGATTGGATACAACTCAAGGGGGAGTGAGATACTTTTGAAGCCCAATTCTACGCAAGTGAGAAGAAGGTTTTGGAACTCACGAGGCTACTTCATGAGGAGCAGACTCTGAATGCCTACATTGCACCAAAGAGGATGCGTACTAACTTTCTATCTTAGAGTTTCTTGTATTTGTTTTTCCCAAGGAGGAATTGATGTACTCAAACTTTAATTTTTCAATATAACGCGTGTTTCCTTTTTGTCTAAAACAAATTTGAATCTTAAGATCCTTGAAATCATTGCATACGCATTTATCATTCATCATAACATAAGCAGGTTTCTTGCAACAAGTCTCCTCATCTCTCTATTGTTTATTTCAGTAAGATGGATCTCGAGCAAACGACGAAAGACCTCCAATATCAAAATGCACAGTTTCAACAGTTATTATTAACTCTAGCCAAAGGACAAGAGGAGTTGAAGACCTTGCTGGTTGAGGAGAAGAAAAAGAAGACGAAGAAGATAACCGGATTTCTAAACATGGGAAGAAGATTCCACGGGCAGACAAGAAAGACCTTAGACTTTGCAACGACATCCGGTGAGAAAGACAATCAAGATGGGAAGGGCAAGGAAATAGTTGTTCAGTATGATTCAGAAGAGGAAGAGGAAGAAGAAGACTATTCTGAAGAACAATACCCTCCAGCCGACGACAAGTATAAGAATCTAGAAGAGCGGTTGAGTGCAATGGAAATCCAAAAAGTGCCTGGATTGGACTTTGAGGAGTTGGGACTGGTATAAGGAATTTTCATTCCTCCAAAATTCAAAGCACCCGTGTTCGCCAAATATGATGGAGTTTCATGCCCTAAAATGCATCCGCGGTCCTATGTGAGGAAAATCCAGCCCCATACCGCTGTCAAAGATTTATGGGTACACTTCTTCCAAGACAGTCTGTCTAGAACTCAACTTGATTGGTTTTATCAGTTAGAAAGAGCCAATGTTCATAACTGGGAAGATCTTGCTGCAGCTTTTTACAAACAATACCAATACAATTCTTATCTTACACCTACCCGTACCCAACTCCATAGTATGGCCATGGTTTTAAATGAAGGCTTCAAGGACTATGCGCAAAAATGGAGAGACTTGGCCGAAATATTTTAACCTCCCCTATCTAAAAGAGAGTTGGTAGACATGTTTTTAGGCACCTTGTCTGGCCCCTTCTTCAATCACTTAATTGGAAGTTTATCGGCAGGTTTTACTTAATTGATATTGACCGGAGAAAGGGTAGATGCTGGGATAAAGAATGGAAAGATTCAATAAGATGCATCCTATGCTTCTATAAGGAAGCCATTCATCGGAAAGAAAGAAGTAGTTGTTGTGTATCCTCAGAGAAATCAGGATAGGGCCGAACGTCGTCCAATGGTGGGGGTTGTTATGATTCCTAAACCTGCGTCTGATCAGCAAAGAAACAATCAACCAAGAATGGAAAGACCAGTTAGACAATTCACCCAAATTAATATGACGTTATCTCAAGTATTGCCACATCTGTTAAGATTCAATCTAGTGACCTTGAAAGAAGCTCCAAAGAACCCTAACACGACATCTCCTAACTATCATCCTAATGCCCGATGTGCTACCATTCTGAGAGTCCTGGCCATGACACTAACAACTGTTGGGCTCTAGAACAAAGTACAAGACCTCCTTGAAGCCAAAGAGATTGAATTCGATGCGCCAGAAAATCCCAATGTCATTTCTGCCCCCATGCCCAAACATGGCCATACTAACAACACCATTGAGGAAGATATGTTTGTTACTTCAGTTTATGAACTGATGACTCTACTCCTGACTATCAAAAAGAACTTGTTGATTGTCGGTGTATTCCCGGGCTGTGGTGAAAGCTATCATTTCTGTTTATCCTTACAAACCAGTTGTCCTTCATTGAAAGCCATCGTTCAGTGCCTAATAGACAACAAGGAAATTTTGTTCGAAAAGACTTCTGTTCCACCTGTTTCTTATAATGATGTTTCCATCGTGACCATTTCCGACAATTCTTCCAGGGTCTCCACCAAAAGACCTGTTAGAATTACATCAGTTCCAAAAATAGCTCCTTTGATAATTACAATGCTTGGACCAGTCCCGTATTTGTCAGACAAAATCGTACCATGGAATTATGGAGGTGATGTCTACTACCACGGTATCAAGCAAGATTGGCTAGCGGCTGAAGATTCAAGTTCTGAGAAGATTGACTCCGATATCAGTAATATTGCAGGGACTAGCAAGATTACCCGGAGCAGAAGGATATTCTCTCCAGAAATTGCTCCTCCAAAAGCAGTTTATGGACCCGTAATCATTTATGTTGTTGTTGCTCCTCCAAAGGTTATTTCCAGTCCTACAATCATCTCTGCTAATACTCCAACTGAAAAAGCTGATACAACCCCTGTTATCACTCTTAGTTACATTCCTGCTACCGAGTCAACCGAGACTCGAGGTAAAATTATTCTGATTGAGCCTGTCTGGACGAAGGCACAATCATTGGCTATCCCTGAGACCTCCCTGAAAGAGATGGAGGAAATTATAAAGATCATAAAAATAAGCGACTACAATGTAGTCGAGCAACTGGGGAAAACTCCATCTAAAATTTCCATGTTGGATTTACTACTATGTTCCGAGGCTCATGCAAAAGCCTTGGTAAAATTCCTGAAAACTACTCATGTACCCCAAGAAACATCTGCCAATCAGTTCCAAGACTGCGTAGCCAGCTTGACTGCAGATAATGGTCTAGGTTTTTCAAATGCTAATTTAACACCAAGAGGGAGGAAGCATAATGAGGCATTGCATGTCTCAGTGGAATGCATGGGCACGACTATGACACATGTCTTGGTGGACACCGGGTCGTCTCTAAATGTATTGCCTAAAAAGGCTCTTGATAGGCTTGACTGTGAAGGATTGACATTGAAACCAAGCAACATAATAGTGAGGGCATTTGACGGCTCAAAAAGGATGGTGCATGGGGAAGTGGATATCCCCATAAAGGTTGGAACCCAAACATTTGATTCAACTTTTTATGTAATGGATATTCTCCCTTCATATTCCTGCTTACTGGATGTCATATTCCGTCAAGATCATTTGCCATCTTGCTATTCTTCCGGACAGAGCGGGCTTTTCGAATATGTACTTGATTGGATCCATTTTTGAAATCAACAGAGTAGTGTGAGTCAACATATACTGTCTCAGCCGGCGAGCAGCCCATACCAGAGCGCAGCAAGTTTTCTCGAGCAGTGAGTACCGAGTCTCACAGTCGGTAAACTTTTTTCTCAGGTAATAAATAGCGTGCTCTTTTCGGCCAGACTCGTCATGCTGCCCCAACACACACCCCATTGAGTTGTCAAGTACTGTCAAGTATAAGATTAGAGGTCTCCCTTCAACTGGTGGCATAAGAATGGGTGGCTCTTGGAGATACTCCTTGATCTTTTCGAAAGCGGCCTGACATTCATCGTTCCAACGTACCACTTGATCTTTCTTCAGCAGCTTGAAGATTGGTTCACAGGTAGCAATTAGATGTGAGATGAATCGAGCAATGTAGTTCAAACGTCCTAGAAAGCCTCTGACTTCCTTCTCTGTCTTGGGAGCTGGCATCTCTTGTATGGCTTTCACCTTGGCAGGGTCTACTTGAATACCTTTGTCGCTTACGATGAAGCCTAGCAATTTTCCAGATCTCACCCCAAAGGTGCACTTGTTCGGGTTCAACCTCAGCTTGTACAACTTCAGACGGTCAAACAGCTTCCGTAGATGGTCAAGGTGTTCCTCTTCAGTTTGGGACCTTGCAATCATATCATCGACATACACTTCTATCTCGTGGTGGATCATATCATGGAATAAAGCAACCATGGCACGTTGGTAGGTTGCCCCAGCATTTTTCAACCCAAAAGGCATGACCTTGTAACAAAAGGTGCCCCACCGAGTAACAAAAGTGGTCTTCTCCATGTCTTCAGGAGCCATCTTGATCTGATTAAAACCGGAGAAGCCGTCCATGAAGGAGAAAACTTTATGTTGAGCAGTGTTGTCAACCAGGACGTCGATATGAGGCAGAGGGAAATCATCCTTGGGGCTGGCCCTGTTCAAATCCCTGTAATCAACACACATTCGGACCTTACCATCTTTCTTCGGCACTAGAACCACGTTGGCAACCCACTGAGGGTAAGAAGTCACTGCTAGAAACCCGGTATCAAATTGTTTCAATCACAGCCCGGGCATCCTTTAAGGAAAGCCATCTTCAAAGGAAGGTCTTCAATCACAGTTTCAGCTGATGCCAGCGTCTGAGGCACCTCTTCAAAGTGTTGAAAGGGGGTCTTAATGAACTCCCCATCCATTTCTATGTATCGGAACGAGTTTAAGTGGATGACCATATACTCTTCTTCCCCTTGGACTGTAACAATCTTTCCTCTGACTAGGTACTTAAGCTTCTGATGCAGTGTGGAGGTCACAGCTCCAGCCTTGTGAATCCATGGACGACCCAGCAAACAAGAGTAGGATGGACGGATGTCCATCACATATAAAGTAGAATCAAACACCTGAGAACCAACTCTAATTGGGATGTCAACTTCGCCATGTATCATCCTCTTCGAACCGTCAAAGGCTCGGACTACAATGTTACTGGGCCTAGAACATGAAAGATGTTAGGCATCAAGCCACGATTCCATACATATAAAAAACTCAACTTAACTCTCAGAAATGAGAGAGAATTTCTCCATCCCTAATTCTTAACCTAAGTTTTTGTCAATGTTCAGATTCAAAATGCTCTCAGCATATGTAATATAAATGGAAAATGAAGATATGTATAGCTTCAGGGCCATGAGTAGAACATTTTTCATTCATAAACCTATAGCTAACTCTTCCTATATTGAGAGATAGAAATCTATGAACTTACCTGTTCAACTTGGATCGTGTCTGGCAATGGAGGCACTTTCAAGGCAAGGTGAGGATTGGTACAACTTGCTTGAAGTTCAGGGATGCTATTCCAACCTTTAACTTGCTTTGAAACCAACTGAATCAAGCTATGGCAATCAACCTGCAAAACAGAAAAAATGAAAATGGTGAAGTTGGTTAGAGGTGTTACAGGTCGTGTCCAATGCTTGGGATAGCTTGTATATGTGGTATGGAATGTGTATGAACAGGTCTTAGCAAGAATGCACGAGTGAACTGAGTTATGGAAGTCCAACTGCAGAGGTGACTCTGTTTTCTGCAGTAGGAGGGTGTTTTGAGGTTTGATGATGTTTGGAGGGTGTTTTGATCGTGCCTTAGCTTAGGTTTGATGTTTAGAAGGTGTACAACAAGTTTGTCTTAGCTTAGGTTGGCAGAAATGAGAGTTGGTTCAAGTTATGCCAAGTTACTTCTAACTTAAGCAAGAAATGGCAAGTTGGTTTTACAAGCTTGTGCAGGCCCCTCTAATGTGCTGCAACCATCCCCCTTGATCAGTGTGACATGCTTCTGAACTTGTGCCAAAGAGATTTGCCTTGTACTTCTTGATTTGCAATTTTGACATAAAGTTCAACTTTTCCAAAATGGATATATTGCTTTTTTCTAATTATGGCTCAATCTTGTATGCAATGCTTAAACACACAAGATAAGGCTTAAACATGAAGGATTGGCATTAAATTTATGAGTGTGGATGGGATAAATGACCTGTAATCTAGCTTAGAGCATGCTGAGTTCAAAAATGCAAAGTTATGGACATGTAAATTGGCCATGAACAAAGTGAGTTTTGCCCATATTGCCAAATTCGATTCTCCCTAACCACATGGTTGTTTGATGAGTTCTTGGACATTTTGGAAAGCTTGGAATGTGTAATACAATCCATCTTTGTAATGAAAATTGAAATTCCAAGTGGAAGCATGTGAAAAGTGGCCATGAAGTTAGGCAAAAATCCTGCCTAGAATAGGTCAAAATTTTTCTAAGTTAAGAATGTTTTGCACCCTTGTTCCAAAAATCATAACTTGAGCTAAAAGCTTCTTTTGAGGAAACTTTGTGAATCAAAGTTGTAGATTTTGCAATAGACTACAACTTTCATGTTTTGACTTTTCCTTGAATCCAAATGCATCTAGATGAAAAAGTGGGACAAAGTTAGGAAAAAATTAGGGATTTTCATAACTTAGAAAAATTCTAAGTTATGAAAATTCTTCATTTTAAACCCTAATTTGCAATTTTGGGTTTCTTGATGAACAAGTTTCATATTTTGGCATGTTTTGATGGAAAATGAATCTTGACACTTGATTTTGACCAAAAAGTCAAAGTTTGACTTTTTAGTATACAGTAAAAAATTGATCAATTGACTGGAAAATTCATCTGTCAATCTTGTGCATTTGGGATCTTTTGAACTTGATGAACATGTCAAGTCAATTCCATGGGGTCCTCGAGTCCATATGTGAGCTTGGTTTGCCATTGACTAGGTCAAACAGTCAAAAATTGCCTTTGTGCAGTCAAAACCCTAAAAATGACCATTTTGCCCTTTTGGTGATCTGATCAAATTTCTTGTGGAATTATGATCCAAACTTGATCAAATGGTTTATATGGGTTCATAATGTTGATGTGGGTCAAAAATCATGAGGTTTGACTGTCAATTGACCACAGTTGACTTTTTCCCCAATACAGTTGATTTCAAGGTCAACTGTCCAATTGACTGGGCAAAGTTTGGAATCAAGACTTGAAACTTGGTATGGGTAAACTTGGGAGTCCAACATGAAGCATGAAAGTAACTTTAGGCATTTTGGGTCAAAACATCTTTATGCAAACACAAACCCTAATTTGGGTCAACAGTGCAAGGAGAAGTCTTGAGTAGAGGAAACCCTAGCTGGATCTTGAGTTCCAAGGGTCTTGTGATGAGAAAATGTTGAGGAAATGGGAGGGCAAATTTTGGGGTACAACAGTTGCCCCTGTTCAATCTTCTTAGACCTGAAGAGTTAGATTGGCAAGTTTGCCTTTCGCGACTCGAGGGTGGAAGGAGATTGGACACTAGAGTGCCCGGAAATTTGCACTCGCATGGTAGAGTATCAGCAATGTGATGGCGGGAATGGGCTTATAGATGCCATTTGGAGATATGGTGGATAGGGGGATGGGCTTATAGATGACATCGGGAGACATGACAGAACCTTGTCGAGAATGGGCTTATAGATGCCATTTGGAAGTGTTGATCGCGTAAGAGATTCCTTAGCGAGAACTTGCGTACTTTGAGAAAGGAAGATGTTTCCTGGCTTGTTACAGGTGTTGATCTTCAGTCTCTTCATGCAGATATGCCCTGGCTAGATACAGGTATTGAATCTACAATTGGTTGTTCACAGATGTTCCCTGGCTTAGATACAGGAATCGAATCTGGAAATGTTGTCTACAGATATGCCCTGGCTGGATACAGGTATCGAATCTGGAAATGTTGTCTACAGATATGCCCTGGCTGGATACAGGTATCGAATCTGGAAATGTTGTCTACATATATGCCCTGGCTAGATACAGGTATCGAATCTGGAAATGTTAAAGGTTGGTAGAGATAGCTTTCCTGGCTAGATACAGGTGTAGACCTCTGACCTGAGAATGAAAGATAATTTCCTGGCCTGTTACAGGGGTTGATCTCCAAACTCTTCATGTAGATATGCCCTGGCTAGATACAGGTATCGAATCTACAATCAATCAATCACAGATGTGCCCTGGCTAGATACAGGAATCGAATCTGGAATTGCGATAGTTGATAGTAATCATCTTTGGATTGACTTTTCCTGAAAAGGCAAAACATCAGTTGTATGCAATGTCATGATGTATGAGATTCATGATGTCATGATGCTCAAAATGAGACAGTGTTGTATGCACTTTATCATGTATGCAAGCAGGATGTATGAAATGTGAAATGTTTATGAATGTATTTTTGTCTAGGAAAATAAATCCTTGACGGCTGGCCAGGGAATCAAATCCTGGGCTGATGTTGAAGAGTAGAGTTCTTCGCTTCCGCTGGGGATGATGGTTTCAAAAATAAACCGGTAGGAGAAGATGACTCCGTTGGGGAATAAACTTGTTGGAGAAAATACTCTGAGGGGAATTACTCTGTGGGAAGAGATACTTCGCTGAAGTTTTGATGAGAACTCCGCTGGGGATTCCAATGGTAGACTCCGCCAGGGATTCTGCCGATAAGTTATGTTGGGGAACTTTGATGAACTCCGCTGGGGATAGGAAGAACTTTGCTGAGGACAATCTTTCCGTGGTAATTAGCTGAGGATAACCCAGTTATAAGCTCTTGTGAGGAATAACTTGGAATAAAGTCCGGGAGGGACGTCCGTACTCTGCAGGGGATAAGCTCCAAGACCTGCTGGGGATATGGATTCTACCTTCCTGGGGAAACTTTCAGACTGTACTGGGGTGTTGGTATTCCGTCGGGGAACAATCTCATACTAAGACCACCGGGGATGCTTGCTGAGGAATGTTCATACTCCGCTGGGGAATGTTGAGATATTCTGGGGGATACCCAACTTCCTTAAGGCTGACAGTAGACTAACTCTGTTTGGGGAGAATATCGCCGACTTGCTAGGGGAATATTGTGCCTTTTCAGGGCTGATAGGAAACCGACTCTGCTTGGGGAAAGTATTGCTGAAACTTTTCTTACTCTGTGGGGAGTTGAAGTGACTCGGTTACGTTCTTCAGCCGAACCTACCTTGGTACGTTGGTGGACAGAGCAACTAGACCGCTTGGACAATTTTGAACTGCCCCTGTTTCTGATGTCATATGTAATTAGTCTTTGGTTTCGCATGCAAGTATTTATGATTAGCAATTAATGGCAAATGCATATATCAAAAATGAACATTGGATGTTCTTCGCAAAACAAAACAGAAAAAAGGAAAAACAATGGATAATTTGTCTGAAAAATTGAATTTGTATTGATTTGGAAATTTGCCTGTAAATAGGCGTTTTTTGTACAAGAGGCTGACGTCCTAGTAAGAGAACGCTGCCGGGAAACATAGAGTTTATACAATTTGGTGAAAGGAAACAAAACAGCTATGTGAAAAATAATCCCACTGGTTTCCAACTCTGCTATCGCCTTTATGTCTTCAAGCGTCTCATCACTTTGCTGCTTAGTTGAAGATGAAGCTGATTGATTGATGCCGAAGTCTGATAGTTGGTGCCGAATTCTTGATGCAAGGTGATCCAATGAGACATAGTATTACGCTTTATCCCTAACTTTTGCCTGGACCGCCCTTTCGGGTTTTCAGTCCACCGGGATACCCATTTTTGCCCAAGCCTCCTTTTCAGGTTTTCGACTTGCCGGGTGTACAGATTTTTTTTCATTTCATCCCTTATTTTTGCCCAAACCCTTTTGGTTCGCCAGGAAGCCCTTATTTTTGCCTAGGTGTGTCAACCTAGCGGGTCTTTAGTTCATGCGTAGTATATTTTGACTATGTCTGCAATGGCGGGGTGAGGAAGGTCGTCACCATCCATGGTGGTTAGGATCATAGCTCCTCCTGAGAAGACATGTTTAACCACAAATGGCCCTTCGTACGTAGGGGTCCATTTTCCCCTGGGATCACTTTGAGGGAGAATGATGCGCTTGATTACCAGGTCTCCGACTTGATAGTCTTGCCGTTTGACCTTCTTGTTAAATGCCCTGATCATCCATTTTTGATACGTCTGACCATGACAAATAGCAGTGAGTCTCTTTTAATCAATTAGGTTTAATTGATCAAGCTGAGTCTGGATCCAGTCATCTTCGCTCAAGTCTACATCCTTCATTATCCGGAGAGAGGGTATCTGGACTTCAATAGGCAAGACTGCCTCCATGCCATAGACCAAGGAAAAGGGAGTTGCCCCTGTTGACGTCCGTGCTGAGGTACGGTACCCATGAAGAGCAAACGGTAACATTTAGTGCCAATATTTGTAGGTCACTGTCATCTTCTGCACAATTTTCTTGATGTTCTTATTTGCCGCTTTGACAGCCCCATTCATCTTCGGCCGGTAGGGAGAAGAGTTGTGGTGCTGTATCTTGAATTGCTCGCAGAGCTCAGTGATCATCTTGTTGTTAAGATTGGTACCATTGTCCGTAATGATCCTCTCGGGTACACCGTATCAACAGATCAGGTTGTGCCGAATGAATCATGCCACGCCGCTCTTGGTTACAGTAGCATAGGAGGCTACCTCAACCCATTTTGTGAAGTAATCAATTGCTACCAAGATGAAGCGATGCCCGTTGGATGCCGTCGGTCGGATCTCTCCGATCATATCAATGCCCCACATTGCAAAAGGCCAAGGTGCTGTCAAGACGTTCAGAGGAACCGGAGGAATGTGCACCTTATCAGCATAGATCTGGCATTTATGACAAGTTCGCGAGTGTTGGTAACAGTCAGCTTCCACTGTGGACCAGAAATATCCTGCCCGAAGGATTTTCTTTGCCATGGTATGTCCACTGGAATGTGTTCCGAATGTACCTTCATGTAGTTCTGCCATGATCTTCTCTGCTTCAGTCTTATCCACACAACGCAGTAGAGTTGAATCATGGTTTCGCTTGTAGAGAATGCCATTGCTGAGGAAGAACTTTGCTGCGAACCTTCTCAGAAACTTGTATTCATTAACGGATGCACCCTCGGGGTATTCTTGAGCTTCCAAGTACCTCTTCACTTCATGATACCAGGGTTTTTTAATTACCTCCTCAGCCTCAAGATCACAGCAATATGCAGGCTCCTCCAACTTCCAAATGATGATCCGGGGCGCCTCGTTGTCCCATTTGACTTTGAACATAGAAGACATCGTAGCCAACGCGTCCGCTAACTAATTCTCTTCTCTTGGGAAGTGTTCGAAAGTTATCTCCTCGAAGTGGGGAAGCAATGTCAGCACATACTCCTTGTAAGGAATAAGATTTGGGTGTTTCGTATCCCACTCGGCTTTGACCTGATTGATCACAAGAGCGGAATCTCCGAAGACACTCAGAAACTTGATCCTTAGGTCAATTGCAGCTTGAAGACCCATGATACATGCTTCATACTCCGCCATATTGTTGGTGCAGTTGAAACATAGTCAGGCAGTAAGTGGAGTATGAGTGCCTTTAGGGGATATGATCACAGCGCTGATACCATTACCCAAAGCGTTTAAGGCTCCGTCAAAATGCATAGACCATCGGGATCCTTCCTCAAGTCCTTCATTCGGTCCAGGTACCTCACAATCAGTTACTACCATGATATCCTCGTCTGGAAATTCAAAGTTCAACGACTGATAATCATCCACCGGTTGGTGTTCCAAATGGTCTGCCAATACACTTCCTTTGATTTCTTTTTGAG
The DNA here is from genome assembly GCA_948472305.1 of Vicia faba. NCBI lineage: Eukaryota > Viridiplantae > Streptophyta > Magnoliopsida > Fabales > Fabaceae > Vicia > Vicia faba. Next base: position 1,425,469,084 of record OX451739.1, read on the forward strand.
TCGTGTACTGGATGTCATATTCCGTCAAGATCATTTGCCATCTTGCTATTCTTCCGGACAGAGCGTGCTTTTCGAATATGTACTTGATTGGATCCATTTTTGAAATCAACAGAGTAGTGTGAGTCAACATATACTGTCTCAGCCGGTGAGCAGCCCATACCAGAGCGCAGCTAGTTTTCTCGAGCAGTGAGTACCGAGTCTCACAGTCGGTAAACTTTTTGCTCAGGTAATAAATAACGTGCTCTTTTCGGCCAGACTCGTCATGCTGCCCCAGCACACACCCCATTGAGTTGTCAAGTACTGTCAAGTATAAGATTAGAGGTCTCCCTTCAACTGGTGGCATAAGAATGGGTGGCTCTTGGAGATACTCCTTGATCTTTTCGAAAGCGGCCTGACATTCATCGTTCCAATGTACCACTTGATCTTTCTTCAGCAGCTTGAAGATTGGTTCACAGGTAGCAGTTAGATGTGAGATGAATCGGGCAATGTAGTTCAAACGTCCTAGAAAGCCTCTGACTTCCTTCTCTGTCTTGGGAGCTGGAATCTCTTGTATGGCTTTCACCTTGGCAGGGTCTACTTGAATACCTTTGTTGCTTATGATGAAGCCTAGCAATTTTCCAGATCTCACCCCAAAGGTGCACTTGTTCGCGTTCAACCTCAGCTTGTACAACTTCAGACGGTCAAACAGCTTCCGTAGATGGTCAAGGTGTTCCTCCTCAGTTTGGGACCTTGCAATCATATCATCGACATACACTTCTATCTCGTGGTGGATCATATCATGGAATAAAGCAACCATGGCACGTTGGTGGGTTGCCCCAGCATTTTTCAACCCAAAAGGCATGACCTTGTAGCAAAAGGTGCCCCACTGAGTAACAAAAGTGGTCTTCTCCATGTCTTCAGGAGCCATCTCGATCTGATTATAACCGGAGAAGCCGTCCATGAAGGAGAAAACTTATGTTGAGCAGTGTTGTCAACCAGGACGTCGATATGAGGCAGAGGGAAATCATCCTTGGGGCTGGCCCTGTTCAAATCCCTGTAATCAACACACATTCGGACCTTACCATCTTTCTTTGGCACCGGAACCACGTTGGCAACCCACTGAGGGTAAGAAGTCATTGCTAGAAACCCGGCATCAAATTGTTTCATAACCTCAGCTTTGATTTTCTCGAACATCTTTGGACGCATACGGCGGACCTTTTGTTTTACCGGAGGGCAGTCTTCCTTGGTAGGCAGGTGATGGACCACAATGTCGGCATCCAAACCGGGCATGTCTTCGTAAGACCAAGCAAAGATTTCCATGTAATCATGCATCATCGCAATCAACCGTTGTTTCACACTGAGCTCTAGGTTGGCACCAATCTTAACTTCCTTTATGTCTGTCTCAGTACCCAGATTTACCGTTTCCACTGGCTCTTCATGTGGCTGAATGGCCCTCTCTTCCTGGAGTAGTAGTCTTGCAAGTTCACCAGGAACTTCGCAATCATCTTCACCTTCGTCTTCGGCTAAGTTGATCGGATTTTCGAAGTCATAACTGGCAGTAGCAGAGTCGTTACCGGTGAGATCCAGAATGGATTGGAACCTGTATAAGTGAGTGTGTGTAAATATAGCTGTTTTGCAATATATAACAAAAAAAGAAAAGGAGCGCAAGATTTGAAATGCAACAAACGTCCAATGTTTTGATTAATGATATATGAAAATGTCATACAAAAGCCCTCACAAATGGAGCTACAGTGCCCCGGGTAGGACACCGAGCCATAAAAGTTTCAACATATTGTTTGTTACAAATTGAAAACAAGAGAGTTCATTACTGAGTGACAAAAGTAATAGGCGTAAAGTCTTTGGCAGTCCAGTTGCTTGGTCCATTGTCAGTTGTTGGGTAGATCCAGCTGTCAAATTTCGATTCCTCCGCACCGTCCTCAATAGCATTCACTCCCGGGTTGGTGATAAACACAGGAGGTCTTCCAATCCTTGCTTTGCGAACAGCCTTCTGAGCCTCTCAGTGAAGCCTAAGCCAAACTTGTCGGTCTTTGGAGTAAAGTCAGGGAGTCGGCCCCAGTTTGCACATTCACCCTTTTCAATCACAGCCCGGGCATCCTTTAAGGAAAGCCATCTTCAAAGGAAGGTCTTCAATCACAGTTTCAGCTGATGCCAGCGTCTGAGGCACCTCTTCAAAGTGTTGAAAGGGGGTCTCAATGAACTCCCCATCCATTTCTATGTATCGGAACGAGTTTAAGTGGCTGACCATATACTCTTCTTCCCCTTGGACTGTAACAATCTTTCCTCTGACTGGGTACTTAAGCTTCTGATGCAGTGTGGAGGTCACAACTCCAGCCTTGTGAATCCATGGACGACCCAGCAAACAAGAGTAGGATACGAATGTCCATCACATAGAAAGTAGAATCAAACACCTGAGAACCAACTCTAATTGGGATGTCAACTTCTCCATGTACCATCCTCTTCGAACCGTCAAAGGCTCGGACTACAATGTTACTGGGCTTGAGCTCCAGACCCTTACAATCCAATCTGTCCAGGGCTTTCTTGGGCAATACATTCAATGAAGAACCAGTGTCTACCAACACATGGGCAAGAGTAGTGCCCCTGCATTCAATAGAGACATGCAGGGTGTCATTATGGTTCTTTCCTTTGGCGGTCAGATCAGCGTCAGAAAATCCCAGACCATTATCGGCAGTCAAGTTGGCCACACAATCAGTAAATTGATCAGCAGATGTTTCTTGCGGCACATGAGCCGTCTTCAGGAAGGAGATTAGAGCCTTTGCATGGGCCTCTGAACACAACAGCAGCGATAGCATAGAAATTTTTGATGGGGTATACCCCAGCTGCTTAACAACATTGAAATCACTTTTCTTGATAATCTTGAGGATCTCCTCCATCTCTTGCTGGGAGGCTTCAACAGCGGTTGTCTTAGGTGCCTCCGTCAGGGAAGGCAAATCAGTAGCAATCCCTTTGCCCCGAGCGTTAGAGGACTCGGCAGCAGGGGTAGAAATAAGGACTTGATTAGGAAGTGGAACATGCACACTTGCGGGTGTGATGATAAGAGGTTTCTGAATGACTGGTGGTGCGATATCTGGCGAAAACAACCTACCACTGCGAGTAATCTTGGCAGGCCCGGTGATGTTACTGACACCGGTACTTGTATCAAATTCTTGTTTTACTCCAAGCACAAAAACATCTGCCCCATAGTGCCACAGGACAGCTCTGTCGGATGTATAGGGGAGGGGCCCCGGAACTGTAATGATGATAGGAGCAATCTTTTGAGTGGACGTGATTTTGACAGGCTTCTTTGAGAGAGCCTTAGGAGGTTTGTTAAAAATAGTGACGATAGAGACTTCTTCAGCGGGGACAGCAGGAACAACAATCTTCTCGAACAAGATTTCTTTGCTATCCATCGGGCTTTGGACGCCGGACTTCAGCAAGGGACAACCAGCAGGTGAAACAGCACATAGAAGGCAACCTTTACCACATCCCAGAAATAAACCGGCTAGCAACAGGTTTCACTTGACAGTCAACAACGGAGTAACAATATCATCCAGAGGCTACATACCGGTCTTCTTCCACAGCATTCACTCCATGCTGGGGCATGGGAGCAGTCACAACATTGGGTCTTTCGGGCGCCTCAAACTGTATTTCTTTAGCATCAATAAGGTCTTGAACCTTATTCCTCAGAGCCCAGCAATTGTCCGTAGTATGCCCGGGGCTATCAGAGTGATAAGTGCAACGGGCGTTGGGGTTGTACTTCGGAGAAGCTGTGTTCACTACCTTCGGAGCTTCTTTGATAGTTACCAGATTGGTTGACAGTAGTTGCGGCAATATCTGAGACAGGGTCATGCTGAGCCGAGTGTACTGCCTCTTGGGTCTCTCACCCCTTTGTTGATTATACTGCTGAGGAGCAGCAACAGGCTTTGAAATTACCAATGCATTGACAGCTTGGCAGCGTTCCGGCTTAACTTGTCTTCTAGGACCATAAACCGCACTAGCTTCCTTTTTGAAAGGCTTCTTTTCCGTACTAGCAGCGGCACCTTTCTGTATCTTCCCTGACTTGATACCAGCTTCTATTCTCTCACCAGTCAAAATCAAATCTGTAAACCCGTCAGAGGAATTACCAATCAGATGATTAAAGAACGGACCAGACAAGGTCCCTAAGAACATGTCAACAAGTTCACGGTCAGTCAGTGGTGGCTGCACCCGGCCAGCCAAGTCTCTCCACTTTTGTGCATACTCCTTGAATCCTTCGCCCGTCCCTAGTGACATACCCTGAAGTTGGGTACGCGTAGGAGCGAGGTCAGAATTGTACTGATATTGTTTATAAAATGCGGTGGCCAAGTCTTCCCAGTTTCGGATACTGGCTCCATCCAGCTGATAGAACCACTCGAGTTGAGCCCCAGAAAGGCTATCCTGAAAGAAATGGATCCAAAGTTTCTTGTCTGTAGTGTAAGGTTGGATCTTCCTTACATATGATCTGAGATGCATCTTCGGGCAGGATAGCCCGTCATATCTTACAAAAACCGGCACTTTGAACTTCGGGGGGATCACAATTCCAGCAACTAATCCCAAATCTTTGAAATCTAAGCCAGGAACTCTCTGCAGCTCCATAGCTGCCAACCTGTCTTCTAAGCCTTTGTACTTATCATCAGCGGGCGGGTATTGTTGATCAGAGTAGTCTTCGTCTTCTTCAGCCTCCTCTTCCTCAACCTCGGATTCGGAAGGTACCGCAGCCGCATTCCCTTTACTGGTTCCTTCTTCAGATGTAGGGGGAAATTCAAGCACTCTTCTGGCTTCACCCTCAAACCTTCTTCCTAAGGTAGCCACCCCAATTCTCTTCTTCTTCTTTTTCACTTGGTCTTTGTTCCCGAGCAGGGCTTTCAGATCTTCCTGACCCTTAGCCAAGGTCATTAGGAGTTATTGAAACTGTGCGTTTTGAGACTGCAAGTCTTTGACCGTTTGTTCGAGATCCATCTTACTGAAATAAACAGCAGAAAGATAAGGAAACCTGGTGTGGAGACCTGCTTATGCACATGATGAATGGTATGCTTATGTATGCAATGCATTCAAGGATTTAGAACATTTAAAATTGTTGCAAACAAAAAAGAACGCACGTCATATTAATAAGAAGAAATTTGTCAGTACATAAATGCCCCATGGGCCAAATATTACAAAAACTTCTCAAGGTAAAAAGACATTGCGCATCCTCTTTGGTGCGATGTAGGTGTTGAGGGTCTCTTCCTCATGGAGTCGACGGGTAAGCTCTAGAACCTTCTTCTCGCTGGCGTAGAAGCTGGCTTCAAAAGTGTTCCGTTCCTCCTTAAGTTGGATCCAACTCTTCTGCATCTCCTCCCACGATGTAGGTATGTCAGGATATAGGATGGTGTAGGGAACCTCTCTTTCCTTAACGGGCTCTTTAATCACAGGGAGAACATGAGGATAAGGCATCATTAGACTCTGGGCTCGGGCTCATACCCACTTGAGGTAAGGCTCAAGAGGGATGGAATTCTTGTGCCCCAGTGTCTTGCTGTCAACCTTGTTAGGCATCCTCCAAGCTCTGATGAATCTTTGGCGAAGTCCTTGCGCATCGTTGTCGAAGTCAAAAACTAAGTCAAGAATCAACATATCGTGAGGACCATCCCTCCGTGCATATCCAAATTGTCTCAAGGCTAGACAAGGGTTGTAGGTAATGCCTCCTCTAATGCCAAGTAGTGGAACATTAGGGAACTCTCCACAATGATCGACGATGATGACATTTTCTCTGGACCAAGAACACCAATGTACATCAGAGTGAGTAAGGGTCATCAACCATTGTGACCACCTTTGGCCTTGGTCATTCTTCAAGACAGATTGTGGAAGGTGCGAAATAAACCACCTTGCAAGGAGAGGAGTACAGCACATGAGAACACCCCTCTTTCTCATTGTTCGAGTGTAAAATGAGTGAAGAATGTCCCCAAGCAATGTTGGTATTGGATTTCTGGATAAGAAGATCTTGACGGCGTTGACATCCACAAGCTGGTCAGGATTTGGGAACAAGACCAACCCATAGATAAGGAGTGCCACAATTTCTTCAAAGGCTTGTAGGTCCAATGAATTCCAACACTCTTGTGCCTTCTCAAACAAGAATTTTGCTAAGAAACCTTTGACACCGCTTCTAGTTTCCCAATGCCCTTTGATGTCGGATGGCTGTAGATGTAGTTCTCGAGCAACATCTTCAGGCTTTGGTTCCTTTTCCGTACCGTTGAAAGGTAGTTGATTAAGGATAGGAATTCTCAGGAGTTGAGAAAATTCCTCCAAAGTGGGCACCAACTGGTAGTCGGGGAAAGTGAAACAGTGGTGAAGAGGGTCAAAGAACTGGAACAGCACCTTCGTAATGTCCTCTTCAATGTGGGTGTTGACTAAGCTGAGCAGTCTACCATGTCTTTCACTGAAGGGAGAGCTTTCCGGAATTCTTGATGTGAGCTCCTTGAGTTGAGGAGGGATCCTCACAAGGTTGACTTGGATGGTTTTCCTGCGAGGAATTTCCATGACCTATAAAACAAGAACAAAGATGAAAATCTAAACCCTTGAAGTGGTTAGTGTATGCATATGATGCTTTATGATGTTCATGATGTATGCACAAACATATGTACAAGCAAATCACACAAAACCCTAGTTTCAGGCTTGCATGGGGTTTCATAGGTAAGTACCCTCTTGAGTCTAGTTGGCTTAAAAACCTGTCATATAAATAGTAATTGGGTTCTAAGGAGCTCAATATCACTAGATTGTTTTCATTGTTCATTGTTTTGGTTTAGCCACTTAACTAGCGACCAAAATATTCCAAGAAAACAACCCCAATGAGTGTAGTATCGAGTATCTACCAACTTCGGATTGCGCCAAAGCCGGTCATCTCACTACCCCTAATGAAAGGCCAAGATGGTCAAGTAAGGTTCTAGGTCATTAGTGCTTAGTGACATCACTCAGCGGCCCCGTACTCTCCTTGATTGAACTCAAGGGTTACCGGTACTCACAAATATGTCGCACTAATATAGCTATTGCTTCAACCGTGTCGGTATACCCCGCACAGTTTCCAAAACGTATTGCTATCTATGAATGTATCCCCAAATCCGGGTGTAGGATTGCAAACCCAAACAAGAGATCCAAGATGTAAAGCAATCAAAACAAACAATTTAGTCATGCAAGAGGGTAATCTAAGCCCTAAGGTTACTCCACTTTAAAGTTTTCCCCAGCAGAGTCGCCAGTTCTGTGATACGGTGGGAGAACTGACTTGAGGTTTTGCGTTTGTTTTCGCAAATGTTTTGGTTGAGCAAGAGTCGCCACCGACTTTTTATTTTATCCTAAGGAAAGGTTAAAAAGCACAGCAAAAACCTTTGAGATGTTTTCTTAGGTTCGGGGAGTAGATTATAGAAAGGGAAGGTATTAGCACCCTTTCTATCCATGGTTATCCATGGGCTCTAAGTTACTTGCTTAGATCAACTTTCCTTGATTTTCAATTGTTTGAAATGGTGCTTTGTGTGTGTGGGTTTGAAAAAGTTTTGAAAAGAGGCCAATGTGGTGGCAACCTTTGTAATGATCCATGTTGGGATGTATACAAAGATGTATATCTTTTTGAAAAGTTTTCAATGTTTTTGGGAATTGTTTTAAAAGTGTTGTGATGTGTGGTTTTGAAAAGTAGGCAAGTGTTTTTGAAAGTTTGATTCAAGTAACTAAGAGTTTGTCTACTCTAAATTTCTCAAAGATTTTTCCTATGCTTTAACCCTTTTAACAATTTTGTTCCACCATTGTATTTGGTGGACAATCTTGTGTTAGGATGTGAACGTGACGGGCGCGGGTCATCGTTTAGACCATGATTGCAATGGTGTCAAGTATCTTTGGGCAATTTTTCCTTTAAGGGACTTGATCATTTTTTAGGCAACTTTCGAAAGCGTCATCGAGGGACTATGATCATTTGATTGTTTTGTTTTTGCCAAAGATACCTAACATGCAATATGGCCCATTATTGAAGGCAACAAGTGGAATACCCTAGGGGTGCAAGTGTGATTAGTTTTGTCCATTTTCATGCTTGTTTATCTTGAATTTAGGTCAAACTATTTGTTGTTTTTTATTTGCATACAAAATCCTAATTCTAACATGGCATAATTAGAAAACTTTTAAATGCGAAAAAATAAAAGGTCCTAAGTTATTACAACACAAATATAGGATGGGGGATACAAATGTTCAAATGGGGGTATTTTGACAAGAAAATAAATTCTAACTATTACATCCAAATTGAACTTCTACAAGGGATTTAATTGCACAAGTATTAAATAAAATAAAAATAAATATGCAAAATGCAAATATGGTTTTCATATGTATGTAAAAAAGTATTTATCATGTGTCAAATAAATAAAAATAAAATGAATAAATTTTTGGTATTTTTAGGTATTTAGGGCAAAACCCTAATTTTGCTAAATAAATGTATTAATTATTTAATATATGCAATATTTATTAATTATGTACAAAAAATAAATAAAGAAGGTATATTATAAGAGAAGGTATTTTTGAGGTCAAAATATTAACAAAAATAAAATGTATTAATTCTTTGTATTTTCCCTAAATATATAAATATATAAGTATTTACATTATTTATTAAATATATATATTATGTACAAAAAATAAAATATTTAATATTTACAAGAAAATATATTTTTTATAAAAATGTTTTCAAGAGATAATATAAAATAAAAAAATCAGCAATAAAATATGTTTGTATTATTTTTTTTGTATTTTAAAATAAAAGTATCTATATTTATTTATTTACATATATCAAGTTAGAACAAATAAATGCCTAAAAATGCAAAAAAAGGTGAAAAAAATAATTTTAATATATTTTATGCTTTGTCAAAAATAAATAAGTCAGAAACAAAAATCAAAAGTCAAAAATAATGAAAATAAAATGCAATGGGCCAAGGAGGTGCAAATGTGAAATCATGGTGTAAAAAGTAAAATATCACAGGCCCAGCCCATGAAAGGTTGTCTTCAACCTCTGAACAACAAAACAGAGTAACACGTGATCCCTACTATCTCCTGATTCCTGGACTTTTAGCACAAACTCAGAACATGAAAGATGTTAAGCATCAAGCCACGATTCCATACATATAAAAAACTCAACTTAACTCTCAAAAATGAGAGAGAATTTCTCCATCCCTAATTCTTAACCTAAGTTTTTGTCAATGTTCAGATTCAAAATACTCTCAGCATATGCAATATAAATGGAAAATGAAGATATGTATAGCTTCAGGGCCATGAGTAGAACATTTTTCATTCATAAACCTAGAGCTAACTCTTCCTATATTGAGAGATAGAAATCCATGAACTTACCTGTTCAGCTTGGATCGTGTCTGGAAATGGAGGCACTTTCAAGGTAAGCTGAGGATTGGTACATCTTGCTTGAAGTTCAGGGATGCTATTCCAACCTTTAACTTGCTTTGAAACCAACTGAATCAAGCTATGGCAATCAACCTGCAAAACAGAAAAAATGAAAATGGTGAAGTTGGTTAGAGGTGTTACAGGTCGTGTCCAATGCTTGGGATAGCTTGTATATGTGGTATGGAATGTGTATGAACAGGTCTTAGCAAGAATGCACGAGTGAACTGAGTTATGGAAGTCCAACTGCAGAGGTGACTCTGTTTTCTGCAGTAGGAGGGTGTTTTGAGGTTTGATGATGTTTGGAGGGTGTTTTGATCGTGCCTTAGCTTAGGTTTGATGTTTAGAAGGTGTACAACAAGTTTGTCTTAGCTTAGGTTGGCAGAAATGAGAGTTGGTTCAAGTTATGCCAAGTTACTTCTAACTTAAGCAAGAAATGGAAAGTTGGTTTTACAAGCTTGTGCAGGCCCCTCTAATGTGCTGCAACCATCCCCCTTGATCAGTGTGACATGCTTCTGAACTTGTGCCAAAGAGATTTGCCTTGTACTTCTTGATTTGCAATTTTGACATAAAGTTCAACTTTTCCAAAATGGATATATTGCTTTTTTCTAATTATGGCTCAATCTTGTATGCAATGCTTAAACACACAAGATAAGGCTTAAACATGAAGGATTGGCATTAAATTTATGAGTGTGGATGGGATAAATGACCTGTAATCTAGCTTAGAGCATGCTGAGTTCAAAAATGCAAAGTTATGGACATGTAAATTGGCCATGAACAAAGTGAGTTTTTCCCATATTGCCAAATTTGATTCTCCCTAACCACAAGGTTGTTTGATGAGTTCTTGGACATTTTGGAAAGCTTGGAATGTGTACTACAATCCATCTTTGTAATTCAAATTGAAATTCCAAGTGGAAGCATGTGAAAAGTGGCCATGAAGGTAGGCAAACATCCTGCCTAGAATAGGTCAAAAATTTTCTAAGTTAAGAATGTTTTGCACCCTTGTTCCAAAAATCATAACTTGAGCTACAAGCTTCTTTTGAGGAAACTTTGTGATTCAAAGTTGTATATTTTGCAATATACTACAACTTTCATGTTTTGACTTTTCCTTGAATCCAAATGCATCTAGATGAAAAAGTGGGACAAAGTTAGGAAAAAATTAGGGATTTTCATAACTTAGAAAAATTCTAAGTTATGAAAATTCTTCATTTTAAACCCTAATTTGCAATTTTGGGTTTCTTGATGAACAAGTTTCATATTTTGGCATTTTTGATGGAAAATGAATCTTGACACTTGATTTTGACCAAAAAGTCAAAGTTTGACTTTTTAGTATACAGCCAAAATTGATCAATTGACTGGAAAATTCATCTGTCAATCTTGTGCATTTGGGATCTTTTGAACTTGTTGAACATGTCAAGTCAATTCCATGGGGTCCTCGAGTCCATATGTGAGCTTGGTTTGCCATTGACTAGGTCAAACAGTCAAAAATTGCCTTTGTGCAGTCAAAACCCTAAAAATGACCATTTTGCCCTTTTGGTGATCTGATCAAATTTCTTGTGGAATTGTGATCCAAACTTGATCAAATGGTTTATATGGGTTCATAATGTTGATGTGGGTCAAAAATCATGAGGTTTGACTGTCAATTGACCACAGTTGACTTTTTCCCCAATACAGTTGATTTCTAGGTCAACTGTCCAATTGACTAGGCAAAGTTTGGAATCAAGACTTGAAACTTGGTATGGGTAAACTTGGGAGTCCAACATGAAGCATGAAAGTCACTTTAGGCATTTTGGGTCAAAACATCTTTATGCAAACACAAACCCTAATTTGGGTCAACAGTGCAAGGAGAAGTCTTGAGTAGAGGAAACCATAGATGGATCTTGAGTTCCAAGGGTCTTGTGATGAGAAAATGTTGAGGAAATGGGAGGGCAAATTTTGGGGTACAACAGTTGCCCCTGTTCAATCTTCTTAGACCTGAAGAGTTAGATTGGCAAGTTTGCCTTTCGCGACTCGAGGGTGGAAGGAGATTGGACACTAGAGTGCCTGGAAATTTGCACTCGCATGGTAGAGTATCAGCAATGTGATGGCGGGAATGGGCTTATAGATGCCATTTGGAGATATGGTGGATAGGGGGATGGGCTTATAGATGCCATCGGGAGACATGACAGAACCTTGTCGGGAATGGGATTATAGATGTCATTTGGAAGTGTTGATCGCGTAAGAGATTCCTTAGCGAGAACTTGCGTACTTTGAGAAAGGAAGATGTTTCTTGGCTTGTTACAGGTGTTGATCTTCAGTCTCTTCATGCAGATATGCCCTGACTAGATACAGGTATCGAATCTACAATTGGTTGCTCACAGATGTGCCCTGGCTTAGATACAGGAATCGAATCTGGAAATGTTGTCTACAGATATGCCCTGGCTGGATACAGGTATCGAATCTGGAAATGTTGTCTACAGATATGCCCTGGCTGGATACAGGTATCGAATCTGGAAATGTTGTCTACATATATGCCCTGGCTGGATACAGGTATCGAATCTGGAAATGTTAAAGGTTGGTAGAGATAGCTTTCCTGGCTAGATACAGGTGTAGACCTCTGACCTGAGAATGAAAGATAATTTCCTGGCCTGTTACAGGGGTTGATCTCCAAACTCTTCATGTAGATATGCCCTGGCTAGATACATGTATCGAATCTACAATCAATCACTCACAGATGTGCCCTGGCTAGATACAGGAATCGAATCTGGAATTGCGATAGTTGATAGTAATCATCTTTGGATTGACTTTTCCTGGAAAGGAAAAACATCAGTTGTATGCAATGTCATGATGTATGAGATTCATGATGTCATGATGCTCAAAATGAGACAGTGTTGTATGCACTTTATCATGTATGCAAGCAGGATGTATGAAATGTGAAATGTTTATGAATGTATTTTTGTCTAGGAAAATAAATCCTTGACGGCTGGCCAGGGAATCAAATCCTGAGCTGATGTTGAAGAGTAGAGTTCTTCGCTTCCGCTGGGGATGATGGTTTCAAAAATAAACCGGTAGGAGAAGATGACTTTGTTGGGGAATAAACTTGTTGGAGAAAATTCTCTGAGGGGAATTACTCTGTGGGAAGAGATACTTCGATGAAGTTTTGATGAGAACTCCGCTGGGGATTCCAATGGTAGACTCCGCCGGGGATTCTGCCGATAAGTTATGTTGGGGAACTTTGATGAACTCCGCTGGGGATAGGAAGAACTTTGCTAAGGACAATCTTTCCATGGTAATTAGCTGAGGATAACCCAGTTATAAGCTCTTGTGAGGAATAACTTGGAATAAAGTCCGGGAGGGACGTCTGTACTCTGCAGGGGATAAGCTCTAAGACCTGCTGGGGATATGGATTCTACCTTCCTGGGGAAACTTTCAGACTGTACTGGGGTGTTGGTATTCAGTCGGGGAACAATCTCATACTAAGACCGCCGGGGATACTTGCTGAGGAATGTTCATACTCCGCTGGGGAATGTTGAGATATTATGGGGGATACCCAACTTCCTTAAGGCTGACAGTAGACTAACTCTGTTTGGGGAGAATATCGCTGACTTGCTAGGGGAATATTGTGCCTTTTCAGGGCTGATAGGAAACCGACTCTGCTTGGGGAAAGTATTGCTGAATCTTGTCTTACTCTGTGGGGAGTTGAAGTGACTCGGTTACGTTCTTCATCCGAACCTACCTTGGTACCTTGGTGGACAGAGCAACTAGACCGCTTGGACAATTCTGAACTGCCCCTGTTTCTGATGTCATCTGTAATTAGTCTTTGGTTTCGCATGCAGGTATTTATGATTAGCAATTAATGGCAAATGCATATATCAAAAATGAACATTGGACGTTCTTCGCAAAACAAAACAGAAAAAAGGAAAAACAATGGATAATTTGTCTGAAAAATTGAATTTGTATTGATTTTGAAATTTGCCTGTAAATAGGCATTTTTTGTACAAGAGGCTGACGTCCTAGTAAGAGAACGCTGCCGGGCAACATAGAGTTTATACAATTTGGTGAAAGGAAACAAAACAGCTATGTGAAAAATAATCCCACTGGTTTCCAACTCTGCTATCGCCTTTATGTCTTCAAGCGTCTCATCACTTTGCTGCTTAGTTGAAGATGAAGCTGATTGATTGATGCCGAAGTCTGATAGTTGGTGCCGAATTCTTGATGCAAGGTGATCCAATGAGAAATAGTATTACGCTTTATCCCTAACTTTTGCCTGGACCGCCCTTTCGGGTTTTCAGTCCACCGGGATACCCATTTTTGCCCAAGCCTCCTTTTTAGGTTTTCGACTTGCCGGGTGTACAGATTTTTTTTCATTTCATCCCTTATTTTTGCCCAAACCCTTTTGGTTCGCCAGGAAGCCCTTATTTTTGCCTAGGTGTGTCAACCTAGCGGGTCTTTAGTTCATGCGTAGTATCTTTTTACTATGTCTGCATTGGCGGGGTGAGGAAGGTCGTCACCATCCATGGTGGTTAGGATCATAGCTCCTCCTGAGAAGACATGCTTAACCACAAATGGCTCTTCGTACGTAGGGGTCCATTTGCCCCTGGGATCACTTTGAGGGAGAATGATGCGCTTGATTACCAGGTCTCCGACTTGATAGTCTTGCCGTTTGACCTTCTTGTTAAATGCCCTGATCATCCGTTTTTGATACGTCTGACCATGACAAATAGCAATGAGTCTCTTTTTGTCAATTAGGTTTAATTGATCAAGCCGAGTCTGGATCCAGTCATCTTCGCTCAAGTCTGCATCCTTCATTATCCGGAGAGAGGGTATCTGGACTTCAATAGGCAAGACTGCCTCCATGCCATAGACCAAGGAAAAGGGAGTTGCCCCTGTTGACGTCCGTGCTGAGGTACGGTACCCATGAAGAGCAAACGGTAACATTTAGTGCCAATATTTGTAGGTCACTGTCATCTTCTGCACAATTTTCTTGATGTTCTTATTTGCCGCTTTGACAGCCCCATTCATCTTCGGCCGGTAGGGAGAAGAGTTGTGGTGCTGTATCTTGAATTGCTCGCAGAGCTCAGTGATCATCTTGTTGTTAAGATTGGTACCATTGTCCGTAATGATCCTCTCAGGTACACCGTATCAACAGATCAGGTTGTGCCGAATGAATCATGCCACGACGCTCTTGGTTACAGTAGCATAGGAGGCTACCTCAACCCATTTTGTGAAGTAATCAATTGCTACCAAGATGAAGCGATGCCCGTTGGATGCCGTCGGTCGGATCTCTCCGATCATATCAATGCCCCACATTGCAAAAGGCCAAGGTGCTGTCAAGACGTTCAGAGGAACCGGAGGAATGTGCACCTTATCAGCATAGATCTGGCATTTATGACAAGTTCGCGAGTGTTGGTAACAGTCAGCTTCCACTGTGGACCAGAAATATCCTGCCCGAAGGATTTTCTTTGCCATGGTATGTCCACTGGAATGTGTTCCGAATGTACCTTCATGTAGTTCTGCCATGATCTTCTCTGCTTCAGTCTTATCCACACAACGCAGTAGAGTTGAATCATGGTTTCTCTTGTAGAGAATGCCATTGCTGAGGAAGAAATTTGCTGCGAACCTTCTCAGAAACTTGTTGTCATTAACGGATGCACCCTCGGGGTATTCTTGAGCTTCCAAGTACCTCTTCACTTCATGATACCAGGGTTTTTTAATTACCTCCTCAGCCTCAAGATCACAGCAATATGCAGGCTCCTCCAACTTCCAAATGATGATCTGGGGCGCCTCGTTGTCCCATTTGACTTTGAACATAGAAGACATCGTAGCCAACGCGTCCGCTAACTAATTCTCCTCTCTTGGGAAGTGTTCGAAAGTTATCTCCTCGAAGTGGGGAAGCAATGTCAGCACATACTCCTTGTAAGGAATAAGATTTGGGTGTTTCGTATCCCACTCGCCTTTGACCTGATTGATCACAAGAGCGGAATCTCCGAAGACACTCAGAAACTTGATCCTTAGGTCAATTGCAGCTTGAAGACCCATGATACATGCTTCATACTCCGCCATATTGTTGGTGCAGTTGAAACATAGTCGGGCAGTAAGTGGAGTATGATTGCCTTTAGGGGATATGATCACAGCGCCGATACCATTACCCAAAGCGTTTGAGGCTCCGTCAAAATGCATAGACCATCGGGATCCTTCCTCAGGTCCTTCATCCGGTCCAGGTACCTCACAATCAGTTACTACCATGATATCCTCGTCTGGAAATTCAAAGTTCAACGACTGATAATCATCCACCAGTTGGTGTGCCAAATGGTCTTCCAATACACTTCCTTTGATTACTTTTTGAGTCGTGTACTGGATGTCATATTCCGTCAAGATCATTTTCCATCTTGCTATTATTCCGGATAGAGCAGGCTTTTCGAATATGTACTTGATTGGATCCATTTTTGAAATCAACAGAGTAGTGTGAGTCAACATATACTGTCTCAGCCGGCGAGCAGCCCATACCAGAGCGCAGCAAGTTTTCTCGAGCAGTGAGTACCGAGTCTCACAGTCGGTAAAATTTTTGCTCAGGTAATAAATAGCGTGCTCTTTTCGGCCAGACTCGTCATGCTGCCCCAGCACACACCCCATTGAGTTGTCAAGTACTGTCAAGTATAAGATTAGATGTCTCCCTTCAATTGGTGGCATAAGAATGGGTGGCTCTTGGAGATACTCCTTGATCTTTTCGAAAGCGGCCTGACATTCCTCGTTCCAACATACCACTTGATCTTTCTTCAGCAGCTTGAAGATTGGTTCACAGGTAGCAGTTAGATGTGAGATGAATCGGGCAATGTAGTTCAAACATCCTAGAAAGCCTCTGACTTCCTTCTCTGTCTTGGGAGCTGGCATCTCTTGTATGGCTTTCACCTTGGCAGGGTCTACTTGAATACCTTTGTCGCTTACGATGAAGCCTAGCAATTTTCCAGATCTCACCCTTAAGGTGAACTTGTTCGGGTTCAACCTCAGCTTGTACAACTTTAGACGGTCAAACAGCTTCCGTAGATGGTCAAGGTGTTCCTCCTCAGTTTGGGACCTTACAATCATATCATCGACATACACTTCTATCTCGTGGTGGATCATATCATGGAATAAAGCAACCATGGCACGTTGGTAGGTTGCCCCAACATTTTTCAACCCAAAAGGCATGACCTTGTAGCAAAAGGTGCCCCACTGAGTAACAAAAGTGGTCTTCTCCATGTCTTCAGGAGCCATCTTGATCTGATTATAACCGGAGAAGCCGTCCATGAAGGAGAAAACTTATGTTGAGCAGTGTTTTCAACCAGGACGTCGATATGAGGCAGAGGGAAATCATCCTTGGGGCTGGCCCTGTTCAAATCCCTGTAATCAACACACATTCGGACCTTACCATCTTTCTTCGGCACTGGAACCACGTTGGCATCCCACTGAGGGTAAGAAGTCACTGCTAGAAACCCGGCATCAAATTGTTTCATAACCTCAGCTTTGATTTTCTCGGACATTCTGGACGCATATGGCGGACCTTTTGTTTTACCGGAGGGCAGTCTTCCTTGGTAGGCAGGTGATGGACCACAATGTCGGCATCCAAACCGGGCATGTCTTCGTAAGACCAAGCAAAGATTTCCATGTAATCATGCATCATCTGAATCAACCGTTGTTTCACACTGAGCTCTAGGTTGGCACCAATCTTAACTTCCTTTTTGTCTGTCTCAGTACCCAGATTTACCGTTTCCACTGGCTCTTCATGTGGCTGAATGGCCCTCTCTTCCTGGAGTAGTAGTCTTGCAAGTTCACCAGGCACTTCGCAATCATCTTCACCTTCGTCTTCGGCTAAGTTGATCGGATTTTCGAAGTCATAACTGGCAGTAGCAGAGTCGTTACCGGTGAGATCCAGAGTGGATTGGAACCTGTATAAGTGAGTGTGTGTAAATATAACTATTTTGAAATATATAACAAAAAAAGAAAAGGAGCGCAAGATTTGAAATGCAACAAACGTCCAATGTTTTGATTAATGATATATGAAAATGTCATACAAAAGCCCTCACAAATGGAGCTATGGTGCCCCGGGTAGGACACCGAGCCATAAAAGTTTCAACATATTGTTTGTTACAAATTGAAAACAAGATAGTTCATTACTGAGTGACAAAAGTTAGGCGTAAAGTCTTTGGCAGTCCAGTTGCTTGGTCCATTGTCAGTTGTTGGGTAGAACCAGCTGTCAAATTCCGATTCCTCCGCACCGTCCTCAATAGCATTCACTCCCTGGTTGGTGATAAACACAGGAGGTCTTCCAATCCTTGCTTTGCGAACAACCTTCTGAGCCTCTGCAGTGAAGCCTAAGCCAAACTTGTCGGTCTTTGGAGTAAAGTCAGGGAGTCGGCCCCAGTTTGCACATTCACCCTTTTCAATCACAGCCCGAGCATCCTTTAAGGAAAGCCATCTTCAAAGGAAGGTCTTCAATCACAGTTTCAGCTGATGCCAGCGTCTGAGGCACCTCTTCAAAGTGTTGAAAGGGGGTCTCAATGAACTCCCCATCCATTTCTATGTATCGGAACGAGTTTAAGTGGCTGACCATATACTCTTCTTCCCCTTGGACTGTAACAATCTTTCCTCTGACTAGTTACTTAAGCTTCTGATGTAGTGTGGAGGTCACAGCTCCAGCCTTGTAAATCCATGGACGACCCAGCAAACAAGAGTAGGATGGACGGATGTCCATCACATAGAAAGTAGAATCAAACACCTGAGAACCAACTCTGATTGGGATGTTAACTTCGCCATGTACCATCCTCTTCGAACCGTCAAAGGCTCGGACTACAATGTTACTGGGCTTGAGCTCCAGACCCTCACAATCCAATCTGTCCAGGGCTTTCTTGGGCAATACATTCAATGAAGAACCAGTGTCTACCAACACATGGGAAAGAGTAGTGCCCCTGCATTCAATAGAGACATGCAGGGCGTCATTATGGTTCTTTCCTTTGGCGGTCAGATCGGCGTCAGAAAAGCCCAGACCATTATCGGCAGTCAAGTTGGCCACACAATCAGTAAATTGATCAGCAGATGTTTCTTGCGGCACATGAGTCGTCTTCAGGAAGGAGATTAGAGCCTTTGCATGGGCCTCTGAACACAACAGCAACGATAGCATAGAAATTTTTGATGGGGTATGCCCCAGCTGCTCAACAACATTGAAATCACTTTTCTTGATAATCTTGAGGATCTCCTCCATCTCTTGCTGGGAGGCTTCAACAGCGGTTGTCTTAGGTGCCTCCGTCAGGGCAGGCAAATCAGTAGCAATCCCTTTGCCCCGAGCGTTAGAGGACTCGGCAGCAGGGGTAGAAACAGGGACTTGATTAGGAAGTGGAACATGCACACTTGCGGGTGTGATGATAAGAGGTTTCTGAATGACTGGTGGTGCGATATCTGGCGAAAACAACCTACCACTGCGAGTAATCTTGGCAGGCCCGGTGATGTTACTGACGCAGGTACTTGTATCAAATTCTTGTTTTACTCCAAGCACATAAACATCTGCCCCATAGTGCCACGGGACAGCTCTGTCGGATGTATAGGGGAGGGGCCCCGGAACTGTAATGATGATAGGAGCAATCTTTTGAGTGGACGTGATTTTGACAGGCTTCTTTGAGAGAGCCTTAGGAGGTTTGTTAAAAATAGTGACGATATAAACTTCTTCAGCGGGGACAGCAGGAACAACAATCTTCTCGAACAAGATTTCTTTGCTATCCATCAGGCTTTGGACGCCGGACTTCAGCAAGGGACAACCAGCAGGTGAAACAGCAAATAGAAGGCAACCTTTACCACATCCTAGAAATAAACCAGCTAGCAACAGGTTTCTCTTGACAGTCAACAACGGAGTAACAATATCATCCAGAGGCTACATACCGGTCTTCTTCCACAACATTCACTCCATGCTGGGGCATGGGAGCAGTCACAACATTGGGTCTTTCGGGCGCCTCAAATTGTATTTCTTTAGCATCAATAAGGTCTTGAACCTTATTCCTCAGAGCCCAGCAATCGTCCGTAGTATGCCCGGGGCTATCGGAGTGATAAGCGCAACAGGCGTTGGGGTTGTACTTCGGAGAAGCTGTGTTCACTACCTTCGAAGATTCTTTGACAGTTACCAGATTGGTTGACAGTAGTTACGACAATATCTGAGACAGGGTCATGCTGAGCCGAGTGTACTGCCTCTTGGGTCTCTCACCCCTTTGTTGATTATACTATTGAGTAGCAGCAACAGGCTTTGAAATTACCAATGCATTGACAGCTTGGCGGTGTTCCGGCTTAACTTGTCTTCTAGCACCATAAACCGCACTAGCTTCCTTTTTGAAAGGCTTCTTTTCCGTACTAGCAGCAACACCTTTCTGTATCTTCCCTGACTTGATACCAACTTCTATTCTCTCACCAGTCAAAATCAAATCTGTAAACCCGGCAGAGGAATTATCAATCAGATGATTAAAGAACGGACCAGACAAGGTCCCTAAGAACATGTCAACAAGTTCACGGTTAGTCATTGGTGGCTGCACCCGGCCAGCCAAGTCTCTCCACTTTTGTGCATACTCCTTGAATCCTTTGCCTGTCCCTAGTGACATACCCTGAAGTTGGGTACGCGTAGGAGCGAGGTCAGAATTGTACTGATATTGTTTATAAAATGCGGTGGCCAAGTCTTCCCAGTTTCGGATACTGGCTCCATCCAGTTGATAGAACCACTCGAGTTGAGCCCCATAAAGGCTATCCTGAAAGAAATGGATCCAAAGGTTCTTTTCTGCAGTGTAAGGTTGGATCTTCCTTACATATGATCTGAGATTCATCTTCGGGCAGGATAGCCCGTCATATCTTACAAAAACCGGCACTTTGAACTTCGGGGAGATCACAATTCCAGCAACTAATCCCAAATCTTCGAAATCTAAGCCAGGAACTCTCTGCAGCTCCATAGCTGCCAACCTGTCTTCTAAGCCTTTGTACATATCATCAGCGGGCGGGTATTGTTGATCAGAGTAGTCTTCGTCTTCTTCAGCCTCCTCTTCCTCAACCTCGGATTCGGAAGGTACCGCAGCCGCATTCCCTTTACTGGTTCCTTCTTCAGATGTAGGGGAAAATTCAAGCACTCTTCTGGCTTCACCCTCAAACCTTCTTCCTAAGGTAGCCACCTCGATTCTCTTCTTCTTCTTTTTCACTTGGTCTTTGTTCCCGAGCAGGGCTTTCAGATCTTCCTGACCCTTTGCCAAGGTCATCAGGAGTTGTTGAAACTGTGCGTTTTGAGACTGCAAGTCTTTGACCGTTTGTTCGAGATCCATCTTACTGAAATAAACAGCAGAAAGATAAGGAAACCTGGTGTGGAGACCTTCTTATGCACATGATGAATGGTATGCTTATGTATGCAATGCATTCAAGGATTTAGAACATTTAAAATTGTTGCAAACAAAAAAGAACGCACGTCATATTAATAAGAAGAAATTTGTCAGTACATAAATGCCCCATGGGCCAAATATTACAAAAACTTCTCAAGGTAAAAAGACATTCCGCATCCTCTTTGGTGAGATATAGGTGTTGAGGGTCTCTTCCTCATGGAGTCGGCGAGTAAGCTCTAGAACCTTCTTCTCGCTGGCGTAGAAGCTGGCTTCAAAAGTGTTCCGTTCCTCCTTAAGTTGGATCCAACTCTTCTGCATCTCCTCCCACGATGTAGGCATGTCAGGATATAGGATGGTGTAGGGAACCTCTCCTTCCTTAACGGGCTCTTTAATCACAGGGTGAACATGAGGATAAGGTATCATTAGACTCTGGGCTCGGGCTCGTACCCACTTGAGGTAAGGCTCAAGAGGGATGGAATTCTTGTGCCCTAGTGTCTTGCTGTCAACCTTGTTAGGCATCCTCCAAGCTCTAATGAATCTTTGGCGAAGTCCTTGCGCATCGTTGTCGAAGTCAAAAACTAGGTCAGGAATCAACATATCGTGAGGACCATCCCTCCGTGCATATCCAAATTGTCTCAAGGCTAGACAAGGGTTGTAGGTAATGCCTCCTCTAATGCCAAGTAGTGGAACATTAGAGAACTCTCCACAATGATCGACGATGATGACATTTTCTCTGGACCGAGAACACCAATGTACATCAGAGTGAGTAAGGGTCATCAACCGTTGTGACCACCTTAGGCCTTGGTCATTCTTCAAGACAGATTGTGGAAGGTGCGAAATAAACCACCTTGCAAGGAGAGGAGTACAGCACATGAGAACACCCCTCTTTCTCATTGTTCGAGTGTAAAATGAGTGAAGAATGTCCCCAAGCAATGTTGGTATTGGATTTCTGGATAAGAAGATCTTGACGGCGTTGACATCCACAAGCTGGTCAGGATTTGGGAACAAGACCAACCCATAGATAAGGAGTGCCACAATTTCTTCAAAGGCTTGTAGGTCCAATGAATTCCAACACTCTTGTGCCTTCTCAAACAAGAATTTTGCTAAGAAACCTTTGACACCGCTTCTAGTTTCCCAATGCCCTTTGATGTCGGATGGCTGTAGATGTAGTGCTCGAGCAACATCTTCAGGCTTTGGTTCCTTTTCCGTACCGTTGAAAGGTAGTTGATTAAGGATAGGAATTCTCAGGAGTTGAGAAAATTCCTCCAAAGTGGGCACCAACTGGTAGTCGGGGAAAGTGAAACAGTGGTGAAGAGGGTCAAAGAACTGGAACATCACCTTCATCATGTCCTCTTCAATGTGGGTGTTGACTAAGCTGAGCAGTCTACCATGTCTTTCACTGAAGGGAGAGCTTTCCGGAATTCTTGATGTGAGCTCTTTGAGTTGAGGAGGGATCCTCACAAGGTTGACTTGGATGGTTTTCCTGCGAGGAATTTCCATGACCTATAAAACAAGAACAAAGATGAAAATCTAAACCCTTGAAGTGGTTAGTGTATGCATATGATGATTTATGATGTTCATGATGTATGCACAAACATATGTACAAGCAAATCACACAAAACCCTAGTTTCAGGCTTGCATGGGGTTTCATAGGTAAGTACCCTCTTGAGTCTAGTTGGCTTAAAAACATGTCCCATAAATAGTAACTGGGTTCTAAGGAGCTCAATATCACTGGATTGTTTTCATTGTTCATTGTTTTGGTTTAGCCACTTAACTAGCGACCAAAATATTCCAAGAAAACAACCCTCAATGAGTGTAGTATCGAGTATCTACCAACTTCGGACTGCGCCAAAGTCGGTCATCTCACTACCCCTAATGAAAGGACAAGATGGTCAAGTAAGGTTCTAGGTCATTAGTGCTTAGTGACATCACTCAGCGGCCCCATACTCTCCTTGATTGAACTCAAGGGTTACCGGTACTCACAAATATGTCGCACTAATATAGCTATTGCTTCAACCGTTTCGGTATACCCCACACAGTTTCCACAACGTATTGCTATCTATGAATGTTTCCCCAAATCCGGGTGTAGGATTGCAAACCCAAACAAGAGAGCCAAGATGTAAAGCAATCAAAACAAACAATTTAGTCATGCAAGAGGGTGATCTAAGCCCTAAGGTTACTCCACTTTAAAGTTTTCCCCAGCAGAGTCACCAGTTCTGTGATACGGTGGGAGAACTGACTTGAGGTTTTGCGTTTATTTTCGCAAATGTTTCGGTTGAGCAAGAGTCGCCACCGACTTTTCATTTTATCCTAAGGAAAGGTTAAAAAGCACAGCAAAAACCTTTGAGATGTTTTCTTAGGTTCGGGGAGTAGATTATAGAAAGGGAAGGTATTAGCACCCTTTCTATCCATGGTTATCCATGGGCTCTTAGTTACTTGCTTAGATCAACTTGCCTTGATTTTCAATTGTTTGAAATGGTGCTTTGTGTGTGTGGGTTTGAAAAAGTTTTGAAAAGAGGCCAATGTGGTGGCAACCTTTGTAATGATCCATGTTGGGATGTATACAAAGATGTATATCTTTTTGAAAAGTTTTCAATGTTTTTGGGAATTGTTTTAAAAGTGTTGTGATGTGTGGTTTTGAAAAGTAGGCAAGTGTTTTTGCAAGTTTGATTCAAGTAACTAAGAGTTTGTCTACTCTAAATTTCTCAAAGATTTTTCCTATGCTTTAACCCTTTTAACAATTTTGTTCCACCATTGTATTTAGTGGACAATCTTGTGTTAGGATGTGAACGTGACGGGCGCGGGTCATCGTTTAGACCATGATTGCAATGGTGCCAAGTATCTTTGGGCAATTTTTCCTTTAAGGGACTTGATCATTTTTTAGGCAACTTTCGAAAGCGTCATCGAGGGACTATGATCATTTGATTGTTTTGTTTTTGCCAAAGATACCTAACATGCAATATGGCCCATTATTGAAGGCAACAAGTGGAATACCCTAGGGGTGCAAGTGTGATTAGTTTTGTCCATTTTCATGCTTGTTTATCTTGAATTTAGGTCAAACTATTTATTATTTTTTATTTGCATACAAAACCCTAATTCTAACATGGCATAATTAGAAAACTTTTAAATGCGAAAAAATAAAAGGTCCTAAGTTATTACAACACAAATATGGGATGGGGGATACAAATGTTCAAATGGGGGTATTTTGACAAGAAAATAAATTCTAACTATTACATCCAAATTGAACTTCTACAAGGGATTTAATTGCACAAGTATTAAATAAAATAAAAATAAATATGCAAAATGCAAATATGGTTTTCATATGTATGTAAAAAAGTATTTATCATGTGTCAAATAAATAAAAATAAAATGAATTAATTTTTGGTATTTTTAGGTATTTAGGGCAAAACCCTAATTTTGCTAAATAAATGTATTAATTATTTAATATATGCAATATTTATTAATTATGTACAAAAAATAAATAAAGAAGGTATATTATAAGAGAAGGTATTTTTGAGGTCAAAATATTAACAAAAATAAAATGTATTAATTCTTTGTATTTTCCCTAAATATATAAATATATAAGTATTTACATTATTTATTAAATATATATATTATGTACAAAAAATAAAATATTTTATATTTACAAGAAAATATATTTTTTATAAAAATATTTTCAAGAGATAATATAAAATAAAAAAATCAGAAATAAAATATGTTTGTATTATTTTTTTGTATTTTAAAATAAAAGTATCTATATTTATTTATTTACATATATCAAGTTAGAACAAATAAATGCCTAAAAATGCAAAAAAAGTGAAAAAAATAATTTTAATATTTTTTATGCTTTGTCAAAAATAAATAAGTCAGAAACAAAAATCAAAAGTCAAAAATAATGAAAATAAAATGCAATGGGCCAAGGAGGTGCAAATGTGAAATCATGGTGTAAAAAGTAAAATATCACAGGCCCAGCCCATGAAAGGTTGTCTTCAACCTCTGAACAACAAAACAGAGTAACACGTGATCCCTGCTATCTCCTGATTCCTGGACTTTTAGCACAAACTTATAACATGAAAGATGTTAAGCATCAAGCCACGATTCCATACATATAAAAAACTCAACTTAACTCTCAGAAATGAGAGAGAATTTCTCCATCCCTAATTCTTAACCTAAGTTTTTGTCAATGTTCAGATTCAAAATACTCTCAGCATATGCAATATAAATGGAAAATGAAGATATGTATAGCTTCAGGGCCATGAGTAGAACATTTTTCATTCATAAACCTAGAGCTAACTCTTCCTATATTGAGAGATAGAAATCTATGAACTTACCTGTTCAGCTTGGATCGTGTCTGGCAATGGAGGCACTTTCAAGGCAAGGTGAGGATTGGTACAACTTGCTTGAAGTTCAGGGATGCTATTCAAACCTTTAACTTGCTTTGAAACCATCTGAATCAAGCTATGGCAATCAACCTGCAAAACAGAAAAAATGAAAATGGTGAAGTTGGTTAGAGGTGTTACAGGTAGTTTCAATGCTTGGGATAGCTTATATATGTGGTATGGAATGTGTATGAACAGGTCTTAGCAAGAATGCACGAGTGAACTGAGTTATGGAAGTCTAACTGCAGAGGTGACTCTGTTTTCTGCAGTAGGAGGGTGTTTTGAGGTTTGATGATGTTTAGAGGGTGTTTTGCTCGTGCCTTAGCTTATGTTTGATGTTTAGAAGGTGTACAACAAGTTTGTCTTAACTTAGGTTGGCAGAAATGGGAGTTGGTTCAAGTTATGCCAAGTTACTTCTAACTTAAGCAAGAAATGGCAAGTTGGTTTTACAAGCTTGTGCAGGCCCCTCTAATGTGCTGCAACCATCCCCCTTGATCAGTGTGACATGCTTCTGAACTTGTGCCAAAGAGATTTGCCTTGTACTTCTTGATTTGCAATTTTGACATAAAGTTCAACTTTTCCAAAATGGATATATTGCTTTTTCTAATTATGGCTCAATCTTGTATGCAATGCTTAAACACACAAGATAAGGCTTAAACATGAAGGATTGGCATTAAATTTATGAGTGTGGATGGGATAAAAGACCCGTAATCTAGCTTAGAGCATGCTGAGTTCAAAAATGCAAAGTTATGGACATGTAAATTGGCCATGAACAAATTGAGTTTTGCCCATATTGCCAAATTCGATTCTCCCTAACCACAAGGTTGTTTGATGAGTTCTTGGACATTTTGGAAAGCTTGGAATGTGTACTACAATCCATCTTTGTAATTCAAATTGAAATTCCAAGTGGAAGCATGTGAAAAGTGGCCACGAAGTTAGGCAAAAATCCTGCCTAGAATAGGTCAAAAATTTTCTAAGTTAAGAATGTTTTGCACCCTTGTTCCAAAAATCATAACTTGAGCTACAAGCTTCTTTTGAGGAAACTTTGTGAATCAAAGTTGTAGATTTTGCAATAGACTACAACTTTCATGTTTTAACTTTTCCTTGAATCCAAATGCATCTAGATGAAAAAGTGGGACAAAGTTAGGAAAAAATTAGGGATTTTCATAACTTAGAAAAATTCTAAGTTATGAAAATTCTTCATTTTAAACCCTAATTTGCAATTTTGGGTTTCTTGATGAACAAGTTTCATATTTTGGCATGTTTTGATGGAAAATGAATCTTGACACTCGATTTTGACCAAAAAGTCAAAGTTTGACTTTTTAGTATACAGTAAAAAATTGATCAATTGACTGGAAAATTCATTTGTCAATCTTGTGCATTTGGGATCTTTTGAACTTGTTGAACATGTAAAGTCAATTCCATGGGGTCCTTGAGTCCATATGTGAGCTTGGTTTTCCATTGACTAGGTTAAACAGTCAAAAATTGCCTTTGTGCAGTCAAAACCCTAAAAATGACCATTTTGCCCTTTTGGTGATCTGATCAAATTTCTTGTGGAATTGTGATCCAAACTTGATCAAATGGTTTATATGGGTTCATAATGTTGATGTGGGTCAAAAATCATGAGGTTTGACTGTCAATTGACCACGGTTGACTTTTTCCCCAATACAGCTGATTTCTAGGTCAACTGTCCAATTGACTGGGCAAAGTTTGGAATCAAGACTTGAAACTTGGTATGGGTAAACTTGGGAGTCCAACATGAAGCATGAAAGTCACTTTAGGCATTTTGGGTTAAAACATCTTTATGCAAACACAAACCCTAATTTGGGTCAACAGTGCTAGGAGAAGTCTTGAGTAGAGGAAACCCTAGCTGGATCTTGAGTTCCAAGGGTCTTGTGATGAGAAAATGTTGAGGAAATGGGAGGGAAAATTTTGGGGTACAACACCAAGGAAGTGATAGAAGAATGTGGGTGCACTATTTGGGGATAACTCCCAGATATCCCATACAAATCTGACAAGTTTGATCTGAGTTTCACTTCAGGTGCTCAGAAGGTTGTACACCACGCTTGTGCTGGAGGACCACCCTTGAAGATCAGCAACCGTGAAGTCAACGCGGTAGAGGATGATGAAGATAGATACAACCTGGAGGATTGGATTTTCCCAACTATCAGTGGCGGGCTCAACAACTGGGAGGCTAGAGATTTTGTCCCAGTCACTTTTATCCCACAGTAATTTGTCTTTACATTTTGTTGGATCTGTAATATTAAAAAAATTCAGACTCTTAAAACCTTGTGTCTTACCCGAGGCACAATGGTCCATTTGTAAGGGTTATTATCTCATTTCCATATGACATCAATGAATCATGGACATTTTTGCATACAAACTTTGTGATCATTGTTTTTCTTTTTACATTTTCATTTCTTTCAAAGATAGTTATACCCTTACACACACTGACACTCACAATGCAGGTCTACATCCATTTGGGATCCCATGGGTAACGGTTCTGCTATGGCCTTTTGTGACTTTGAAAATCTAATCTACCAAGCCGAAGACGAAGGTGAGGAAGATTGTGAAGTGCCAGGGGAACTAGCAAGGTTACTGCAACAAGAAGAGAGAACCATTCATCCCCACGAGGAGCCAGTGGATACAATCAACCTAGGTACCGAAGAAGACAAAAGGGAAGTCAAGGTGGGTGCCAATATGGAACCCAATGTCAAGGAGCGTCTGATTTAGTTGCTACACGAGTATGTTGAGGTCTTTGCCTTGTCGTATGAAGACATGCTAGGACTTGATGCAGATATTGTGGTACATCGTCTACCTACAAAAGAGGATTGCCCACCAGTAAAACAAAAGGTTCATCGAATGCGACCAGATATGTCAGAGAAGATTAAAGTAGAAGTCATGAAATAATTCAATGTTGGATTCTTGGCTGTCACCTCCTATCCGCAATGGGTTGCCAATGTTGTTCACGTTCCCAAAAAGGATGGCAAGGTACGAATGTGCGTGGACTATCGAGATTTGAATAGGGCAAGCCCTAAGGATGATTTCCCACTTCCCCACATTGATATTCTAGTTGACAATACGGCACAGCACAAAGTGTTTTCCTTCATGGACAGTTTCTCAGGTTATAACCAAATCAAAATGGCGCCTGAGGACAAGATGAAGACAACCTTTATCATACAATGGGGCATATTCTGCTACAAGGTTATGCCATTCGGACTGAAGAATGCTAGGGTAACCTATCAGCGTGCCATGGTAACCCTATTTCACGACATGATACATCACGAAATAGAGGTCTATATGGACGACATGATAGCTAGATCTCAAACAGAGGAAGAGCATCTTGATCATTTACAGAAACTGTTCGAGAGGCTAAAGAAATACAAGCTGAGGTTGAACCCAAATAAATTCACATTTAGGTTCAAGAGATGCCTGCTCCTCGCACTGAAAAGGAAGTCAGAGGTTTCTTGGGACGTTTAAACTACATTGCCAGATTTATTTCTCACCTGACAGCTAATTGTGAACCAATCTTCAAACTACTGAAGAAAGATCAAGTAGTCAAGTGGAATGATGAGTGCCAAATTTCTTTTGACAAAATCAAAGAGTACCTACAAGAGCCTCCTGTGTTGATGCCACCGGTCGAGGGAAGGCCATTAATCATGTATCTGACTGTTTTGGAAAATTCAATGGGGTGTGTGCTGGGGCAGCATGACGAGTCTAGCCGAAAAGAGCACGCTATTTATTACCTGAGCAAAAAGTTTATCGACTATGAAACAAGATATTCACTGCTCGAGAAAACTTTCTGCGCTCTGGAATGGGCTGCTCGTCGGCTAAGACAGTATATGCTGACCCATACTACCTTGTTGATATCTAAAATGGATCCAATAAAATACATCTTTTAGAAACCTTCTCTCTCTAGGAGAATAGCGAGATGGCAGATGATCTTGACGGAATATGACATACAGTATACTACCCAAAAGGCAATAAAGGGAAGTGTACTAGCTGATCACCTTGCTCACCAAGTTGTGGAAGACTACTCGTCCATGAAGTTCAAATTTCCAGACGAAGACATCATGATGGTAAACAATTGTGAAGAATTCAGGCCATATGACGGAACTGAACAAGTATCCCAATGGACCCTGGTTTTTTATGGGGCATCTAACGCGCTCGGTAATGGTATTAGTGATGTACTCATATCTCCTTAAGGATTTCATACTCCCTTTACGGAAAGACTCTGCTTCAATTGTACAAATAACATGGCGGAATACGAAGCGTGCATCTTTGGTCTCAAAGCTACCATAGACTTGGGGATCAAATCTTTGAATGTATTCGGAGATTCAGCTTTAGTTATCATACAAATCAAAGGGGAGTGGGACAACAAACACCCTAACCTTATCCCTTACAAAGAACATGTTTTGACATTACTCCCATATTTTGAAAAGATTACCTTCGAGCATTTCCTGCGAGAAGAAAATCATCTAGCAGACGCACTAGCCACAATGCCATCTATGTTTAAACCTAAATGGGATAACGAGACTCCCCAGATCACCATTGAACAAAGGGATGAACTAGAACACTATCACGAGATTAATACTAAAGAAGTAGTGGACTAGCCTTGGTTTCACGAAGTCAAGAGGTATCTCGAAACCGAAGAATATCCAGAAGGAGCTTCAGTAAATGATAAGAAGTTCTTAAGGATATTCTCTGATAAATTCTTCCTTAGTAATGGTATTCTTTACAAACGCAACCATGACTCTGTGTTACTTCGGTGCATGGACAAGGTTGAAGCTGAAAGGATCATGGTTGAGTTACATGAAGGAACTTTTGGCACCCATTCCAGTGGGCATACGATGGCAAAGAAAATCCTACGGGCAGGCTATTACTGGTCTACCATGGAAACAGATTGCTATCAACACTCTCGAATGTGCCATAAGTGTCAGATTTGTGCTGACAAAGTGAACATACCTCCAGTTCCTCTGAATGTCTTGACGGCTCCTTGGCCCTTTGCTATGTGGGGGATTGATATGATTGGGGAAATCAAGCCAACAGCCTCCAATGGACACCGCTTCATCTTAGTGGCCATTGACTATTTTACAAAGTGGGTGGAGGCAGCTTCTTTCACTTCCGTTACCAAGAATGTTGTCGCTCGGTTCATCAAGAAATATCTCATATGTCGTTATGGTATCCCGGAGAGGATCATTACAGACAATAGTACAAATCTGAATAATACTATGATCACC
Source organism: Vicia faba (assembly GCA_948472305.1). Classification (NCBI taxonomy): domain Eukaryota; kingdom Viridiplantae; phylum Streptophyta; class Magnoliopsida; order Fabales; family Fabaceae; genus Vicia; species Vicia faba. The sequence continues at coordinate 1,425,499,462 of OX451739.1, forward strand.
ACCCTGTGCGAGCAATTCAAGATCCAGCATCACAATTCTTCCCCTTACCGGCCAAAGATGAATGGTGTTGTCGAAGCCGCAAATAAGAACATTAAAAAGATCATACAGAAAATGACAGTCACATACAAAGACTGGCATGAGATGCTACCGTTTGCTCTCCATGGATATCGTACCACAAATCGCACATCAAGCGAGGCAACACCTTATTCTTTTGTATACGCCATGGAGGCTGTCTTGCCTATTGAGGTCCAGATCCCCTCTCTAAGAATTATGAAAGATGCAGGGTTGAATGAAGACGATTGGATCCAGACTCGACTTGATCAACTAAACTTGATTGATGAGAAAAGGCTTACTTCTGTCTGCCATGGTCAAATGTATCAAAAACGGATGATCAAGGCTTTCAACAAAAAGGTCAGTCGGAAAGCGTATCAAGTCGGGGATTTGGTGATCAAACGTATCATATTTCCACAAGGTGACCCCTGGGGAAAATGGACTCCTACATACGAAGTACCATTTGTATTCAAAAACATATTCTCTGGTGGAGCAATGATCTTGACCACTATGGATGGTGACGACCTACCGCACCCTGTAAACGCATACATAGTCAAAAGATACTACGCATAAGAGACCCGCTAGGTTGACACACCTAGGCAAAACAAGGGCATCCCGGTGAACCAAAAAGGTTCGGGAAAAAATTAGGGATAAAACAAAAAACAAATTGTACACCCGACAAGATGAAAACCCGAAAGGGCAGCTTGGGCAAAAAAGGGTATCCCGGTGGACTCAAAACCCGAAAGGGCGGTCCAGGAAAAAGTTAGGGAATTAAAGCGTATGACTATGTCCCGTTGGATCACCTTACGGACAACCTTTGGCTTCAACTGACAAACTCAGAGGTTCTGATCAATTCAATCATCTTCAGACGAGGCAACAAATATACAAGATGCTCGGAGATACGAAGGCTATAGCAGAATGGGACCCCCATGGGATTATTTCACATAGCTATCTTTTCTTCGTATCAAAATTTTCATTTTTTACGACAGCATTCTCTTACTAGAATGTTTGTCTCATTGTACAAAGATACTTACTCAAAGTCAATACAAAGATATCCCTTTGAAAGTACAAAACTATCTATTTTTCTTTACTCTTGTGCTTTGTTTACAAAAACGTCCAATGATTCATTTTTGAACATATGCATTTGAACATAATTACTGTTTACAAATGAACAAAATAAAAATAGAATCATTGATGGCTTTAAGAGATAGGGAAATCTCTCTAAGTTATTTCCATAAAATCCCCCGCAGTGTGCAGTTTAATCCCCAGCAGAACAGAGCTTCCAGTTATCAATCCCCGGTAGAAGTCGTCAAATTTCTCAGGATTCCCCAAGCAGGATTTTTCAAGTAGTACATGGCATGAAGACTTACATCTCCTCAACAGTGGTCAGGTATTTATTTTTCCCATTCCAACAGTAGTGTAGCAGATTAGCTCACATACGCATACATCGCATCCATATATCATAAACATTGATAACGCGAATGCATCATACCATGCATTGCATACAACATGACTTTACATTTTGGCTAACATTTTACCCTTTTCAGGATAAGGTTAACAACTACCATTAACAATGTTCAAAGTCTTCAGATACAATTCAGATACGCTCCAGACACGGATGCCATTCTGATACTCATTTAGATTCAGCCTTCAGATACAGTTCAGATACGCTCCAGGCACGGATTCCATTCTGATACTCATTCAAATTCATAATACAAATATAGTTAAAATACGCTCCAGACACGGATGCCATTCTGATACTCGTTCAATCTCAACTCTCAGATACAGTTTAGATACGCTCCAGACACGAATACCATTAAGATACTCATTCAATATCAACTCTCAGATACAGTTCAGATACACTCCAGGCACGAATGCCATTCTGATACTCATTCAGATTCAGATTACAGATACAGTTCATATACGCTTCAAACATGGATGCCATTCTCATACTCATTCAATCTCAACTCTCAGATACAATTCAGATACGCTCCAGGCACGGATGCCATTCTAATACTCATTCAGATTCAAATTACAGATACAGTTCAGATATGCTCCAGACACATATGCCATTCAGATACTCATTCAATCTCAACTCTCAGATACAGTTCAGATACGCTCCAGGCATGGATTCCATTCTGATACTCATTCAAATTCAGATTACAGATACAATTCAGATACGCTCCAGACACGGATGCCATTCTGATACTTAATCAATCTCAACTCTCAGATACAGTTTAGATACGCTCCAGGCACGGATTCCATTCTGATACTCATTTAGATTCAGATTACAGATACAGTTCAAATACGCTCCAGACACGGATGCCATTCTGATACTCATTCAATCTCAACTCTCAGATACAATTCAGATACAATTCAGATACGCTCCAGGCACGGATGCCAATATGATACTCATTCAGATTCATATTACAGATATGGTTCATATACGCTCTAGACACGGATGCCATTTTGATACTCATTCAGTCTCAACTCTCAAATACAGTTCATATACGCTCCAGACACGGACGCCATTCTGATACTCATTCTTTCAGCCTACAAATTACAATTCAGCAATCATTTTGGATGGCATCTACAAAACCCATCTCTGACAACTTTCTATCATCTCTCCAAATGGCATCTTTAAGCCCATTCCCTCTACCATCACATTACCGAGTGCAAATTTTTAGGCACTCTAGTGTCTAATCATCTTCCACCTTCGAGTCACGAATGGAAAAACTCGCCAATCTAACTCTTCAGGCTTAAGAAGATTGAACAGGGGAAGCTGTTGTACCCCAACATTTTCCCTCTCACTTATCAATAATTTGCTCACGAGATCTCCTTGGACTTAAGACTGCACTAGGGTTTGATCAGCTCAATACCCCTCCTTAAGCACTAATGACCAAAATTAGGATTTGAGTTTGCACAAGGATTTTTGAACTTCCAATGCCCCATATGAATTTCATGGATCATTATGGACCCCCAAGATTACTCATGTCAAGTTTCAAGCCTTGGATCACATTTTTATCAGTCAATTAAGCAGTTGACCTAAAAAATCAGTCGTATTGGGGAAAAAGTCAATCATGGCCAATTTACAGTCAAACTTCATAATTTTTTGTCCACATCAACATTATAAACTCATATGTATCATTTGATCAAGTTTGGACCACAACTCCTCAAGAAATTTGATCAAATCCCCAAAAGGGCAAAAAGGTCAAAATTAGGGTTTTGATTGGGATAGGGAAATCTCTGATTTTTTACCTAGCAAATGGTCAATTGGTTTAAGGCATGATCTCAAGAGTCAATTTGCATCATTTTTACATAATGACATGATTCAAAACATTGCAAGTCCATTGGATTGACAGATGAATTTTTCAGTCAACTGATCAAAAGTCAATTGTATACTGAAAAGTCAAACTTTGACTTTTTGGTCAAATTCAAGTGCCAAAGATAATAATTCATCAAAACATGTCAAAATATGAAACTTATTCATCAAGAAATCGAAAAGTCAAGATTTCATTTTGAAAAGTCAAAATTTCTAAACTTAGAATTTTTGTGTTGGAAATTTCATATCTTTTCACAAATTTGAACAAAATTTTCACCATGTTGCAAGATGATTCAAAAGAAACTTCCAACATGAAAGTTGTATATCTCCATGAAATCTACAACTCTGATTTACACAACTCCTTCCAAAAGTGCTTGGATCTCAAGTTATAATTTTATGAACATGTGGTCATGAAACTAAACACTTAATGAAATTTTGCCCTAGTTTGTTCAGGATTTTAACCCAACTTCATGGCAATTTTTCATATAGTTCCAACTGGGATATTAAAAAGCAATTCAAATATGGGTTGCAGATCACATTGCAAGCTTTCCAAAATGTCCAAAAACTCCTTGAGATCATTCTTGAGTAGGGAGAATCGAAGAGATGAAGTTAGGGTTTTATCACTTGAATTACAAGTCATTTTTGATGAACACATGAACCAAATCCACGCTAGACTGCATAATCTTTAATTTTCAGGCCTCAAACTTGTTTGTCACTCCATAATTAAATGTTTACATAGCTCTTAGGGCTTTGATCCAAGCAATTGAGCTATTATCCAAGTTACATTTCCATTAATGGCACAAAGTTAACATTGCCATTCTTGTAAAGCAAGATTTTTGCATAAAGTTCATTCTTGAGCCTCTAACTTGTTCCCTCTGATCACACTCCATCCACAAAGTCAGAAGCAAACTTGTTTAAATCATAACCACTCTACCTTAGCAAGTACACAAGGCTTTGAAACTTGAATTTCTCAAAAATCACATGCTATGCATAAACTTGTGATTTTGAATTCTGATCAACAAGAAGTCTCCAAACTTGTTTCTTATAAATAGATTTACTATTTGTGAGCTAAAGGACGAGCTTAAGCACCCTGAAATACACCAAAACTCTCTCAAATCAGAAATTGCCCAAAAACTCCATTGTTGCACAGTTTCTGACCTTGAACATCAAACTCACATTTCCCTCGTGCGTTTCTTGGCCTTTTAGTTTCTAAAGCTTCCTTACATCAAGTGTAACCTATCTCTGTCCCTTTTTCACTACTGTAACATCATTTACCATATCCTCTATAACCAAAAACAGAGTATTGCACATTGATTTTCCATGTCATTCCAGCCACTCTCGACTCAAGCAAACCATTACATTAGCTTCCTGGGAACTTAAGGAAGTTAACCTGATCATTGCAGCACTTTGAAACAAGCTCAAACTCAAAACACGATTTCCAGTTTTGAGGTAAGTTTTCTCAACTTGGAACTTTTCATACAGGCATCATCAATTGTTTATTTGCGAACAAAGCATGTAGATATCATTGCCCTGGAGCTAACCATGTCCATAGTTTCCATTAATTTTGCTTGAGCTTAGAGAATTTTGAAACTGAAATTTCTGAGATTTTTAGGGTTCAGATTAGGGCCATTAAAATTCATGCTCATCTTTGATCTATAGTTTTAATGCTTTACATTTCATAAACCGTGAGAAAATTTGCTACAAGTTTCATGTTTACAGTTTTCATTTTTGATGAGAAATGAGCAAGTTACAGTTGGTCTGGCTGGAGGTTGATGATGAAGTCTTCAGGACACGTTTTCCCTTGTATATTTATTGTTTTGCTTATGTTAACGGATGTATAGCCACCCCAATGATAGAAGCGCGCGCTTGTAACCTATGGGACCTGGGTTCGAGCCCCAGTGGTACCCTTTTCATTTTTCACATTTTCACTTTTCTGATGTTTGGCTTTTTGGCAGGCGCTGGGCCTCTTTGGGCCTGGCTTGTTTTTGTTTTTGCTAATCAACCTCCCTACAGGCTATTGGCACCCCTGGCCCAAGATTTTTTATTTTCTTTTTTATTTTCATTTTTATTTTCTTAAATATATTTTCTAAATACTGAAAAAATCATAAAATACAAAAAAATGATAGATTTATATTTTGACTTAGTTTATTTTATTTTTCTCACAAAAAAATATTTTCGTTAGCTATACTTTATTTATTTATTTACTTATTATCTTGTAAATATAATTAAAATTAGGTTATTAGTTATTTTCTTTCATACTAATTTAAATATATTATTTTTTATATAAAAAAGACTAAAAATATTTTATAATACTATAATTTACTTTAAGACAAAAATACCAAAAAAATATCTTTCTTAAATTTATTTTCTTTTAATCAATTAATAGAACTAGGGTTTTATTTAAATCTTTTCTTAATAAATTTAAGTTTAATTAATTATATTCTTTAATTAATTAAGTTAAAACAATTTACCTTTTTCTCATGAGAACCAAATAAAATATTCATTTACTTTACATTTCACATTTTTGTACATTTATTGATTTTTGTACATTATTTCAATTCTTGTACAAATTCAATTTGGTTGTAATAGATTAATTAGGTTTATATTTTTGCAAATCCCCATTTGTAAATTTGTATACCCCCTCCCTTAAATGATGTAATAGCGTAGTAATTTTAAATTCCGCAAATTATCGCTTTATATACAAAATGCTAGTAATTAGGGTTTGTATGTGAAGACTAAAGCCAATCAATTAGAAAACCCTAATTCAAGACAAAAACAAGCATCAAAATCAATCCACTTGCACACAAGCACCCCTAGGGTTATTCCACTAGGTTTCCTTATACAAAATAGCCATATTACGCATGTAAGGTATCTTAGTAAAAACAAGCAAAATACAAGATCATAGTCCCTTGATGACGCTATCTAAGTTGCCTTTCAAATGATCTTAGTCCCTAAAAGAGAATTCTAAGATACCTTACAACACTGCTAATCATGGTTATACGATGACCCACGCTCGTCCCGTTTACATCCAAAGATAGGGTTACTTACCAAATCAATGGTAAGCTAACAATGTCAAAGGAAAAGGAAAATGAATAAAAAAGACTTTTGAGTAGGTAGAATGCTCCTAATTACTTGCTCAATTTCAAACAAACATCCTTGCTATTTTCAAAACAAACACCTACACTTTCAAAACATCTTACAAACTTGAAAACATTTTCAAAAGATCAACATCTTTGTATACATTCTCACGAACGAGAATCATTACAAAAGTTGCCTAAACAATTGCCTCTTTACCAAATACTCTCAAAAAACCACACAAAGCATAATTTCAAACAAAAGCAAGTGATCTAGAAAATAACTAAGAGCCCATGGAAAACCATGGATGAAAATGGTTCTAATACCTTCCCTTTTAATAATCTACCCCCCGAACTCAAGAAATAATCTCAAAGGTCTTTCCTATGCTTTTTCACCTTTCCTTTTCGATAAAAGAAAAGTCGGTGGTGACTCTTGCTAACTACAACATTTGCGACCAAACGCAAAACAACCTAGTCAGTTCTCCCACCGCATCACAGCAGTAAACGAGCCTCGTCCAGCCATGAAGCCTAAACCTTTCTTGTTCTTCTATTTGGGTAGATTTAACACTCTGCCCAGCCTTTATGATGACCAGACTCAATGCTTATCGGTAAGATGCCATAGAGTCATCTGGCTTCTTAACCTCTTGACAAGGGGTTCTAACAACCTGTACGGTTTCAAATGATTGACACAGAGTCTCATGTATCTCACCCTCAATTTCAACATAATGCAAGGTACTCAGATGAATGAAAATATAGTCCTCTTCACCACAAATGGTGACCATTTTCCAATTAACTAGGAATTTCAATTTCTGATGCAAAGCATAAGTGACAGTATCGGCCCCATGGATCCACGGGCGCCCTAGAAAACAGCAGTAAGAAGGATTGATATCCATCGGAAAATCAATTTCACCAAACACGACTATCTTTGAACCGTCAGACGCCTTAACCACCAGATCGATGGGCCTCAGCACAAGCCCATCATAATCCAACTTCATGAGAGCGGATTTTGGCAGAACATTAAGGGATGATCCCATGTCAACCAGCACACATGATAAGGTAGTCCTTGCAATCTCGATTGATATGTGCAGCGCCTTATTATGCTTCCTCTCCTCAGGAGGTAAATCAAAATATATGAAACCAGCCCATTACTCGCAGAGATGCTAGCCATTATTCCTTCAAATTGGTTCACTGAAATTTCCTGAGGAACAAAAGAAGTCCCCAATAGCATCATTAGTGCATTTCTGTGAGATTCAGAATCCTGGAGCAAAGCAAGAATCAAGATCTTCGAAGGCTTCTGACTCAATTGATCAATAATTTTATAGTCCCTCTTCTTTATGTATCTCATAAATTTTATGACATCCTTAGCCATCTCGGCATCCAAGGTCGGAACTGGAGGATTTTTCCCCGGTTTCTCACCATTAACTATGATATTCTTGCCTTTAACCTTAGCTAAGGCATTTGCACTAATTTCTGGTTATTCAGGTGGAGAGAAAATCTGACCACTTCGGGTAATCCTGCTTTCACTAATAATGTCATGAACTTCAGGCTTATCTTCCTCAGATTTATTAACTCAGCACAAGACATAGGAAGTGAATCAAACTTCTGCGGTGGTTTTCTTTGCCTCTATTGATTATCCCTTCTTGATGCATAAGCTTGTTCATGAGGTGCAGCAGTCAGAATGGTTACGACAGTAATCAGATGATCTAACCCTTAATATCTACCTTTTCCTTTTAGTGCATGCAGTGCACTAGCTTCACTTTCTTTCTTCTTCTGGAAACCTCCAAAAGACTTTTGGGTGTTACCAGCATTAGTTCCAGAGACTTCCTGAATCTTTCCCTGCTTGATTCCAATTTCAATCATTTCCCCATATGTCACCATTTTGGAAAATGTATCGGAAGTACTACAACTTGTATATACTGCCCTTGCAGGTTGCTGGAGAACATATCTACCATTTCTCGTTCCATCATAGGCTGTTGGACCCTAACCGCCATTTCACGCCACCTCTGAGCGTATTCCTTAAAGAACTCATTCTGCTTATGTGATAAATTCTGCAATTAAGTTCTTGTAGGCGCCATGTCAGAGTTTTATCGTTAATGTTGGATGACAGCTTCAACTAGCTCTCTCCATGTACTGATATGGGTGCTATCAAGTTGCATATATCATTCTAACGGTCCACCAGTCAAACTGTCCTGAAAGAAGTGTATGAGAAGCTTCTCGTCGTTAGAGTATGCTTACATCCTCCTATAGTAAGACTTCACATATGTCCCAAGACAGGAGGTGCCTTTGTACTTCACAAAGTCCGACACTTTAAACTTTGGAGAAATCTTCACTCCAGGGACTAAGCCCAAATCATACATATCAAGGCCCATGGAGTCTTGATTCTCAAACATTCTCATACGCTCCTCGAGCATACGTAGTTTTTTGTCTGCTTCTGTAGGTTCTTCAACATTATACATCTAGTCCTCACATTTATCATCCACAAGATGTTGAACAGGTATGCTTAGAGGTCTTGACTGAACAAAAGGCTGCTAGTTGTTCTGGAGAGTACGAGTGGGTGGAGGTAGATTATTTCTCACAACTTGGACCAAAGGAACACCTTGATTATTACCAGCAGGATTACGAAGGTTCACAGTAGGACCGTTCTAATTCAAACTAGCATTTTCATTCAGTTTTGACCACCTGGGTTACCATTCCGAGTCGCACCCCCTGGATTACCATTAAGAGTTGGACAACCTGGCTTGCTAATTTGATTCTGACCGCCTGGATTACCATTTAGATTATTAACAACGACCCCTTGAGGATTGACGATCAGAGTCTCACTCCCATTATTTGCACTTGCAGTGGGCCCCACAATCAAGGCTCTCATTTCTTTTTGCTGATGGGCCATATTTTGGATAATCTCCATAAGCTATTTGACTCGAGTGTCCATCTTGACACCCATAACAGCAACGTCGGCTTGGATCTATTCCATTTGTCTTCTGGAGTTACATCGAGTGTTATAATAGTGAGATTTTGTAGTAGCAATATTCTGAAAAGAAAACCCAAATCAGAAATAAGAAAACATGCTGGAACCACCTGTCATGATATGATATGAATGAATGCATGGTTATGCATGAAATGTTTTATCATTTTTAGGGTGTTCAAGAATTTTGTCAATTATCAAAAATAACAAACTACATGATAAGAGATAAACAAATAATCACGAGTGCAAAATAATGGCAATAACTGCTTTCATTCATAAAACCTCAAGGCAACTGAGTTCATATAAGACAAACAGTCATAATACGATAAAGAAGATAAAACCCCGACCAACAAGCCTGGTGGTGGTTTTTATAGCAAAATGAAACAATAATCAAACATTCAACTTTGATTAGCTTGAAAATATCATTGTCTTCCCATATGGATCTCGAGTTTTACAATCTCCTCCATGGCATGTACCCGTTGAGTACCACGCCCCTTGAGTCGGGCATGTGCTTTGAGTCTCTGGTTGCTTTCTTCTTTCAACTAGGTGTCTTTGTCTAGAAGTTTCTTCTCCAAAACTTTGACTCTGGCTTCGTACCTATTTTCTAATTCAGCCTTGGACCCTCTGTGGATGTCACAGTCTCGGAAACCCTGCTTGTACTTCTTCTCGATCGCAATAATAATTATTTTGTGATTATCAATAAAAATAAAATCGTCTTCAGCTCTGGATCTTTTGTTAGAAGTACTTAGCTCTTCATGCTCTTTGAGCTTGCGGGCTAAATCCTTCTTCTCTTCCCTTAATAAGTATAGCTCCATATATTTGGAAACCATGTCGATGCGAAGATACTGATTCTTACTTTGCACTTGGTAGAAGCGCTCTTTAGGCACAGCATGCTGCAACTTGCCAGGCTGCGGGTACAAAGGATCTTCCTTTGCAAATGGTAACTGAAGTGTTCTCGCTCTCTCTTCGACCCAATCAACATAGGTTCCATAGGTCATCACCTCTTTCGGTCCGAAGAAGTCTTTCCCTTTTTTGAATATTTTAGCCCAAGCAATCACTACCCTCTACAGCATCTCAGGATCTTCCCCCTTTTTGCAAAACACAGACTTGTGGATTTCGCAGCTTTTAGGTGTAATTCGCATGGCATACCCTAGCTGGCGTAGGGCAAGAACATGGTTATATTTGATCATCCCATGCGTCCCCATGAGTGGGACGTTGGAGAAACCCCCACAATGGGTAATCATCACAGCACTATCAAGTCGATGTATGTACCAAGTTATATCAAAGGAAGTAAGAGCCATAAGTTCCATTGCCTATGTGCGGGTACTCTGCACCTCCACGAACGGTCGTTTGGTCGACAACTGATACATGAGCCATTTATAGAGCAATGGAACACAACAAACCAACACTTCCTTCTTACCATTCCTGGAATGAATAACAAAGTAAGTGTTGGCCAAGATAGTAGGTACCGGATTCAGATTCATGAACACATAGATGGCAGCCAAATCTACCAACTTCTCAACATCACGGAAAATAAAGAGGCCATAAATAAAAACCACTAGCAGTGTGTTGAATGTGACCCAAAAACCATTGTTTGTACCTCTCTTCCTCCAATTACTTTTCACATCGCTCAAGCTCAAATAAAGTGCCTTAGTGATAGCTTCATAATCGGGCTCCTCTGGAATGTGAGAAAAAGGAATGTGATTGGTGATTTTGATCCCCAAGATATAGGAATACTCCTCAAGAGTCGGAGCCAACTGATAGTCCTGGAATTGGAAACATCGCAGCTCTGGATCATAGAATTGCAACAAAGTTTGAAGGGATCTGTCATCCACCTGAGCATCCAATAGAGGAAAAATATCCCCATATTGTTTGCTGAAAACTTGCGAATTTGGATAAACCACCGACTTACTCAACTCCTTCAAACGAGGCCAACTGCTAGTGCCAAAATTGTATCCGAAAATGTCGTTGGTGTCTCTCTTGATGACATCATGATTGTTTTCCATTTCTGATACTGATGACCACTTTGAAACACCATGGAAATGAAATGTAAATGCATGTTAACTTTTTTAACATATACACTTTTTTTACATTTCTTTTGTAAAAATAAATATGTCATGATGCAAGGATAAGAACACATGGAATCAAGGTTTCCATAACACTGATAATTTGTTGTACTGTTTCTGAAGATGACGAGAACTCCAAGATCAACAGTTTGGAACATAAACAACTGAAAACTAAGTCATCAACAAAAATTGGTTACCATCAGAACAAATAGTCACCGTCAGAACAAATAGTCACCATCAGGACACATAGTCAACATCTATACCTGTAAAGATTATTCCCTCCCCACTCACGGGTAAAGACTAGGTCAAGGTAAGGTCAATTGTGACTCAAAATCACAGGTTCTCCTGAAAGCACTATCATCAAGCCACAAATGTGGATGACAATAACACCCCCATTTGAACCTCATCTGAGCGTAGACGACATAACCTCGCTAGTAGGACCTTCGTCCAATAGCCTTCATGCTCTATTATATTCCTAGATTTCCTAGATAATGCACTCTGGCCTGGGTACTAGGCCTTTTACCTCAATAGTAACACCCACCCAATATGGAAACACAGAATCCAACACAACAGATAACCAGTATGAAAAGCGATAAAATACAATGCAAATATATGCTCAAACATATACAAATGAATAGGCTATAAAACATAAAGATAAACACCAAAAGAAAAGAAAGCAAGAGCTAGGACTGACTGCGGGATGGACCAACATTTTGTCAACCTGTCCCGAGTGAAGTCACCAGCTTAAACAACTGGCGAAACAAATCATCGAGATGAAATCAATGAAGTCACCATCGAGCATTTTTATCCCACGGGAAGGGAAAGGTGAACATGGAGTAAACTTGAGAAGTGTGAAATCACAATCATATGGATGATAGATACGAGTAAGGGAGTCAATTACGTAAGGGGAAGGTATTAGCACCCCTCACGTCTGTGGTACTCCACGGGATCCACTCTTGTTATTCTAATCAAATGGTGTGTTCTAATCTAAAGCATACGAGATAAAATAAAAATGCAAAGAGGGAATGCATGCAAAAGAAAACACAGGAAAAATAAGGAAATATTTACTAAGTTTCACGCGCCTGGGCCCCATGACCAAATGCCTACATATCCCTTTTAAGGAATCAGAGCATTGTAGTTCAGCTCAAAAGTTTTTGTTTGCTTTGTGTTTTTTATGGATAATGTTTCATTCCAATCCTTATAGTTAGGGTTGCAATTCGTGATTGGCTTTGCAACTCGTAAAGAGACTCATGCTCGTCCCCTTGCACACTTAGCATTTCCAAGTTATTTGAATTTAAAACAACACATCTGTGATCGGTGGAAATAGAACTGATTGTTTTGAAATGCTGGTTCGCGAAATGTCGCGGTAAGCAAGAGTCGCCACCGTCTTTTATTTTCTCCAACAAGGAAAGGACAAAAGCACAACAAAATTCCTTTTCGAGATGTTTCTCGGGTTCGGGAGATAGATTATAGAAAGGGAAGGTGTTAGCACCCTTTCTATCCGTGGTTATCCACGGGCTCTTAGGTACTTGCTCACTATGTTTTCAAAAAATGTTTGCTTTTCGTGTGTTTGTGGGTTTTGAAAAAGTTTGTTTTGAAAACTTCATTTTAACTCTTGTATCAGTCCTCAAGAGTGTCATGAAGTGTTTATTTGAAAAAAAACTTTTTCAAAACCCACAAACACAAGAAAAGCAAACATTTTTTGAAAACATAATGAGCAAGTACCTAAGAGCCCGTGGATAACCACGGATAGAAAGGGTGCTTACACCTTCCCTTTCTATAATCTATCTCCCGAACCCGAGAAACATCTCGAAAAGGAATTTTGCTGTGCTTTTGTCCTTTCCTTGTTGGAGAAAATAAAAGAAGGTGGCGACTCTTGCTTACCGCGATATTTCGCGAACCAGCATTTCAAAACAGTCAGTTCTATTTCCACCGATCACAGAACTGGCGACTCTGCTGGGGATACCCAAATCCTCTTTAAGGATGATAGCAGACTAACTCTGCTTGGGGAGAGTGCTGCTGACTTGTTGGGGATACTGTGCCTTTTTAGGGCTGATTGGAGACCAACTCTGCTTGGGAAGAGTATGGCTGAATCTTGTCTTACTCTGCAGGGAGTGAAGGTATCTTGGTTATATTCTTCAGCTGAACTTACCTTGGTACCTCGGTGGACAGAGAAACTAGATCGCTTAGACAACTCATTATTGCCCCTGTTTCTGATGTCACCTGTAATTGGTCTTTTGTTTCGTATGCAAATATTTATGAACAGCAATTAATGTCAAATGCATATATCAAAAATGAACATTGGACGTTCTTTGCAAAACAAAACAGATAAAGGAAAAACAATTGGCAATTTGTCTGAAAAAGATGAATTTGTATTGATTTTGAAATTTGCCTGTAAATAGGCGTTTTTTGTACAAGAGGCTGACGTCCTAGTAAGAGAACTCCGCCGAACAACATAGAGTTTATACAATTTTGTGAAAAGAAAACAAAATAGCTATGTGAAAAGTCCCACTGGGTTCCAACTCTGCTATCGTCTTTATGTCTTCAAGCGTCTCATCACTTTGCTGCTTAGTTGGAGATGAAGTTGACTGATTGGTGCCGTCTGAGCCTGATAGTTGATACTGAGGTCTGGATGTAAGGTGATCCAATGAGACATAGTATTACGCTTATCCCTAACTTTTGCCTGGACCGCCCTTTCGGGTTTTCAGTCCACCGGGATACCCATTTTTGCCCAAGCCGCCTTTTCAGGTTTTCGACTTGCCGGGTGTACAGATTTTTTCATTTCATCCCTTATTTTTGCCCGAACCCTTTTGGTTCGCCGGGAAGCCCTTATTTTTGCCTAGGTGTGTCAACCTAGCGGGTCTTTGATTCATGCGTAGTATCTTTTTACTATGTCTGCATTGGCGAGGTGAGGAAGTTCGTCACCATCCATGGTGGTTAGAATCATCGCACCTCCTGAGAAGATGTTCTTAACCACAAATGGCCCTTCGTATGTAGGGGTCCATTTTCCCCTGGGATCACCTTGAGGTAGGATGATGCGCTTGATTACCAGGTCCCCAACTTGATACTCTTGTCGTCTGACTTTCTTGTTAAAAGCCTTGATCATCCGTTTTTGGTACGTCTGACCATGACAAATAGCAGTAAGTCTCTTTTCATCGATTAGGTTTAATTGATCATGCCGAGTCTGGATCCAGTCATCTTCACTCAAACCTGCATCCTTCATGATCCGGAGAGAGAGTATCTGAACTTCAATGGGTAGGACTGCATCCATGTCATAGACCAAGGAAAAGGGTGTTGCCCCTGTTGACGTCCGTGCTGAGGTACGGTACCCATGAAGAGCAAACGATAACTTTTCGTGCCAATCTTTGTACGTCACTGTCATCTTCTGCACAATCTTCTTGATATTCTTATTAGCTATTTCTACAGCCCCATTCATCTTCGGCCGGTAGGGAGAAGAGTTGTGGTGTTGTATCTTGAATTGCTCGCAGAGCTCAGTGATCATCTTGTTATTAAGATTGGTACCATTATCCGTAATGATCCTCTCAGGTACACCGTAGCGATAGATCAGGTTGTGCCGAATGAACCGTGCCACGACATTCTTGGTTACGGTGGCAAAGGAAGCTGCTTCGACCCACTTCGTAAAGTAATCAATCGCTACCAGGATGAAGCGGTGCCCGTTGGATGCCGTAGGTCTGATCTCGCCGATCATATCAATGCCCCACATTGCAAAAGGCCAAGGTGCTGTCAAGACGTTGAGAGGAACTGGAGGAATGTGCACTTTATCAGCATAGACCTGGCATTTGTGACATGTCCGAGAATGTTGATAGCAGTCGGCTTCCATTGTGGACCAGTAATATCCTGCCCGGAGGATTTTATTTGCCATGGTATGTCCACTGGAATGCGTTCCGAAGGTACCTTCATGCAGCTCTGCCATGATCCTTTCTGCTTCAGTCTTATCCACACAACGCAGTAAGGTTGAATCATGGTTTCGTTTATACAGAATGTCATTGCTGAGGAAGAACTTTGCCGCGAACCTTCTCAGAAACTTCTTGTCATTAACAGATGCACCCTCGGGGTATTCTTAAGCTTCAAGGTACCTCTTCACTTCATGATACCAAGGCTTTTCCGTTACCTCTTCGGTCTCAAGATCACAACAATGTGCAGGTTCGTCCAATTTCCAGATAATGATCCGGGGAGCCTCGTTGTCCCATTTGACTTTGAACATAGAAGACATCGTAGCTAACGCGTCTGCCAACTGATTCTCCTCTCTTGGGAAATGTTCAAAAGTTATCTCCTCGAAATGGGGAATCAACGTCAATACATACTTCTTGTAAGGAATAAGATTTGGGTGTTTTGTATCCCACTCGCCTTTGATCTGACTGATCATGAGAGCGGAATATTCGAAGACACTCAGAAACTTGATCCTTAGGTCAATTGCAGCTCGAAGACCCATGATGCAGGCTTCATACTCCGCCATGTTGTTGGTGCAGTTGAAACATAGTCGGGCGGTCAGTGGAGTATGAGTTCCTTTAGGAGAGATGATCACGGAGCCAATGCCATTACCCAAAGCGTTTGAGGCTCCGTCAAAGTGCATAGACCATCGGGATCCTTCCTCAGGTCCTTCATCCGGTCAGGTACTTCGCAATCAGTCACTACCATGATATTCTCGTCTGGAAATTCAAAGTTCATAGATTAGTAGTCGTCTGCTGCCTGATGTGCCAAATGGTCTGCCAACACACTTCCCTTGATTGATTTTTGAGTCGTGTACTGGATGTCATATTCATTCAAGATCATCTGCCATCTTGCTATTCTTCCGGACAAGGCAGGCTTTTCGAAGATGTACTTTATCGAATCCATTTTTGAAATCAACAGAGTAGTGTGAGTCAACATATACTGTCTCAGCCGACGAGCAGCCCATACCAAAGCGCAGCAAGTTTTCTCGAGCAGTGAGTATCGGGTCTCACAGTCGGTAAACTTTTTGCTAAGGTAATAAATAGCGTGCTCTTTTCGGCCAGACTCGTCATGCTGCCCCAGCACACACCCCATTGAGCTGTCAAGTACTGTCAAGTATAAGATTAGAGGTATCCCTTCAACCGGTGGAATAAGGATGGGTGGTTCTTGGAGATACTTTTTGATTCTTTCGAAAGCGGCCTGACATTTATCGTTCCAACGTACTACTTGATTTTTCTTCAGTAGCTTGAAGATTGGCTCACAAGTAGCAGTTAGATGTGAGATGAATCGGGCAATGTAGTTCAGCCGTCCTAGAAAGCCTCTGACTTCTTTCTCTATCTTGGGAACTGGCATCTCTTGTATGGCTTTCACCTTGGCAGGGTCCACTTGAATACCTTTGTCGCTTACGACGAAACCTAATAGTTTTCCAGATCTCACCCCAAAGGTGCATTTGTTCGGGTTCAACCTCAGCTTGTACAACTTCAACCGGTCAAACAACTTCTGCAGATGGTCAAGGTGTTCCTCCTCAGTTTGGAACCTTGCAATCATATCATCGACGTATACTTCAATCTCATGATGGATCATGTCATGAAACAAGGCAACCATGGCACGTTGGTAGGTTGCCCCAGCATTTTTCAAACCAAAAGGCATGACCTTGTAGCAAAAGGTTCCCCACTGAGTAACAAAAGTGGTCTTCTCCATGTCTTCAGGAGCCATCTTGATTTGATTATAACCTGAGAAACCGTCCATGAAGGAGAATACCTTATGCTGAGCAGTATTGTCAACCAGAACATCGATGTGAGGCAGAGGGAAGTCATCCTTAGGGCTCGCCCTGTTCAGATCCCTGTAGTCAACACACATTCGGACCTTACCATCTTTCTTTGGTACCAGAACCACATTGGCGACCCACTGAGGGTAAGAAGTCACTGCTAGAAAACCAGCATCAAATTGTTTCATGACCTCAGCTTTGATTTTCTCGGACATCTTTGGACGCATACGGCGGACCTTCTGTTTTACCGGAGGGCATTCTTCCTTGGTAGGCAGGTGATGAACCACAATGTCGGTATCAAGCCCAGGCATGTCCTCGCAAGACCAGGCAAAGATTTCCACATAGTCATGCAACATCTGAATCAACTGTTGTTTCACACTAGACTCCAGATTTGCACCAATCTTTACTTCCTTTCTGTCTGTCTCAGTACCCAGATTTACCTTTTCCACTGGCTCTTCATGCGGCTGAATGGCCCTCTCTTCCTGGAGTAGCAGTCTTGCAAGCTCACCAGGCACTTCACAATCATCTTCACCTTCGTCTTCGGCTAAGTTGATCGGATTTTCGAAGTCATAACTGGCAGTAGCAGAGTCGTTACCAGTGAGATCCAGAGTGGATTGGGACCTGTATATGTGAGTGTGTGTAAATATAGTTGTTTTGAAATATATAATAAAGAAAGACAAGGAGCGCAAGATTTGAAATGCAAAAAACGTCTAATGCTTTTATTAATGATATATGAAAATGACACACAAAAGCCCTCACAAATGAAGCCACGGTGCCCCGGGTAAGACACCGGGCCATAAAGTTTCAAATTATTGTTTGTTACAAATTCAAAACAAATGATTTCATTACTGAGTGACAAAAGTAATAGGTATGAAGTCTTTGGCAGTCCAGTTGTTCGGTCCACCGTTAGTTGTGGGGTAGATCCAGCTGTCGAATTCAGATTCCTCCACGTTGTCTTCAATAGCTATTACTCCCAGGTTGGTGATGAATACAGGACGTCTTCCAATCCTTGCCTTACGAACAGCCCTCTGAGCTTCTGCAGTGAAACCCAAACCAAACTTGTCAGTCTTCAGAGTAAAATCAGGAAGTCGGCCCCAGTTTGCATACTCACCCTTTTCAACCACGGCCCGGGCATCCTTTAAGGAAGCCATCTTTAAAGGAGAATCTTCAATCACAGCTTCTGCTGAAGCCAGTGTCTGAGGAACCTCTTCAAAGTGTTGAAATGGGGTCTCAATGAACTCCCCATCCATTTCTATGTACCGGAACAAGTTGAGGTGGCTGACCATATACTCTTCCTCCCCCTGCACTGTCATAATCTTCCCCTTGACTGGGTACTTCAGTTTCTGATGTAGTGTGGAGATCACTGCTCCAGCTTTATGGATCCATGGACGACCCAGCAAACAAGAATAGGACGGTCGGATGTCCATCACATAGAATGTTGAATCAAAGGCCTGAGAACCAGCCCTGATTGGAATATCAACTTCACCATGTACCATCCTTTTGGACCCGTCAAAGGCCCGGACAACAATGTTACTTGGCTTGAGCTCTAAACCCTCACAATCCAGCCTGTCTAGAGCTTTCTTGGGTAATACGTTCAACGAGGAACCAGTGTCAACCAGCACATGGGCAAGAGTAGTGCCCCTGCATTCAATGGAGACATGCAGGGCATCGTTATGATTCTTCCCCTTAGCAGTCAGATCGGCGTCAGAGAAACCCAAACCATTATCAGTAGTTAAGTTGGCCACACAATCGGTGAATTGATCAGCTGATGTCTCTTGTGGCACGTGGGCCGTCTTCAGGAAAGTGATCAGAGCCTTGGCATGGGCCTCTGAACACGACAACAGTGATAACATAGACATTTTTGATGGGGTGTGCCCCAGCTGCTCAACTACATTAAAATCACTCTTCTTGATAATCTTAAGGATCTCTTCCATCTCCTGCTTAGAAGCTCCGACAGTGGTTGTCTTTGGTGCCTCCGTCTGGGCAGGCATATCAGTAGCAATCCCTTTGCCCCGAGCGTCATATGACTCGGCAGCAGGGGTAGAAATAGGAGCTTGGTCAGGAGAGGAAGCAGGCACACTTGCAGGTGTGATGACAATAGGTCTCTGGATAGCTGGTGGCGCAATATCTGGTGAGAAGAGCCTGCCACTGCGAGTGACTTTAGCAGGCCCGGCGATGTTGCTGACGCCGATACTAGTATCAAACTCTTGTTTTACTCCAAGAACATAAACATCTGCCCCATAGTGCCAAGGGTCAGCTTTGTCGGATGTATAGGGGATGGGCCCCAGAACAGTGATAATGATAGGAGCAATCTTCTGAGTAGACATGATTTTGACAGGCTTCTTTGAGGGAGCCTTAGGAGAATTGTTGAAAATGGTAACAATGGACACTTCTTCAGTAGGGGTAGTAGGAACAGCAATCTTCTCGAAGAAGATCTCTTTATTATCCATCAGGCTTTGGATGCCTGACTTCAACAAAGGACAACCAGCAGGTGAAACAAAACATAGACGGCAACCTTTACTACATCCCGGAAATAAACCGGCTAGCAACAGGTTCCTCTTGACAGTCAACAACGGAGTAACAATATCATCCACAGAGGCTACGTACAAGTCTTCCTCAACAGCATTCGCTATATGCTTGGGCATGGGAGCAGTCACAACATTGGGCCTTTCGGGCGCCTCGAACTCTATCTCTTTAGCATCAATAAGGTCCTGAACCTTATTCCTCAGAGCCCAACAATCATCCGTAGTATGCCCTGGGCTATCAGAGTGATAAGCGCAGCGGGCATTGGGATTGTACTTTGGAGATGTTGTATTCACAACCTTTGGAGCTTCTTTTATAGTTACCAGATTGGTTGACAGTAGTTGCAGCAATATCTGGGACAAGGTCATACTGAGTCGAGTGAACTGCCTTTTAGGTCTCTCACCCCTTGGCTGGTTGTATTGCTGAGTAGCAGCAGCAGGCTTTGAGATTACCACCGCGTTGACATCTTGGCGGCGTTCCGGTTTATTTTGTCTCCTTGAACCATAAACAGCACTAGATTCTTTCTTGAAGGGCTTCTTTTCAGTGCTCGAGGAGGCACCCTTTTGTATCTTCCCAGACTTGATACCAGCTTCTATTCTCTCACAGGTCAAGATCAGATCTGTAAACCCAGCAGAAGAATTTCCAATCAGATGGTTGAAGAATGGACCAGACAGGGTCCCCAAGAACATATCAACGAGCTCACGGTCGGTTAGAGGTGGCTGCACCCTTCCAGCCAGGTCTCTCCACTTTTGTGCATACTCCTTAAATCCTTCACCCGTCCCTAGTGACATACCATGGAGTTGGGTACGCGTAGGAGCGAGGTCGGAATTATACTGATACTGCTTATAAAACACAGTAGCCAAGTCCTCCCAGTTACGAATGCTGGCTCTATCTAGCTGATAGAACCATTCGAGTTGAGTCCCTGAAAGACTATCCTGGAAGAAATGGATCCATAAATTCTTGTCAGCAGTGTAAGGTTGGATCTTCCTTACATATGATCTAAGATGCAGCTTAGGACAGGAAGCTCCGTCGTACTTTGCAAAAGCAGGTTCTTTGAACTTATGGGGAATCACCACCCCAAAGGATAAGCCTAGGTCCCCAAAGTCCAACCCAGGCACATGTTGGATCTCCATAGCACTTAAGCGGTCCTCCAGCTGTTTGTACCTGTCCTCAGCAGGAGGGTACTGTTCATTATTATAATCCGTCTCGTTGTCGGAGACCACGGGACTAGGAACCCTTCTCTCTTGGGGATTGTCCTTCCCTACAGAGGAAGTAGTCAGATCAACCTCATTTTGTAGTCCATTCCACAATCTGCGTCCAGTGTTGAACAGCACAGTCCTCTTCTTCTTCTTCTTCAGAATCAGAGTCTTCAACTCCTGTTGACCCTGAGCTAGGCTCATAACCAACTCCTGGAACTGGGCGTTCTGGGCCTGGAGGGCCTTGATAGCTTGTTCAGTAGTAGGTTTAGAAGTCATGATGATTGCTGAAATAAACAACGAAGAAGATAAGTGACCTGTAAAAAGGGTACCTGTTATGCATATGATGAATGGAATGCGTATGATTTATGTTTTCAAAGACAATCGGGATTCAACTTTGTAGACAAAAAGGAAACACACTTTATTAGATTCAAACTTTAAATTGTTCAAGAAATTTCCCTTAGGCGTTACAAGAATGAAAATACTGAAAAGGAAATAAAAGCTGTAAAAGAAACATCCAAAGCCCATCAGTGCTCCCATGGCCTCTTCTTCTCGGTGCGGATATAGTCATTCAGGATCCGTTCATTCTCCAATTGCTTCGCTAGCTTCTGGATTTTCTGTTCTTGTTCATTGAACCTTTCCCAATAAGAATCCCGTTCTTCTTGCAGTTGCGCCCAAGACCTCTTTAGTGTATCAATATCAGTGGGTATCTGAGGAGGGAGAACAGTTGGAGGAACCCCGTCTCTATCAGGAACTTCAAGAATAATAGGCCTGACAGCTTCGTATGGCATACCTAACTTCTGAGCACGGATGCGGACCCATCTGAAGTAGGATTCCATAGGCAGAGAGGTCTTTGGTCCCAACTCATGTGGGTCAGCTTTGTGAATTCTGTCCCAAGCCCTGATGAATCTACGACGTAGCTCGTCACTATCTACCTGAAACTCAAAACTGATGTGAGGTACCAACATCTCATGAGGTCCTGCTCTTCTGGCCCTTCCAAACTGACGGAGAGCTAAACATGGGTTATAAGAGATTCCTCCCTGAGTACCGATCAATGGAACATTAGGATATTCTCCGCAACGATCAATAACAGCCACCTCATCTAAACCTCTGAGAGTCCAAACGATGTCATTATCATTGAGAGACATTAACCTATGAGCCCAGCCCCTTCCTTCTTTGTTCTTCAGCACGAACTTAGGGAGGTGCAAAATAAACCACCTCACTAACAAAGGAGCACAACACCACAAAGTTCCCTGTCTTCGGGCAGTACGAGCATAGAGTTGTTGCAGGATATCACCCAAGAGAGTGGGTACAGGATTCCGAGAGATGAAGATCCTTATGGCATTGACATTAACAAAGGTATCAGGATTTGGAAACAAAACCAGACCATAGATTAAGAGAGCCAGAATGTCTTCGTACACCCTGAAGTCTAAGTCATTCCAGAAACTGTTAGCTTTACCAATCAGAAACTTAGCCAAAAAGCCCTTAACTCCACTTCTAGTCTCCCAGTTATCCATTACCTCTTTGTTGGTCAAAGGAAGGGCTGCAGCAATCTCCTCAAGCCTAAGAGTCTTTTCCCAACCAGTGAATGGAGTCTGTTCCAAAACAGGGATACCAAGCAAATCAGAGAATTCTTCCAGGGTAGGGACCAGCTGGAAGTCTTGAAAGGTGAAGCAATGGTATAGGGGATCATAAAACTGGGTCAGGACACTTATCAGCTGTTGGTCCCACTTTGAAGTGACTAAACCGAGAAGAGAGCCATGCCTCTGGATGAAGGAAGTAGTGTTTGGAATCCTATCAACCAATTCTTTAAGCAAATCAGGTGGGTGAACAAAGTTGAGTCGGATAGTATTCCTTCGCATGGGCATCATAATGTCCTACAAAACAGAGCAAAGGTGAA
This sequence comes from Vicia faba, assembly GCA_948472305.1. NCBI lineage: Eukaryota > Viridiplantae > Streptophyta > Magnoliopsida > Fabales > Fabaceae > Vicia > Vicia faba. The sequence goes on from OX451739.1 coordinate 1,425,522,275, forward strand.
ACCCTCTTATCTTTGAAATGGGTCAGTCCTTATGCAGGATGCATGCAATGTTATGATGGTATGATGTCATGGTAAATCACACCACAAGTATTCACAAAAGGCAAACATGGTAAGGCACACAAGTCACACAAGACAGCCCTTAGAGTTCAGGCCAGCATGAAGTTTAGGTACTACCCTCTTTCAGTTTCGTTGGTTAAGACCTGTCCTAGAAAATAGTAATCGGGTTCTAGAGGATCTCAATATCACTGACTACCCTCAATCGGTCATAACTCCAGCTTCGCAATCTTTTCTTGCGGCCGAAACCATCGTGAGAGTTTAGCCTCAATGAGTGTAGCATACTGCTACTGTTCTATGGCCAAGTTGGGTCAATTTAAGGTTCTAAGGTCGGTTGGTGCTTAATGACTCCTCAGAAGACCCATATTCTCCTCGTTCCAACACAAGGGATATCGGTATAGACCAAGGTGTCACACCAACGTAGCTACTGCTTCACCCGTGTCGGTCTACGCCGGACAGGTCCCTCACAGCTTATTGCTACCTAAAGGGTATTCCCCAGATCTGGGTTAGGATCTATGAAACTCCGATGCAAGCCCACAATATTAAAGAAAACAAAGCATTCAATTGAAAACATAAAATGATCTAATCCTAAGGTACACCTCACTTATAAGATATCCCCAGCAGAGTCGCCAGTTCTGTGATCGGTGGAAATAGAACTGACTGTTTTGAAATGTTGGTTCGCGAAATGTCGCGGTAAGCAAGAGTCGCCACCGTCTTTTATGTTCTCCAATAAGGAAAGGACAAAAGCACAGCAAAATTCCTTTTCGAGATGTTTCTCGGTTCGGGAGGTAGATTATAGAAAGGGAAGGTATTAGCACCCTTTCTATCCGTGGTTATCCACGGGCTCTTAGGTACTTGCTCACTATGTTTTCAAAAATGTTTGCTTTTCTTGTGTTCGTGGGTTTTGAAAAAGTTTGTTTGAAAACTTCTAGGTAACTCTTGTATCAGTCCTCAAGAGTGTATGAAGTATTTATTTGAAAACTTTTGTCAGAAAAGTGTAAGTGCGAAAAGTATTTTTGTTTTTGAAAGAGCAAGTACCCAGGAGAAATCTACCTACTCTAAAGAAATTAAGCTGTGTAAATGTCCTTTAGACAGTACTATCCCATTATTGAGAAGTAGGTAGCACCGTCGTTGGAGTTATTCGGGTCAATTCGATTATAGGGACATGTGTGGTCACCAAAGCAATAGTAGGACGCCTTAGCGGTAACCCTAATGTCCTAGATCCTTTTTATCCGAGGCAACCATTTCGAGGCAACTTGGATCTTTAGACAGGAGGGTGACCTCTAAAACACCCTATACTCAATGACCACGTCGAGGCAACCAAGTGAGGCGTACCCTAGGAGTGGCATGTGCGAGTGTGTCAGGTTTCAATTTATATTATCTTTGCACATTTTATGGTGAGCTACGAGTTGATTTTAATTTTTAGGCAAGTCTTGTCATGCATAGTTAACAGTTAATAATTGTGCGGAAAATAAATTGCGGAAAGTAAATCTACGCTATTACAAGGCGTCGGGTATTTACATCGCCAAAAACAACCCTTTGAAAAAGTAAATGCGAGAAAATTAAGAAAGCGATAAAAAGGTCCTAGTTATCTATTACATTCTCGGAGCAATTACATAAATATGATCAAAAATTTAATATGCGCGAATAGGAAATTGTATCAGAGAAGTCCTTAGGGTTTTGACCCTTTTTGAGAAAAGAATGAATTTTGGTCCTTTTTTGCATTTAATTAAATATTAAACCTAAAACTAATTAATTAATTAATTAAAAGAAAAAAGTATTTTTTAGTTTTTTATGTTTTTAATGAAAATAAAATAAAAGAAATTAAGTCAAAAGTTAGTAAAAACCCTAATTTTAATTTATTTTATTTATTATGAAAAAAGTCAAAATTAAACCTAATTAAACTAAATTAATTTGTTAGAATTTATTTACAAAAAAAATAAATAAAGTGAAATTAATAAATAATAATAATAATAAAAATATTAGTTTTCTGAATTTATTATGAAAATAATTTGTTAGTTAATAAAATACTAATAATAATAATTAATGAAAAGATTAAATGGAGATTAAAAAAGAAAAGAATAAAGAAACCAGGGGGTGCTGGGCCAGCTTTGGAGGTAAAGAAGCAATTTCCAGGCCCATTAAGCTGCCAGGCCTGTTTGACTTTTTGGATTAGCTGCATGTTCGTTGACTGGGAGTATGGTGGTCACTCACGCTTGGCCTTCAGATCTGGGCTTAGAGACACATGGCGCTTGGATGTCTGCAGTACATGGTAGACACTATTAAGGAACCTGCATGTGAACATGTTATGAAATATATTATAAGAGTTTTGGGTGGACCTGGGATTCGAACCCAGGTCCCAATGGTTACCAACCAGCTCATCTTCCACTACGCCATTTGCTTGCTTTGATAATATAATAAGAAGTGAATATAATATATCAAAAATAACAATTATACTGGAAAGCAAATAAAAATGCACGCTTTTTGAATAGACCAACCATGCATCACCATGTATTCATCTTCTTCACTATGCCTGTAAAAAAACAAATTAGATAGCGGGGGTTTTTAACCCCCACAACCTGCAATAAGGAAAAATAGCGAATAGCTCTATGATTTATATAAATGTTTCGCGAGTATGGCTTTGTATTCGTCTGGATGCAACGGTTCCAACCATGGGTCTTAAGGGGTCTAATTTTTCCTGTACTGTAAAGCCCCAATTCGAAGGCTTATGAACCCTAGGATTCTCCAATGGTAACTTGTGATTCTGTACACTATAATCCAATTAAACTATGCCATTAGTTTCATATGGATTCAAGCAATGCAAAACAGTCAATAAATCATGTTAAACGTGCATGAAATATGAATTACGATTATGAACAAAAGTGTCAAACCGTGCGACTGTTCTTGAGTATTTCTTGAGCTTTAGCGTGTGGTTTTGATTCCTACATGTTTCTGGGAACCCCTGCAATAGATTAGAATCAATAAAAAGCTTTGAATTGTGCTAGAACATGGAAATCAGTTTTGACTTTTCTTTGAATTTTCTTGAATGTGGTTATGGCTTTTCTGCAGTAAATTCACGTCTGTATGATTAGGGTTAGCTCTTGTATATATAGTAGAGTGAAACTAAGTCAAATCTTTGCCAAGAAATCCATGGAATTGATGATTGTATATTTGATTGAAAATCAAATATTTTTGAATCTTTTTGATTGGAAAAACTTGCTAAATTTGGAGATTCTTGTCCCTTTGATTTGCACACGAAATTTCCAGCATATATTGACCACATTTGCTTCACCAAAAGATTGAAAAATCAAATCTTTGTATTTCCTACATTTTAAATTAATTAAATGAATTAAAATCAATTAAAAATCCAATTAATTAATAAAAAATAAGAAAATAAATTCAAATAATCTCAATGGGTCGTGCATAAGCATTGGATATAGTTTCAAGAAGAAATTTGAGGCCCATTATCAAAAACAAGGTGTTTTGAGCAAAGTTGACTTTTGCAAATTCACAAAAATTTCCCAACTTATTCAATGCATATCTTGCTCAATTTTGATCATATGAACATGTTCTTGGACATTTTGGAAAGTTATTGAAGTCCTCTAACCAATGCCTTTGGTCCCATGTCATTTGGATTTACCAATCTCAAGTTATGGTCTTTGACTTAAAGTGCCTTTTTGTTGACTTTTGAAATTGACCTATAATGTAGAAATTGATAACTTTTTGTGAGAGCATTTCTTGTATTTGGAATGTGAAGATGAATTGTAGGAAATGTCATCCCCTTCAAAATGAGCATTGGATGGGATTTTTATGATGAACCATGAAAAAGTTATGCCTTGGTCAAGATACAGTTGACTTTTCTACTGTCCAAAAATAGTAACTTTGGGCACCTTGATAATTTTTGAGCCATTCTTGAGGAATCATGATCAAGACTTGATCAAATGATGATTGTGGACTCAAAATAAGATGTTGACCAAAAATTCTGACTTTTGACTGTAAAATGACCATTTTGCCCCTGCAGTTGATTGTGAAGCAAATGAAGCTTTTGACTGTGCAACTTGGCACTGTGAGTCTTGAAACTTGACATGTAGATGCTTGAGAATAGGTATAGGCCCATGAGACTTGATTAAACCATTGAAAACCTCAAATTCTTTGTAAGGATCAAAACCCTAATTTCAGCTGGCTTAGGAGGCATTTGGACTGTGCAACCCCTTGAGAAATCTTGAGCCATTTGAAGATGATCCTTGACAAACCTTGAAGAATATGGGAGGGAAAATTTTGGGGTACAACAACATCATTATTGAAAAGTTTTTAAAAGGAAAAAGGTTTTCATTGGTTGATATTTTTTACCTTGAAAAAGGGTTTGAAAATGTTAGATGTATTATGCATTTGCCAAGAAAAAGGTTTTAGTTTTAAGGATGCAAAAAGAAAGGAAACATCTAAGGGAAATACATAGCTCTACGCCTAATGTTATCATACAATGATTGATCTTAAGCTTGAGTTTGAAATGGAAACTTCTACCTATGTTAGCATGCATGGATTGTGATTCTAATTCCTAACTTGCAGTGGAAATGAAACAAACATATCCTAAGGCAGCATACAAAGGTTACAGCCTAATGAAAAGAATGAGAACAAAGTGCAAACAAACAAAGTCAAACTGAAGCCAAAACAAACATCGAGTGCAAGCTAATAGAAAACAATAGAGTCCAATGGATCTCAAAGTGGAAGTAAGAAACTCTTTCCACTTGATTTGCTCGAGCACCTCCATTGAGTAACAACTCCGAGCATTAACATCGAGAGACACGAGCTAACATCGTCAAAATGAATAAAACACGTGGGGGTTGATTATGAACCCTCCTCCCATTTATTTGAATCAATGGACTAGAATAGGCACGGTTCAAAGTGTCAACACATGGCGCGAGCTAGGAACGACACAGACTAGAATGTGTGGGGGACAATTGCAAGCCCTCAGTTCTACTTATTGACTCGATAGCAAGCATAATGTAAAAAGGGAAGGGTAATTTCCTACTTCGAGGACTTTAGCATAAATGCCTCCTTTTTAGGTCTTTAAACAAGCAACAAGAAATCGCCCCATTTGGAATCTTTTGCAAACAAAACATCACCTCATTTCAAGTTCTTTAACATAAAAAACATCACCTTACTTGAGGACTTTAAATAGATTGCCCACCTAAAGTAGGCACTCCCAGTCATGCATCTTTATTCCTACTTCTCATGGCAAGGAAAGCGGTAAATAATGCGGAAAAATAAACCAGAATCAATGTAATACCAAACGAACAAGAGTTCGTAGCAAACAAGCAAAAGCAGAGTAACTCCAGAAAAATTAATCCATGCTAGCATCAACAACATAATAGTCATAATATGCGTCAATCAATAAAGCACAATGAGAATGCGTGTCAGACACATCCGCAATAAACAGAACACCTGCACAAAAATTCACATGTAGACAAAAACATAAACAGTGCATATTTCTCATGAAATGAGAATCAAAGTAAATTGCATCGGAAGTGAATACACAAATCCACAAATAAAGTGCATAGCATGCTTTTCGATCAAATAATCAATACATTAATCAAACGATCAAAAGCTCTCAAACTCCCTTGCACAAGTCAACAAACATGTTAGAAATAACAAGGAAACGAAATTGGAGTTATGCAATCTCATCACAATTAAATTCGGAATTAAATCGTGAAGAAATCATATGCAAACATGCATTGCAACGTCAAAATGAAACTCCGGGCAACAACTTATCACATATGCGAGTGCACGAAAAGTTAGAATAAAAATGACTGAAAATGGTACCAGTAGCCACCAAACTTACCAACAAGCTCAAATAAACCATAATTGTAAATTAAATCACCTTTTAAGCACTACTTACCACTCCCGGGCAGCAACTCTATTTACACATGAATCACATGAAAATTCGATCCAAAATCAGCACAACTCAATGCACATGTCCAAGAAATACCAAGGCAAGTGTAATAATGCATAAACCAACGATTAAAATGCATTTGAAGCTCAATTTATAAAGCCATGCAGCAATATGTACATCTCATGAAATTATCCAGAAAACACACTGAAATCGTGCAAAGTCAACAATAATCATTAACAAATGCACAATTAAGCATAAACATGCATCAAATGAATATCAAAACACAATGTACATGTTAAAATACAATCCAGACATTGTTTCCATTTGCAAAATGCACAAAAAGTTGTCTCAAAATTCAACCTAAATTATATCAATGCTTCTCAATTAATCGATTAAAGCCAAATATGCATTAAGCGCGAATTAAATCTCAAACCAAGTGCGTTTTCAAAATCTGGACAACACTACACCGTATCACAAAGTTGCTTGGAAAATTGTACCGGAAACGATTAAATTCAACCATAATAATTCACAAATGTGCAATTATGCATGAATAAACATCAAACGAATTTTAGAAAGCATTTTGAAACATATTTATACTCTCTGGGAAGCATGCATACTTGAATCAAATTTGATCAAAACTGATTTCAACAATTGCAAACGGATGCAAAAACACACTTATCGGTTCAAATACTATCGCTAAGAAATTGTAAATAAGTTACAAACGATTAATTCACATCAAAACACAAGTTTCCGATCACAAATAATATACTTCATGAGTTGCCACAATTAATTGAATTAAATGTTTTAATGTCAAAAAAATATGAATCGCTGTTTAATTCAACTCAAAACCATATCAACTCATGAATTCGACATTATTTTCCAACAAAATCCAATCGGGAACTAAATTCGACGTGTAAATTCAATTGAACATCAACAACTCAAATTATCTGACGCGCAAGAATTATCGAATTCACATAATTATCACCAATTCAACAAAGATTCATCCAACTCCAAATTTATCATCATCATCAACATAAATCAAACTTCAATTTCAAGATCTAACTAAAATTCAAACCAAGAAATTAATTCAAGTTTATATCAATTCATCAATTCCACTCAATTCTCAACAATCAAATATGCAAGAAAACAAATAAATTAAGAGAATTCATGAACTAACGAATCAAAAAACGGATCAGAGAGGAGGAGGAATTGTTTTCCGGAAAAAATTCATACAAAGAACAGAGGGAGAATCTGCAGCGTCACATGCAGAAGAGGAAGAAGGAATGGCCGATCGGAAACGCGACGGAGGGAGCAAGGACTGGAGGTGCTGGCGGAAATCGGCGGGAGATGGTGAGGCTCACGGTTGTATGGAGATCGGAGAGGAAGGGATGAGCTCGCAGAATTGATTGAGGAAGATGAAGATTTTTCGGTGTTTTGGTGTTTTGTTCTTGATGAAATTTGAGAGAAAGTTGAGACAAAAGAGAGAGAGTTTTAGTTTTGATTTTTAGAGAGTGGGAAAAGTGAGTATAATTGTGTTTGAAAATTTGAAATTTGAAATATATAGTTTGGCTCCAAAACTTGAATTTTCAACTTATTTTGTGCACATGGAGAGATCGAACCCCAAGCTCATCACAATTGGTGTGAAATCCCGACGTGTGACTTGAAACAAAGATGTCGATAACGAAATATGTGACGCAGAGCCGAAAGAATCATCTCAATATGATAAAAATTGAGCAAGTTGTGTTTCCCTGAACGACGAGAAACACAGTGTAAAAATTCACAGTGCATAATTTTATAGTTTTTTTGGTGTACGACGCGAGAAACAACCAGAAGCTCATGATGCTCGATGTAAAATCTCGACGCGGACCCTGAAGAAAAAATGTCGATGATGAAATGTTTGATGTTGTTCCAAAATAATCACCTTGATACGATAAAAATCGAACAATTTATGATTTTTCGAATGGTGAGAAACAGTGGACTTATTTCATCGTATTGAACAAATTCAGCTTATTTTCGTGCACACTTTTGAATGCGAGCCATAAATCGAAGTCTTTAGAGCACAATCTAAACTCGGGCCCTGAAGAAAAGTTGAAGCTTACAAAATTTTTGATCTCACGCTTTAAGAATCGTCCTGATACGGTAAAAATTGAAAGAGTTGTGATTTTTACAATATTGAAAAATGGTCTGATAGAAAACCACTTCGGCGTGCAATTTTCTATGGTAATTGGCACTTTTGGAAATCTTCTGCAAAGAAGTAGCTCCTGACCCGTACATATGAATCGAAGATGAAATCAAGACGGATTTTTATCCCAAAGAACAACTCAAAAACCTTGAACTGAGTGAAAGTTATGGATTTTTGAACATTTGAAAAACCACGGTTTAGCACACTATTTTCACTATTTTTTCACTATATAGCTTCTGAGTACTCGCGCATTCGGAGATTTTCCTCAATGAATTGGATTCCGAGCCAAACATGAAAATTGAAGGAAATAACTAGACGATTCAAATGCTCCAAGAAGCACTCAAAGATGATTTTCCAGTTAAAAGATACAAATTTTTAAGCATTCGAAAATTAGTTAAACGGTAAACCCACTGTATAACGCATTTTAGGTATTTCGCGCTTTAGAAAATCTTCCTCACAAAATTAGCCTTCGACATGAACGGGTGAAATGAAGGATACCTCAAGATGGTTCTTAAAACTGAAGGATCACTCCCAAACAATTTTTTGATCTCAAGTTATGAATTTCTGAGCTTGAAACAAATAGTGTTGAATTTCAATTGGCACTGTCTCAAATCAACTGAAACGCCTGACCTTCTGTACAATTCAGAGCGTGTTAGAACACATGAGAAATTTATATGATGATGACTTGCTTGATTTTTGATTGGATAGCATAGGAACAACTTGCAGAGTGCATTAAAATGCAGAAAACCCTGAGTTCTATTTAACAATTCTGCTTAACAGAACAATCAACTTTCACAATTCTTTTCATATAGAAATGCCTCGATTCCATTAGTATAGACCCAATGACATGTATGTGTGCATATGATGACAAAGTATAAGCCAGTTATGATTAAAATGGAGAGGGTGAATTTTGGGGTGCATCACCTAGGATCAGAGTGGAATCTAACACATAAACGAACGTTGAATAATATATCAGGTCTGGAAGTAGTTAGATACATGAGAGAGCCTATGATAATGTGATACAGCTTCTAACATACCTTTCCATTTACCTCATATTTCTCTAGAATGCATGTTGGATGCATCAGAGTCTTTGCTGGTGTGTTGTCCATCATGTTGAACTTCTTTAGAAGCTCTTTAGTATACTTACTCTGATGAATGTAAGTAGCTTCTGATTGTTGATCAATCTGAATTCCCAGAAAGAACTTCAGTTCTCCTATCAAACTCATCTCAAACTCAGACTGCATCAACTTAGAAAATTCCTCACAAAGAGAGGGATTAGTAGAACTAAAAATAATATCATAAACATAAATTTGAACTATTAGAATATTATTTTTAAATGTTTTACAAAGGAGTGTAGTATCAAACTTCCCTCTGGTAAATTTATTTTCTAAAAGAAAACTACTCAATATGTCATACCAAGTTCTGGGAGCTTGTTTAGACCATAAAGAGATTTCTTGAGTTTAAAAACATAATCTAATTTCTCAGAGTTTTCAAATCCAGGAGGTTGTTTAACATACACTTCTTCAGAAATATAACCATTCAGAAATACACTCTTGACATCCATCTGATAAAGAATGGTGTTATGATTAACAGAAAAATAAATTAATAAACAAATTGCTTCTAACCTGGAGACTGGTGAAAAGGTTTTTGTATAGTCTATTCCTTCTTGCTGACTATAACCTTGTGCAACCAGTCGTGCCTTGTTTCTGACAACTTCACCTTTCTCGTTGAGCTTGTTTCTGAACACCCATCTGGTTCCATTGATGTGGACACCTTTAGGTTTCTGAACAAGATCCTATACATCATTCTTTGAGAATTGGTTCGGTTCTTTTTCCATTTCCATAATCCAGTCTTTGTCTAGAAGAGCTTCATCAATAGATGTTGGCTTAATCAGAGACACCAAACCCAGAATCATTTCTTCAGAAGGTTTGAAGGTTGATCTGATTTTGACAGAAGCATCTTTGTTTCCCAGAATCAAATCTTCAAGATGAGAAATTGGATTTCTACTTCTCCTTTGTTGTGGGGGATCAGAAGGAGCAGCAACAATATCAGAAGTGGGAACTTATGATTCATTGATTTCTTGTACCTTATCCTTAGGTTCTTAAAAGGTTATCTCTAAATATGCAAATTTTTAAACTAGCTTTGACTTTTCAGGTCAAACTTATCATCGAATCTGACATGAATTAATTCTTCCATAATTTTTTATTCTATGTTATAGACTCTATAGCTTTTTGAGCATTTAGAATTGTTAGAACATAGTTTAATTCTACAACCCTCAGCTAGAGTTTTGATGATAACAAAATACAAGATTAAATAAATTGTGAGATTTATAAGACATATATGCTACTTAAAATTATGTTGTGTATTTACAGAAACTCTGATGGAATCAGCATCAGAATATCAATATCAACATCAGCATCAGAAGATATGTCAGCATCAGAAGATCAAATAACATGTGCTATACGCTGAAGCCTGGTGAACAGAATCTGCGCATAACATACTCTGACTCTGATCAAGATCCTAACCATGTCATCAGGACTCAGAAGCGTCAGAATAAGCTAAAGCCAAGAACACTCTGATTATCATTAGCAGAACACTCTGAAGTGTCAATGTTACTATGCATTCAAGACAGATTAATTACCAACGGCTTTATTCCAAGACAAAGATCTTCTCAAAAAGGAAAGAACGTTATGAGCATTGAAATGGAATTATGGACAGCAACGTATCTATTCCTAGGCTACTTAAACAAGTCAGTGAGAAAATAAATGGCTAATACTCTACACGCATATACACACCTAAGCTAATCATCTTCACGCACACTCTCATTTTTGCTAAAGCTTTCAACCTCGCTTACTCTATAGCTCTAGCAATCTAGTTTCATCCAAGCTTAATATTGTGTATTATCACAGTTGTGATATATAGTTTTTCTAGAAAACATCAAACACACTTTTGATCATTTATCTGTAAGAGAAATTCCTTGAGATAAACCGGTCTGTGGTTAGACTCAAGAAGGCTTTAACAGATGTTAAAGCAGTTGTGTATTCAGTTGAATATTGTGGATTAAGACCTCGTTGGAGAGAGGCAAAATCACCTTGACGGGTGGACTGGAGTAGTCTGAGATCAAACGAATCAGGATAAAAATAACGTGTTGTCTGCATTTGATTTTAAGTTTTACAAGTCAACCCCCCTTCTTGTGTTTTTCACATCTTCAATTGGCATCAGAGCGCCTGGTTCTGAGCTTATAACACTTAACCGTGTCAGTACAAGATCCAGCGTTATAAAAACACAATGGCAGGACCACATCAAAACATCATCAATGACAACAATGAAGAAAGAGACAGATTCAGTAGCAAACCTCCAGTCTTTGATGGAGAGAACTTTGATTACTGGAAAGACAGAATTGAAAGCTTCTTTCTGGCCCATGATGCTGATCTGTGGGATATGGTGACTGATGGATACATGCACCCAGTGAATGGAAGTGGTCAGAAGATTGACAGGAAAGCAATGTCTGATCAACAAAAGCGTGATTTCAGAAATCATCACAAGGCCAGAACAATTCTTCTCAGCGCCATCTCTTACTCTGAATATGAAAAGAGATCAAACAGAGACACTGCAAAGAATATGTTTGACTCTATGAGAATAACGCATGAAGGTAACATTCAAGTTAAAGAAATTAAAGCTCTTGCGCTCTTTCAGAAGTATGAGGCATTCAAGATGGAAGAAAGTGAATCAATTGAAACGATGTTCTCAAGATTTCAAATTTTGGTTGCTGGTCTCAAAGTTTTGGACAAAGGGTATTCTACAGCTGATCATGTTAAGAAGATCATCAAAAGCTTGCCAAAATAGTGGAGGCCAATGGTCACAGCGCTGAAGCTAGCTAAGGATCTCAACAAAATCTCTCTGGAGGAACTTGTCAGCTCCCTCAAAAGTCACGAGATAGAGCTAGAAGCAGATGAACCTCAAAAGCAAGGTAAGCCGTTAGCTTTAAAATCTAACAGAAAATCTGACTCCAAAGTTTTGCAGGCTGTTGAAGAAACCTCTGATGGGTCCTCATCAGAAGAAGATGAACTATCTCTCCTCTCCAGAAGGGTGAACCAACTATGGAAGCAGAGGCAAAGAAAGTTCAGGAATCCCAGAAGATTAGAAAATCAGAATGAATCTTCCTCCAGATACAGAAGGTCAGAATCCTCCTCTGGACACAGAAGATCTGAAGGCTCTTCAGGAAGCAGAAAGCCAAACAACAAAGACATCATCTGCTATGAATGCAACGAGCAAGGACACTACAAGAGTGATTGCCCAAAGCTTCAGAGGGAAAAGCCCAAAAAGAAGTTTGGCAAGGAAAAGAAGAAAAGTCTCATGGCTACATAGGATGACTCTGGCACATCTGAAGCTGACTCGGAATCAGATGATGAGAGAGAAAACATAGCTCTCATGGCAAACATAACAGAAGACAGTGAAGCTTCTGAATCAGACTCTAAATCAGACACAGAAGAGGTATTTCCTGACTTTGCTATTAACTTTACTAAGGCTGAACTAGCTGAAAGCCTTAATGAAATTCTGGAAAGATATCAGCAGATCAGAGTCAAATTCAGAAACCTGAAAAGGAATCTTGCTTCTGACTCTGATAAAATTGAGAGTCTCAAATTGGAGAATTATGAGTTGAAAGATAAAGTTTCAAAATTAGAAAATCTATTGCAAAACTCTCAGAATGAAACAATTCCTGAAACTCCCAGCAGTGCTGATGAGATCATCAAAGAGTATGATCACAACTTTCAGAAGTTTCTAGCTAAAAACATAGACAGAAGCAAAATGGCTTCAATGATCTATGGAGTTAGCAGAAATGGCAGAAAAGGAATAGGATACCAAGGTAAGGTACCTACACCAAATAATTCCATGGATTTAGTTATAAAACGGACTCCACTTAATTCACACTTTGTATATGGGCACACACACGACATCAAATATACTAGTAGTAATTATTCTGTCAAACCAAAATTCAACCAGAGTTTTGGTAAAACTAAAAAATCAGGACCCAAGAAAATATGGGTACCTAAGGATAAAATAATACATGTGGCAGATATCTTTAGCAGCAAAGCAGAAACACCAGTCATGGTACCTGGACTCTGGCTGCTCACGACACATGACGGGAAGAAAGCATATGTTCCAAAGCCTGGAACTTAAGCCTGGAGGCCACGTAGGCTTTGGAGGTAATCAGAGGGGAAAGATCATTGGCTCTGGAACAGTAGGTAATGGAAATCTTCCCTCTATAAGTAATGTTTTATTAGTAGATGGATTAATGTATAACCTGTTATCCATAAGTCAATTAAGTGATAACGGTTACGATATAATCTTTAATCAAAATTCATGCAAAGCTGTTAGTCAGAAAGATGGGACTATCCTATTTAATGGAAAGAGGAGAAACAACATTTATAAAATCAAACTTTATGAACTGAAAAGTCAGAATGTAAAGTGTCTTTTGTCTGTTAACAACGAGCAATGGATCTGGCACAGAAGATTGGGGCATGTTAGTATGAGAAGAATATCTCAGATTAACAAACTCAATTTGGTCAGAGGACTTCCTAACCTGAAGTTCAATTCAGATGCTCTGTGTGAAGCATGTCAGAAATGCAAGTTTGCAAAACCAGCTTTCAAATCTAAAAACGTTGTTTCCACCTCTAAGCCATTAGAACTTCTGCACATTGACTTATTTGGACCAGTTAAAACTGCTTCAGTCAGTGGCAAGAAGTATGGGTTAGTAATCGTAGATGACTATAGCAGATGGACATGGGTAAAGTTCTTAAGACACAAGGACGAGTCACACTCTGTGTTTGTCACCTTCTGCAACCAAGTTCAGAATGAAAAGGATCTTAGAATCGTCAAAGTCAGAAGTGATCATGGTGGAGAGTTTGAAAACAAAGATTTTGAATCATTTTTTAATGACAAAGGCATTGTGCATGATTTCTCTTGTCCTAGAACTCCCCAGCAAAATGGAGTTGTAGAACGAAAGAACAGAACATTGCAAGAAATGGCCAGAACCATGATCAACGAGACTAACGTTGCTAAGATCTTCTGGGCAGAGGCAATAAACACAGCGTGCTACATTCAGAATAGAATCTCTATAAGACCTATTCTGGAAAAGACTCAATATGAATTGTGGAAGAATGGAAAGCCCAACATTTCATATTTTCATCCATTTGGATGTACTTGCTTTATTTTAAATACAAAAAATTATTTGAACAAGTTTGACTCTAAAGCACAAAAGTGTATTATGTTAGGATACTCTGAACGCTCAAGAGGGTACAGAGTATACAATACAGAAACACAAATTGTGGAAGAATCAATCAGTGTTCGTTTTGATGATAAGCTTGACTCTCAAAAGTCAAAGCAGAATGAAGTATTTGCAGGTATGGAAATTGAATTCACAGGTATTGAAGACAAGTCATCAGAAGCTCTTAACAGAGACACTCCCTCATCAACATCAGAAAGAGGCACTGCAAGCAATCCAGCACCTTCTGTTGATCAACTTCAGAAAATACCATCCAGAAGCAGCATGGATCACCCAGAAGAAATAATCTTAGGAAGAAAGGAAGATCCAATCAGAACAAGAGCCAGCTTCAGAAACTCTGAAGAATCCCTCATGGGACTTGTTTCTCTAATTGAACCATCATCAATTGATGAAGCACTTCTGGACAATGACTGGATTCTAGCAATGCAAGAAGAGCTGAATCAATTCACAAGAAATGACGTATGGGATCTAGTTCCTAAACCAAAAGGATTCAACGTCATTGGAACAAAATGGGTGTTCAGAAACAAACTTAATGAACAAGGTGAAATCATCAGAAACAAAGCACGATTGGTAGCACAAGGTTATAGTCAGCAAGAGGGGATAGACTATACAGAAACCTTTGCTCCAATCGCCAGGTTAGAATCTATCAGACTCTTAATTTTTTTGCTGTTAATAAAGGAATCACTCTGTATCAGATGGATGTTAAGAGTGCAATCTTAAATGGCTATATAGAAGAAGAGGTATATGTGCACCAACCCCCTGGTTTTGAAAGTTCAAAAAATCCAGAATATGTTTTCAAACTAAAGAAGTCACTGTATGGTCTGAAACAAGCTCCCAGAGCTTGGTATGAAAGACTGAGTAACTTCTTGTTAGAAAAGGAATTCACCAGAGGGAAAGTGGACACAACTCTATTCTGTAAGACAGTTAAGAATGACATCTTAGTATGTAAGATTTATGTTGATGATATCATTTTTGGATCTACTAAACCTTCTCTGGGAAGAAAGTTTGCTAAGTGTATGCAAGCAGAATTTGAGATGAGCCTAATGGGGGAACTTAAATTCTTTCTGGGCATTCAGATCAATTAAACCACAGAAGGAACTTACATTCATCAGAGCAAATATGTCAGAGAACTTCTGAAGAAATTTGATCTCTCAGAATGTAAGCCATCAAAGATTCCAATGCATCCCACGTGCATTCTGGAAAGAGAAGAGGTAAGCAAAAAGGTAGAACAAAAGGTCTACAGAGGTATGATTGGTTCTCTTCTTTATCTGACAGCATCAAGGCCTGATATTTTATTCAGTGTATGCATTTGTGCAAGATTCCAATCAGATCCTAGAGAATCTCACTTAACAGCAGTTAAGCAAATTTTCAAGTATCTGAAAGGTACTACTAATCTGGGTCTGTTTTATAGAAAATCAGGTGATTACAGCTTAGTAGGATACTGTGATGCTGACTTTGCTGGAGATAGAGTAGAGCATAAAAGCACTTCTGGAAGCTGCCAGTTTCTGGGAGAAAATCTGATCTCATGGTCCAGCAAAAGACAATCCATAATTGCTCTATCAACAGCAGAAGCTGAATACATAGCAGCAGCTGGATGCAGCACACAAATGCTCTGGATGAAAAGTCAACTTGAGGACTTCCAGATTTTTGAGAGTAACATTCCTATCCTCTGTGACAATACTTCTGCTATTTACTTAAGTAAAAATCCAATTTTACATTCTAGGGCTAAGCATATAGAAATAAAACATCATTTTATTAGGGACTATATTCAGAAAGGGATTTAAAATTTAAATTTTATTAACACAGACCATCAATGGGCTGATATTTTCACAAAACCACTTTCTGAAGATAGGTTCAACTTCATTCTGAAACATCTCAGCATGAAGCTCTGCCCAGAATAAAATTGTTTTAATTTTATATATTAACCTTCAGAATTGTGTTTATTTCTCTGTGAACTTCTGATCAATCTTCTTTCAGAATCTTAGAAGTGCAGATTGTATCAGAATCTATCCATGAAGATCTGAGCGCTTCAGTTCAAGGATAGAAGTGTTGTTCACTCAAGAAAACAAGTGTCATCCAGTCATCAGCTGTTTTCTGAGGCTGAACACGCGTTCACGTTTCTGAAAAAGGCAAAGCGCTGATTGGATGCATTGAGACACATGTCATGGGTAACCGTTCCAAATATCTTTCTGAATCCCCTAAAATCAGCTATCATTAAATGCTAATAATCATTATTTATTTCTCTCTCTTAAACGTTTATGTTTTCAAAAAAAAAATTTGAAATCTATTTAAACACTTCACACCATTCACACTCTTTACCTTCACTTTCGTTTTCTCTCAATATTTCTGATTTCTGTGTTCTTATTTTCTCAAGAAAACCTTTCAATCTTTTTCAAAAACCTCGTGTGAACATGGCTTCTTCCAGCATTCCTTCTTCAGGTTCCTAGAAAACTGCTTCTTCTGAACAATATGAAGTACCTTTCAGAACGCTTCTCACTCCAATCAAGAACCTTGAAGTTCTGTCTGAACTAATTGTGGATTTCAACAGTCTCAAGGAAAATGGTTTTGATTTATCTGAAGAAATTAAAGCTCAAGGTTGGGAAAAGTATTTTGACAGGCTGGTGGGTCCAACATTTCCTATTCTGGTAAAGGAATTTTGGATTCACGCTTCTTCTTCAAATCATCAAGTTACATCCTACATCATGGGGAAGAAGATTGTGATTACTGAAGACCTGATTGCAAGACTGATAGAGTACAGTGGAGGTGGTATTCACTGCATTGATATGGCAGAAAGGTGTCAAGATGTTTCCCTAATTGCAAGAGAAATTTTCACGCTGGGGCTTCCCTCCAGCAAGATAAGGGATTTGAAGGACAAGCACAGAATTTGGGCCAAGATCATTCTGGGTTGTTTCAACCACAGGAAGCCTACCAGCTCTCCTGATTACATAAACATTAATCAGCAGTTTCTGCTCTATTTCATCTCTCAGAAGGTCAAGATAAATCTAGCTCATCTTCTGTTCAACCATCTCAGAACAAGTGTCAAAGAAACAAGGGAAGAGGAACGTACTAAAAGGGATTGGATACCCTTGGGAGGACTGATATCAGATATTCTTACAGAGAATAGGCTGATTGAACATTTGACAGAGGCACAAGAAATCAGCACTCTGGAACCATCTATTGGCAAGCAGCTGAATGCCAAAAATCTGAAGAAAATGAAGCTGATGGGGAACATTAAGAAGGAGCCCAGCGTCACTCCTTTTCCTGAAATCTCCAGCAGAAGAGTCCCTCTGGACGACTTCCCTCTATTCTCAGAAATTGACTCTAAGCCTCAAATCATTCTGAGATATTTGGATGCTTGTAAAGCTGACGGTACAGCACCAAATCTAAATATTCAAGATCTTCAGCAGAAGGTTCCAGAGGTTGTTCTGAAGAAGACGAAGAAAAGAAAAGCTGTTGTAGAAGGATCATCTCAACAGACTCCCAAGAAAAGTGGTAATCCTATTTCTGTAACTGTTTTAGATTCAATTGTTGTTTCAACATCTATTCCCATTCCAACTCCATCTGAAAACCCAACTCCTCAAACTTTCGATGATTTTGACTTAGACTTTGACCCTTTTGAATCATTAACCCTCAGAAGATCTCGCTCCCAACCACAAAATCCAAATACTACAACCATACCAGAACCAGAACTTGCACAAGTTCTTTCTGATATAGACCAACACACTTCCGTTCCCGAACCAGAAAATCCAAATCGAAACAGGGAAACTCCACTCTCACCAATACCAGAAACTCCACTCTCTCCAATACCAGAAATCCAACAACCTTCATCTCCCCAACCAGATATTAATCCACCCTCTCCTCAACATGAACAATCTCCACAACCTGAGACTCAAAACTCTGAGGCTCAAACCTCTAAATCCTCTGAACCACAACCTTTGGCCATTCAATTGCCCTGTGGTACCACTGTGAATATTCCTCAACTTCCCTCTTCACCACAAATAACTCCACCAAATTCTCCATCAAGTCCAATCGTAATTCCTGACTCTCCCACTCCCTCACCAAAAGCCAATTCAGAAGACCACAGTAAGAATGTCAATGATTTAACAGTCTTCGAACGCCTTGCTGCCATCAACCACAAAACTGCCATCCCTAAACCAAAACATCTAGATGTTGGTTCCAGCATATTGAACTTTGAAACAGATATACAGAAGTGGATCACTTCTTTGAAACAAGCAAGTCTGGAACTGGTTGATCCTGCTGTATCAGATCTCCTCTGGACACAATTCAGAAGATGGGTATGCTCTGAAACCTTTAAGTTGCAAGACCAGAGTTATGGACAGGATCAACAGAACTTCAACAATCTGCTGAAGGAAATGGAAGGTCCAGTTCTGAGCAAGCTGCTTAAGGAAGAAGTTCTCCATCTGGACATTGCGCCTTGGTCTGAAAAGCGTCCAACATCCATAGTTCAACCTGCAGAAGAACAGACGATTCCAGCTGAAGACTTGGGTCAAGAAAAAGTTATTGCAAAAAGCTCTGAGAAGCAGCCTGTATCTGAAGATCCTCAAGCTTCCTCTCTTGACAGGCAGACTCTAGAGGATTTGAAAAGATCTGATATGCTGATGAATGAAAGGATGGATAAGCAGGACATCAAGATTGATTCTATAGCAAACATGGTATCTAAGCAACAGGAAACCAGCAATCAAATCAAGAGCATGTTGGAAGCTCTGTTCACACGTCTTCCACCTTCTTCTTAGAATTTTCTTGTGTTTTCCGTGTTTTCTTTACATGTTTGTCTGTAATATTTTACGTGTTCTGAACTTATCATTGCTTATGTTTTTTATATAAACGCTCTTTTTGCTCTAATCATTTTAACTCTGATTATTTGTGCTTTTTGATAACTGACAAAAAGGGGGAGAAAGAATGATATTTTTCAATAACGGCTTATTGAGACAAAAGTCTCAAACATTCTAACATTCTGATATATTTGAATTTCTTTCTTCTGAAAAGCTTACAGGTACAAGAATCTGATGAACTCTGATAAAGTAAAGTTCTGATGCTCAAAGACAGTTCAATAAAGTTCTGATGCTCAAAGTCTCATGGAATTAAAGGGAAGTAATAAACTCAGGGGGAGTTTTTCTCTTCATTACTCTGATACCTTTTATTCCTTATCTTCTTATCTCTAATACCTTGTATTCGTTATTTGTTTATCTCTGATACTTTTTCCTCTCTATCCTTAATCTCTGATACCTTTTATTCTTTAATTTTTAATTGAAAAAAATCCAGTTTTTGTCATCATCAAAAAGGGGGAGATTGTTAGAACATAGTTTGATTCTACAACCCTCAGTTAGAGTTTTGATGATAACAAAATACAAGATTAAATAAATTGTGAGATTTATAAGACATATATGCTACTTAAAATTATGTTGTGTATTTACAGAAACTCTGATGGAATCAGCATCAGAATATCAATATTAACATCAGCATCAGAAGATATGTCAGCATCAGAAGATCAAATAACATGTGCTATACGCTGAAGCCTGATGAACAGAATCTGCGCATAACATACTCTGACTCTGATCAAGATCCTAACCATGTCATCAGCACTCAGAAGCATCAGAATAAGCTAAATCCAAGAACACTCTGATTATCATTAGAAGAACACTCTGAAGTGTCAACGTTACTATGCATTCAAGACAGATTAATTACCAACGGCTTTATTCCAAGACAAAGATCTTCTCAAAAAGGAAAGAATGTTATGAGCATTGAAATGGAATTATGGAAAGCAACGTATCTATTCCTAGGCTACTTAAACAAGTCAGTGAGAAAAGAAATGGTTAATACTCTACACGCATATACACGCCTAAGCTAATAATCTTCACGCACGCTCTCATTTTTGCTAAAGCTTTCAACCTCGCTTACTCTATAGCTCTAGCAATCTAGTTTCATCCAAGCTTAATATTGTGTATTATCACAGTTGTGATATATAGTTTTTCTAGAAAACATCAAACACACTTTTGTTCATTTATCTGTAAGAGAAATTCCTTGAGATAAACCGGTCTTTGGTTAGACTCAAGAAGGCTTTAACAGTTGTTAAAGCAGTTGTGTATTCAGTTGAATATAGTGGATTAATACCTCGTTGGAGAGAGGCGAAATCACCTTGACGGGTGGACTGGAGTAGTTTGAGATCAAACGAACCAGGATAAAAATAACGTGTTGTCTGCATTTGATTTTAAGTTTTACAATTCAACCCCCCTTCTTGTGTTTTTCACATCTTCAAGAATATCCTAACAATATACACTTTTGTGCTTTGGAATCAAACTTTCCCATATTCTCTTAAGTGTTCAACATAAAACATATACATCTAAAAGGATTGAAATAAGAAATGTTTGGCTTTCTATTCTTCCACAGTTCATAAGGAATCTTACCCAAAATAGGTCTTATAGAGATCCTATTTTGAATGTAACAAGTTGTATTTACTATTTCTGCCCAAAGTGCTTAGCCATTTCAGTCTCTTGGATCATGCTGCAAGCCATTTCTTGTAAAGTCCTATTCTTCTTCTCTACAACCCCATTTTTTATGGAGTTCTAGGGAAGGAGAAATCATGGGATATACCATAAGAATCAAAAAGATTTTCAAAATCTTTGTTTTCAAATTCTCCATCATGATCACTTCTGGCTCTGACTATTTTGCAACCCTTTTCGTTTTGCAATTGGGAGTAGAAAGAAGCAAACATAAAATGTGACTAATCCTTGTATCTTAAAATTTTTACCCATGTCCATCTGTTGTAATCATCAATGATGACTAGTCCATATTTATTTCCATTGACAGAAGTAGCTTTCACTGGTCCAAACAAATCAATATTAAGAAGTTATAATTTCCTAGAGGTAGAAACAACCTTTTTAGCTTTAAAAGAAGTTTTTTGAAAACTTTCCTTTCTGACTTGCTTCACAAAGAGCGTCTGAAGAAAACTTCAGATTGGGAAATCCTCTGACTAATCCAAGCTTATTTAGTTGAGATATTATTCCCAAGCTAACATGACCCAGACGTATGTTCCATACCCACTTCTCTTTGTTGACAGACATAAGACATTTTACGTTCTGGTTTTTCAAATCTGATAACCTAATTTTGTAAATGTTGTTCTTCCTCTTACCATTAAATAGAACTGAGTCATCCTTCTGACTTACAACCTTATATGACGTTTGATTAAAGATGACGTCATAACCATTGTCACTAAGTTGACTGATTGACAATAAGTTATGCATCAGACCCTCAACTAAAAGAACGTTATTAATAGAAGGAAGTTTATCATTACGGATAGTTCTAAAGACAAATATCTTTCCTTTATGATTTCCTCTAAAACCAATAACGCCTTCATACTTAAGTTCCAAATCTTAGAACATACGCCTTTCGCCCATCATGTGTCGTGAGTGTTATACCCCAATTTTTGCCCCTAAGATCCCTCATCATTTGATGTTATCAATGCATTAATACACATGCATTAGGGTTTGTATATTCCTTCTATGTCATCCTATTTTTGAGTTTGCTCTTAAGGGATTACCAAGCACCCTAATTGTGTATCTTGTATACACGTGTTTTATAATTTACTGACCTCTAACCAAAATACAAAAATATGTCTTGTTTATTTTGTTTCTTTTAAAAGACAGGGTTTCAGATCATGAAATTCAGGTGATGGTTCTCCAATTAGGGTTGTGGTTTGTTCAGGGGAAATATGGTTCCCAAAA
Source organism: Vicia faba (assembly GCA_948472305.1). Taxonomy (NCBI): domain Eukaryota; kingdom Viridiplantae; phylum Streptophyta; class Magnoliopsida; order Fabales; family Fabaceae; genus Vicia; species Vicia faba. The sequence continues at coordinate 1,425,544,429 of OX451739.1, forward strand.
TCCTATGTTTCAGAGTGGTGACCTATAATCTTAGGTCACGCTATCCTCAAGCTTCATTCAGCTTGGTTAAGGCGATTTTGGTGGCTTAACTATGAAGACTCTTCGAGATAGGTTCATGTGTTTATTTCCATGCCTTATTCAATGAGTAATCTCAAACTCTGACAAGTGTGAACATGGTTTAATCAAGATTTCATCATCTCAAGTTCATATGTGATTAAGAGGGCCTTAAGTTGTGGAAAAAGATAAAGTCTGCAGGTGGATTCAAAGTTGGTTGACTGAAAGTCAACATTTGCAAGTTCGAGTTCAAATGATTACAACTTCTGGATTATTCAATTTTTTTATTGATTCTTCGAGCATATGAATCTCCTTGACATCATCTCCATTTTCTATTTTTAAGTCAAGATCTAATTATGTGTAGAAGGCCATCAAAAGTTTGAGTACAATAGAGGTCGTGTTGAAGTCTTTGACTTAATTTCAAGTGACTTTCATCCAAATTTCAAGAATTATAACTCTTTCAATTTCCTCGCTTTTGGGATGACCTTTTTTGCATGGTGTCACCAATGGCGGTATCTAGAAGATTGCTTAAATGAGCAAGATCAAATTGTGCTTAGAAGGTTGTAAATTTTATTGAAACGTTTTAGGTCATTTTTTTACTTATAATTTTCTCAAACTCGAAATTCCAATTCATGTTACCAATTTTTAAGGCCATGATTCTTTTCCTCAAATCCATATTTGTGTATTGAGATTATTTATCATCAAGTAAAAATTTAATACAAAATTGTTGAATTTGAAAAATTATAGGCCATTATGTTAAAGTTTTGTTTAGTCCAAGTTCATGGGTTCAAGTTTACTCAAAAATTCAAATTGAAATTCAAGTGGAGAGGTCTTTTGAGTCTTATTAGAGTACTTTTTTTTAGGCTTAAGAGGTTGAATTTCAAATAAAGGAATTTGGAGGGAAATTGGGTGATTTGATGTCTTGCTTAGAATGTTTGTCATTTTTAAGTTTAGAAGGGAGATGGAATTTGAAGATTATTGTGTTCTTAATTAAAGATTCATATCATCATCATTTTCAATTTCAAATTTTAAGACTTTATCTGTTCAAAGATTCATGTTTCAACCAAAATTCATTCACGTTTATCTTAACCATTGAACATGGCAAGTTTCATTCAAATATTTTCAAACCCATTCAAATATCTCTTTCAAGATGCAACTTGTTTTACAAGCATTTTGGAAAAAGGTTCTGTACTACAAATTACATTTTGAAAGTTTACAAGTTTCTACAAGAAAGGCACATTGATACAAATTAAAAGATTGAATTTTTTCACTCATAAATCACTTCAAATAAGAAAGATCAAGTAATTTTACAAGACCAAACCAAAAGACTCTAAATCCTAAACAGGTTCTTAAGCTTAAATCCTATGATTTCTAAAGAGACTTTTCATTGCCTTTCTTTTTGAATCTCCCTCCAAACTTCAAGTTGTCATCTCCTTCCAAGCTTCATGCTAAACCAAAGATATCTCCTCTTCATTCTCCATGCACTCACCATTGTTGTCACACATGAAACAAAGAAAAAACAATTGGTTAGCAATTCATCAGTATTTGAACAAGCAATTAACATGAACAAAAAAGGATTTTATTCAAGAGAATTTTTTCAACTTCATCATGAGGGTTTGCATAGGACTCATAATTTGAGGGTTGGTCTTTCAATTATGTTTATACCCAACAACAATCAAAGCCTCATATATTTGATTCACAACAAAAATCAGAGTTTCAATATTCAATCATGGGCTAGCAATTCCTATTGCAAATCACAAAAAAAAACTCATTTGTTTTTTGTTCAAAAATGGAGGTATAAAAGAGGAAAATTACTACACACAAGCTCAGCAAAAAGGCTCATCAAAGGTCCATCATACAGTAAAAACAAACTCAGAAAAATAACATTCAAAATCACAAGTTAGAATTGCAATTCTCCAGCCCAATGAGCAAAACAAGTTTTCACAAACAAATCCATATTTCAGTTGCACAAAAAGAAAGTGTTGTACCCCAAAATTTTCCCTCTCATTTATCAAGTATTTTTCTCACAAGATCTCCTTTAGTTCAAGACTGCACAAGGGTTGATCAGCTCAAGACACCTCCTTAAGTACTAATGATTGAAATTAGGGTTTGAGATTGCACAAGGATAATTTAACTTTTAATGCCTCACATGACTTTCATGGATTATTATGGACCCTCAATATTTCTCATGTCAAGTTTCAAGTCTTGGATCACATTTTTGCTCAGTTAATTAATCAGTTGACCTAAAAATCAGTTGTATTGGGGAAAAAGTCAACTATTGACAATTTACAGTCAAACTTCATAATTTTTTATCCATATCAATATTGTGAACTCCTATATGTCATTTGATCAAGTTTGGATCATAAATCCTCAAGAAATTTGATCAGATCATCAAAAGGGAAAAATGGTCAAAAATAGGGTTTTGACTGAGAAAGGGCAATTTCTGATTTTTGACCTAGCAAATGGTTATTTGGTTTGAGAAATCATCTCAAGGTTTAAAATGCATAATTTTAACCTAATGTTATGACTCAAAACTTCCCTCAAGATCAATTGATTGATAGTTGATTTTTAGCCAATTGATCAAAAGTCAATTGTACACTGAAAAGTCAAACTTTGACTTTTTGGTCAAAATCAAGTGTCAAGGATCACAATTCATCAAAACATGTTAAAATATGAAACTTTTTTATCAAGAAATCAAAAAGTCAAGATTTCATTTTGAAAATTCAAAGTTTCCAAACTTAGAAATTTTTCTAAGTGTTGAAAATTTCATATTTTTTCACATCTTTGAGCCAATTTTTCACCATGATGCAAGATGATTCAAAGGAAACTTTCAACATGAAAGTTGTAAATATAAATGAGATCTAAAACATTTCTGAACATAACTCCTCCTAGAAATTCTTGGATTTCAAGTTATTAATCCATGAAATCATTGTCATGAAACTAAAACACAGTGATATTTTGAGCATTTTCTTCAGGATTTTAACCTAACTTCTGGGCCAAGTTTCACATAGTTCCATTTGGATTTTGCAAAAGTGATTCAAATATGGATTGTAGAGAACATTAAAATATTTCCAAAATGTCCAAGAACTTCTTGAGATCATTTTTGAGCAAGGAGAATCGAAGGTTAGAAGTTAGGGTTTCAAGTTGTTTTACAAGGCAGAATTTATGATGCACAATGGACCAAATCACATAGCCATGCTGCATGATCTCACTTTGCAGGCTTCTAACTTGCAATTCATTCCTTAATTAAATTTTTACATAACATATGGAGCCATTGTCCAAGCATTTGAACAATTATCCAAGTTGCATTTCCATTTTTGGAAGAAAGGCACCATTGTTATTCTTGAAAAGTGGCTTTAATCACAAAGTCCACTCTCCTTGAGCATTGAACTTGTTCTTTCTGCACACACAAACCCTATAAACCAAAAGAAAGCATTACTAAAGTACTAACCACTCTATGCAGCCCTGTACCTTGCCTTGGAACAAGATGTTTCAACTGTGCTTCAAAAATAAGAAAGATGCTACAACTTGAGATTTCAAATTCTGACTTGTTGGAGAACATAAAACCTCTTGCCTATAAATACATACACTATTTTCAAGATAAGGGACGCATGTACAAGCCCTTAAACTTACTCAAACCCTCACAAACTCCGATTGCATACAAAACTCCATTTTTATGCAGAAACATTGTTCAAAAGATCATCACTTTGTATACGTTCTTACGAACAAGAACTATTACAAGGTTTGCCTAAACGATGGCGCCTTTTCAAAATACTTTCAAAAACCACACAAAGCACATTTTCAAAAAAAAGCAAGTGATCTAGCAAGAAACTAAGAGCCCATAGATAACTACGGATGAAAAGGGTGCTAATACCTTCCCTTTTCATAATCTACCCCCGAACTCAAGAAAACATCTCTAAAGGTCTTTCCTGTTCTTTTCCAACTTTCCTTTTGGATAAAAGAAAAGTCGGTGGCGACTCTTGCTAACCGCAACATTTGCGATCAAACGCAAAACAACCAAGTCAGTTCTCCCACCGTGTTACAGAACTGGAGACTTTGCTGGGGATATTTTAAAAGTGGGGTTACCTTAGGGCTAGGTCACATTTACTTGCTTTCATTTTTTTGATTTGTTTGCTTTACATTTTGGTTCTTTGTTTGGATTTAAATCCTCTACCCAGATTTGGGATATCTTATAGGTAAGTAGCAATACATTGTGGAAACTTTGTGGGGTATACCGACATGGTCTAAGTAATAGATACGTTAGTGTGAAATATTTGTGGGTAGCGGTAGCCCTTGAGTAGTCAAGGAGAATACGGGGCCACTGAGTGATGTCATGGAGCACTAACTGACTTCTAGAACCTTTACTTGACCAACTTGGCCATTAGGACGTAGTGAGATGACCAACTTTGGTGCAGTCCGAAGTTGGTAGATACTCGATACTACACTCATTGAGGTTTGGTTTTTTGGGATATTTCAGTCGCCATTAAAGAGGCTTGCGCTGAAACAATGCCCGAGAAGACAAACCAGTGATTTTGAGCTCCCTTAGAACCCGGTTACTATTGCTAGGACAGGTTTGAGCCAACTAAACTTCAAGAGGTACTTACCTATGAGACTCCATGCAAGCCTAAACCTAAGGACTTGTTTGTTTTGTTTGTATATATTTACTTTTACATAACATCATAAACATCATAGCATCATACTCATACTCACTAACCATTTTAAGGATTTTTGGGATTTATCTTTGTTCTGTTTTGTAGGACATGGATTCTATTCGCATGAAAACCATTCAAGTCAATCTCGTAAGGATGCCTCCTTAACTAAAGAGTTAGCATCAAGGGTTCCTGATAATTCTCCATTTATTGAAAGACATGGTCGCCTCCTAAACTTGGTTACCTCAAACACTGATGAAGATATGATGAAGGTGCTCTTCCAATTCTTTGATCCTCTACACCATTGCTTCACATTTCTCGATTATCAACTTGTGCCAACTTTGTAAGAATTCTCCAAACTCTTAAGTATTCCCATTCTCAATCAACTAACCTTCAACGATACGGAAAGATATCCAAAACCAGAAGAGAATTGCTCAAGCCCTACACTTACAACAATCTGATGTCACAACTAATTGGGAAACAAGGAGTGGGGTCAAAGGTTTCTTAGCCAAGTTCTTGTTTGAGAAATCTCAAGACTGTTGGAACTCCTTGGACTTGCAAGCTTTTAAGGAAATTATGGCCCTTCTCATCTATGGGATGGTTTTCTTTCCAAATCTTGACTAACTCATAGATGTAAACACCGTCAAAATCTTCATGTCTCGTAACCCGATGCCTACTTTGTTAGGAGACATCCTACATTCTTTTCACTCTCGCACTATAAGGAAAAGAGGTATCCTCATGTGTTGTACTACTCTCTTGGAAAGATGGTTTATTTCGCATCTTCCCCAATCTATATTGAAGAACGAGCAAGGTTCAAGGTGGTCCCATAGGTTGATGACGCTCAGACATTCAAATATTCATTGGTGTTCCCGATCTTAGGAGAATGTTACTATCGTTGATCATTGTGGAGAATTCTCTAATTTCCCCTTACTTGGCATTAGAGGAGGTATCACTTACAACCCCTGTTTGGCCTTATGATAGTTTGGTTACGCCCGAAGGGATGGTCCACATGAGATGCTTATTCAAGGGTTGGTATTTCATTACAAGAATGACGATCAAGGTTACTGCCAGAGGTTTATCCGAGCTTGGAGGATATTGAAAAGGTAGATAGAAAGACATCGGGGCACAAGAATTCCATCCCCCTTGAGCCTTACCTTAAGTGGGTGCGAGCTCGTGCTCATAAATTTGTGATGCCTTATCCTTCCGTCTTACCAGTTATCGTAGAACCTGTTGTGGAAGGAGATGTCCCATACACTATCCTTCATCCTAACATGCCCACCTCTCTCGAAGAATTGCAAAGGGATTGGATACAGCTTAAGGGGGAGCGAGACACTTTCAAGGCCTAATTCTACGCCAACAAGAAGAAAGTTCTGGAACTCACCAAGCAACTTCATGAGGAGCGGAGTCTGAACGCCTACATCGCACCAAAGAGGATGCGTTCAACTTTTTTATCTTAGAGTTTTGTATTTCTTTGTAAGCCCAAAATAAGCATGATGTACTCAAACTTTGATTTATTAATATAACGTGTGTTCCTTTTTGTCTAAAGCAAATTTAAATCTCTAATTTCCTTAAAATCATTTGCATATTCATCTTCATTCATCATAACACAAACAGGTTTCTTACAACGGGTCTCCTTATCTTTCTACTGTTTATTTCAGTGAGATGGATATTAAACAGACAGTAAAAGATCTCCAGGCGCAAAACGCTCAGTTTCAACAAATGTTCTTGACTCTGGCAAAATGACAAGAGGATTTGAAAACTTTACTCATCAAAGAAAAGAAGAAGAAAGTGAAGAAATCAACCGGTGTTTTAAATCTGGGAAGAAGGTTCTAAGGGCCAGCCAGACGGACCCTAGACTTTGAAACATCATCAGTTGAAGGGGACCATCAAGAAGGGAAAAATAAGGAAGTGACTGACCATCCAGAATCTGAAGAGGAAGAAGAGGTTGATTACTCTGAAGAGCGGTATACTCCAGCTAACGACAAATACAAACAACTGGAAGATCGCTTAAATGCTATGGAGATCCAGAAAGTACCCGATTGGATTTTGACGAGCTAGGACTTGTCTCAGGGGTTGTCATACCACAGAAATTCAAGGTCCCCACTTTCTCTAAATATGACTGTGTCTCTTGTCCAAAGCTTCATTTGAGATCATACGTCAGAAAAATTCAACCCCATATTGCGGATAGGAATCTATGGGTGCATTTCTTCCAAGAAAGCTTGTCAAGAACGCAATTGGATTGGTTCTATCAATTGGAAGGGACCAACATTCGCAATTGGGAAGACTTGGTTGCCGCCTTTTATAAACAATATCAGTATAATGTTGACTTAGCTCCAACTCAGACACATCTGCAAGGCATGTCCATGGGTGCAGGTGAAGGTTTCAAAACCTATGCTCAAAAATGGCAGGATCTCGCAGGAAGAGTCCAAACCCCTCTATCTGACTGGGAATTGGCAGATATGTTTTTAGGCACGCTTTTTGGTCCATTCATCAAACACTTTATCGGAATCTCCTCGGATGGATTCAACGAATTAATCATGACTAGCGAACGAGTAGAAGCAGGTATAAAAAGTGGCAAAATTCAAAAGGATGCATCCTCGAGCGTGTTGAAGAAACCATTTGCTGGGAAGAAAGAGGTTGGTGTTGTGTACTGTTGTACCCCAAAATTTTCCCTCTCATATTTCTCAAAACATTGCAAGGAAAATCTCCAAGTGGCTCAAGCTTGCTCAAAAGTTGGACAGACAAGCTATCTCCTAAGACAGTCAACCCCAAATTAGGGTTTTGTGTTACATCAAGATCCTTGTGTATAAATGACCGTGCTCCCCAGCATCCTAATATACTCTCAAGATCATCCATGTCAAATTTCAAGCCTAGAAGAGGAAGTTTGCTCAGTCAATTACTCAAAGGGTCCAAAAATCGACTGTGCTAGGGCAAAAGTCAACTGTGACCTATAAACAGTAAAACTTCAAGATTTTTTGTCAACATTATCATTTTGAAGGATATTTCATCATTTGATCAAGGGTTGATCATGATTCATCAAGGATTGCTCAAAATTCATCAAGACTCAAAAGTTGCTAAATTAGGGTTTTGTAGGAAAAGTCAACTCAACTTTGACCAAGCATAACTTTCTCATACTTTATGAGAAATGACCCATCCAAATCTCATTTTGAAGAGGATGTAATTTCCTACAATCCATATTCATACCCCAATATCATAAAATGCACTCACAAGAAGTTATAAATTTGGACATTATAGGTCATTTTTGAAAGTCAACAAAAATACCTTTTTTTCCAAAGCTTATAACTTGAGCATGGAATATCAAAATGAGATTCGACCAAAAGGGTTGGTTAACGGACATCTCAGGCTTTCTAAAAAGTCAAAGAACACCTCCAAAAGTTCAAAATTGAAGAAGTTATGCATTGTTGAAGTTGGGCATTTTTGCAAAATTGCTAAAAGTCAATTATCCCCAAAACTTCAAATTTTGTCAAATGGGCCTATTCTTTTCCACTTGATTTGTGCTTGCATCATTGTCCATGTGTCCTAGCTTCAGCCATGAGCCCATATCTTATTTTTAGTATTTTATTTGATTTTTTATTAAATTATTTCATTTTAAATAAAATTAAATCAAATAAAATCCAAACTTTGATTACCTAAGATCTTTTTGGTTGTTTCAGGTCTTAATTATCATCATGATCATCATCAAAATTCGTATCAAGCATATCATGTACAAAAAGATGGAGATTTGATAAATTTGGCAAGCTTTAAAGAGGAAATCAAATCACATTACAATGCATTGATTTAGAGAGATTCCATCCATATTTGTTACCCTAACACATTGTATCATACATAAGCAAGAGAGGCACGCGAAAATAGAGGTTGGAGGCTGCAAGCATAGACAGAACAAAACTTGAAAAAAGTGACAAAAAGCTTAAATTCGAATTCATACTTAGAGGCAATTTCAGAAGCTTGTACCGGTCCCAATCGATTCCTGGGTGATCACACAACCTTCCTGGATCAAAAGCACGCGTCCATACACGCCAAAACGCGTTGTAAGCATCATGTTACCTAGCTCTGTATTTGAAATCATAACTATCTATTCTTGCATCATTTGAATAAATCATTGTCATATTTGTGATCCTCATAACATTTCAAAGTGTTTGGCATTACTTAATTTTGTTTATCTAACTCATACTGCAAAGTACCATAGTTAGGGTTTCGTGGATAGTTTTGGGTGTTTTTGTTTCAGGTAAAACTAGCCTTAATAATGGCTATAGGCGTGATAGGAAGAGGGAGACGAATTCAACCATGGGTTCAGAATGCATTTCCATGGCGCCTATAGGATTTTAGAGATGCTTGACTTATAGCTACGGACTACTGTCCATTGGTATAAGTTTGTTTTGTTTTAGCCACGGTTCAACGAAGAAGATGAATACGTGGCACCCAACCATTGCTCCATTCAAACCACGCGCGCATTTTTGTTTTGTTCTGACCATTGACCTGCTTTCTTTTATTATATATTATTTGTATATTATTAACAGATAAAGCCAAGTAGCCTAGTGGTAAGCATGTACACCCATTAGCCTACAGGACCTGGGTTCGAATCCCAGGTCCCCCACTTTAATTGTTAATTTTGTTCTTCAGGTAATCAAGTGCACATCCAAGCATATGGCATATCATGTGCCCTCATCTATCCAACAGTCAGATGGCCTGAAGGCCAAATCTGATGGCCAAGCGTTGAAGGTCTATGTGGAGCCCAGTCAACACATGCATATGGAATCAAAAAAGTCAAACAAGGCCAGATCCAAATGGGCCTCAGGATTGCTAATCACACCCAAATTTCAGGCCCATACCTCTTTTCTCTTATATTTACTTATTTTGTTTTACTTAATTGTTTTATTATTTTTCTTTTTTAATTACTAACCAATTAAAATTCTCTTCTTTAAAATAAAATCACAAAAATATTTTTTATCAAATTAAATTTCAATTTTTATTTTATTAATAAATACTAATTAATATAATTTAGGTTTTAATTAGAATAACTTTAATATATTTTTTGTAAATAGTTAAAACTAAATTAGACTTAATTAGGTTTTACTAATTCAATTAATTTTTATTTCTTTCTTAAAATACCAAAAATCCAAAAATAACTTTTTTCTTTTAATTAATTAATTTATTTATTAATTTAGTAATTAATTTAGGTTTAATTTCATTTTCTTTCATAAAATATAAAAACAACAAAAAAATATTTTCTTTACCAAAAAAGGGTCAAAACCCTAAAATCTTGTATTCGATTTAATTTCCCGCACGCGATTTATTTAATTTATTCAATAATGTACTTGCTCCCAGTTTGTAATAGTAAATAGGACCTTTATTTATTTTTTATCGCTTTATTTATTTTTAAAGGGTTTGTCTTTGGCGATGTAAATACCCGACGCCTTGTAATTTAATTTCCACAATTTATTTTCCGCAAATATAAATTGTTAGATGTTTGATAATAGGGATGCATGACAAGACTGAATGTTTTAACCTAAAATCAACTTAGATAACCTTTAACATGTACAAAGATAAAATTAACTAAAATCGACACACTCGCACATGCGCACTCTTAGGGTACACCCCACTTGGTTGCCTTCGTACGCGGTCATTAAGTATAGGTTGTTTTAGAGGTCGCCCTCTTGTCTAAAAGATCATAGTCGCCTCGAAACGGTTTCCTCGGATATTGTTGCCTCAAAACAAATGATCTAAGACATTAGGGTTACCACTAAGGCGTCCTAACATTGCTTTAGTGACCGTAAGTCCCTTATTCGAATTAACCCTTAAACTCCAACGACGATGCTACCTACTCATCAATAGTGGGATAGCATTGTCTAAAGGAAGATAGCATAGAACGATCCCTTTTTCGAGTAGGTAGATGGTTCTTAAGTACTTGCTCTTTCAAAAAAACAAAATCTTTTTCACAATTACACTTTTCAAACAAACTTTTTTCAAACCCACAAACACAAAGAACGCAATTTTGAAAACAATTGAGCAAGTACCTAAGAGCCCGTGGATAACCACGGATAGAAAGGGTGCTAATACCTTCCCTTTCTATAATCTACCCCCCGAACCCGAGAAATATCTCAAAAAAGGAATTTTTCTGTGCTTTTTTCCTTTCCTTATTGGATAAAATGAAAGTCAGTGGCGACTCTTGCTTACCGCGACATTTTGCGAACACAAACGCAAAATGCCAACCAGCATTCCAAAAACAGTCAGTTCTTCCCACCGTATCACAGAACTGGCGACTTTGCTGGGGAGGCTTATAAGTGGGGTGTACCTTAGGAATAGTTCATAATGTTTTCAATTGCTTGATTTGTATGCTTTATCTTTATGGGCTTGTATCAGAGTTACTATAGATCCTAACCCGGATATGGGGAACACCCTTTAGGTAAGTAGCAATAAACTGTGAGGGAACTGTATAGCATAGACCGATACGGTTGAAGCAGTAGCTACATTGGTGTGGCACTTTAGTATGTACCGATATCCCTTGTGGCGCAACGAGGAGAATATGGGTCTGCTAAGGGGTCATTAAGCACCAACTGACCTTAGAACCTTTAAATTGACCAACTTGGCCATAGAACAGTAGCAGTATGCTACACTCATTGAGACTAAACTCTCGCGATGATTCCGGCCGTAAGAAAAGGTTGATAAACTAGAATTATGATCGATCGAGGGTAGTCAGTGATATTGAGATCCTCTAGAACCCGGTTACTATTTTTAGGACAGGTTTGAACCAACTGAACTGAAAGAGGGTAGTATCTAAGCTCCTTGCCAACCTGAAATATAAGGGCTCTCTGTGTGACTTTACCATGTTTTCTATTTGTGGATACTTGTGGTGTGTTTTCTATTATAACATCATGACATCATAACATTGCATGCATCCTGCATTGGACTAACCTATTTCAAAGACATGAGGGATTCATCTTTGTTCTGTTTTCTAGGTCATGGCACCCATGCGTAGGAACACCATTCAGATCAACTTTGTCCAGGTTCCCACTCTGCTTAAGGAATTGGTTGCAAAGATTTCAGATACTACCTCCTTCATCAGAAGACATGGTAACCTTCTTGGTTTGGTCACTTCCAAATTGGACGAACAGATGATGAGTGTCTTAGTCCAGTTCTTTGATCCACTGTACCATTGCTTTACTTTTCCGAACTACCAGTTGGTCCCTACCTTGGAAGAGTTCTCTGATCTGCTTTATATCTCTATTCTGGAGCAGACCCCGTTCACAGGTTGGGAGAAGATCCTTAGGCCAGAAGAGATTGCTTCAGCCCTCCATCTGACAAAGGCTGATGTAATGGCTAATTGGGAGACTCATAGTGGAGCAAAGGGCTTTCTGACTAAATTCTTGGTTGGTAAAGATAATCAGTTCTGGGACAGTCTAGACTTCCAGGCATTTGAAGACATTCTGGCTCTGCTCATATATGGTTTGGTGTTGTTTCCTAACTCGGATTCCTTCGTCGACGTGAATGCGGTGAAGATTTTTATATCCGGTAATCATGTGCCCACTCTCTTGGGTGACATTCTTCATCAGCTTTATGCTCGTACTGCTCAGAAGCGAGGAACCCTGATGTGCTGTGCTCCATTGTTGGCGAGGTGGTTTATTTCTCACCTCCCCAAATCAGTTTTGAAGAACAAAGAAGGCATGGGCTGGGCCTACAGGATTATGTCTCTCTCTCATAATGACATCATTTGGACTATCAAGGGTATGGACGAGGTGGCTATTATTGATCGCTGTGGGGAATATCCCAATGTTCCACTGATAGGAACCAATGGAGGAATCACTTATAATCCATGCTTGGCCTTGCGTCAGTTCGGGCGAGCTAGGAGGGAAGGACCTCATGAGTTACTGATACCTAGTATTGTCTTTGATTTCCAAGGGGATAGTGATGAGCAACATCGCAAATTCATAAGAGCTTGGGATAGAGTTCACAGGTCTGATCCGCATGAGCTGGGTCCAAAGACTTCTCTTCCGATGGAGCCATATCTCTGATGGGTTCGTAACCGTGCCCAAAAGCTGGGAATGCCCTATGAAGCCGTCTTGCCTATCATTGTTGAAGTTGCTGATGAAGAAGGGGTTCCTCCTACCATCTTACACCCTTACATGCCTACTGACATAGGGGCATTAAAGAGATCATGGATGCAGCTGAGAGAAGAACGGGATGCTTATAGAGAAAAGTATCACGAGCAAGAGCATAAGATTCAGAAGTTGACAAGGCAGCTGGAGAACGAGCGGATCCTCAATGACTATGTCCGCACCGACAAGAAACGACCATGGGAGCACTGATTGTCTTTTCTAGTTTTAATTTACTTTTCAGTTTTTTCTTTCTTGTAACGCCTTAAAGGCATCTGTTGAACAATTGAATTTCAAGTTTATCTAATAAAAGTGTGTTTCATTTTTTGTTTACGAATTTGAATCTCTCGACGTCTTTGAAACCATATCATACGCATTTCATTCCATGCATCTCATAACAGGTACCCCTACAGGTTTTCTCATCTTCTTCGCTGTTTATTTCAGCATCATGTCTTATGAACCATCAACTGAACAAGCAATCAAGGCTCTACAGGCTCAAAATGCCCAGTTCCAAGAATTGTTCATAATTTTGGCTAAGGGCCAGCAAGATCTGAAGACCCTTATCTTGAAAGAGAAGAAGAAGAAGAAGAAGAAGAAGAAGAAGAAGAAGAAGACGGTCCTATTCAATATGGGTCGTAGATTCGGAAACAATTTGCAAGAAGAGGTTGATTTGACCCCCTCATCTGGAGGGAAAGATAATCAGGAAGAAAGGAGGGCTCCTAGCCCTGTGGTTTCAGACAATGAGACTGACTTCGACGAAGACCAGTATCCTCCGGTCGAGGATAGATACAAACAACTGGAAGATCGTTTGAGTGCGATGGAAGTTCAGAAAGTGCCTGGTTTGGACTTTGGTGATTTGGGTCTGTCATCTGGGGTGGTGATTCCCCACAAATTTAAAGCACCAATCTTTGCTAAATACAATGGGGTTTCTTGCCCGAAACTGCACCTCCGTTCGTATGTTAGGAAGATTCAGCCGTACACCGCTGACAAGAACCTCTGGATCCACTTATTTCAAGACAGTCTTTCAGGGACTCAGCTTGAATGGTTATACCAGTTAGAAGGAGCTAGTATCCATAATTGGGAGGATTTGGCTGCTGCTTTCTACAAGCAGTACCAATACAATGCTGACCTTGCTCCCACGCGTACCCAACTCCTGGGTATGTCAATGGGTGCGGGTGAAGGTTTCAAAGATTATGCTCAGAAATGGAGGGACCTCGCTGGAAGAGTGCAACCACCCTTGGCCGATAGGGAGCTTGTGGATATGTTTCTGGGGACCTTGTCTGGTCCGTATTTCAACCATCTGATTGGAAGTTCTTCATCTGGATTTACAGAGCTGATTATGACTGGGGAAAGGATTGAAGTCGGTATCAAATCGGGTAAGATACAGAAGGGTGCTTCATCAGGCACCGAGAAGAAGCCTTTTAAGAAAGACTCGAGTGTTGTTTACAGTTCAAAGAGTCAGAATAGACCTGAACTCCGCCAAGCTGTTAATGCGGTGGTTATTTCAAGACTTGCTGTTGCACCTCAACGCAATAATCAGCCAAGGGCCGAAAGACCTCGAAGACAATTCACTCAGCTCAACATGACTTTATCCCAGATTTTGCCACAGTTATTGAAAACCAACATGGTGATTCCATGGGAGGCTCCGAAGAATCCCAATACAACATCACTGAAGTACAACCCTAATTCCCGTTGTGCTTTTCACTCTGATAGCCCGGGGCATGATACGAATGACTGTTGGGTCTTGAAGAACAAAGTACAGGACTTGATTGATACTAAGGAGATCGAGTTCGAAGCACCGGAAAGACCTAATGTTGTGACTGCTCCTATGCCCAAGCATAGAGTGAACGCTATAGATGAAGACTCGTTTGTGGTTTCTGTAAAAGACATTGTTACTCCCTTGATGACTGTAAAGAAGAACCTGTTGTTAGCCGGTTTATTTTCGGGCTGTGACGAAGATTGTCGTATGTGTTCTGTCCTACCTATCGGTTTCCATCTTTGAAGTCAGGTGTCCAACGCCTAATGGATAACAAAGAAATTCTGTTTGAGAAGACTTTTGTTCCTTTGGTACCTACTGAAGAGGTTGCTATCATCACCATTTTCGACAATTCTTCCAAGGCTTCCACGAGAAAGCCTGTTAGAATTACATCCGTTCCAAGAATCGCACCATTGATCATCACTGTTCCAGGGCCTATCCCCTACACATCCAATAAAGACGTCCCTTGGCATTACGGGGCTGACGTATATTATCATGAAGATAAGAAAGATTTGGATGTTGATACTGACATTAGCAATATTGTTGGACCTGCCAAAGTCACCTGCAGCGGAAGACTTTTCTTCCCTGATATCTCTCCAGCAGTTGCCCGGAAGCCTGTTGTTATTACACCTGCCAGTGTACCTGCTACGGTTCCCATTCAAGTTCTAATTCTTACCCCTGTTGCCGAGTCGTCTGACGCTCGGGGAAAAGGGACCACCGGTGAGCCTGCCCAGACGGAGGCACCAAAGAAGATTACTGTTGAAGCCTCTAGACAAGAGATGGAGGAAATTTTGAAAATCATCAAAAAGAGCAAGTACAATGTAGTCGAGCAGCTGGGGCATACCCTGTCCAAAATCTTTATGTTGTCTATGTTACTTTGCTCAGAAGCCCATGCCAAGGCTCTGATTTCTTTCCTGAAGACTGCACACGTACAGCAAGAAACATCAGCTGACCAGTTTAAAGATTGTGTGGCTAGTCTAACTGATGATAATGGGTTGGGTTTCTCTTATGCCGACTTGACTGCTAAGGGGAAGAATCACAATGATGCCCTACATGTCTCCATTGAATTCAGGGGAACTACTCTTGCTCATGTATTGGTGGACACTGGTTCCTCATTGAACGTTTTACCTAAGAAAGCTCTAGACCGGTTGGACTGCGAAGGTTTAGAGTTGAAACCAAGTAACATTGTTGTTAGGGCCTTTGATGGGTCTAAGAGAATGGTACATGGAGAAGTTGATATCCCGATTAAGGTTGGTTCTCAGGTTTTTGCCTCTACATTCTATGTGATGGACATTCGGCCATCTTATTCATGTTTGTTGGGCCGTCCATGGATCCACAAAGTTGGGGCAGTGACGTCTACGCTCCACCAGAAGCTAAAATACCCGATCAAAGGGAAAATTGTGACAGTACAAGGAGAATAGGAGTACATGGTGAGCCACCTGAACTCTTTCTGATATGTAGAAATGGATGGGGAGTTCATTGAGACCCCGTTTCAACATTTTGAAGAGGTTCCCCAGACGCTGGCATCAACTGAGATTGTTGTTGAAGATCCTCCAATGAAGATGCTTCCTTCAAGGATGCCCGGGATGTTGTCGAGAAAGGTGGGTGTGCAAATTGGGGCCAACTCCATGATTTTTCACATAAGACTAACAAATTTGGTTTGGGTTTCACTGCGGAAGCTCAAAGGGCTGTTCGGAGTGCACGGATCGGAAGACCTCCCTTGTTTATCATCAATTCAGGAGTGAATGCCATTGAAGATGATGTTGAAGAGTCTGAGTTCGACAGTTGGATCTATCCTACTACTGATGGTAGACTAGGCAACTGGACAGCAAAGGACTTCATCCCAATTTCTTTTGTTACCCAGTAATGAGACTTTTGTTTTGAATTTGTAACAGACAATGTTTTAAACTTTTTGGCCTGGTGTCTTACCCGTGGCACCGTGGTTTCATTTATGAGGGCTTTATGTGTGTCATCTACATATATCATTAATAAAAGCATTGTACGTTTCTTGCATTTCAAATTTTGCACTCCTTGTTTTTCTTTTATTATATATTGCAAAACAGTTATTTTACACACACTCACGTATCATGATCTACATCCACTCCGGATCCCACTGATAACGACTCTGCAACTGCCGGTTATGACTTCGAAAGTCCGATCAACTTAGTCGAAGACAAAGGTGAAGATGATTGCGAAGTGCCTGGTGAATTTGCAAGACTGCTGCTTCAAGAAGAGAGGGCCATACTAACTCCAAGCCACCAATTTGGATGCCTCCAATTGCAGGAAGATCGTTAGTATTATACTTAAAAGTGCTGGATAATACAAAGAGGCGTGCTGGGGCAGCATGACGAGTCTGGCCGAAAAGAGCATGCTATTTATTGCCTTAGCAAAAAAGTTTACCGATTGTGAGACCCAATACTCACTGCTTGAGAGAACTTGTTGCGCTTTGGCATGGGCTGCTCGCCGGCTGAGACAGTACATGTTGGCTCATACTACCCTTTTTGATACCAAAAGAGGTGAACGTCTTGGCAGCTCCTTGGCCTTTCATAATGTGGGGCATTGATATGATCGGTGATATCAGACCTACTGCGTCCAACGGGCATCGTTTCATCTTGGTAGCTATTGATTACTTTAAAAAGTGGGTTGAAGCAGCTTCCTTTGCTACTGTAACCAAGAACTTCGTGGCACAGTTCATTCGGCATAATTTGATCTGTCGATATAGTGTACCAGAGAGGATCATTACGGACAATGGTACAAATCTCAACGATAAGATGATCACTGAGCTCTACAAACAGTTCAAGATTCAGCATCACAATTCTTCTCCTTACCGGCCGAAGATGAATGGGGCTAGAAGCGGCTAATAAGAATATCAAAAAGATTGTGCAGAAAATGACGGTGACGTACAAAGACTGGCACGAGATGTTACCATTTTCTCTCTATGGGTACCGTACCTCAGCGCGGACGTCAACAGGGGAAACACCCTATTCCTTGGTATATGGCATGGAGGAAGTCCTGCCCATTGAAGTTCAGATACCCTCTCTTCGGATTATGAAGGATGTAGGTTTGAGCGAGGATGACTGGATTTAGACCCGGCTTGATCAGTTGAACTTAATCGACGAAAAGAGACTCACTGCTATTTGTCATGGTCAAACGTATCAAAAGCGGATGATCAAGGCATTTAACAAGAAAGTTAGACGACAAGAGTATCAAGTTGGGGATCTGGTAATCAAGCGCATCATTCTACCTCAAGGTGATCCCAGGGGAAAATGGACCCCTACTTACGAAGGGCCATTTGTGGTTAAGAACATTTTCTCAGGAGGAGCTATGATTCTAACCACCATGGATGGTGACGACCTTCCTCACCCCGTCAACACATACATAGTGAAAAAATACTATGCATAATCAAAGACCCGCTAGGTCGACTGGCCTAGGCAAAAATAAGGGCTTCCCGGCGAACCAAAAGGGTTCGGGCAAAAATAAGGGATGAAAATTAAAAAAATCTGTACACCCGGCAAGTCAAAAACCTGAAAAGGCGGCTTGGGCAAGAAAGTGTATCCCGGTGGACTGAAAACCCGAAAGGGCGGTCTAGGAAAAAATTAGGGATCAAAGCGTAACACTATGTCTCATTGGATCACCTTGAAACCAAACTTCGGTATTGACTATCAAGCTCGGACGAAACTAATCAATCTGGTCTACCTTCAACCAAGTAGCAAAGTGATGAGATGCTCAAGGACATAAAGTCAATAGCAGAGTTGGAACCCAGTGGGATTGTTCACATAGCTGTTTTGTTTAGTTTTTCACAAATTGTATAAACTATCTGTTCGGCGGCATTCTCTTATTAGGACGTCAGCTTCTTGTACAAAAACGCCATTTACAGGCCAAACTTCAAAATCAATACAATTCATTTTCAAAGAAATTTCAAACTGTTTTTCCTTTTTCTGTTTTGTTTTGCAAAGAACGTCCAATGTTCGTTTTTGATATATCCACTTGACATTAATAGCTGCTCATAAATATTTACATGCGAAACAAAAGACGATTACTGGTAATATCAGAAACAGGGGCAATAAAATTGTCCAAATTGAACATTTACTCTATCCACCAGGTACGACGGTAAATTCAGCTGAAGAATATGGCTAAGATACTTTCACTCCCCGCAGAGTAAGACAATAATGATAGCTCTCCCCAGCTGAGACTTGCAACTGTGAATGAATGAATCGGTAATATTCTCCCCCAAGCAGAGTTTATCTACCATCAACACTGAAAGGGCTTAATATCCCCGGCAGTCTTAATATTCCCCAACAGAATATAAGAATATTCTCCGGAAGAATACAAGATATCCCCCAGTGGAGTTAAAATTTTCCCAGCGCAGTCTGAAAAAGCTTCCCCAGTGGAGTTGAAGAATCATCCCCAATAGACTCTGGAAGTTCGTCCCCGGCGGAGTATAAAAATAAATATCCACAGCCGAGTTCAAAGGAAGATTGTCCCCATCAAAGCTCAAAGGATTATCCTCATTAGAGCCTAAAAGGCTATCCCCAGTGAAGTCGCAACTGAAAGATCATCCCCAGCGGAGTTCTTTCCTTTCACAAATAGAATTCAAAACCTCAACATGATTCAATATCACCAGCAATGGTAATTCATCCCCAACGGAATTTATCGGTGGAATCCTCAACAGAGCATCTCTTCCCCACAGAGTAATCTCCTCATCAGTTTTATGCCCCAACAGAATTATACTCTCCTGCAGGTTTATTCTCACAATCACCTTCGTTCTCCATCCCCAGCCGAAACGAAGAATTCAACTCTATTCTCCAGCAGCTATCCAGGATTTATTTTCCGCAGCTAGAAACATTACATTTCCATACATCATGATACATGCATATACGCATCATACAACACAATCTCATTTATTTTGAGAACATCATTGCTTGATCGATATCATGCATTGCATATGAATGACCTTTACCTTTCAGGAAGGATGCAGTTAAGTTCTCAGCTATGTCGAAGACCTGACCGGTTCTTAAATCTCAACTGAATTATTCTCGGTTGAATTACAGATAAGGTTCTCAATCTCGACAATTTTCCTCCGTCGAAGTGTGGACGAGTTCTAAAATCTCAACAGAATTATCCTCCATTAAAGACCAGACAATCCTAGATATTTATGAAGATGTTTCCCTCAGTCGAAGACCTGACCGGTTATTAAATCTCAACTGAATTATCCTCAGTTGAATTACAGATAAGGTTCTCAATCTCGACAATTTTCCTCCGTCGAAGTGTGGACGAGTTCTAAAATCTCAACAGAATTATCCTCCGTTGAAGACCAGGCAGTCCTAGATCTTGATGAAGATGTTTCCCTCAATCGAAGACCTGACCGGTTCTTAAATCTCAACTGAATTATCCTTGGTTGAATTACAGATAAGGTTCTCAATCTCGAAAAATTTCCCCCAGTTGAATTACAGACAATTTCTTAAAACTCAGCAGAGATGTTCTCTCAGTTGAAGTACAGGCAAGTTCCTAAATCTCAACAAAGATCAGACTTCCCCAGCGGAATCTTCTACACTAACAGGTATGCAAGTTCTCGCTAAGGAATCTCTTATGCGATAGACACTCCTGCAGATGGAATCTTTAAGCCCATCCTCCCACCAGCAGTCTCCAAATGGCATCTGTAAGCCCATTCCCGACATCACAAGGCTGATACCACTTCATGCGAGTGCAAATTTCTGGGCACTCTAGTGTTCAATCATCTTCCACCTTTGGATCACGAAAGGCACGAAAGCCAATCTACATCCTCAAGTTTAAGAAGGTTGAACAGGGGAAGCTGTTGTACCCCAAAATTTTCCCTCTCATATTTCTCAAAACATTGCAAGGAAAATCTCCAAGTGGCTCAAGCTTGCTCAAAAGTTGGACAGACAAGCTATCTCCTAAGACAGTCAACCCCAAATTAGGGTTTTGTGTTAAATCAATATCCTTGAGTCCAAATGACCTCATGTGCTCCCCAACATCCTAATATACTCTCAAGATCATCCATGTCAAATTTCAAGCCTTGAAGAGGAAGTTTGCTCAGTCAATTGCTCAAAGGGTCCAAAAATCGACTATGGTAGGGCAAAAGTCATCTGTGACCTATAAGCAGTCAAACTTCAAGAATGTTTTGTCAACATTCTCATTTTGAAGGATATTTAATTATTTGATCAAGGGTTGATCATGAATCATCAAGGATTGCTCAAAATTCATCAAGACTCAAAAGTTGCTAAATTAGGGTTTTGTAGGAAAAGTCAACTCAACTTTGACCAAGCATAACTTTCTCATACTTTATAAGAAATGACCCATACAAATATCATTTTGAAGAGTATGTAATTTCCTACAATCCATCTTCATACCCCAAGATCATAAAATGAATTCACAAGAAGTTATAAATTTGGACATTATAGGTCATTTTTGAAAGTCAACAAAAACACTTTTTTTGCCAAAGCTTATAACTTGAGAATGGAGTATCAAAATGAGATGAGACCAAAAGGGTTGGTTATAGGACATCTCAAGCTTTCTAAAAAGTCAAAGAATACCTCAAAAAGTTCAAAATTGAAGAAGTTATGCATTGATGAAGTTGGGCATTTTTGCAAAATTGCCAAAAGTTAACTATCCCCAAAACTTCAAATTTTGTCAAATGGGTCCATTCTTTTCCACTTGATTTGAGCTTGCATCATTGTCCACGTGTACTAGCTTCATCCATGAGCCCATATCTTATTTTTATTATTTTATTTGATTTTTTATTGAATTATTTCATTTTAAATCAAATTAAATCAAATAAAATCCAAACTTTGATTACCTAAGATCTTTTTGGTTGTTTCAGGTCTTAATTATCATCATGATCATCATCCAAATTCGTATCAAGCATATCATGTACAAAAAGATGGAGATTTGATAAATTTGGCAAGATTTAAAGAGGAAATCAAATCACATTACAATGCATTGATTTAGAGAGATTCCATCCATATTTGTTACCCTAACACATTGTATCATACATAAGCATGAGAGGCACACAAAAATAGAGGTTGGAGGCTGTAAGCATAGACAGAACAAAACTTGAAAAAAGTGACAAAAAGCTTGAATTCAAATTCATACTTAGAGGCAATTTCAGAAACTTGTACCGGTCCCAATCGATTACTGGGTGATCACACAACCTTCCTGGATCAAAAGCACGCGTCCATACACGCCCAAACGCGCTGTAAACATCACGTTACCTAGCTCTATATTTGAAATCATAATTATTTATTCTTTCATCATTTGAATAAATCATTGCCATATTTGTGATCCTCATAACATTTCAAAGCGTTTGGCATTACTTAATTTTGTTTATCTGACTCATACTGCAAAGTACCATAGTTAGGGTTTCGGGGATAGTTTTGGGTGTTTTTGTTTTAGGTAAAATTAGCCTTAATAATGGCTATAGGCGTGATCGGAAGAGGGAGATGAATTTAACCATGGGTTCAGAATGCTTTTCCATGGCGCCTATAGGCTTTTAGAGATGCTTGACTTATAGCTACGGACTACTGTCCGTTGGTATAAGTCAGTTTTGTTTTAGCCACGATTCAACGAAGAAGATGAATATGTGGCACCCAACCATTGCTCCATTTAAACCACGCGCGCATTTTTGTTTTTTTCTGACCATTCACTTGCTTTCTTGTATTATATATTATTTGTATATTATTAACAGATAAAGCCAAGTAGCCTAGTGGTAAGCATGTACATCCATTAGCCTACAGGACCTGGTTCGAATCCCAGGTCCCCCACTTTCTTTGATAATTTTTTTCTTCAGGTAATCAAGTGCACATCCAAGCATATGGCTTATCATGCGCCCTCATCTATCCAACAGCCAGATGGCCTGAAGGCCAAATCTGATGGCCAAGCGTTGAAGGTCTATGTGGAGCCCAGTCAACACATGCATATGGAATCAAAAAAGTCAAACAAGGCCAGATCCAAATGGGCCTCAGGATTGCTAATCACACCCAAATTTCAGGCCCATACCTCTTTTCTCTTATATTTACTTATTTTGTTTTACTTAATTGTTTTATTATTTTTCTTTTTTAATTACTAACCAATTAAAATTCTTTTCTTTAAAATAAAATCACAAAAATATTTTTTATCAAATTAAATTTCAATTTTTATTTTATTAATAAATACTAATTAATATAATTTAGGTTTTAATTAGAATAACTTTAATATATTTTTTGTAAATAGTTAAAATTAAATTAGACTTAATTAGGTTTTACTAATTCAATTAATTTTTATTTCTTTCTTAAAATACCAAAAATCCAAAAATAACTTTTTTCATTTAATTTATTTATTTATTTATTTATTTAGTAATTAATTTAGGTTTAATTTCATTTTCTTTCATAAAATATAAAAACAACAAAAAAATCTTTTCTTTACCAAAAAAGGGTCAAAACCCTAGAATCTTGCATTCGATTTAATTTCCCGCACGCGATTTATTTATTTTATCCAATAATGTACTTGCTCCGGGTTTGTAATAGTAAATAGGACCTTTATTTATTTTTTATCGCTTTATTTATTTTTAAAGGGTTTGTCTTTGGCGATATAAATACCCGACGCCTTGTAATTTAATTTCCGCAATTTATTTTCCGCAAATATAAACTGTTAGATGTTTTATAATAGGGATGCATGACAAGACTGAATGTTTTAACCTAAAATCAACTTAGATCACCTTTAACATGTACAAAGATAAAATTAACTGAAATCAACACACTCTCACATGCGCACTCTTAGGGTACACCCCACTTGGTTGCCTTCGTACGCGGTCATTAAGTATAGGTTGTTTTAGAGGTCGCCCTCTTGTCTAAAAGATCATAGTCGCCTCGAAACAGTTGCCTCAGATATTGTTGCCTCAAAACAAATGATCTAAGACATTAGGGTTACCGCTAAGGCGTCCTAACATTTCTTTAGTGACCGTAAGTCCCTTATTCGAATTGACCCTTAAACTCCAACGACGATGCTACCTACTCATCAATAGTGGGATAGCATTGTCTAAAGGAAGATAGCATAGAACGATTCCTTTTTCGAGTAGGTAGATGGTTCTTAAGTATTTGCTCTTTCAAAAAAAACAAAATCCTTTTCACACTTACACTTTTCAAACAAGCTTTTTTCAAACCCACAAACACAAAGAAAGCAATTTTGAAAACAATTGAGCAAGTACCTAAGAGCCCGTGGATAACCACTGATAGAAAGGGTGCTAATACCTTCCCTTTCTATAATCTACCCCCCGAACCCGAGAAACATCTCGAAAAAGGAATTTTCCTGTGCTTTTTTCCTTTCCTTGTTGGATAAAATAAAAGTCAGTGGCGACTCTTGCTTACCGCGACATTTTGCAAACACAAACGCAAAACGCAAACCAGCATTCCAAAAAATAGTCAGTTCTTTCCCACTGTGTCACATGTACCATTAAAGGAATCAGGACAGAACTGAACCTCGTCCAGCGGTAGGGGCCGTCATGATCCCTAAGCCTGCACCTACTCAACAAAGGAACAACCAGCCTAGAACAGAAAGACCGGTAAGATAATTTACCCGGATAAATATGATGTCGTCTCAAGTCTTGCCACATTTGTTGAGATCTAATTTGGTAACCTTGTGGGAAGCTCCGATGAATCCCAACACTGTCTCTCCCCGTTACAGCCCAAATGCTCATTGTGCTTACCATTCAGAAAGTCCAGGTCATGATACAAATGACTGTTGGGTTTTGAAAAACAAGGTGCAAGACCTTCTCGAGGAAAAAGAAATTGAATTTGACCCTCCTGAGATCCCAAATGTTATCACTGTTCCTATGCCGAAGCACGGCCGTGGTGTTAACGCTGTTGTGGATGATGTGTTTGTTACTGTTGCTAATGAACTTGTTACTCCTCTGCTAACCGTCAAACGGAACATGTTGAAGGTCAGTTTATTTTCGGGCTGTGGCGAAGGCTGCCACCTCTGTTTATCCCTACCGACTGGTTGTCATTTATTGAAGGTAGGTGTCCAGCGCTTGATGGATGATAAAGAGATTTTGATTGAAAATACTCCCGTTCCAACCATTTCTTACAAGGATGTTTCAATAGTAACCATTTCCGTCAATCCTCCCAAGGTCTCCACCAAAAGACCCGTTAGGATTACATCTGTTCCGAAAGTGACTCCACTGATAATTACTATTCCAGGGCCAATCCCATACTCCTCAGATAAAACTATCTCTTGGAACTATGGGGGTGACGTCTACTACCACGGCGTCAAGCAAGATTGGCTGGCTGATGAAGACTCGGTTTTTGAGAGGGCTGACTCCGAAATTGGCAACATTGTGGGAACCAAAAAAATAACCAGAAGTGGAAGAGTGTTCTCCTCTGAGATTGCTCCTACGAAAACTGTTACCAGTCCTGTGATCATCCCTGCTTTTGTTCCTGTTGACACTACTACTACAGTTCTTGTGGTTACCCCTGCTGACACCCCTATCACCGAGTCGACCAAGACTCGGGGCAAAGGAATTTTTGTTGAACCTGTTCGAATGAAGGCGCAATCAGTATCTATCCCAGAGGCTTCCAAGAAGGAGATGGAAGAAATTTTTAAAATTATAAAGATAAGCGACTACAATGTAGTCGAACAGCTAGGGAAGACCCCTTCAAAGATTTCTATGATAGCTTTACTGTTGTGCTCCAAAGCTCATGCGAAGGCCTTGGTGAAATTTCTTAAAACTGCCCATGTGCCACAGGAAACCTCTGCTGACCAATTCGAAGATTGTGTGGCCAGTTTGACAGCTGATAATGGTTTGGGCTTTTCTGATGCTGATCTTACACCTAGAGGGAGGAAACACAATGAGGCGTTGCATGTCTCTGTCGAATGTAGGGGAACTACTTTGGCCCATGTCCTGGTAGATACTGGTTCATCTTTGAATGTGCTTCCAAAGAAGGCTTTGGATAGACTGGATTGTGAAGGATTGACCTTAAAACCCAGCAACATAGTGGTAAGGGCCTTCGACGGTTCGAAGAGAATGGTGCACGGGGAGGTGGACATCCCCATTAAAGTTGGAACTTATACCTTTGATTCAACTTTCTATGTAATGGATATTCGCCCTTCCTATTCCTGTTTATTGGGCCGACCTTGGATTCATGACGCTGGTGTCGTCACCTCTACATTACATCAGATGTTGAAGTACCCAACCAAGGGAAAAATCATTATTGTCCATGGAGATGAGGAATATATGGTCAGTCACCTGAACTCCTTCAGATATGTGGAAATGGATGGTGAATTCATCAAAACTCTGTGTCAGCATTTCGAGGAAGACCCACAAACAGTTGCGATAACCAAGACTGTTTCCAAAATTTTGAAGATTACCAGACCTCCGCTGAAGATGGCTTCTCTGAAAGATGCCAAGGCAGTAGTCGAAGAAGGTGGGTGTACTATTTGGGGCCAACTCCCAGATATTCCCTACAAGTTTGACAAATTTGGTTTGGGTTTTACTTCAAGAGCTCAGAAAGCTGTTCGTCGTGCTCGTGCCAGGGGACCACCATTGCGGATCAGCAACCATGGAGTCAACGCAGTGGAGGATAGTGATGACAGCTGTGACCTGGAAGAATGGATTTTTCCAACTATCAGCAGAGGACTCAACAACTAGGAAGCCAAAGAATTTGTCCCTATTACTTTTATCCAATAGTAATTATCTTTAAATTTTTGTCGGACTTGTAATAATTAAATAATTTAGACTTTTAAAACCTTGTGTCTTACCCAAGGCACAACGGTCCATTTGTAAGGGTTGTTACTTCATTTTCACATGTCATCAATGAATCATGGACGTTTTTGCATGCAAATTTTACGCTATTTGTTCTTATTTTTCTACATTTTTATTCTTTCAAAGATAGTTATGCTCTTACACACACTTACATATCAAAATGCAGATCTACATCCACTCAGGATCCCATGGGTAACGATTCTGCTATGGCCTATTGTAACTTTGAAAATCTGATCTACCAAGCCGACGACGAAGGTGAGGAAGATCGTGAGGTACCAAGGGAACTAACCAGGTTACTACAACAGGAAGAAAGGACCATACAGCCCCACGAAGAATCGGTTGACACAGTTAACTTAGGTACCGAAGAGGACAAGAAAGAAGTCAAGGTAGGTGCCAATCTGGAACCCAATGTCAAGAAGCGCTTAACTCAGTTACTACATGACTATGTTGAGGTCTTTTCCTAGTTATACGAAGACATTCCAGGACTTGACGCTCATATCGTGGTCCATCGTCTACCGACAAAAGAAGATTGCCCTCCGGTAAAACAGAAAGTTCATCGCATATGGCCAGAAATGTCAGAGAAGATCAAGACTGAAGTCATGAAACAATTCAATGTCGGATTCTTAGTCGTCACCTCCTATCCACAATGGGTCGCCAATGTTGTTCCAGTGCCTAAAAAGGACGGTAAAGTACACATGTGTGTGGATTATAGAGATTTGAATAGGGAAAGCCCTAAGGATGATTTCCCGCTTCCCCAAATCGATATTCTGGTTGACAATACCACACAGCATAAAGTGTTCTCATTTATGGATGGTTTCTCAGGCTATAATCAAATCAAAATGGCACCTGAGGACATGTAGAAAATGACCTTCGTCACACAGTGGGGCACGTTCTATTACAAAGTTATGCCATTCGGGTTGAAAAACGTTGGGGAAACTTATCAGCGCGCCATGGTAGCTCTATTTAACGACATGATCCATCATGAAATAGAGGTCTACGTGGATGACATGATATCCAAATCTTAAACTGAAGAGGAACATCTTGACCATTTGCAGAAACTATTTGAAAGGCTAAAGAAATACAAGCTAAGGTTGAACCCGAGTAAATGCACATTTGGAGTGAGGTCCGGTAAACTCCTAGGCTTCATCGTCAGCAGTAAAGATATCAAAGTGGACCCTGCAAAGGTAAAACCAATACAATAAATGTCTGCTCCTCGCACCGAGAAGGAAGTCAGAGGATTCTTAGGACGGCTAAACTACATCGCCAGATTCATTTCTCACCTAACTGCTACTTGTGAACCAATCTTCAAATTACTGAAGAAAGATCAAGTGTTGGATTGGAACGAAGACTGCCAGGCTGCCTTCGACAAGATCAAAGAGTACCTTTAAGAGCCTCCTATTTTGATGCCTCCATTCGAGGGAAGACCTTTGATCATGTATCTAACTGTCTTGGAAAATTCAATGGGGTGTGTGATGGGGCAACATGACGAGTCTGGCCGAAAAGAGCATGCAATATACTACCTGAGCAAAAAGTTTACCGACTGTGAAACCAGATATTCACTACTCGAGAAAACTTGTTGCGCTCTGGCATGGGCTGCTCGCCGGCTAAGACAATATATGTTGACCCATACTACCTTATTTATATCCAAGATGGATCCAATTAAATACATATTCGAGAAGCCCACCCTCTCTGGAAGAATAGAAAGATGGCAGATGATCCTGACTAAATACGACATTCAGTACACTACCCAAAAAGCAATAAAGGGTAGTGTGCTAGCCGATCACCTTGCTCATCAGGCTGTGGATGACTACTAGTCCATGAAATTCGAGTTCCCAGATGAAGACATCATGATGGTAAACAATTGTGAAGAACTCAAACCATATGACGGACCTGAACAAGGATCCCGATGGATCTTGGTTTTTGACGGAGCTTCCAACGCACTCGGCAATGGCATAGGTGCTGTAATCATATCCCCTGAAGGATGTCATACTCCCTTCACTGCAAGACTTTGTTTCAACTGTACCAATAATATGGAAGAATACGAAGCGTGTATTTTTGGTCTCAAAGCTGCCATAGATTTGGGAATCAAATCCTTAAGTGTATTTGGAGATTCAGCCTTAGTCATCAGTTAGATCATAGGAGAATGGGACACGAAGCACCCTAATCTCATCCCCTACAAAGAACATGTGTTGACATTAATCCCGCATTTTGAGGAAATTACCTTTGAGCATTTTCCACAAGAGGAAAATCAACTAGCGGACGCGCTAGCCACTATGTCATACATGCTTAAACTCAAGTGGGGTAACGAGGCTCCCTAGATCACCATTGAGCGGATGGATGAACCAGCTTACTGTCACTAGATCGATACTGAAGAAGTAGTGGACAAGCCTTGGTTCCATGAAGTTAAGAGGTATCTCGAGGCCCAAGAGTATCCAGAGGGAGCTTCATTCAATGATAAGAAGTTCTTGATAATTTCTCTGCTAAGTTCTTCCTCAGTAATGGAATCCTTTACAAGTGCAACCATGACTCTACTTTGCTTCGTTGCGTAGACAAGGTTGAGCAAGACAAGATCTTGGCTGATCTAGATGAAGGCACTTTTGGCACCCATTCTAGTGGGCACACGATGGCTAAAAAGATCCTATGGGCGGGGTACTACTGGTCTACCATGGAAGCAGATTTCGATCAACATTCACGAACCTGTCACAAGTGTCAGATCTATGCTGACAAAGTACATGTGCCTCCAGTTCCTCTAAACGTCCTGACTGCTCCCTGGCCATTCGCGATGTGGGGCATCGACATGATTGGAGAAGTCAAACCTACAGCTTCTAATGGACACCGCTTCATCTTGGTGGACATTGATTACTTCACGAAGTGGGTTGAGGCAGCTTCTTTCGCTTCTATTACCAAGAACGTAGTGGCCTGATTCATCAAACAGAATCTCATCTGTTGGTACGGTATCCTGGAGAGAATCATTACGGATAATGGTACCAATCTCAATAATACTATGATCACTACACTATGCGCGTAATTCAAGATCCAGCATCATAACTCTTCCCCTTACCGACCGAAGATGAATAGCATTGTAGAAGCCGCTAATAAAAACATCAAAAAGATCATATAAAAAATGACAGTGACCTACAAGGACTGGCATGAGATGTTACCATTTTTTCTCCATGGTTACCATACCACGCCGCGCACGTCAATAGGGGCAACTCCTTTCTCTTTGGTATACGGTATGGAAGCCGTCCTACCAATTGAAGTCCAAATACCTTCTCTGAGAATCATAAAAGATGCAGGGCTGAATGGATTCAAACTCGACTTGACAAGTTGAATTTGATTGATGAGAAGAGGCTTACGGTTGTCTGTCATGGTCAGATGTACCAAAAATGTATGATCAAAGCTTTTAACAAGAAGGTCAGATGTCAGGTATATCGAGTTGTTGACTTGGTAATCAAGCGTATCATATTGCCACAAGGTGATCCCAGGGGAAAATGGACTCCTACATACGAAGGACCATTTGTGTTTAAAAGCATATTCTCTTATGGAGCAATGATCTTAACCACTATGGATGGCGACGACCTTCCGCACCCTGTGAACGCAGATATAGTCAAAAGATACTACGCATGAATAAAGACCCGCTAGGTCGACTGGCCCAGGAAAAAATTAAGGCATCCCGGCGAACCACAAAGGTTCGGGAAAAAATTTGGGATTAAATACAAAAAAAATTGTACACCCGACAAGCTGAAAAACTGAAAGGACGGCTTGGGCAAAAAAGGGTATCCTGGTGGACTGAAAACCTGAAAGGGCGGTCCAGGAAAAATTTAGGGAATAAAAGCATATGACTAAGTCCTATTGAATCACCTTACAGACAATCTTCAGCATCGACTGACAAACTCGAACGGTTCTAATCAATCCAATCAGCTTCGGACAAAGCAGCAAGTGGGCGAGACGCTCAGAGACATGAAGGCTATAGCATAACGGGAATCCCATGGGATTGTTTGACATAGCTATCTTTTCTTTGTATCAGTTTTCATTTTCTACGACGACACTCACTTACTAGGATGTTCGTCTCGTTGTACAAAAAATACTTATTCAAGTTAATACAAAGATATTCCTTTGAAAGTTCAAAACTATATGTATTTCTTTTATTTCCATGTTTTGTTTGCAAAAACGTACAATGATTATTTTTGAACATATACATTTGAACGTGACTACTATTTACAAATGAGCAAAAAAAAGAGGAACATAAAATAGAAAGACAATCACTAATGGCTTTAAGAAATAGGATAATATCTTTAGACCATTCCATAAAGTCCCCCGCAGGTACTTTTCCAGCAAGAGCGGAAACCGGGACATCCCACTACAGGATCGCTAACATATCTCCAGTATGCAGCCTAATGGTATCAAGCGCTCTCACATCCCCGATGGAACAAAACATCCAGTTACCGCTCCAAAGATTCCCCAGTGAAAGTCGCCCAGTTTCTCAGGATTCCCCAGCAGGATTTCACGAGGTCCACAAGCAATGCACGGCGTTTCCCTTCCACAAGAGAGTTTATTTCTCTAATAAATGGAAACTAATCCATCAACACTTCAACTTTAAGATATGAAGACTTACACTCCTCATTTCCAGCAGTACTCATGGATTTATTTTCCCCGACTCCAGCAACATTGTGGCATAACGATTAACATGTCCATACATTACATTCATACGTCATAGCATTGACAACATAGATACATACATCACGATCTCATTTATTTTGAGAAACAACATTAGACCGTGCATTTCATACATCATGGCATTGCATGCAACTAACCCTTCATCTTTTCAGGAAAAATCAATCAACAGAAAATTATCGTCAAATTTTCAACAAGTTAGTTACAGATCAATTCCCGAGAAAGGACTGGTCAACCATCTACATAGCAGATATTTTCTCTAGATCCCTGCCGGTTCAATTTGAATCTCTCAACGGTTTATTCTGATTCTTTCCTGCAGATGTCTTCTCTAGTTCAGATAAATCTCTCAATGATTTATTCTGATTCTTCTCCAGATCCCTCCCGGTTCAGTTTAAATCTCTCAATGATTTATTCTGATTCTTTCCCACAGACATTTTCTCTGGTTCAGATAAATCTCTCAATGATTTATTCAGATTCTTCTCCAGATCCCTGCTGGTTCAGTTTGAATCTCTCAACGGTTTATTCTGATTCTTTCTTGCAGATATCTTTTGTGGTTCAGATAAATCTCTCAACGATTTATTCTGATTCTTCTCCAAATCCATGTTGGTTCAGATAAATCTCTCAATGATTTATTCTGATTCTTTCCTAGTAGAAGTTTTCTTTGGTTCAGATAAATCTCTCAATGATTTATTCTGATTCTTCTCTAAATCATGTTGGTTCAGATAAATATCTCAATGATTTATTCTAATTCTTTCCTAGTAGGCACTTCCTCTGGTTCAGATAAATCGCTCAAAGATCTACTCTAATTCTCTCTAGTTAAAGAATATTCAAAACCTCTTTAGGTTCAGTTTAAACCTCTCAACGGTTTATCCTGATACTTTCCAAAGGAATACTTCTGGTTCAGATAAATTTCTCCAAGATTTATTTTGATTCTTCCAAGTCAAACAACATACAAGACTTTTGCTAGTCTCATATAAATCCCTCCAAAGATTTATTCTGATTCTTTTCCATTTGAAATCAAGTTCATACTTAGTCCATTTTCTGTCAATAGACACCTTTGGATGGCATCTACAAGCCCATCTCCGAAAAATGTCCCCCATTCCTCCAAATGGCATCTATAAGCCAATTCACAATTCATCTTCGAGTGCAAATTTATGGGCACTCTAGTGTTCGATCATCTTCCACCTTCAAGTCACGAATGGTGGGTCTACCAATCTAACTCTTCAGGTTTAAGAAGATTAAACAGGGGAAGATGTTGTAACCCAAAATTTTCCCTCTCATTTATCAAGTATTTTTCTCACAATATCTCCTTAGGTTCAAGACTGCACAAGGGTTGACCAGCTCAAGACACCTCCTTAAGCACTAATGACTGAAATTAGGGTTTGAGATTGCACAAGGATAATTGAACTTTTAATGCCTCATATGACTTTCATGGATCATTATGGACCCTCAAGATTGCTCATGTCAAGTTTCAAGTCTTGGATCACATTTTTTCTCAGTCAATTAATTAGTTGACCTAAAAATCAGCTGTATTGGGGAAAAAGTCAACTATGGTCAATTTACAGTCAAACTTCATAATTTTTTATCCATATCAACATTGTGAACTCCTATATGTCATTTGATCAAGTTTGGATCATAATTCCTTAAGACATTTGATCAGATCATCAAAAGGGCAAAATGGTCAAAATTAGGGTTTTGACTGAGAAAGGGCAATTTTTGATTTTTGACCTAGCATATGGTTATTTGGTTTGAGACGTGATCTCAAGGTTTCAAATGCATCATTTTAACCTAATGGTATGACTCAAAACTTCCCTCAAGATCAATTGATTGATAGTTGATTTTCAAACAACTAATCAAAAGTCAACTATACACTGAAAAGTCAAACTTTGACTTTTTGGTCAAAATCAAGTGTCAAGGATCACAATTCATCAAAACATGTCAAAATATGAAACTTGTTCATCAAGAAATCAAAAAGTCAAGATTTAATATTTTTTCATAACTTTTAGCCAATTTTTCATCAGGATGCAAGATGATTCAAAGGAAACTTTCAACATGAAAGTTGTAGATCTCAATGAGATCTAAAACATTGTTGAACATAACTCCTCCTAGAAATGCTTGTATGAAATCATGGTCATGAAACTAAAACACTTAGTGAAATTTTGAGCATTTTGGTCAGGATTTTGACCTAACTTCTAGGCCAAGTTTCACATAGTTCCATTTGGATTTTTCAAAAGTTATTCAAAGAGGGATTATAGAGAACATTACAAGCTTTCTAAAA
The DNA here is from genome assembly GCA_948472305.1 of Vicia faba. Taxonomy (NCBI): domain Eukaryota; kingdom Viridiplantae; phylum Streptophyta; class Magnoliopsida; order Fabales; family Fabaceae; genus Vicia; species Vicia faba. The sequence goes on from OX451739.1 coordinate 1,425,577,706, forward strand.
TGTACAAGAACTCCTTGATATCATTTTTGAGAAAGGAGAATCGAAGGTCAGAAGTTAGGGTTTCAAGTTATTTTACAAGGCAGAATTTGTGATGCACAATGGACCAAATCACATAGCCATGCTGCATAATCTCACTTTGCAGGCTTCTAACTTGCAATTCACTCCTTAATTAAATGTTTACACAACATATGGAGCCATTGTATAACCATTTGAACCATTATCCAAGTTGCATTTCCATTTTTGAAAGAAAGGCACCATTGATATTCTTGAAAAGTGGCTTTAATCACAAAGTCCATTCTCCTTGAGCATTGAACTTGTTCTTTCTGCACATACAAACCCTATAAATCAAAAGCAAGAATTTCTAAAGTACTAACCACTCTATGAAGCCCTGTACCTTGCCTTGGAACAAGATGTTTTAACTTTGCTTCAAAAACAAGAAAGATGCAACAACTTGAGATTTCAAATTTTGACTTGTTGTAGAACATAAGACCTATTGCCTATAAATACATACACTATTTTCAAGATAAGGGACGCATGTACAAGCCCTTAAACTCACTCAAACCCTCACAAACTCAGATTGCACACAAAACTCCATTTTTAGGCAGAAATTGACCTTACACTCCCATCTCTCAAATTAATCGTGTGTTTCCTCTCCAAACCATTCCAAAAGTTCCTAAATGTCATCCACAACTCATCCCAATACCTGTTACAGTTCTGTAACTCCATTTCCACCATTGTCCAAACTCAAAAACAGAGCACTGCAAGTGGACTTCTCCAGAACTCCTCAACCACTTTCAGCTCAAGCCAAGCATCACATTAACTTCCTGGGAACTTGAGGAAGCTAACCCAATCACTAGAACTCATTGAAAGTTGCTCCAACTCAAAACACGATACCCTCTTGCAAGGTGAGTTTTTTTATTTTTGAACTCCTCATATAGGCATTGTTAAGCTTTCATTTTAAAAGATAAAATGTAGACCTCATTGCCACGTAGTTGTACATATCCATAGTTTGCATTTATATGGCCTGAGCTTAGAGAATTTTGGAGTTGAAGTTTCTGAAATTTTTAGGTTTTAAATTAGGGCCAGAAAAATTCTCACTCATCTTGGATTTATAGCTTTAGTTATTTATATGGTTGGATTCGTGGGAAGAAATGCCACAACTTTCATGTTTGGACTTTCCATTTTTGTTGAGAGATGAAGAAGTTACAGGTATCTTGGCTGGCTACAGGTTGAAGACGAAGTACAGGCCTTGGAAACATTATATGTTATGTATTTATCATTTCATATAAGTAAACGGATGTATAGCCACCCAGTGTTAAGGCAGCGCATTGGTAACCAAGAGGGCATGGGTTCAACACCCAGCGAGCTACCTTTTTCCCTTATTTCTCACATTTTCTCTCTTTTTGTCATACAGCAGCGCCTGGGCCTCTCCTTTGGGCTTTTGTTCTTTTTTGCTGCTTCTAACCCCCTGCCTTACTTTTGCACGCCTGGCCCAACTTTATTTTATTTATTTCATTTTTATTTATTTCCTTTCTTATGTTATTTTATTTTCAGTTTTATTTTATTATTTTTATTACTATTACTATTTTATTTTTTTATTAATGAAAAAATATATAAAAATATTTTTATTTACACGTATTTATTTTATTTTCTTTATAAAGAATAAAAAGAACAAAAACAATTTTCTTTTAATAAATAAATTTATTTTTCTTAATTAATTAATGTTTAGACTTAGGTTTAATTATTATTTTATTTTCCTAATTAAAATTAACTTGGAATTTAGGTTTCTCTTAATTAATTAATTTTCTCATTTTATTTTTATTAATTTAAAACCTTTTTCTTAAAAAACCGAAAAATCCTTTTTAAGTTAATTTCTTTTCTTAATTAGTTTAAGTTTATTTTATTTAATTTTCCTTAATCATTTTCTTTAATTAGGTCAAGACTAAACCCTTCATAAAAAAACCAAACAAAATCATTTATTTTTCCATTTACATTCTTGCATTTTATTTTTATTCAAATCTTGTATATTATTCAATATGATTGTAATAGTTAATTAGATTTAATTTTCTTGCAAATCCTCATTTGTAAATTTGTACACCCCCTCCCCTATTGATGTAATAGCTTAGTATTTTTATTTTCCGCAATTTAATGCTTTATATATAAATGCTAGTAATTAGGGTTTGTATGGAAAGATAAAATCAATGCTTAGAAAATCCTAATTCAAGACAACAATTCATGTAAATCAATACACTTGCACACTTACACCCTTAGGATAAGCCCACTTTGTTGCCTTACAAAAATGGTCATGTTAGGCATGTGGAATATCTTAGCAAAAGCAATCAAAAATACAAGATCATAGTCCCTCGATGACGCTATCCAAAGTTGCCTTACAAATGATCTTAGTCCCTCAAACAAAATTCTAAGATGTTTTCACAACATTGCTATCATGGTTATATGATGACCCATACCCGTCCCTTTACATCCAAAGATAAAGTTACTTACCAATCCATGGTAAAATAACAATGTCAAAGGAAAGAGGAAATAAACAAGAAATACTTTTTTGAGTAGGTAGAATGTTCCTAGTTGCTTGCTCATTTTCAAACTAAAATATCCTTTCTATTTTCAAAACAAACACCAACACTTTCAAAACATCTTTCAAACTTGAAACATTTTTCAAAAGATCAACACTTTGTATATGTTCTTATGAACAAGAACTATTACAAGGTTTGCCTAAACGATGGCGCCTTTTCAAAATACTTTCAAAACCCACACAAAGCACATTTTCAAACAAAAGTAAGTGATCTAGCAAGCAACTAAGAGCTCGTGGATAACTACGGAGGAAAAGGGTGCTAATACCTTCCCTTTTCATAATCTACCCCCCGAACTCAAGAAAACATCTCTAAAGGTCTTTCCTATTCTTTTCCACCTTTCCTTTTGGATAAAAGAAAAGTCGGTGACGACTCTTGCTAACCACAACATTTGCAATTAAACGCAAAACAACCAAGTCAGTTCTCCCACCGCGTTACAAAAAGGTAGTGACATATTAGGAAAAGTGAAAAGCTCCATAGCAAAAACAAAATCATAGTCACTGCAGTAACAAAAAACATATCCAGAAGTTAACATATCACTTGCATAAGCCCAATCCAGAAATAAGCACATGCATGTTATCAAAACTAATTCAAGCCCCTTCGTAAACTCAGAAGCCTGTAAAACATATCAGAGCAAACTCACAGCAGAAATTCCTAGAAACTACACTATTTTAAGCATTCATTTGGCACCGATACAAAAAAAAAAGGTTCACACTGTTCACAAAAATGACAGATGCAGCTCAAACCCCAACCCTAAATCTATCATCACCATCTTCCCTATACACTAAAACCTTCAGAGATTTGAGAAAGAAGAAGAAGAAGTTTCTGAATCAGATTAAATATACAAACAGAACCAGAAGGACCTCACTAGAAAGGCTACGATCAAAGATCTCCCTCCACTGTTGTTGGAAGCTGCTGGTTCTACCGGAAGATACCCCCACTACCTTCAAACCCTCATTCACACTTCAGAGAGTTTGATTTCATGTCTCAGAGTCCAGATTACTCATCATCATCACCGATTTTCATCGCCTGAGCACCTAGGATTTTCGAAACCCCTCTTTAGATCTACTCATATCTATTCAGTTTCTGCAAAACCAAGTCATGGATTAGTGTTAAGGAGGACAAGACGAAGAAGATGATGTGAGAAAAAGTGAGATAAGATCTAATCTCAACGTCTTCGCCGTTGCCGCCGCTGCAAGGCGGGTTCCGGCACGGTGGGCCCTTTCATCTCCAGCGAGCACCATTCAGAGAACAACGAGAGAGAAGAGTTTCTTTTGATTATGTTTTAAATATGTTTTAGTTTTATTATTTTATGAATAATCATGGTTTAGGATTTTAATCAGTTGATGACAATTATCATAACTCTTGTGGCTATTCTGGTGATTCTATGCAGTGTTTCCACCGCATCAACCATGCACTCTCACTCACTCCACCGTAAGATCTTCGTAGATCAAGATCCAGCGCCCAAAAGAATTCCCATGGTACACCCTGTTTACTATGGAAAATGGTAAACAAACACTAGTCTTCCCAAAGCCTAAAAACTAAGGTTACTTGCAAGATCGACTAGTTGATCTTAACACATGTGCTAATGTATCTAAGTGTAACTTGTTCAACCGACGTAAGACTTTGCTTTTTTAGAAAAGGTTTTCTCTGAAGGAAAGAACAAGTATGAGTTTCCACAATGTAATGTTTTGACTGACTGAAGGTGACTCGTGACCGACAGTAGGTTGCGACTTGTTTAAATGAAATAAATGTTGAGGGACTCTTTATTAAATTCTAGTATAGAGATAAAATGAGTTTCAAAAGCGTAGAAGATAATATAAAAGGATTATTCAAAAGTAAATAAAATCCAAGCAAAAAGTTCAAAAGGAACAACTGAAAAGAAAGGAATTTGAATTGACATAAAGATGGTGATTCACGTACATTCACACCTTTGAAACCTTATGTTTCCTTACGCTTGGAATATGGAGTTTGTTAAGTGATTCTAGTACAAAGTGAACACCCTGAATCCTACACTAGACTCTCTTATTTATAATAGTTACAAATATAATTTCCTACGTACTAGAACACGTTATACACTTGACACGTATTTGGCCTAAGGTAACTGCTTATCTATGCTTTCACCATGTACTTGGCGCTTGATTTAGAAAACGATCTTGCAACTGCTGGTATTTTCAAATTTCAAAATTATCCCGCTCTGGTGCTTAATTCGACGTCATTCTTTAGAGTAGATGGATGATCCAAATTTCTCTAAGTCTCATATTACAATTTGTTCGGCAAGACCAAACTTCGACTGATGTCAACTTGGTCGGCAAGACCAAACTTCGACTAGCTTGTTTGTCAATTGTGTCGACTCTCCGCTGTCAACTATTTATCATTATTGAGCTTGATTTCCTTACAACCTTTATTTGTAGGATACCTTCTCCTTAACACGTGGGATTACCCTCATTAATTACGCAATATATATACCTTAAATATTTTTTAAGGTAACAAAATGCCCCCCAGAGATGCCATTTTCGAATTTTTTGGCCAACATGAGACAATGGCATCTTTGAAATGTCGACCGTTCTTCCAACAACTCAATCGATTCCACTTCTCCCTTAGTTGGCATAACAGTTTCCCCTTTACTCATGACGTCACGCCATTATGATAGCGTATCACGCCTTTTCCTCGAGACGTGCAGCTACTAACTCTCCATCATTTATTTTTCTTAGTGGGAAACATGGCCCATCATCTCAGTACCCCCTCTCACCACGTGCCCATTGAGTGACACGAATTTGAGGAGTTGGGAAAAAAGAAATTTTAATCGTTTTTCTTGATTATTTTCTTTTCCTTTTTACTTATTGTTTTCTTTCTATAAAAACCCATTTCTTCTTTTCTTTGACACTTCTCTCCAACCTTACTCAATGTATTCTATCTTCAACGAACACCAAATTTTTCAATCCTCTTCTTCTTCAGACTTCTGTGTCTTTTCCAATGGCAAGATCTAGTAAAAATATTCCTTCTTTTGCAACACTTCCACATCCACTCCTTATTGATGGGTAGGAGTACATTCCTGAGCCACTTTTTTTAGAAGAAAAAGCAAAGATATGCCTATCGCATGTATTAATCCCTTATCTCTAGATGATAAACCTCTGGCATTTCTAGCTCCTCTTTTTGAAGAACATAAACCAAGGATTTCCATGGATAAACATGCATCATTCCCAATCAGTTACCTTACTAAACCACTAGTTTCTCTTGAACAACCTTTGTCACTACACTATGTAGATAGAAACTTTAGGACTGCACGTCCTAGAAATTGCCCTAAGTTTCGTGCCTAGATGACACATTTAGAAGAAGAAACACTTGATCAATGGCAAGATTTAGGTATCTACACCCTTTTACAAATCTCTTATTGTGGTCCTCCTTATTCCTGCAGTGTGTTGCTGGCTGCAATCCAGTTTAGGGAGGGTTCGACCAATACCTTTCATACGAAGTGTGGCATGATTACTCCCACACTTTTATACATTTCTGCCATTACTGGATTAAAATCGACTGGTCGAGTATTCAATCATTGGGATGCAGACCTTATATCTTTGAAATTTTATGTAGGTGATTCTGGAAAGCTGACGTATAATAACTTCATTGACTATCATGCCAAGACCTTAAGCCTTGTGACTTTGGAGAGCATGTAGCGTTATTGACCTTATGGTTGTCTCGCTTTGTTTTTTGTTCAAGGTCTATGCAGATAGCCAAACAATTTTCATATTTGGCTACTCAATTACATCAAGGTCGTGACATTGCTTTGGGCCAACTGATATTGGCTTCTCTTTATGAGTCATTATCTGTTGTCGTTGCTCAAATCAAAACTTTCGACCCAGCTAACTCCAAGAAGAAGTACGTTTTGGCTCATGGCCCATTTTGGTTCTTACAATTGTGGCTCAACGCCACTTTCTCTAAAGATATTAATCCATATGGGATGAAAAGAGTGGAGTGTCCTCCAGTTGAACGTCACATTGTTTGGAAACACCTAATTCATATGACCCCTGGTGATAAAACTTCACCCAACATCGAGGTATTTTGACTCTTGTTCAACATCATGTTGACTTGTGTCGATTTTGAACCTTCAATGGCTCCTTTCTATAATAGACCTGATGGCCCTAAGTGGTTTACTAGAGCTTTTCCTCCTCCAAGAAATGAAGACGGGAGTAACTTTTTAGCTATCTAGAGGCGTTTTTTAGTTCTTCAGTTTCTGTAGACTGTAATTGTTGGAACCACTCCAAGCTTGGTTTCTTACCAACCTAATTTGGCGGCTCGACAATTTGGGCTCTGTCAGTTTATCCCCAAATCTCTATTTCCCTCTTTTGAGTTGCTTTTTAACATCACCAATGATCAACCTTATGATGTCTTTAGATCAGACGTCGGGAATTTTTGGGAAAAGAGGCCTAAGCTTGGTTCTATCCCTTTTCAACCTGCATTTTACTGTACCAAGGAATTTGAAACTTGGTGGCAATTATATCTTACTGCATATGTTGGCGCCCCTGAGGCAAAGCTAGTTGAACTAACTGAAGCTTTTACCAATTTACAGGCGAAGACAACCAAATGTAAGACTATTCATGCCAAACAAATTCAAGCTTTCCAACAGTATTTTCGAGTTGTGTATTGACCTAATGATCTTCGTCGGACCATTTTTGAGGCATCCAAAGAATTAAAGGAGAAGGTAACTGATAGGATTCCAAAACTTAAAATTCCTGGTTACGTGAAAGATAAGTATCTTTACACCCTTCATTTTTGAAAAATTAAATTTCCTCCTTTGCCATTGTTGTACCCCAAAATTTTCCCTCCCATTTCCTCAATATTTTCTCATCACAAGACCCTTGGAGCTCAAGGTCCAGTTAGGGTTTCCTCTGCTCAAGACTTCTCCTTGCACTGTGGACTCAAATTAGGGTTAGTGTTTGAACAAAGATGTTTTGACCTAAAATGCCTAAGATGACTTTCATGCTTCATATTGGACTCCCAAGTTTATCCATACCAAGTTTCAAGTCTTGATTCCAAATTTTGCCCAGTCAATTGGACAGATGACCTAGAAATCAGTTGTATTGGGGAAAAAGTCAACTGTGGCCAATTGACAGGCAAATCTCATGAATATTGACCCACATCAACATTATGAACTCATATGGACCATTTGATCAAGTTTGGATCACAATTCCACAAGAAATTTGATCAGATCATCAAAAGGGCAAAATGGTCATTTTTAGGGTTTTGACTGCACAAAGGCAATTTTTGACTGTTTGACCTAGCCAATGGCAAACCAAGCTCACATATGGACTCAAGAACCCCATGGAATTATCTTGACATGATCAACAAACTCAAAAGATCCCAAATACACAAGATTGACAGTTGAATTTCCCAGTCAATTGATCAATTTTGACTGTATACTGAAAAGTCAAACTTTGACTTTTTGGTCAAAATCAAGAGTCAAGATTCATTTTTCATCAAAACATGCCAAATCATGAAACTTGTTCACCAAGAAACCAAGAAATGCAAATTAGGGTTTGAAATGGAATTTTTCATAACTTAGAATTTTTCTAAGTTATGGAAAACCCTAATTTTTTCCCAACTTTGCCCCACTTTTTCACCAAGATTCATTTGGATTCAAACAAAAGTCAAAACATGAAAGTTGTAGCTTGTTGAATAATCTACAACTTTGATTCACAAAGTTTTCCAATTTGAGGCATATATCTCAAGTTACAAATTTTTGAATAAGGGCACTAAACCATTCTTAACTTAGTGAATTTTTGACCTATTTTGACAAGGTTTTCTACCCCACTTCAAGGCCATTTTCCATACACTTCCACTTGGAATTTCAATTTGCATTTCAAAGATGGATTGTAGTACACATTCCAAGCTTTCCAAAATGTCCAAGAACTTCTCAAACAACCTCATGGTTAGGGAGAATCGAATTTTGCAAAATGGGCAAAAGTCACTTTGATTCATGACCATGTACATGTTCATACACTTTGCAATTTTTCAAAACAGCATGGGCAAGCTAGTTACAGGCCTCTAATCCTTTTCTTACTCAATAATTAAATGCCAATCCATTGTGTTTTAGCTTTGTTTTGTTCATATAGTCATTACACAAGGAATTAAGCCTTAATTGGAAAAAGTGGTTTATCCATTTTTGAAAAGAAGAACTTTATGTCAAGTTTGCAAATCAAATGGTACAATGCATATCTTTGGACACAAGATTCATGGACATAACACACTGATCAAGACAAAAAGATGCAGCATAGTGTGAGGGCCTGTACAGGCTAGAATGATCAAGTAGCTTTTGTTTACAACACAGTTCAAGAAGAGAGGCAGAACTTTCACCAAAACACAAAAAGAAAAACACTTCAAAAACTCACAACCTGCATATGCAAGCAAACCACATACTGAAGCAAACACAAAGCTCAGAAACCAGCAATACATGGCCTAAAAACTTCATAACCTCAAACCTGAACAACCATACCAACATAACCTGCTGAAGCAAATTCAAACCAGTCTAAACCCATAACCTGCATCAGTCAAAAACCTGTCTAAACCCATAACCTGCATCAGTCAAAAACCTGCCTACTGTCAAGCACATAACCTGTATTGGCTCAAAAACAAAAACCATACAAACCTGTCAATAACAAATCCAGCAATAACCAAACACATAACCTCAAAACCAGAAAACCAGTTTTTCAATACAACTTCCACTGGTGGAAGTATAGTGTAAAAAGTGTCAAAAACCAGAAAACCAGTTTTTCAATACAACTTTCATTGGTGGAAGTATAGTGTAAAAAGTGTCAAAAAACCAGAAAACCAGTTTTTCAATACAACTCCCACTGGTGGAAGTATAGTGTAAAAAGTGTCAAAAACCAGAAAACCAGTTTTTCAATACAACTTCCACTGGTGGAAGTATAGTGTAAAAAGTGTCAAAAACCAGAAAACCAGTTTTTCAATACAACTTTCACTGGTGGAAGTATAGTGTAAAAAGTGTCAAAAACCAGAAAACCAGTTTTTCAATACCAACTTCCATCTCAGCTTACACACACTCAAACAAAGTTATCAAACACCTTCCAAAGATCAGAACCAAGCTTTTGCACAACCCTTGCACCTCTTAAACACTCCCCTTGCCATAATCACTCTCAAACTGCAAAAAACAGGGCAGGCCCTGCAGTTTGAGTATCATCTCTCATTTCTCTCAAGCTTTCTTGCCCAAACCAGTTCACACACCTTCCATACCATCTATGCAAGCTAACCAAAAGCAAAAGCACGACCTGTAATCACTCTAACCACTTCCACCATTTTCACATTTCTGACTTGCAGGTGAAGTTATCTAGCTCGATTCAGAAGCTTTCAAGACAAAGTAAACATTGGAATAGCATCCCTGGACCTCAAGGAAGCTTTTTCAATCATCACCTTGCACTGAAAGTTCCTACATTGCCAGATTGAACTTCAACTGAACAGGTAAGTTTTTGAATTCGTATCTCTCTTATTAGGCATTGTTAGCTTTAGGTTGGTGAAGAGAATATGTCATAATCATTGCCCTGAACATGCCCATATGATTAGATTTTATTTATATTATGTGTGTTGCAAGAATTTGATGCCTGAACTTTGAACAAAAATGAGGTTAAAAATTGGGAGAGAAGAAATTCTCTCTCATTTCTGAGAGTTAGATCATGTTCTTTATATGTATGAAATCGTGAGATGATGCTTTACATTTTTTGTGTTGAAAGTTTTCATTAAAAATCAAAGAATCGGGATCTTGATGTTGAAACAAGAGGCGCGCGTATTTTTCAAACATTGTTTGCTGGAGGTTGAAGACAGGTCTTCTGGGCTGGGCCTGGAACATTTTCTTATTTGCACCACATAATTGCTTTTACACCCCCAAGGCCCATTTGCTTATTTCTTTGACTTTTTGACTTTTTCTTTTTTGATTGACTTTGTTTATTTTTTCTCATGACATAAAAAATATAAAAATATTTTTTCTCACCATTTTTGATTTTGTTAGGCATTTATTTTACTATCTTTTAGTTTATACATAAATAGATATATTTATATATTTTGTTTAAAATACTAAAAAAATAGTACAAATGCATTTCTATACATTTTTATTTTTATTTTACCTTCTGAAAATATTTCACATAAAAAATACTTTTTTTATTAAATATTAAATATTATTATTTTTATATATAATGCATATTTAGAACTTAATACATATATATATATATATATATATATATATATATATATATATATATATATATATATATATATATATATATATATATATATATATATATATATATATATATATATATATATATATATATATATATATATATATATATATATATATATATATATATATATATATATATATATATATATATATATATATATATATATATATATATATATATATATATATATATATATATATATATATATATATATATATATATATATATATATATATATATATATATATATATATATATATATATATATATATATATATATATATATATATATATATATATATATATATATATATATATATATATATATATATATATATATATATATATATATATATATATATTAATATATTTAGGTTAGAATACAAAAATACCTATATTTTTCATTTTTATTAATATTTGATATAAAAAATACTTTTTTATAATATACTTCATTTTATTTTTATTTTTGTACATAATAAATAAATACTTGTATTAAATTAAATAATAATACATTTTATTTAAATAGAATTAGGGTTTTGCCCTAAAGATAAAAAACTCCAAAAAATAATACCTTTTATTTTCCTTTTATTTTACATAAATAATCCTTTTTTCATACATACAAAAACCATTTTTGCATCTTGCATATTTATTCTTATTTTATTTAATTTATGCAATTAATCATCTTGTAAAATATTTCAATATTGATGTAATAGTTTTAGGTTTACATTACTTGTCAAAATCCCCATTTGAACATTTGTACCCCCCATCCCATATTTGGTTTTGTAATAGCTTAGTAAATTTATTTTCGCGCTTTATTGCTTTCTAATTATGCCATGTTAGAATTAGGGTTTGTATGCGAAAAAAATGACAAAATAGTTATGACCTAATCTCAAGACAAACAAGCATGGAAATGGACACACAAATCACACTTGCACCCCCTAGGATACTCCATTTGTTGCCTTTCAAAATTGGGCCATATTGTATGTTAGGTCTCTTTGGGCAAAACAAACAAACCAAATGATCATAGTCCCTCGACAACATTTTCAAAATACTTCCAAAACAAATGATCAAGTCCCTTAAAGAAAATGCCCAAAGATACTTGGCACCATTGCAATTATGGTCTAAACGATGACCCGTGCCCGTCCCTTTCACATCCTAAACATAAGATTGTCCACCAAATGCAATGGTGGAACAAACTTGTTAAAAGGGTTAAAACATAGCAATAATATTTTGAGAAATTTAGGAGTAGATAACCTCTTAGTTACTTGAATCAATCTTGCAAACTAAAACACTTGCCTATTTCAAAAACCACACATCACTACACTTTCAAAACAACTTTCAAAAACAAATGAAAACCTTTTTCAAAAGACATACACCTTTGTATACATCCCCACATGGATCATTACAAAGGTTGCCACCACATTGGCTTCTTTTCAAAACATTTTCAAACCCACACACACAAGCACCATTTAAAACAATTGAAAACAAAAGGCAAGTGATCTAAGCAAGTAACTAAGAGCCCATGGATAACCATGGATAGAAAGGGTGCTAATACCTTCCCTTTCTATAATCTACTCCCCGAACCCAAGAAAACATCTCAAAAGGTTTTTGCTGTGCTTTTTAACCTTTCCTTAGGATAAAATAAAAAGTCGGTGGCGACTCTTGCTCAACCGAAACATTTGCGAAAACAAACGCAAAACCTCAAGTCATTTCTCCCACCGTATCACAGCCATCTAGCCCCTTGGCGTTGGCCTTTGGCCCACCCGATTGGTGGTATAGCCCTTGGTCAGATATTGAAAATGCTTATAAGAAAAAGGCTGAGAGAGTGGTACCGACGAAGCATTATCTACCCAACTACTTAGGGCCTCTTCATATTGATCCTAAATATGTTAGAGTATGCTCTACCACGCATGCTGGTAATAGTTTTTTTGGAAAGCTTTCCCCCTTACTCTTTTGGCTCTTGTTACTTATTTAATTATTTTTCCTTATAGCCATTCAAATAGACCAAGGGGGTGCTCCTGTTGACCAGACTGGTCCTTCGACGGAAAAGATTCAGGTTTGAACTTTACTGATTTCTTGTTCTTTATTTAGTATCATATACTTAGCCAATTTTCAAACCTTATAGGTTACTTCTGATAAATCCCCCTCTGATGATGACACCATTTTGATTGCTCTTAAGAAAACCAGTTCTTCATTACGTATATTTGTATGTTATTCCTTCAACTTTTCTTATGGTATGAATGGTCGCTAACACTTCTCCTATCTATAGAGACAAAACCGTTCGACGGATCTGACTGCTCCCTCAACCAAATCCAAAAGGTCTAAGAAGGACAAGCATCATCCTACTACGGGAACAGAGGTATTTTTTGTCGGCTTAGCTACCTTTATTATTTTTTTACAAACAACTTATATTTCCTTCTATTGTTCTTCAACCATCTCCTGATACTCAGTCCCCTCAACATTCCCACAAATCCAAAGGCCATAAAAGGAAGAAAGATTATGCTGCCAAGAGTGGAGTAGCGAAGAAGAAAAATAAAACCAAGCTGCTTTCGGCCAATGACTTTGAGGCTAGCCCTGACCCAGCTACTGATACCATAGTGGTGGACACAACAATTGTCGACCCACTTCCTCCCCCCAAGATTGTTGAAGCTTTAGGGCCAACTGGGATCAGTGTTGTTGTCCCTATTGAAGAGAATTTAAATGTCAATCTTGACTTGTCGGTAGAGGTAGTCACTTATTCTACTCTCATTCAACTTGTTGGATTCATCTTACTAATATATTTTCTCTTTTTAGGCTGAGATTTCTGATCGACAGCCCCAAAGTGTGGCCGAATACAGTCCACTGTAAATTGGTTCTTCTCCTGACAATCAAGGGACTCTTGTCTTCGACGCTGGTGAGTTCGTTGATTTGACTATTCAAGCTACTCATAGTGATTCTAACTAAATCACTAGTTCTGCCACACATAAGGATTCTAGCTCGACTAGTTTGTATTCTAGTCTTTCAGATTCCTTGCAGGGTTCAGGGGCGAAAAAAGATGCCACCACCTCTAAAACTATGCTCCCAAAAAATGTTGATTCGCCTACATTGTCGAAGAAAGTTGTGATAAAGCCTTTTGTTTCTCTAGAGGAAATGGCTAGACTATGTATCTTAATAAGCTCTCGTGAACTTTCTTCTGACTCCGACCAATCTCAACTTCATGGTGGCAAACTGGGACCTGAGTCAACAAAAGTTAAGATCTTGACAGATAAGATTCATACTTATGCGTTGAATTCAGATTTTCCTCATTTGCTTCTTACTGAGCCAATTATTGGTCCAGAGATTTTGGGCGCGCTTGCTCAATTAAAACAGCTCCATATTTTAGAAGTTGCTCGAACCATGATGATTGTGTTTGAAAAACTGCTTGTTCCTATGCTCCATAACATTGAGAATATTAGAAAAAACGAGCAATTGGTCGAGTCGAAGGATACTTTTGTAAAGGAGAGTTGGGCGGTGCTGGTAAAAGCCAATAAAGAGGTCACCAAGATATTGGAAATGATTGAGGAGAAGAAAGCAGAGTTGATTCCCAAACAGCAAAGGGTTGCTGAAATACGCCTTCAGATTGCTACTTTACATGAAGAATTGGAATCTATTACTGAGCAGGAGGTAGAAATCATTAATAAGATTATCAAACTGATTCAAGAACAAGCTGACCAGACTACCTTGGATGTTATGGCCATAGGTGAGGAAATATCTTTTGTCGAGACATAGATAAAGAGCCTTAAAGCTCGCTCTTAAAGCTCAAGCAGAGGATTTTGAATCCCGGGCCGTACACTTCAATGCTGAACTGCAAGCACTCCATGCCAAATTTCGGCATTTCTAATCATTGTACCAGTCTTAGGATTTTTTATGTAATATTTGAACAATGGCCTTGAGCCACCTTTTATTGCAACGCTCCTTTTTTTATTGCACGCATTATATATTCCTTTTAGTTGGTTTCAAATGCAGTTTTCTCCAACTTATTTACTTGACATATGTTTATGCTATCGGAATTTTGACCTCTTGAATAATAGGCTTATACTTCTTCAATTACTTCCCATTCACCCTTAAGATTCGTCAATCTACGGCTAATTCTTCAATCTCATAAGCATTGTTGGAAAAAACGTGCACTACCTTAAAAGGTCCTTCACAATTTGGGGACCATTTTCCCAAAACCCTATCATTTCTATCCATAGCTAATATAACTTTCCAAACTAAATCATCGACAGAAAATACCTTGTCCTTTACCTATTTATTGTAAGCTTTGGCAACTCTTTCCTTATTTCTTCTTAACGAGTCTAGGGCCAATATTCTTTCTTCATCTAAGTTAGCTAGTTCATCTGCCATCATACTCCAATAATCTTCAGATGGTATTTCATGTTGTCTTTGAATCCTCACTGACTGAACATGGATTTCTACTGGTAGCACTGCATCATGTCCATAAGTTAGTCGAAACGGCGTAGTCCCTATTGCCTCCTTTGGTGATGTCCTACATGCACATAAAGCTTGATCTAGCATTTTGTGCCAATTTTTTGGTTTCTTTCCCACATGCTTCTTGATCAGGTTAATTATGACTTTATTGGCTGCTTCAACCTGACAATTTTCCTGGGCATAGTTAGGAGTAGACGTTAGCATATTAATCCCAACTTCTTTTGTGAAATCTTGCATTTTTCTTCCAATAAAGACTGACCCTTGGTCGGTTGTAATTGTCTCTAGAATCCCAAACTGACACATGATGTGATTTTGGATGAAGTCTATAACAGCTTCTTGGTCGACATTCACCAAAGCAATGGCTTCGACTTATTTTGTAAAATAATTAATGCCAACTAGAATATACTTTTATTGTTTTAAAGAAGCTAGTCTTATTTCTCCAATCACATCCAATGCACATCCTCTAAAAGGCCAAGGTTTTATAACTGCATACAATTCACTTGCAGGAACATGTTGTATGCCCCCATGCAATTGGCATTCTTAGAAACCTTTAGTGAACTTAATGCAATCTTTCAACATTGATGGCTAATAGACACTCATACACACTAAGAGTCGCTTCATTTTTTGTTTGGCCTGATGCACACAACAAGCTCCACTATGCACATTCGACACAACTATATATGCCTCACTTTCTCCAAGGCATTTAAGCAATACTCCTTCTTCTGTCTTTTTGAATAACGCATTCTCTATCAAGACGTAATTGAGAGCATGATATTTTATTTTATGATCTGTCGAACCCGTAGGGGATCGTAGATAGTCGACCAGTGGCTTTCGCCAATCGTTTCCTGACAAATTATCGATGGTTAGGATCTCAAAATTTTCGGCATCCACGACCCCTAATTTTATAATCGACAAGTCTGAAGGTGACAACAATGTTGCTCCCACCTTCTCCCTTACTTGAACTGGTTCTTCATTTTGATCTTTCAAAACCTTATATCCTGAAGCTTCTTGCGCTAGATCATTAGCTTCTTGATTCTTCTGTCGGGTTATGTGTTGAATACTCACTTGTTCAAACTGTTTAAGCATTTTGACAGTGATCACGAAATATATGATTAAGTTTTCCTTAACACATTTATATTCTTTTGATACTTATTTAATTACCAGTTCAGAATCTCCAATAATTTCAACATTCCTTTCCCCCAATTCTAGCAGAAGTTCAAGTCCTGTTATCAAAGACTCATACTCTGCTTCATTATTTGTACATACGCCATCGATTCTGTACTTGAATTTTGTTGGAATTCCACTTGGAGAAATTATAATTCCTCCTATGCCAACCCCATTTTTATGGCTAGAACCATCGAAATATAACTTTCATGGCCTTATTTCTAAATAATTCTAGGGCATTCCGACCATTGAATGGTCGACAAGGAAATCAGCCACTATTTGACCTTTCATTGATTTCAAAGGAATATATGTCAGAGAATACTCAGATAATGCTAGAGCCCATTTACCAATTCGACTATGCATAATTGGTTTGGACAACATATGTTTAATAATATAAAAATGATAAGACACGTACATATCTACTGGTTTGATATATTGCTTTAATTTGATACAAGAGAAGTACAAGCATATGCATAGTTTTTCTATATCATTATACCTAGTTTTAGCGTCATTAAGCACTCGACTAAGATAATATATAGGTCTTTCGACACTTTGTTCATCCTCTTGGACTAACATGCTTCCTATAGTCGATTATGACGCTGAGATATATAACCTCATGGGCCTATTTCTAGCATGAGGTGCTAATATTGGAGGCTTCATCAAATACTCTTTAATTTTATTGAAAGCATCTTGATGTTCTTCCTTCCAGACAAACTCCTCATTCTTCAGTCGAAGTAATGGCGAAAATGCTTTAATTTTACCACTTAAGTTGGATATGAATCTTCTAAGGAAATTTATTTTGCCCAACAACGACTGAAGCTCCTTTTTGGTCGATGGAGAGTTTACGTCCATAATGGCTTTGGTTTTACTTTGATTTACTTCAATTCCTTTTTTATGCACCACGAAGCCAAGGAAGTCACCTGCTTACACACAAAAAGCACATTTCAATTGATTCATCTTTAACCCATATTTTCTCATTCTCACAAAGGCCTTTCGAAGATGTTTTACATGAGTTGGCCTACTATTGGATTTTATCATAATGTCATCAATGTATACTTGCATAAAATCTTCAATAAAATCATGAAACATTGATTTCATTACCCTTTGGTACGTTGCTCCGGCATTCTTCAGGCCGAATGGCATGACAACCCATTCATAGGTACCCAAGGCTCCTGGATAGCGAAATGCCATTTTTGGCACATCCTCATCTGCAATAAAAATTTGGTTATACCCAGAATAACCATCAAGCATACTTAAATATTCAAAACGAGCAGCAGAGTCGACTAACATTTCTGCTACAGGCATGACATATTCATCTTTAGGAGTAGAAGCATTTAAATCTCTAAAATCAATGCATACTCTTAAATTTCCATTTTTCTTAATTACGGGCACTATATTTGCTAACCAGTCGACATACCTTGCAGTTCTTATGAACTTGCTTTTGAGAAGTATTTGTATCTCCTCTTTGATTTTTGACATTATGGCTGGGGAAAAACGCCTAGGAGTTTGCTTTACTGGATTTTTTCAGTTTTTATTGGCAGTTTCAACTCTACCAAGTCCCTGCTTAAACCAGGCATTTCATTATAGTCCCAAGAAAAACAATCTTTAAATTATTTAAGTAAAGATATTACCTCAAATTTCAGCTCTTTGTCGATATTGGCGCTGATATATGTTGGTATTTTACCCCCTCTTTACCAAGATTCAATTCTTCTAAAGGGTTTTGTGGCTGCATCTTTTCTGGCGCCATTGGATCCTTCTCGAAACCTAAGGGTTCGTCGTCATAAATGCAGTCTAGATGTTGCTTGTTGATGTTATCCTCGTCCATTTTTGGCTTGTCTGGTGGTTTTGGCTCAATAGCCAAAATGGTTCCTTCTCTTGGTTTCTAAGATTTATTGGCTTCTATAGCCATATCTTCTTCAGCTTCTAAAGCCGAATTCATCTTGTTTTCGACAATATATGTCGAAATCTTATTTAGAGCTTCTAGCTCAGACATCATCATCTGTGATGTCTTCCCAGTCTATCGGTCGGATTCCTCTATAGTATGTTTCTTTTAAGGGCTCTACATCCCAAATGAAACCATGAGTTTCATGTAACTTCAAAGAAACAAATGCCTCATCCAAATTAGAACAGGCATCTTCAGTTGGGTTGCAAGGAGAGATGTTAGCTAACTTTCTCTCAAATTGCCTTTTGCCAACATTATTCACATCAACCATGAAATAGCCTTGATCCGCTTCGATATTTTCTACTATTCCATCTTCCCTCCAGATCACCAGACGCTGGTGCATAGAAGATGGCACAGCCCCTACACCATGTAGCCATTCTCTTTCCACCAGAAGGTTGTAGCTTGGTTTGGCGTTGATTACCATAAATATAGTCGGCCTGGTAATGGTGCCGACAGTTAATTCTACTTGGATTACACCCATGGTGCCTCCAGTTTTACCCTCGTAGCTTGATAACACCGTGTTGTAAGATCTTATATCGGTGTCATACTTTCCGATTTTCTTCAGCAGATGGTGTGGCATAATATTTACCGTAGCACCACAATCTATCAACACTTTGTTGATAGCTATCCCTTCAACCTTAGCTCAGATTAAAAGAGGTTTTAGATGGATTTTCATAGCCATACTTGGTTTTTCAAAAAACTCATCTTGGTTCTCTACAAACCATTATTCATCACAAAATAACATGTAGGCTTATGTAGAGCCATTTCCTCAGCGTCGACATCTGCTGAATGTTCTACTTCAGTGAGACAATCATATTTAGCTGGCAAGATTGACACCATATTAACCAAGATTTCAGACTCTCCTCGGAATCTAATTTTAAGTCATCAGTGGCTTCCTCTGAGCATTTGACATTTGGTCAACTGATGAACTCTCTCACCCCGTTCCTTTGCAGTGGTATCAACTTTCACCATATATTTCTTTCTAACACCTACTTTGTTTGCAGCATTCAGCTCAGCAGCTTCCTCAGCAGCTTTCCTTTAGTCCTTCCTTCGATGCTGGAAACGCTTCCATTGAGTCCAAGTCATGGGTTTCTTACCCATGTAGTTCTCAGAGACATGTCTCTTTTTCTCAGACCTGAATTCGCGCCTATAATGGACAGCCGACTTTCCTTTAACTCTAGTATTGGCAACACTTTTTTGTGTCTCCATTTTTCCTTGAGGCTTAATCCATGTGCCTCTAGGGTCACTGACAAATGGAACGAAACTCCTTGGTTTGGATTGGAAGATTCTCACAACATTTCTTAAAGTCCCCTCTTTCCTCTGATAGAACCTTTCGTTAGAGAATTTGGTTTTGGTTTTCTCTAGCTGTAGTCTCAGGAAGTTTTCAACTGCAATCTTGTCAGTAAGAGCACCACATCTAGGGCACAAGCAAGCTTGTGAGCCCTTGTTCTGGAAACGGTATAAAAAATCCAGCAGATCTTGTTTAGGCTTGGGGTACACTTCAGCCAAGCATATGTCAGGATTTTCATCAGTTCTTTCGACCATGTCTGCATCCGCAAATTCAGTGATTTCTACCATATGGATAGCGATAGGATCTACAGACAACTCCTCTTCTTGTAGGAGAGGATCAACATTAATTTTCATTTTTCTGCCAGCAAATTTCAATCTTCCCTCCTGCAGTGATTTCTGCACAAGATCCTTGAAAAGAAAAGATTGAGAGGTTGTATGGCGCATATAATTATGATATTTTCAAAAACCTCTTTTTTCCGTTTTTCTAATGATGATAGCTTAGCACCTGGAGGTACTAAAATGAAACCATCTTTGACCAGCAAATCAAAAATTTCTTCACATTCAGTGACATCAAAAGTATAAGTTTTTGCTGGAAATTTTGGATTATTCTCGACAAGATTTTTTCCTTTAGAGGGGAATAATAATTTGCATTCATAAGAAGGTCATGGCTTCATCTCAGCCACATCGACCTCTACTTCAGTCGGTGAAATATAATCAGCTTCATAAATAGAATCTATATCATCAAAGTTTATAAAGGCCACTTTTTCTTTTTTAGCCTTGGTATGTCTGACTTTTTCT
Organism: Vicia faba; assembly: GCA_948472305.1. NCBI lineage: Eukaryota > Viridiplantae > Streptophyta > Magnoliopsida > Fabales > Fabaceae > Vicia > Vicia faba. Next base: position 1,425,598,183 of record OX451739.1, read on the forward strand.
AATCTCAGACGTTCAAGATGTCGGACTCTATCAGCTAACTGCAACATACTTTTCACAAAGGTTGGGTCCATTTTCTTCCTAATGGAATAGTCCAAACCCCCAGATACCATTTGATTTAGTTCATGTTCAGACACCTGCGTAAAGCACCTTGCCTTCAACGTGCGAAACCTATTTAAATAGTCATCAATACTTTCATAAAATCGTTTTTTATGTTTGATAATTCTACCAAAATAATTTTTGAATTTCCCTCATAAAATTGTTCATGAAAAAGTTTTTCCAATTTAGTCCATGAATCAATCGAATTTGGGGGTAAGGTAGTAAACCATGTGAATGATGCCTTCATAAGGGATGAAGGAAAATTATTTACCTTAGGTTTTAATTATTTTCTATATCCCTTGACTCAGTTAGATATCTAGCAATGTGCTCCGCCATCGACTCACCTGATTGACCCCTAAACTTTGTGTATTTAAGGATTTTTCCATCCTCTAGGTAATTCAGTCTGCAAAATGTATTCAGAAACAGGGGAAGAATATGTTGGCCTCTGCGGTGTGGTATTCATACCATTCCTAGCCATAATTATTTCAACAATAGTTGTTAGGTTATTTTCTACCGCTAAATCCTCTTGTCGATATTGATCAACAATTTCATCAGCATCTTGTTGTCGATTAATCAATATCATTGGATGGCGTTCTACCCCTCTTGGTTCAACAACTTAATTTTGATGTACTTATGGTCTAGGAACTTGCCCCTAGTAGACTGTTTCATCTTCCACTTCCCCCATTTCCACTTGGGCGGGGACGATTGGTCTAATAACAAGTGGTACCTGTCGAACAGGCACTTGAGGTGCCCCAGGAAATTACACAAGCGTGTCAATTGAGTGACTACCTGCCTATTTGTTTCAGAAAACTATCTATTAGTCTCAACTGACTCCTGCATTACAGGGTTAATCACATAACCCATTTGATTTGTTAATAAATTTACCAACTCATGGTTACTACCATCCATTTGCTGCCTCAAAACCGCTACTGATGTATTAGTTAAAGGCGACACTAGAGGAGGCCCCACTCTATTTTGGTTATTCCAATTTAAGGTGTGTCTTCCCGGTGCAAACCCTTGCAATGGGGAATTCATATTTTGAGCGTTATCAGCCAATAACATTGGGCTTGATGTCGACTAATGTCCTGGCATTAAGGAATACGACATTCCATAAAGAGGATCTGTAGTGCCGAAACGAGGTATATTACTAACGGTCGTGGCCATCACTGGTCTTGGACTCACCGGTGGACCCGGAGAAATTGGCACTGGAATTGAGCCTACAGTCGACATTGTTGCAGTTGTGTTTGCCAAAAAAGGCAAAGATACGGCTTGAGACACTATTGTGTTTGTGGTAGTTATTGTTCTTTGTGGAACTACATCCATATTAGGGTTATTAGGATTAGTCATCCTTGGTTTATGTTGCTTAACTTGTGGTCTATCGTACTTTCTGGTTAGATTCCCACTGATAAGTTTCATACATTTACTAATACCCCAAGAATAAAACTTGAAAACCACTACACTAGCACTCGTCCCACCGGGTGTGCCAATTTGTTTGCTGTGGAAAATGGTAAACAATCGTTAGTCTTCCCAAAGCCTAAAAACTAAGGGTTACTTGCAGGATCGACTAGTTGATCCTAAGACATGTGCTAATGTATCTAAGTATAACTTGTTCAACCGACATAAGACTTTGCTTTTTGAGAAACGGTTTTCTCTGAAGGAAAGAACAAGTATGAGTTTCCATAATGGAATGTTTTGACCGACTGAAGGTGACTCATGACTGACAGTAGGTTGCGACTTGTTTAAATGAAATAAATATTGAGTGACTCTTTAGTAAATTCTAGTATAGAGATAGAATGAGTTTCAAAAGCGTAGAAGATAACATAAAAGGATTGTTCAAAAGTAAGTAAAATAAAAGCAAAAGATTCAAAAGGAACAACTGGAAAGAAAGGAATTTGCATTGACATAAAGATGGTGATTCACGTACATTCATACCTTTGAAACCCTCTGCTTCCTTATGCTTGGAATGTGGAGTTTGTTAAGTGATTCTAGTACAAAGTGAACACCCTGAATCCAACACTAGACTCTCTTATTTATAGTAGTTACAAATCTAATTGCCTATGTACTAGAACACGATATACACTTGACACGTATTTGGCCTAAGGTAACTGCTTATCTGTGCTTTCACCACGTACTTGGCTCTAGATTTAGAAAACTATCTTACAACTGCTGATATTTTCAAATTTCAAAATTATCTCGCTCCAGCGCTAACTTCGACGCCATTCTTTAGAGTAGATGGATGATCCAAATTTCTCTAAGTCTCAGATTTCAATTTGGTCAACAAGACAAAACTTTGACTGATGTCAACTAGGCCGACAAGACCAAACTTCGACTATCTTGTTTTTCAATTGTGTCGGCTCTCCGCTGCCAACTATTTCTCATTATTGAACTTGATTTCCTTACAACCTTTATTTGTAGGATACCTTCTCCTTAACTCGTGGGATTACCATCATTAATTACACAATATATATATATATATATATATATATATATATATATATATATATATATATATATATATATATATATATATATACCTCTATTCATCAAAAGTCTCCATGGTGCATCCTCAATCATCACCGTCAGATCATCACATATCAACATCCAACGCTCCATAACGCGTATTCCACTATAGACCCTCACTGGATGACGCATAAGATCTGTGGGTTCCCTCATCTTGGGCCTGGGCTACTCCTTCTTTCAGCACCCCCCCAATTTCTGCAATCTAGGCCCATTTAGCCATTCTCTCTATATTTTTCCTATTATTATTATTATCTTGCTAAGTTATTTTTATTTATTAAATAAAAATACAAAAAAAAATATCATTTGTTTTAAATAAATAATTAGATTAAAAAAATTATATTTAATATTATTAATTATTTAGTTAATTAATTAAATTAAATGATTTAGTTTAATTAGTTATTTAATTAATTTTGATTGGGTTGTATTATTTGTTTATTTAGACTTTTAATCGTATTATGGATTCGTTACATCCCCTCACTTAGGTATTATTTTGGGGAAAATCCTCAATGTCATTGGATCTTGGGTGTTGATAGGTTGAAGAACCAAATCCACCAAAATGGATGAATGATGTTGACGATATATGAAACCCTAATTTCATTTGATACATCCCCTCCCTTTTTATCTTATCCCCTTCTTACTTGTGTTACATGTTGTTGGAGAATGATATACATATCATTTCTATAATATGTGGTACATAGATTGTTATTGACCGGCCTCAAAATAGGTGTGGCTTCTACATAAGTCCACTTACGATTGCTTAACAAAGGGCTAAATTTGTCCCAATTTGAGAAATGATCATTCATAGCCCAAACCTATGTTTGCATGCCCTAGTATGTTAGTTTGAAACCTTTGATCCAATAACCTTGAGGTTCATTGTTAGGAGGCTTTGATCTTATCAATCCTTTAATGAACTTTCGGGAACTTTGGTCTAAGTGAATCATTTAAAAATCGTTGATCATATATGCTTGTCTTGAGCATTTTAAATGAATGATATACTTGACAAAAATAAAATGAGACTTGTTGTTGAGAAGTTTTAATTTTATCAATCTTATAATGAGTTCTCAAATGCAAGTTTCAAGATGGTCATTCAGCTAACCTCTAACTTCTAACTCATTAACAATTGACTTTATTTTTGTGCTTTTACTTTGTGCTTTTACTTTATGCCCTTTATCTTATGCCTTTATTTTTATGCATCATTTACTTTAGCATTTACATTTCATGTTGTTTTCATCTTTGCTCACTTGAGCATTTATCTTTATGTTATTTTTCTATCTTTGCTCACTTGAGCTTTCCTTTTCTTTTTGAAGATACTTAATAACCAACTTAAACATTATCATACCCCAAATTTTCTCTACCGGTTTCTATCTCTTACTTTCCAGAATTATCATTAAGAAATCATGGGCCTTTCTAAATCAGAGAAGGACCGTGTAAATTGTTAAAATCCATTTGTTTCGTAAAGGGAGGGGTGTATTTTGTTAAGGTGTAATACCCCATTTCAAATGATAAAAGAAGGAGGTTCACACTGTTTAATAACTCTTGTGCCTTCTATATCAGAATGACACATTAGAGTAATAAAAGTTTGTCTTAAAATAAGTGAGGAGGGGTGTATGTCCTAATCAAAGAGGTGTGCGTGAGTAATTCACTTTTGCTGAGGCCCAATATAGTGGCTCGTAAGAAATTCATTTTGTTTAAAGCCTGTTGTACCCCAAAATTTTCCCTCCCACATTTCTCAAGACATTACAAGAGAAGTCTCCAAGTGGCTCAAGTTTGCTCAAGAATTGGACAGTCAAGTCATCTCCTAAGGCAGTCAATCTCAAATTAGGGTTTTGTGTTGCATCAAGGTACTTACATCCAAATGAACTCAAGTGCTCCCCAATGTCCTAATATGTCCTCAAGGTCTTCCATGCCAAGTTTCAAGCCTTGCAGAGGAAATTTGGTCAGTCAATTGCTCAAGAGGTCCAAAAATCGACTGTGCTAGGGCAAAAGTCAACTATGACCTACAAATAGTCAAACTTCAATATTTTTTGTCAACATTATCATTTTGAAGGTTAATTCATCATTTGGTCAAGGGTTGATCATAATTCATCAAGGATTGCTCAAAATTCATCAAGATTCCAAAGTTGCTAAATTAGGGTTTTACAGGAAAAGTTAACTCAACTTTGACCAAGAATAACTTACTCATACTTTATTATAAATGACCCATCCAAAGCTCATTTTGAATATGATGCAATTTCCTACAATCCATCTTCACACCCCAAGATCAAGAAATGCACTCACAAAAAGTTACAAATTTGGACATTATAGGTCATTTTTGAAAGTCAACAAAAACACCTTTTTTTCCAAAGCTTATAACTTGAGCATGGAATATCAAAATGATATGAGACCAAAAGGGTTGGTTATATGACATCTCAAAGTTTCTAAAAAGTCTAAGAACACTTCCAAAAGTTCAAAATTGAAGAAGTTATACATTGTTGAAGTTGGGAATTTTTCCAAAATTGCCAAAAGTCAACTATCCCCAAAACTTCAAATTTTGTCAAATGGGCCCACTTTTTCCCACTTGATTTGATCTTGTCACACTACACACGTGTCCTATCTTCAGTCTTGTGTCCAATTATTAATTTTTCTATTTTATTTAATTTTTATTGAATTAATTCATTTTTAATCAATTTAAATCCAAATAAAATCTAAAAATTGATCACTTGGTATCTTTTTGATTGATATAGGTCTTAAATATCATCACGGACACAATCAAATCCGAATCAAGCCATATCATGCACAAAATATTGGATTTGGAATGAAATTGGAAGCTTTTTAATGGAGGATCATATCATATCTCCAAGCATTGATTTACAAAGATTGAAGTCCAAATTTTTAATCAAATGCATTGCCTTATACATATACAAGCTAAAGAGGCACGAATGAAGACCTAGAGGCTGCATAATCACAAAAGCAAAACTTGAGAAAAACTTGAAAAAGAATGGAATCGAAATCACTCTTAGAGGCTGATTCAAAGCAAAAACTCAACGTAGACCCCTTGCTGGATATCCACTGAGTGAAAGGCAACCAAAATCAAGCTCTCTCCTCTCCTCAATCGCGCTGTAAGTTCCTCTAAAAATCACTCTGCACTTGAAATCGTATTCTCATATTCATGCGTTTTTTTTTTGCAAAATCTTTACACAAACATGTTTATCGTTCCATTTAGAAGCTTTTGGTATAATTTGATTGCATTTTCATAGCCTGTAACCCCCTAGCCGATTCTAGGGTTCTTGGTTCTTGTTTTTGGGTATTTAAATTGCAGGAAAAATTGATGCTAATAATGGACATGGACATGATCAGTGGAAGGAGACGAACACAACCATGTGTTTAGAATTAACTTCCATGGCCTAGAGAAGATTTTAGGAAGGTCATACGGATTTTGCTACGGATGAAAATCCACAGGTAAAATAACCAGGTCTTAGTGGAGAAGACGAAGACGTGCCCTCTCCCCATTGGCCCATTCATAATTTCGCGCTTATTTTTTTATATTTGCTGGCATGTTAATTGTTTTCCATATAATAATTGTTGTTTATTACATTAACAAATGGAAGGCAGTGGTGTGGAGGTAAGTGCGTTGTTCAGTGGCTCATGGGACCTGGGTTCGAATCGCAGGTCCCCCCATATTACTTTGCAATTTTTCTTCAGGTGTTCTGGCGCTTTTCAGCAATCATGACCTATCATACACCATCACCCGGATGCCTTCCAGATGGCCTCCAGGCCAGATCTGGTGGCTAGGATTGAATGCTCACCATACTCCCAAGTCAACAGGCACACGTGGAATTACCAAAGTCAGCCAGGCTTGAACACGTTTAGGCCTCAAAAATGCTGGTCTCACATCCAAATCAGGCCCAACACCCCCTTTTGGTTATTTCTTTTTCTTTTCATTTTATTTATTTATTTGTTTTGTATTATTATTTTTATTATTTAAACTAACCAATAAAAATCTTTTTCTCATAAAATCAAAAACCAAAAAATATATTTTATTTATTAAAATTAAATTCATGACTTTATTTTTGTAAATAAATTAATTTAATTAATTTAGTGTTAATTAGGTTTAACTTTTAATATTTTTTGCAATATTTAAAATTAATGTAGAATATTAGGTTTTACTAACTTTGACCAAATTTATTTTATTTCCTTAAATATCAAAAAATCCAAAAATACTTTTTAATTAATTAATTAACTTATTTAATAGTTAACTTAGTTTAATTTCTTCTTAATTCAAAAATAAACAAAAAATGCTTTCTTTCAATAAAAGGGTCAAAACCCTAGAAATCCGCCCGATTCAATTTCTCGCACGCGTACCATTTTATTCAATATTGTAATTGCTTCCAGAATGTAATAGCTTTTAATTAGGACTTTATTTTATCGCTTTATTTTATTTTCCGCAATTTAAATTCAAGGGTTTGTTTTTGGCGATGTAAATACCCGACGCCTTGTAATAGTTAGATTTAATTTTCGTAAACTACACACTGTTAGATGTTTGATAATAGGGAATGCATGACAAGATCGAATGTATGAACTTAAAATCAACATAGTTCCCCCATGGCATGTACAAAGACAAATTAACTGAAAATAACACACTCGCACATGCGCACTCTTAGGGTACACCTCACTTGGTTGCCTTCGAACGTGGTCATTGAGTATAGGAAGTTTTAGAGGTCGCCCTCTTGTCCAAAGATCATAGTTGCCTCGAAACAGTTACCTCGGAAAAATGATCTAAGACATTAGGGTTACTTCTAAGACGTCCTAACATTGCTTTAGTGACCACACGTCCCTTAATCGAATTGACCCTTAAAACTCCAACGACGATGCTACCTACTCATTAATAGTGGGATAGCATTGTCTAAAGAACATTAGCATAGATTGATTCCTTTTTCGAGTAGGTAGATGGTTCTTAAGTACTTGCTCTCTCAAAACAAAAACTTTTCTCACTTACACTCCTTTTCAAAACAAAAACTCCTTTCAAACCCACAAACACAAGGAAAAGCAAATTTTGAAAACACTTTGAGTAAGTACCTAAGAGCCCGTGGATAACCACGGATAGAAAGGGTGCTAACATCTTCCCTTTCTATAATCTACCCCCCGAACCCGAGAAACATCTCAAAAAAGGAATTTTTCTGTGCTTTTTTCCTTTCCTTGTTTGATAAAATAAAATTAGGTGGCGACTCTTGCTTACCGCGACATTTTGCAAAAACAAACACGAACCAGCATTCCAAAAACAGTCAGTTCTCTCCCGCCGTATCACAGAACTGGCGACTCTGCTGGGGAAAGTATCTATAAGTGAGGTGTACCTTAGGATTAGATCATTGTGTTTTCAATTGTATGTTTTGTATGATTTATATTTGTGGGCTTGTATCGGAGTTACTATACATCCTAACTCGGGTCTGGGGAATACCTTTTAGGTAAGTAGCAATAAATTGTGAGGGAACTGTACGGCGTAGACCGATACGGTTGAAGCAGTAGCTACGTTGGTGTGGCACTTTAGATTGTATCGATATCCCTTGTGTTGGAACGAGGAGAATATGGGTCATCTAAGGCGTTATTAAGCACCAACTGACCTTAGAACCTTTAAATTGACCAACTTGGCCATAGAACAGTAGCAGTATGCTACACTCATTGAGACTAAACTCTCGCGATGATTCCGGCCGCAAGAAAAGGTTGCTAAACTAAAATTATGACCGATCGAGGGTAGTCAGTGATATTGAGATCCTCTAGAACCCAGTTACCATTTTTAGGACAATTTTAAACCAACTGAACTGAAAGAGGGTAGTACCTAAGCTCCTTGCCAGCCTGAAATCTAAGGTCTCTCTATGTGACTTGCGTGCCTTTACCATGTTTGTTGTTTGTGGATACTTGTGGCGTGCTTACTATCATGACATCATGACATCATAACATTGCATACATCTTGCATTGGACTAACCTATTTCAAAGACAGGAGGGATTCATCTTTGTTCTGTTTTGTAGGTCATCATGATGCCCATGCGTAGGAATACCATCCGGATCAACTTTGTCCAAGTTCCCACCTTGCTTAAAAATCTGATTGCAAAGATGCCTGATACTACTTCTTTCCTCAGAAGACATGGTTATCTTCTCAGTTTGGTCACCTCCAAATTGGACGAGCAAATGATGAATGTTTTGGTCCAATTCTATGATCCGTTGTACCATTGCTTTACTTTCCAGGACTACCAGCTAGTTCCCACCCTAGAAGAGTTCTCTGATCTGCTCGGTATCTCTGTTTTGGAGCAGACCCCGTTTACCGGTTGGGAAAAGGTTCTTAGGCCCGAAGAGATTGCTGCAGCCCTTCATTTGACCAAAGATGAGGTAATGGCTAATTGGGAGACTAGAAGTGGAGTAAAGGTCTTTCTGACTAAGTTCTTGGTTGGTAAGGCTAACTATTTCTGGGATAGTCTAGACTTCAAGGCATTCGAGGATATTTTGGCTCTTTTGATATATGGCTTGGTATTGTTTCCGAACTCTGACTCCTTTGTTGATGTTAATGCGGTAAAGATCTTCATCTCTCAGAATCCGGTACCCACTCTCTTGGGTGACATTCTTCATCATCTTTATGCTCGTACTTCCAGAAAGCGGGGAACCTTGATGTGTTGTGCTCCCTTATTGGCGAGGTGGTTTATTTTGCACCTTCCCAAGTCAGTGCCGAAGAATAAAGAAGGCATGGGTTGGGCTTATAGATTTATGTCTCTTTCTCATAATGACATTATCTGGACTCTCAAGGGTATGGATGAGGAGGCTATCATTGATCGCTGTGGGGAGTATCCAAATGTTCCACTGTTAGGAACCCATGGAGGAATTTCTTATAACCCGTGCTTGGCCTTACGTCAGTTTGGGAGAGCCAGAAGAGAAGGACCTCATGAGCTGCTAATGCCTAGTATCATCTTTGATTTTCAAGGGGATAGTGACGAGCAATGTCGCAGATTCATTAAGGCCTGGGATAGAGTTCACAGATCTGATCCACATGAGCTGGGTCCAAAGATTTCACTTCCAATGGAGCCATATCTCAGATGGGTCTGTACCCGTGCCCAAAAGCTGGGTATGCCATATGAAGCTGCCTGGCCTATCATTGTTGAAATTGCTAATGAAGAAGGGGTTCTTCCGACCATCCTCCATCCTCATATGCCCACTGACATTGGGGCACTGAAAAGGTCTTGGATGCAGCTCAGGGAAGAACGGGATTCTTACCGAGAGAAGTTCAATGAGCAAGAGAAGAAGATCCAGAGGTTGACTAGGCAGTTGGAGAACGAGCGGATTCTCAATGACTATGTCCGCACTGACAAGAAGAGACCATGGGAGCATTGATGGACCTTTGGTTGTTTCTTTTCCAGTTTTCCTTTACTTTTCAGTATTTCCATTCTTGTAACGCCCTGAGGGCATCAGTTAAACAATTTGAATTTTGAAGTTTATCTAATAAAGTGTGTTTCCTTTCTTGTTTACAAATTTGAATCTCCCGATTGTCTTTGAAATCATAATCATACGCATTTCATCCCATGCACTTCATAAAAAGGTACCCATTACATGTCTCTTATCTTCTTTGCTGTTTATTTCAGCACTCATCATGTCTGCTGAACCTTCAACTGAGCAAGCCATCAAGGCCCTCCAGGCTCAGAATGCCTAATTCCAAGAACTGTTCATGAATTTAGCTAAGGGTCAACAAGACCTGAAGACCCTGATTCTAAAAGAGAAGAAGAAGAAGAAGAAGAGGACAATCTTGTTTAACACAGGGCATAGGTTTGGAAACCAGCTACAGAATGAGGTTGATCTAACCACCTCATCTGGAGGGAAAGATAGTCAAGAGGAAAGGAGGGCTTCTAGCCCTGTGGTCTCCGACAACGAGACGGACTTCGATGAAGAACAGTATCCCCCTGCTAAGGATAGATACAAGCAACTGGAACACCGTTTGAGTGCTATGGAAGTTCAGAAAGTGCCTGGTCTGGACTTTGGTGATCTAGGTCTATCATCTGGTGTGGTGATTTCCCACAAGTTCAAGGCACCAACCTTTGCTAAGTATGACGGAGTTTCTTGTCCGAAGCTGCACCTCTGGTCATATGTGAGGAAGATTCATCCGTACACCGCTGATAAGAACTTATGGATCCATTTCTTTCAAGACAGTCTCTCAGGGACTCAGCTTGAGTGGTTTTATCAGTTAGACGGAGCCAGTATTCGCAGTTGGGAAGATTTGGCTACTGCTTTCTATAGGCAGTATCAGTACAACTCCGACCTCGCTCCCACGCGTACCCAACTCCAGGGTATGTCAATGGCAACGGGTGAAGGATTCAAAGATTATGCTCAGAAGTGGAGGGACCTCGCCGGTAGAGTACAACCACCCTTGGCTGATCGGGAGCTTGTTGATATGTTTCTAGGGACCCTGTCTGGTCCATTTTTCAACCACCTGATTGGAAGCTCTTCATCTGGGTTTACAGAGTTAATTATGACTGGTGAGAGGATTGAGGCTGGTATTAAGGCCGGTAAGATACAGAAGGGTGCTTCATCGAGCACCAAGAAGAAGCCCTTTAAGAAAGAGTCCAGTGTTGTCTACAGTGCAAGAAGACAGAATAGACCTGAACACTACCAAGTTGTTAATGTGGTTGTTATTTCAAAACCTGCTGGTGCTCCTCAGCACAACAATCAATAGAAGGACGAGAGACTTCGAAGGCAATTCACCCGTCTCAACATGACCTTATCTCAGATTCTGCCACAGTTGCTGAAAACCAATCTGGTGATTCCAAAGGAAGCCCCGAAGAATCCAAATATAACATCACCGAAGTACAACCCTAATGGCCTCTGTGCTTTTCACTCTGATAGCCCGAGGCATAATACGGATGATTGTTGGGTCTTAAAGAACAAGGTACAAGACTTGATCGATGTGAAGGAGATTGAGTTCGGAGCACCAGAGAAGCCTAAACAAGATGCAGGGGTGAATGCTATCAGGGATGACGATGATGAAGAGTTTGATATCGACAGTTGGATCTACCCGACTGCCAATGGTGGATTAAGCAACTGGACAGCGAAGGATTCTATGCCTGTTTCAGTTATCACCCAGTAATGAAACTTTTTGTTTTAAATTTGTAACAGACAATGTTTTAAACTTTATGGCCCGGTGTCTTACCCGGGGCACTGTGGCTTCATTTGTGAGGGCTTTATGTGTGTCATTTTCATATATCATTAATAAAAGCATTGGACGTTTCTTGCATTTCAAATCTTGCGCTCCTTGTTTTTCTTTTATTATATATTGCAAAACAGCTATTTTACACACACTCACATATACAGGTCCACATCCACTCTGGATCTCACTGGTAACGACTCTGCTACTGCCAGTTATGACTTCGAAAATCCGATCAACTTAGTCGAAGACGAAGGTGAAGATGATTGTGAAGTGACTGGTGAACTTGCAAGACTGTTACTTCAGGAAGAGAGGGCTATTCAGCTGCACGAAGAGCCGATGGAATCAGTTAATCTGGGTATAGAGACAGATAAGAAGGAAGTAAAGATTGGTGCCAATCTGGAGCTTAGTGTGAAGCAACGGTTAATTCAGATGCTGCATGACTACGTTGAGATCTTCGCCTGGTCTTACGAAGATATGCCTGGTTTGGATACTGATATTGTGGTTCACCGCCTGCCTACCAAGGAAGACTGTCCCCCAGTAAAACAGAAGGTCCGTCGAATGCGCCCAGATATGTCTGAGAAAATCAAGGCTGAAGTTATGAAACAGTTCGACGCCGGTTTTCTAGAGGTTACTTCTTACCCTCAGTGGGTGGCCAATGCGGTTCCGGTGCCGAAGAAAGACGGTAAGGTTCGAATGTGTGTTGACTACAGGGATCTGAATAGGGCGAGCCCTAAGGATGACTTCCCTCTACCTCATATTGACGTTCTGGTTGACAACACTGCTCAGCACAAGCTATTCTCCTTTATGGATGGTTTCTCCAGTTATAATCAGATTAAAATGGCTCCCGAAGACATGGACAAGACAACCTTCATTACTCAGTGGGGTACCTTTTGCTACAAGGTCATGCCTTTTGGACTGAAGAATGCTGGGGCAACGTATCAGTGTGCCATGGTTGCTTTGTTTCATGACATGATCCATCATGAAATAGAGGTTTATGTCGATGATATGATTGCAAGGTCTCAGACTGAGGAGGAACACCTTGACCATCTGCAGAAGCTGTTTGACAGGTTGAAGTTGTACAAGTTGAGGTTAAACCCAAACAAGTGCACCTTCGGGGTGAGGTCTGGTAAGCTACTGGGTTTCGTCGTGAGCGACAAAGGTATTCAAGTGGATCCGGAAAAAGTGAAAGCTATACAGGAGATGCCATCTCCCAAAACAGAGAAAGAAGTCAGAGGCTTTCTGGGACGTCTGAATTACATTTCCCGATTCATCTCGCACCTGACTGCTACTTGTGAACCAATCTTCAAGCTGCTGAAGAAAGACCAAGTAGTACGTTGGAATGATGAATGTCAGGCCGCTTTTGAAAGAATCAAAGAGTATCTCCAAGAGCCACCCATTTTGATGCCACCAGTTGAAGGGAGACCTCTGATCTTATACTTGACAGTATTCGACAACTCAATGGGGTGTGTGATGGGTCAGCATGATGAGTCTGGCCAAAAAGAGCATGCTATTTATTACCTTATCAAAAAGTTTACCGACTGTGAGACCCGATACTCACTGCTCGAGAAAACTTGTTGCGCTTTGGCATGGGCTTCTCGCCGGCTGAGACAGTATATGTTGACTCACGCTACTCTGTTGATATCAAATATGGATCCAATCAAGTATATCTTCGAAAAGCCTGCCTTGTCCGGAAGAATAGTGAGATGGCAGATGATCCTGACTGAGTATGACATCCAATATACGACCCAAAAGGCAATTAAGGGAAGTGTGTTGGCAGACCATTTGGCACATCAAGCAGTGGATGATTACCAGTCTATGAACTTTGAGTTCCCGGACGAGAATATCATGTCGATAACTGATTGTGAGACACCTGGACCGGATGAAGGACCTGAGGAAGGATCTCGATGGTCTATGTACTTTGATGGAGCTTCGAACGCTTTGGGTAATGGCATTGGCGCTGTGATCATATCTCCTAAAGGCTCTCATACTCCGTTCACCGCTCGACTATGTTTCAACTGCACCAACAATATGGCGGAGTATGAAGCATGCATCATGGGTCTTCGAGCAGCAATTGACCTAAGGATTAAGTTTCTAAGTGTTTTCGGAGATTCCTCTCTCGTGATCAGTCAGATCAAAGGCGAGTGGGATACGAAACACCTGAATCTGATTCCTTACAAGGAGTATGTGTTGACATTGCTTCCCCACTTCGAGGATATAACCTTTGAACACTTCCCTAGAGAGGAGAATCAGTTGGTAGACGTGCTGGCTACGATGTCTTCTATGCTCAAAGTCAATTGGGACAACGAGGCTCCCCGGATTATCATTGAAAGATTGGATAAACCTACACATTGCTGTGATCTTGAGACTGAAGAGGTAGCAGATAAACCCTGGTTTCATGAGGTGAAGAGATACCTTGAGGCTCAGGAATACCCCGAGGGTGCATCTGTTAATGACAAGAAGTTTCTGAGGAGGTTCGCGGTGAAGTTCTTCATCAACAATGGTATCCTTTACAAGCGTAACCATGATTCAACCTTACTGAGATGTGTGGATAAGAACGAGGCAGAAAGGATCATGGCGGAGTTACATGAAGGTACTTTCGGAACTCATTCCAGTGGACACACCATGGCAAAGAAAATCCTTCGGGCAGGATATTATTGGTCCACTATGGAAGCTGATTGTTATCAGCATTCGCGGACATGTCACAAGTGCCAGGTCTATGCTGATAAGGTGCACATACCTCTAGTTCCTCTAAACGTCTTGACATCTCCTTGGCCTTTTGCAATGTGGGGCATTAATATGATCGGCGAGATCAGACCTACGGCATCTAACGGGCATCGTTTCATCCTGGTAGCAATTGATTACTTTACGAAGTGGGTCGAAGCAGCTTCCTTTGCTACAGTAACCAAGAACGTCGTAGCACGGTTTATTTGGCATAATCTGATTTGTCGATACGGTGTACCAGAGAGGATCATTACGGACAATGGTACCAATCTCAACAACAAGAGGATCACTGAGCTCTGCGAGCAATTCAAGATACAACATCACAACTCTTCTCCCTACCGGCCGAAGATGAATGGGGCTATTGAAGCAGCTAATAAGAATATTAAGAAGATTGTGCAGAAGATGACAGTGACATACAAAGACTGGCACGAGATGTTACCATTTGCTCTTCATGGGTACCGTACCTCAGCACGGACATCAACAGGGGCAACACCCTACTCCTTGGTATATGGCATGGAGGCAGTCTTTCCCATTGAAGTTCAGATACCCTCTCTTCGGATCATGAAGGATGCAGGTTTGAATGAAGATGACTGGATTCAGACCCGGCTTGATCAATTGAATTTAATTAACAAAAAGAGACTTACTGCTATTTTTCATGGTCAGACGTACCAAAAATGGATGATCAAGGCATTTAACAAGAAAGTTAGACGACAAGAGTATCAAGTTGGGGATCTGGTAATCAAGCGCATTATTCTACCTCAAGGTGATCCCAGGGGCAAATGGACCCCTACTTACGAAGGACCATTTGTGGTTAGAACATTTTCTCAGGAGGAGCTATGATTCTAACCACCATGGATGGTGACGACCTTCCTCACCCCGTCAATGCAGACATAGTGAAAAGATACTACGCATAACCAAAGACCTGCTAGGTTGACTGGCCTAGGCAAAAATAAGGGCTTCCCGACGAACCAAAAGGGTTCGGGAAAAAATAAGGGATGAAAATGAAAAATTTGTACACCCGGCAAGGTGAAAACCTGAAAAGGCGGCTTGGGCAAAAAAGGGTATCCCGTTGGACTGAAAACCCGAAAGGGCGGTCTAGGCAAAAGTTAGGGATCAAAGCGTAACACTATGTCTCATTGGATCACCTTGCATCCAGACTTCGGTGTCGACTATCAAGCTCAGACGGCACTAATCAATCTGATTCATCTTCAACCAGTAGCAAAGTGATGAGATTCTCGAGGATATAAAGGCAATAGCAGAGTTGGAACCCAGTGGGATTATTCACATAGTTGTTTTGTTTTTCTTTTCACAAATTGTGTAAATTCTGTTCGGCGGCGTTCTCTTATTAGGACGTCAGCCTCTTGTACAAAAAACGCCTATTTACAGGCCAAACTTCAAAATGAATACAATTCATTTTCAAAGAAATTTCAAACTGTTTTTCCTTTATCTGTTTTGTTTTGCAAAGAATGACCAATGTTCATTTTTGATATATGCATTTGACATTAATTGCTGCTCATAAATATTTACATGCGAAACAAAAGTGAATTACTGGTAACATCATAAACAGGGGCAATAAGAATTGTCCAAGTTGTACAGTTGTTCTATCCACCAGGTATAAAGGTAGATTCAGCTGAAGAATATGGCTAGGATACCTTCACTCCCCGCAGAGTAAGATAGTAATGGTAGCTCTCCCCCAGCTGAGACTTGCAACTATGAACAAATCAGCAATGCTCTCCCCAAGCAGAGTTAGTCTACCATCAGCACTAAAAGGGTCTTAATATTCCCCAGCGGAGTGTAAGAATATTCCCCAGCAAGTATAAGAGTATCCCCGTCAGTCTTAATATTCCTCAACGGAGTATAAGAATGTTCTCCGGCAAAACACAAGATACCCCGGTGGAGTTAATATTTTCCCAGCACGGTGTGAAAAAGCTTCCCCAACAGAGATGAAGCATCATCCCCAGTAGACTCTGGAAGTTTACCTCTAGCGGAGTACAAAATAAATCTCCCCAGCCAAATTCAGAGGGTTATCCCCACAAGAGTCTAACAGGGTTATCCCTAGCAAGTCATGACTGAAGGATCATCCCAGCGAAGTTCTTTCCTTTCACAAACAGGGATTCAATCCTCAACAAGATCCAATATCACCAGCAACGGTAATCCATCCCCAGTGGAGCTTATCATTGGAATCCTCAGCAGAGCATCTCTTCCCCACAGAGTAATCTCCTCATCAGTTTATTCCCCAACAGAGTTCTCCTCTCCTGCAGATTTATCACCTTCGCTCATCATCCCCAGCGGAAATGAAGAATTCAACTCTATTCTCCAGCAGCTCTAGGATTTATTTTCCCCATCTAAAACATTACATTTCCATACATCATGATACATGCATAAACACATCATACCATACAATCTCATTTATGTTGAGAACATCATTGCTTGATCCATATCATGCATTGCATATGACTGACCTTTACCTTTTAGGAAAGATGCAGTTAAATTCTCAACTATGTGGAAGACCTCCTATGGTCCAGTTAAATCGATTCCTAAAGATTTTTCTGATGCCAACCCAGTCAAAGGAGACAAAACCAGTTAAATCGATTCCTAAAGATTTTTCTGATGCCAATTCAGTCAAAAGAGACAAAACCAGTTAAATCGATTCCTAAAGATTTTTTCTGAGGCCAATCCAGTCAAAGAATACAAAACTAGTTAAATCGATTCCTAAAGATTTTTCTGAGGCCAATCCAGTCAAAGAAGACAAAACCAGTTAAATCGATTCCTAAAGATTTTTCTGAGGCCAATCCAGTCAAAGAAGACAAAACCAGTTAAATTGATTCCTAAAGATTTTTCTGATTCCAAATCCAGTCAAAGAAGACAAAACCTCCTCTGGTCCAGTTAAATCGATTCCTAAAGATTTTTCTGATGCCAATCTAGTCAAAAGAGACAAGACCTCCTCTGGTTCAGTCAGATCGCCGATAATATCTCCCTGATTCATACTCCAGTTGAAGTTTAGACCACCTACCAACAGTCTCCAAATGGCATTTGTAAGCCCATTCCCGACATCACAATGCTGATACCACTTCATGCGAACGCAAATTTCTGGGCACTCTAGTGTTCAATCATCTTCCACCTTCGGATCACGAAAGGCCCGAAAGCCAATCTACATCCTCAGGTTTAAGAAGATTGAACAGGGGCAGCTGTTGCACCCCAAAATTTTCCCTCCCATATTTCTCAAGACATTACAAGAGAAGTCTCCAAGTGGCTCAAGTTTGCTCAAGAATTGGACAGTCAAGTCATCTCCTAAGGCAGTCAATCTCAAATTAGGGTTTTGTGTTGCATCAAGGTCCTTACATCCAAATAACCTAAAGTTCTCCCCAATGTCCAAATATGTCCTCAAGGTCTTCCATGCCAAGTTTCAAGCCTTGCAGAGGAAATTTGGTCAGTCAATTGCTCAAGAGGTCCAAAAATCGACTATGCTAGGGCAAAAGTCAACTATGACCTACAAATAGTCAAACTTCAAGATTTTTTGTCAACATTCTCATTTTAAAGGTTAGTTCATCATTTTATCAAGGTTTGATCATGATTCATCAAGGATTTCTCAAAAATCGTCAAGATTCAAAAGTTGCTAAATTAGGGTTTTGTTGGAAAAGTCAACTCAACTTTGACCATGCATAAATTTCTCATACTTTATGAGAAATGACCTATCCAAAGCTCATTTTGAAGAGGATTCAATTTCCTACAATCCATCTTCACACCCCAAGATCAAGAAATGCACTCACAAAAAGTTACAAATTTGGACATTATAGGTCATTTTTGAAAGTCAACAAAAACACCTTTTTTTTCAAAGCTTATAACTTGAGCATGGAATATCAAAATGAGATGAGACCAAAAGGGTTGGTTATAGGACATCTCAAGGTTTCTAAAAAGTCAAATAACACTTCCAAAAGTTCAAAATTTAAGAAGTTATGCATTGTTGAAGTTGGGCATTTTTCCAAAATTGCCAAAAGTCAACTATCCCCAAAACTTCAAATTTTGTCAAATTGGCCCACTTTTTTCCACTTGATTTGATCTTGTCACACTACACATGTGTCCTATCTTCATTCTTGTGTTCAATTATTAATTTTTCTATTTTAATTGATTTTTATTGAATTAATTCATTTTTAATCAATTTAAATCCCAATAAAATCTAAAAATTGATCACTTGGTATCTTTTTTATTGATATAGGTCTTAAATATCATCATGGACACAATCAAATCTGAATCAAGCCATATCATGCACAAAATATTGGATTTGGAATGAAATTGGAATCTTTTTAATGTAGGATCATATCATATCTCCAAGCATTAATTTACAAAGATTGAAGTCCAAATTTTTAACCTAATGCATTGCCTTATACATATACAAGCTAAAAAGGCATGAATGAAGACCTAGAGGCTGCATAATCACAAAAGCAAAACTTGAGAAAAACTTGAAAAAGTGTGGAATCGAAATCACTCTTAGAGGCTGATTCAAAGCAAAAACTCAACGTAGACCCCTTGCTGGATATCCCCTGAGTGAAAGGCAACCAAAATCAAGCTCTCCCCTCTCCTCAATCGCGTTGTAAGTCCCTCTGAAAATCACTCTGCACTTGAAATCGTATTCTCATATTCATGCGTTTTTTTTTGCAAAATCTTTACACAAACATGTTTATCGTTCCATTTAGAAGCTTTTTGGCATTATTTAATTGCATTTTCATAGCCTGTAACCCCCTACCGATTCTAGGGTTCTTGGTTCTTGTTTTTGGGTATTTCAATTGCAGGAAACATTGATGCTAATAATGGACATGGACATGATCAGTGGAAGGAGACGAACACAACCATGTGTTTAGAATTAATTTCCATGGCCTAGAGAAGATTTTAGGAGGGTCATACGGATTTTGCTGCGGATGAAAATCCGCAGGTAAAATAACCAGGTCTCAGTGGAGAAGACGAAGACGTGCCCTCTCCCCATTGGCCCATTCATAATTTCGCGCTTATTTTTTTATATTTGCTGGCATGTTAATTTGTTTTCCATATAATAATTGTTGTTTATTACATTAACAAATGGAAGGCAGTGGTGTGGAGGTAAGTGCGTTGTTCAGTGACTCATGGGACCTGGGTTCGAATCCCAGGTCCCCCCATATTACTTTGCAATTTTTCTTCAGGTGTTCTGGCGCTTTTCAGCAATCATGGCCTATCATACACCATCACCCAGATGTCTGCCAGATGGCCTCCAGGCCAGATCTGGTGGCTAGGATTGAATGCTCACCATACTCCCAAGTCAACAGGCACACGTGGAATTACCAAAGTCAGCCAGGCTTGAACGCGTTTGGGCCTTAAAAATGTTGGTCTCACATCCAAATCAGGCCCAACACCCCCTTTTGGTTATTTCTTTTTCTTTTCATTTTATTTATTTATTTGTTTTGTATTATTATTTTTATTATTTAAACTAACCAATAAAAATCTTTTTCTCATAAAATCAAAAAGCAAAAAATATATTTTATTTATTAAAATTAAATTCATGACTTTATTTTTGTAAATAAATTAATTTAATTAATTTAGTGTTAATTAGGTTTAACTTTTAATATTTTTTGCAATATTTAAAATTAATGTAGAATATTAGGTTTTACTAACTTTGACCAAATTTATTTTATTTCCTTAAATATCAAAAAATCCAAAAATACTTTTTAATTAATTAATTAACTTATTTAATAGTTAACTTAGTTTAATTTCTTCTTAATTCAAAAATAAACAAAAAATGCTTTCTTTCAATAAAAGGGTCAAAACCCTATAAATCCGCCCGATTCAATTTCTCGCACGCGTACCATTTTATTCAATATTGTAATTGCTTCCGGAATGTAATAGCTTTTAATTAGGACTTTATTTTATCGCTTTATTTTATTTTCCGCAATTTAAATTCAAGGGTTTGTTTTTGGCGATGTAAATACCCGACGCCTTGTAATAGTTAGACTTAATTTCCGCAAACTATACATTGTTAGATGTTTGATAATAGGGAATGCATGACAAGATCGAATGTATGAACTTAAAATCAACATAGTTCACCCATGACATGTACAAAGACAAATTAACTGAAAATAACACACTCGCACATGCGCACTCTTAGGGTACACCTCACTTGGTTGCCTTCGAACGTGGTCATTGAGTATAGGAAATTTTAGAGGTCGCCCTCTTGTCCAAAGATCATAGTTGCCTCGAAACGGTTACCTCAGAAAAATGATCTAAGACATTAGGGTTACTTCTAAGACGCCCTAACATTGCTTTAGTGACCATACGTCCCTTAATCGAATTGACCCTTAAAACTCCAACGATGATGCTACCTACTCATCAATAGTGGGATAGCGTTGTCTAAAGGACATTAGCACAAATTGATTCCTTTTTCGAGTAGGTAGATGGTTCTTAAGTACTTTCTCTCTCAAAACAAAAACTTTTTCGCACTTACACTCCTTTTCAAAACAAAAACTCCTTTCAAACCCACAAACACAAAGAAAAGAAAATTTTGAAAACACTTTGAGCAAGTACCTAAGAGCCCGTGGATAACCACGGATAGAAAGGGTGCTAACACCTTCCCTTTCTATAATCTACCCCCCGAACCCGAGAAACATCTCAAAAAAGGAATTTTTATGTGCTTTTTTCCTTTCCTTGTTGGATAAAATAAAAGTCGGTTGCGACTCTTGCTTACCGCGACATTTTGCAAAAACAAACGCAAAACGCGAACCAGCATTCCAAAAACAGTCAGTTCTCTCCCACCGTATCACAAAGCCCAATAAAATTATTAAGGTTCTACTCACTTTTTAAATAGGAGGGGTGTATTTTTATATAAAGAGGTGTTTTGTCAGATGGGCCCACGGCAGGGTTTTTTTGAAAACCCATATTATGAAATCCCATTTCAAATTTTGCAAAGGGGGTGTATATTTTGGGGCCAGGGTATATCTTTTATGGCCCGGTAAGAGCATGCCTTAACCCAACATTTTTTTATGACTTTTTATTAAACACTTCTATTTTATTATTATTATACTTCTTTTACCAATTTTAGTATTATTAATTATTATTAGTATTATTATATTATTATTAACATTATTATTGAAATTATATTTATTGTGTTAACTTGAAAAAATGTTTGACTAAGAGGCCAAAAAACATGAAAGCCTAATAACACGAAAAGATATAGCATTTTCTACCCGAATTAAATAGATTAAATTTCCGATTCTTCAATTATTATGTCACATTTTATCCCTTTTTATAGTTTTTAAAGCATATTTCAGGTACTTAGCATTTGCAAGGCATAAATAAGAAAAAGAAGAAAAAGAATGGAAAAATGAAGAAGAAATGGCTATAAAACAGCAAAATGCAGCATTTCTGTAAACAGAAGCGTGTCGACCGCCACAAGACATTACGACCGGGACAAGCTTAGTTTCTGGGCCCCTCGGCATATCTCACGTTACGACCAGGACATATATGGATTATGTGCCCCGCATCACAATACATGATACGCTCGCCACAATGGAAGCAGTTACGAACCTTTCGCCCCTGAAGCGTACGCTTCAGGAACGAGAATCATGGGAAGTTACCAATTTTCCTCAACCAAATGGGCTCTATATATGGAAGCAGTTACCAAAAAGAAAATCTCACCTCTCTCCCTCACGCATGATTTCTCTCTCTAGCACTTTGAACAATTACGCAGTATTGTTATTTTCAATTTTACTTTCCCCGTTCAACATTATTTTTATTGTATTCCATTTGATATTTTTCCAGTTAGATTTCTAGAATTACTTTTGCACTTTTCATACCACTTTTCATAGTATTCAATAAGCAATAAAAAACCCACCATCAAAGCAGTATTTTTCCACATCGGAGAAATACTACAACACTAGTTTGTTTCCAGACTTCCAGAATACGCTTAGGATTACTTTAAATTTGATTCGAGTTATTTTTACTACAAGTCAATCCTGCCGACTTGTGGAGGATTCACATTGTTGGAATTAATCGCGTTGTTATTCACTTTCAGGTTCTTATTTTAATAAGCATAACTTATTTATTTCTTACTATGCATGCGATATTGAATTTACATTTCAATTTTATGATATTCTGCAATTATATTATGTCTAGCTAGATTCCCTGATACCGGTATGTAAAAATTAACCGAAAGGATTCGGTAATTAATTAGCATTATTATTTTTACAAAAATACTTTTCTGGTTTTAATTTCAAATTTGAATATTTAATTGTTTTTGTACGGAAATAAGAGACAGTCTAAGGTTAAAATCAACAGAGCGGAAGTTTGAGGTTTTAATCAGATAGTGGTTATTAAAACATTGATTTTAAAAACAGCGGAAGCGCTTTAAAGTTAATTGGACCTTATTTTTTTTCAAAAAATACTTTTGAGTTTTAAATGAAACAGCGAAAGCGCTCATTTCGAGCTTAACTGATATGATCTGATTCAATAGAACGGAAGTTTGAGACGAGGGTTTTTAAACGAATAGTTTCACAGAAACCGTGTTTTAATACTAAAAACAAATGCCACTGATTTATTGAATCCCTTAAGTTAACGAAATACATATCGGTGTCCCATTATTAATTATTAGACTTTACTTAATTCCTGATTTAACCCAAACACCCCGATTTTTTAATTAGCCTTAGCTTTACATAGTACCCCTAAGATAACAGTAGTTTTGACCATCAGTCCTTGTGGGTTCAATATCTTTTAAAACTACGCAATAGACTGTGCACTTACAGTCACTACACCCGATAGACTCATAAGGTTACGATCAAGTTTTAAAACTACGCCAAAAACTTGATCGCGACTTTATGAGTTTATCGGGTGTAGTGATTGCAAGTGTGCAGTCTATCATGTAGTTTTAAAAGATATCGAACCCACAAGGACTGATGGTCAAAACTACTGTTATCTTAGGGGCACTATGTAAAGCTAAGGATAATTATAAAATCGTGGTGTTTGGGTTAAATCAGGAATTAACTAAAGTCTAATAATTAATAATGGGACATCGGTATGTATTTCGTTAACTTAAGGGATTCAGTAAATCAGTGGCATTTGTTTTTAGTATTAAAACACGGTTTCTGTGAAACTATTCGTTTAAAAACCCTCGTCTCAAACTTCCGTTCTATTGAATCAGATCAATCAGTTAAGCTCGAAATGAGCGCTTTCGCTGTTTCATTTAAAACTCAAAAGTATTTTTTGAAAAAAAATAAGGTCCAATTAACTTTAAAGCGCTTTCGCTGTTTTTATAATCAATGTTTTAATAACCACTATCGGGTTAAAACCTCAAACTTTTGCTCTGTTTATTTTAACCTTAGACTGTCTCTTACATTTGTACAAAAACAATTAAATATTAAAATTGGAAATTAAAACCAGAAAAGTATTTTTGTAAAAATAATAATGCCAATTAATTACCGAATCCTTTCGGTTAAGTTTTAGATACCGGTATCAGGGAATCTAGCCAGACATAATATAATTGCAGAATATCATAAAATTGAAATGTAAATTCAACATCGCATGCATAGTAAGAAATAAATAAATTATGCTTATTAAAATAAGAACCTGAAAGTGAATAACAAAGCGATTAATTACAACAATGTGAATCCTCCACAAGCCGGCAGGATTGACTTGTAGTAAAAATAACTCGAATCAAATTTAAAGTAATCCTAAGCAAACTCTGGAAGTCTGGAAACAAACTAGTGTTGCAGTATTTCTCCGATGTGGAAAAATACTGCTTTGATGGTGGGTTTTTTATTGCTTACAGAATACTACGAAAAGTGGAAAAGTAATGCTGGAAATCTAACTGGAAAAATATCAAACAGAATACAATAAAAATAATACTGAACGGGGAAAGTAAAATTGAAAATAACAATACTGCATAATTATTCAAAGTTCCAGAGAGAGAAATCATGCGTGAGAGAGAGATGTGTGCTTTTATTTTTGGTAACTGCTTCCATATATAGAGTCCATTTGGTTAAGGAAAAATAGGTAACTTCCCATGATTCTCGTTCCTGAAGCGTGGTGAAAACCCAGGTGAACATGCATTTTATACGCTTCAGTGGCGAAAGGTTTGTAACTTCTTCCATTGTGGAGAGCATTGCGTGTATTGTGACGTGGGGCACATAATCAATATATGTCCCGGTCGTAACATGAGATGTGTCGAGGAGCACAAAAACTAAGCTTGTCCCGATCGTAATGTCCTATGGCAGGCAGCACGCTTTTGTTTACAGAATGCTGCGTTTTGCTGTTTTATAGCCATTTCTTCATTTTTTTCCATTCTTTTTCTTCCTTTTCTTATTTATGCCTTGCAAACGCTAAGTACCTGAAATATGTTTCAAAAACTACAAAAAGGGATAAAATGTGACATAATAATCGAAGAATCGGAAATTTAATCTATGTAATTCGGGTGGAAAAAGCTATATCTTTTCGTGTTATCACACTCCCCTAAGCTTGAACCTTTGCTTGTCCTCAAGCAATAAAGTCAGTATAAAAACTAATAAGGCTTAAGTTAAATGCAATTTCATGATGCAATTTGAATCATAAGAGCCTGCCAAAGTTTTGCGGAAACGTAAGCTCAACATAACACAAAATATACGGTAATAATACTAAACATCCCCTATTGTGCAGACCAATTCCAGTCATGCCATTATAGCTCAACCTAATTCTTTTTGCTAAATTTTACCCGTTTTCATTCTAGCGCAATCACATTAAGCTCTTTATCATCACACGCACATAGTAGAGTAGCCGGTTAGTGACTATAATCCTTTTAAGCATAAGGTTATGGAACATAAATGCAGTAACCTCCTTTCATTCACCCAATTACAAGTTGTGGGGGATCGGACCATAGTATGCCCTACCAAGTTCAGTACCAGACACCTCTGAACCAACTGACGACAGGTTTTATGTTATATCACGTAGGTACTACATCTGTTGGATTAAGCGGCCGTGTGAGAGTCGCCTAACTTAATTGGTGCATTCCCTATTTTCTTACAGTAAAGCATATATCTTTCAAATACACTAGACCATTCACTTATATTCATCGACTCCCTACCTAGTTTGTGTCTAAGACGGTGCTGACTGCTAGATAAACTACTCGAGGATACTTTGAAGCTAAAGTTTAAGGTATTGGTATAAAGGGTACTGAAATTGATCTAGTGCAATTTGGGGATTTAGAGTGTTACAATGGTATCCATTGTATTTCTGTTTCACTCAAATTTTCTCATATATCTTTTAAAAGGTGAGCATCCTATATATTCTTTGAATGCGTCAGATTATGCAGGTAACTAACAAAAAAAATTTGTTATGGCTCAAGAAAATGGGAAGTTAGATAAAAATGGAAAAATTGCATAAATGAACTCGAAAATACAACGATGGTTTTTATTACAAATGGAAATGAAATAAAAACCTACTTAGAAAGCAACAAAGAGTTTCTAAACTAACTAACACCCCTAAGCTTCAAACAAGCAATGTCCTAATGCTTTAAAAACAAAAAAGGAAATGGGAAAAGAAAGAAAGTCAATATATTCTTGTTCGTTATCGCGTCCACTTCCTCGTCCTCGTGCTAGTCCACGGGTACCCGGAGGATAGGGCATAGCTACATGGTATATATAATCCTGAAAACCGTTTATGCGTACATTCAAGGCTGCCATTTCCTCAGTTAATCTTGCAGTCCGACGCTCATTTCTTTCGTCATATTCTTGTTGTTAAGTTTACATGTCCAGCATGAGTTGCATCATTGCATTTTGGTTGTTTTGCATAGCCTGCATTCTCTCATCTTGTTCCATTATGGAAGCCATAAAGTCATCATTCGAGGCCGGTACTCTTTCTCTTCTTCTCTTGGGCCTAGTGTACGTGTTTTCCACGTTTTTAATAGGAGCTTGTTGTTCAGTGTCTCCTTGTTCCATTTCTTGCTGCATTAATCTGCTTGGACATTCCCCTGGTTGCCTTGCATATTATCTTCAGGATCAGGAGCATCAAAGTCATAAAGCCACTTAGACAAGTCTGTAACATTAGTAAGCGCAAAGTTTGGCAAAATGATACGTGGAACTACCTTGTTGTGCACCATGAGGTTGTACCTACCATCTCTTCTAACCTTAATCAAGTGGCCATCCCGACAATTTTCAATGTTAATGAACGTCGGTGGTAATGATAGAAAATTTGCAAGCTTGTCTTCGAGGTGAAGGACAAGTGCTATTGAGGTTACTATCCCTCCAATGTAGAAAGGCGTAGATCCTCTAGAGCACAACTGGATATGTGATAGGAGGAAGGTGATTACATTTATCCTTTGGTTGGGTTTGAAAGTACAATGGAGGAGGAACAACTCTTTAGAATTAACTTTGTTGCTGTTCATTCTTCCAAAAATGGTATTGGAGATGACACGACGAAAGTACCTTATTGCAAGATTATGGATGGATGAGGCATAAAGTCCTTCCTAGTGGCTCAGTTCCTCAGTGGTAAGAACTTTCCAAAGCACGAAACCCGTAGATTCCCAACCAAGGTCTTCCAAAATGCAGTGGTATACTATCCCTTCGGTAGGAAAGTGGAAGAAGGAACTTAGAGTGGATTGACTTACGGAATATTCATTGTTGAACATTCTAAAAGTGGCGGAGCCGGATAGGTGCTCGTTCTCGTCACACGGCAGGTTGTATGAGAACGAGCTCAAAAATTCCAAGGTTAGTGACTTGTATGTTGGGAGGTTCTGAATCCAGATGAACGATAAGTCGGAGTGATGGAGTAACCACTGGACGCTATCGAGCAAGCCTAATTTTTAGAGGCACTCAGTATCTATATACTGTGTCGGTACAATGGAGCATTGATAGAACTTAAGGTACTGAGCCCTTTGGCGCTCTCTGGCTTCTCCATTGGGAAATGTAATTCCGGAAAGATCTGGTTGAGGTCTGGAACTTCTCGTGCCATTGTTGAAGCAAAGAAGGAAGATGGGTGAAAGTTTATGAGAGATTTGGGATTTTGAATTCGTAATGGTTTTGGAGATGGTTTGGATATGGTTTATAGAGAGATATAACGACAGAATTAAGTGGGGTTTAGTGGATTTTAATGGCAATGATAATGGAGAAGAGAAATAGGCAATATGTTCAATGTATTGTGAGCAGTGGTTGAAGAAAATGGAAGAAAGAAGGGTTCTACGAGGGTTTCTGTAAGAATACAGAAACGCTTATGTATTATTAGTGTGTGTCGAGCGTCACACATATATGTCGAGCGGGACTGGGTTATGTGAAGCGTGACGGGTGTCACGCTTGTGTAGTGAGCGGCATGCATCTGAATATTTTACACGTTATGCATTATATCATTTTAATACTTTACATAATATATATATATATATATATATATATATATATATATATATATATATATATATATATATATATATATATATATATATATATATATATATATATATATATATACACGTAAATATGATACTAATGCATTAAATAAACGAAATAAATAAAACTCATGATAAAACTGAATAGAAAGATAAAATTCCAAAAATACTGAAAAAAGGAATTCAAAAAATTGTAAGAATAAAGTGTCAAATAAATAATAAATTAAAATCTAATAAAACTTACCTCCACACTTAAACAGAATATTGACCTTAATGTTTAAATGTGAGAAGGAAAAAATAATGCAGTGCGTCTGGTAAATCAACCACGTCGGTCAAGCGATGGGGGGAAAAGATGTTGATAAATATAATACAGTTGTTCAACTACCGTATCTATAAAGGCATGGAAGTCAATCCGCAGAATAACAAGCTCGTCCTTCAACAAATGAATCTCAGATTGGATGGCAGTCAAAGCGGGACCAGGATGAAATACGGGAAGCAGAGAAACAACTGGAGAGTCGGGGAAGTTTGAGCCAATCTGTTCGGGAGATGGGAAGACATGGTAAAAGGGTGGGGGTTCAGGGTCAATATCCTCATCAAACAAGAAAGCATCGAGATGGTCATAAATCAAGGGAGTCTCAGAAGTGGATGGTGGTGACATGTGTGGTGCGTCCCAATTATATAACTGGTTATTTCAATCATGTATGCTTGTCCTAGGGTCAGGTAGGGTAAAAAGTGGCATTAACTGATTGTTAATGAGTAGTTAGAAGTTACCTGGGAATAGGTTCCCGACGATACCCCTATTGAAACAGAAATTTATATTCATAGGTTGAAATCTACCCTGAGGGACAAGGTTCAGAAGTTGTTATCTTAACCCGATAGCATTAGCTATCATGGTCACTAAGCCACCTATGATAATGGGTTCATGCACCGCTCTCTCAAGACGGTGAAAGTTTGCTAGCATAAATGTAGCTCCATTTATGGGGAGGTTTTGTAAAGCGCAGAACATGATAAAAAGCTCAGCTCTAGAAACAGTGGTAATGTTTTCTACTTTACCAAAAAGGGTGTGGGCTAGGATTTTTTGGAAATATCTTAAAGATGGGTTTTGGATGCTTTCAAAATGCATGTCCTCAGGCTCAGGGTTACTAATTCCTGTAATGTCCCCCCAAAAATAATCTAGCCTGCCTACATTAAAAAGCTCTTCCTGGACTACGGTAAATGCA
Organism: Vicia faba; assembly: GCA_948472305.1. Taxonomy (NCBI): domain Eukaryota; kingdom Viridiplantae; phylum Streptophyta; class Magnoliopsida; order Fabales; family Fabaceae; genus Vicia; species Vicia faba. Next base: position 1,425,627,260 of record OX451739.1, read on the forward strand.
TCCAGGCTATGTGGGAATCCTAATAAGTCTTCTAGCTCTCTGTGGGTGAAGGTGTACTCTATACCAAATAATCTAAATCTAATCAGTCCTCTGTTGAATCCCATACCGTGGTCAGGTTTGTAGAAAAGGGAAGCTTAAAAACTCTAAAGTTAGTCTACGGTAAGAGCTAAATTTTCTCCTTAAAGCAGATGTATCCCATCCTATTTGGCTCAATAAAAACATAACAGTATCCCAAATCCCTAAGGTGATCATGGCTGGTCCGTTGGGGTAGGTACTTAATCCTATCTCCCTATCAGAAAGAGACTCAAACCTCCTCCGTTGATTCCTCCATCTAAACACAATGCCCATCGTATCAACCAGATTCATCATGTTAGTGTAACTAGCTAATCGTAAAGTTAGCCTGAAGTAGGTTGACAGTTAGCATTAAGTTAGTAGCGGGCAAAATCAAAGAAACAATATTGCATATTTTAAAATCAATAATAATAAAAGAAAGAAAAGAAAATAAAAGTGAAAATAAGCAAAGCAAAAAGAAAAGACTCAAAGTTGGGTTGTCTCCCAAGAAGCGCTTTATTTAAAGTCGTAAGCTCGACGTAACATGGGTATTAGTCTAACGATTGGGATGGAAGTGCATCTAGCCTAATTGTTGTGTAACATTCCTTGTTATCTATGCTTTGATAATGTTTTAAGCGCTGTCTATTTACAATGAACGGTTTACAACTCATTCCTTTGATTTCTATTGCACCATTTTGAAAAACCTTAGTGACTTCGAATGGACCAGAACATCTAGAGCAAAGTTTTCTCGGGAATAATTTAAGTCTAGAATTAAATAGGATAACTATATCATCTTCATTGAATTCTTTTCTAGATATTCGTTTATCGTGCCAATTTTTTGTTCTCTCTTTATATATCTGAGCATTTTCATAAGCGTCTAGTCTAAGTTCTTCTAGTTCATGGATATCCAGAACTCTTTACTCACCCGCAATGGTGTAATTTAAATTAAGGGTCTTAATGGCCCAATAAGCTTTATGTTCTATTTCTACCAGCAGATGACATGATTTCCCATAAACTAGTTTGAATGGTGTGGTTCCAATCGGAGTTTTATATGTTGTCCTATATGCCCATAGAGTGTCATGTAACTTAGATGACTAGTCTTTCCTAGAGGTTGCTACAGTTTTTCTAAGATTTGCTTAATTTCTCGGTTGGAGACCTCTACTTGCCCACTTGTTTGTGGATGATAAGGTGTTGCGACACGGTGTCAGACTCCGTACTTTGCTAATATTTTTCTAGGATTTTAGAAATGAAATGGGAGTCATCGTCACTGATGATGAGTCTCGGAACACCGAATCTTAGAAAGATTATGTTCTTGAAAAGCCTGACTACTACTCGTGCGTCATTTGTTGGAGAGGCGATAGCCTCGATCCATTTCAAGACATAGTCGACAGCAACTACTATGTAGTGATTTCCAAATTAAGACGGGAAAGGTCCCATGAAATCGATTCCCCATACGTCAAAGACTTCAATTTCTAGAATGCCCTTTTGAGGCATATCATCACGTCTAGAGATGTTTCCAGTGCGTTGGCATTGGTCGCAATTTTTAACCGTGATATGGACTTATTTCCAAAGATTAGGTCAATAGAGGCCAGATTGTAATATCTTAGCGCAGGTCTTTGATGTACTTGCATGTCCTCCATAGGGAGCGGTATGACAGTGGAAAATTATGTTTTCAATTTCATTTTCAGGAACACATCAATGGAAAATACCATCGGCGCCTCTTTTGAAAAGCAAAGGCTCGTCCCAATAATAATGTTTAAGGTCATGAAAGAATTTCTTCTTTTGTTGATAAGACATATCGGGTGGAAGCACTCTAGAAGCCAAGTAGTTGACTAAATCAGCGTACCATGGCAGTATGGTTGTGGTGCATATTGCTTCCATAATTTTGTTTGTGTTCTTGTCTTCATAAGTTACAGGGTACTCAGTTATAATATTGTCTAATTCTAATTGGGCTATAAGGCGTTCATAAGGAAAATCATCATTGATGGGAATATGATCTGGTTTGATGCCTTCTATTCTGGATAGGTGGTCATCTACTACATTCTCGATGCCTCTCTTGTCTTTTATTTCTAAATCAAATTCTTGTAGAAGTAAGATCCACCTCAGTAACCCTGGTTTAGCATCTTTCTTACTCAAGAGGTACCGGATTGCAGCGTAGTCGGTATAGATAATTATTCGTGCTCCTACTAAGTAGGAACATAATTTATCTAAAGCGAACATAACAACTAACAATTATTTTTCAGTGGTGGCGTAATTCGTCTGTGCAGGATCCAGAGTTTTACTTGCGTAGTAGATCGCAAGAAGCTTTATATCCTTTCTCTGTCCTAGGATTGCGCCTACGGCATAGTCACTGGCATCGCACATTATCTTGAATGGTTCGTTCTAATCAGGAGGTTGCATAATAGGTGATGAAATTAATGCCTTTTTTAGAGTTGTAAATTCATCTAAACATTTGTTGGTGAAAATAAATTCAGCATCCTTCATCAGCAGTTCGGTTAGAGGTTTGGTTATTTTAGAGAAGTCTTTAATGAAACTTCAATAGAAACCAGCGTGTCCTAGAAAACTTCTTATCTCTCTAACAGTTTTGGGTGGTTGAATATTTTCTATAACTTTGATCTTTGCTTTATCTACTTCAATTCCCTTATCGGATACTATATACCCTAAGCCAATTCCTTGTCGGACCATGAAGTGGCATTTTTCCCAGTTTAACACGAGATTGACACTTACGCATCTTTATAGTACCATTTCAAGGTTTGATAAACATCCTTCAAAACTTTCTCCATAGACAGCGAAGTCATCCATAAAAACTTCCATCATGCCATCTAGAAAATCAGAGAAGATGGACATCATACATCTCTGGAATGTTTCAGGGGCATTGCATAATCCGAATGGAATTCGTCTATAGGCGAACGTACCATAAGGACAAGTGAAAGTCGTTTTTTCTTGGTCGTCAGGATGGATAGGAATTTGGAAAAATCCGGAATAACCGTCTAAATAGCATAAGTGAGAGTGTTTAGCTAGTCGCTCAAGCATTTGATCAATGAAGGGTAAAGGAAAGTGATCTTTACGAGTGGCTTTGTTTAACTTTCTATAGTCGATGCACATTCTCTACCCGATGTGAGTTCGTTGCGCTACAGATTCTCCTTTAGTGTTGCTGACAACTATCACACCACCTTCCTTAGGTATGACATGTATTGGGCTAACCCATTTACTGTCGGATATTGGGTATATGATTCTTGCTTCTAGTAGCTTTTCTACTTCCTTTTTGACTACATCGCTCAGAATGGGATTTATTCTCCTTTGATGTTCCCTAGAGGTTCTACAGTCTTCCTCCAGCATAATACAGTGCATGTAGATAGAAGGGCTTATTCCTTTTAGATCTGATATGTTATAACCTAAAGCGGTTGGGTATTTTCTTAGGACATGTAATAATTTTTCAATTTCTATTTGCCCTAGGTCTGTATTGACTATAATTGTTCGTTCAAGTACTGTGTCTAGGAATTCATATCTTAGGTCTTTTGGTAGCGTTTTGAGTTCTATGACAGGCTTCTTTTGACAGAGTATAGGGTTAGGATTTAAGGCTAGGCATTCACTCAGATTTTCATCTTGATATCAGGGCGCCAATTATCATCTTCGAGAATCGGGGGTATGAGAATCTTTAATACTTCCGAATAAGTGGTTTGTTGTTTCTCCAATTCTTTCACGCATTTATCGATTTCATCCAGGAAACAACATGAATCGTTGATGGCTAGTGCCATTAGAAATTTAGACAAGATGAATTCAAATTTTTCTTCTTCGACTTCAAAAGTCAGTTTTCCATTTTTAACATCTATTATGGCTCCTGCGGTGGCTAGGAATGGTCTACCTAATATGATAGAAATATTGGAGTCTTCTTTAATGTCCATGATTATAAAATCAGTGGGGATATAGAATTTTCCTATATGTATAGGGACATTTTCTAACATACCTAGAGGAAACTTCATTGAACGATCTTCTAATTGTACGGACATTCTTGTTGGTCTTAGCTCTCTAGTGTCGATTGTCTTGCAAATTGATAATGGAATTAGACTAATACTGGCTCCTAAATCGCATAGTGCTTTGTCTATGACAAATTTTCCGATTATGCAAGGTATGGAAAAACTACCTGGGTCTTTATGTTTAGGAGACATGTTGTTTTGTATTATAGCACTGCACTCAGCAGTGAGCAATACAGTTTAGTTATCCTCAAGATTTTTCTTATTGGATAAGATTTCTTTAAGAAGTTTAGTGTAGGATGGCATTTGTGTGATAGCTTCTGTAAAAGGTATGGTAATGTTAAGTTATTTTAGGAGTTCAACGAATTTCTTGAATTGCCCTATGTTTTTAGACTTAGCAAGTCTTTGGGGATATGGAATAGGTGGTTTATAGGGTGGCAGAGGCACATAAGGTTCTTCTTTTTCTACAGCCTCTTCGTCACCTTCTTTTTCTACTTCCTTTAGTTCAGATTCTTTCTCAATCTCTTTTCCACGTTTTTGGTACATGGTTGGGTTCCTGATTCTAGGTTCAGTTGGTCCGCCTAGTTCTGTCCCACTCCGAAGTGTAATGGCATTAGCGTGTCCGTTAGGATTTGGTTGGGGTTGTCTAGGAAAAGTTCTAGCTGTAGCTTCTTATTGTTGAGCCACTAGGGAAATTTGTGTTTCTAACATTTTGTTGTGTATGGCAAGAGAATCAATCTTATTAGTCAATTGCTTAATTTGTTCACTGGTGTGAATGTTTTGATTCATGAAATCTTTGTTAGTTTGAGCTTGGTTGGCTACAAAGTTTTCTATCATGATTTCGATGTTGGACTTCCTAAGGATATTTGGATTTGGGACATTTTGGGTGGATTTCTGAAATCCTGGAGGTGTAGTAGGAGCTCGCCCTGGTGCGTACAAAGCATTATTGCTTTTGTATGAAACTTTTTGGTGGTTCTTCCAAGCAGGGTTATAGTTATTACCATAGGGATTTCCTTGATCATAGTTTACTTGATCAATCAACACTCCTGTTAAAAGTGGACATTCGGGTGCGTTATGCGCGTGAAGTCTGCATAGATCACATGTTGGAGTTACTGCAACCACGGTGGTTGCGGGAGTTGTGGTCAAGCTTTCTATCTTTTAGGTAAGGGTTTCTACCTTAGCATTAACTTGGTCTAAGCTACTAACTTAATGCATACCGCCTTTCGTTTGAGATTTCTCCATCATGGTTTTATCGCTTCCCCACTGATAATGATTTTGAGCCATACTTTCCATAAGTTGATAGGCATCATGGTATGGTTTATCCATCAGTGCACCTCTAGCAACTGCATCAATTGTTAGTCTTATGTTGTACAAGAGACCATTGTAAAAGGTGTGGATGATCAGCCATTCTTCTAGACCGTGATGCGGACAGAGTCGCAATATGTCTTTGCATCTTTCCCATGCTTCGAAAAGAGATTCACTTTCCTTTTGTTTAAAGTCATTAATATTGGCTCTTAGCATAGCTATTTTACTTGGCGAAAAATATCGCGCAAGGAAAACATTCTTCAATTTGTTCCATGTTGTAACAGAGTTGGATGGTAGATACTGGAGCCACGCTCTAGCTCTATCTCTTAATGAGAAAGGAAAAATACAAAGTCTTATTGCTTCAAGGCTGACTCCAGTTGCTTTCATTGTGTCTGCGTACTTCACAAACACAGATAGATGAAGATTTGGATCGTCTGTAGGATATCCTGAAAATTGGTTTTTTTTAAACAACTTGCAAAAGAGAAGACTTTAACTCGAAATTATTCCGTGTGATAGCGGGAGAAGCAATACTATTATGGGGTTCCTCTTGTGATGGGGCAGCATAATCCTTCAAAGGATAATTTTGGGGTCCTTCAGCCATTTTGGGGTCAGGAAGAGAAAAGTTAGGAAGATTGGTTTAGGGAAGATTGTGCTTGGCTTGGTGCTCTCTTATTCGGTGTCTTATACTAATAAAACGCTCAACTTCGTCGATTGGTTGTTCTAATTCCTCGTCTTTAGAGCGAGTACTTGGCATACAATCTACGATTAAAATTAAAATAAAATTGGTTGCCTTAGTCTAGACTTTGTAACAAGGGATTTAAAGTATTTGACTAATTCAGTCCCCGACAACGGCACTAAAAACTTGATCACGACTTTATGAGTCTATCGGGTGTAGTGACTGCAAGTGCACAGTCTATCGCGTAGTTTTAAAATATATCTAACCCACAAGGACTGATGGTCAAAACTATTGTTATCTTAGGGTTACTATGTAAAGCTAAGGCTAGTTATAAAATCGGCGTGTTTGGGTTAAATCAGGAATTAACTAAAGTCTAATAATTAATAATGGGACACCGGTATGTATTTCGTTAACTTGAGGGATTCAGTAAATCATTGGATTTTTTTTTAGTATTAAAACACGGTTTCTGTGAAACTATTCGTTTAAAAACCCTCGTCTCAAACTTTCGTTCTATTGAATCAAATCATATCAGTTAAGCTCAAAATGAGCGCTTCCGCTGTTTCATTTAAAACTAAAAAGTATTTTTCGAAAACAAGTAAGGTCCAATTAACTTTAAAGCGCTTCCGCTGTTTTTAAAATCAATGTTTTAATAACCATTATCTGGTTAAAACCTCAAACTTCCTCTATGGTGATTTTAACCTTAGATTGTCTCTTACTTCCATACAAAAACAATTAAATATTCAAATTGGAAATTAAAACCATAAAACTATTTTTTTTAAAATAATAATGCCAATTAATTACCGAATCCTTTCAGTTAAGTTTTACATACTGGTATCAGGGAATCTAGCTAGACATAATATAATTGCAGAATATCATAAAATTGAAATGTAAATTCAACATCTCATGCATAGTAAGAAATAAATAAATTATGCTTATTAAAATAAGAACATGAAAGTGAACAACAAAGCGATTATTTCCAACAATGTGAATCCTCCACAAGCCGACAGGATTGACTTGTAGTAAAAATAACTCGAATCAAATTTAAAGTAATCCTAAGCAAATTCTGGAAGTCTGGAAATAAAATAGTGTTGCAGTATTTCTCCGATGTGCAAAATTACTGTTTTGATGGTGGATATTTTATTGCTTACGGAGTACTACGAAAAGTGGAAAAGTAATGCTGGAAATCTAACTGAAAAAATATCAAACAGAATACAATAAAAATAATGCTGAACGGGGAAAGTAAAATTGAAAATAACAATACTGCGTAATTGTTCAAAGTGCTAGAGAGAGAAATTGTGCGTGAGGGAGAGAGGAGATCTTTTCTTTTTGGTAATTGCTTCTATATATTGGGTCCATTTGGTTGAGAAAAATAGGTAACCTCCCATGATTCTCGTTCCTGAAGCGTGAAGAAAATCCAAGTGAACATACGTTTTGTACGCTTCAGTGGCGAAAGGTTCATAACTGCTTCCATTGTGGCGAGCGTGGCGTGTATTATGACGTGGGGCACATAATCCATATTTGTCCCGGTCGTAACGTGATACGTGCCGAGGGGAACAGAAACTAAGCTTGCCCCAGTCGTAGTCCTGTGGCGGGCGGCACACTTCTGTTTACAAAAATGCTGCGTTTTGCTATTTTATAGCCATTTCTTCTTCACTTTTCCATTCTTTTTCTTCCTTTTCTTATTTATGCCTTACAAATCCTAAGTACTTGAAATATGTTTCAAAAATTACAAAAAGGGATAAAATGTGACATAATAATCGAAGAATCAGAAATTTAATCTATGTAATTCGGGCGGAATATGCTATATCTTTTCGTGTTATCATTAACTAAATAATAATAATAATAATAATAATAATAATAATAATAATAATAATAATAATAATAATAATAATAATAATAATAATAATAAGTCAGAACAATAACATTTACATCATCCGATCATATGTCTCAATCAAGTAAAAATAGGTTCATCACCAAATTTGACCTAACCTAGGAGAATCTAGCTATTCATGTTGAATTAATTTAATACCAGTAGTGTAGATGAGAAGAACATAAAAAATTACTGAAGAATATGCTCTCTGTTGGAATATGCCTTAAAAACCTTTGTTGATGAAGAGAAAGAAAACATGTTTTGAGATTGTCAAAAATCAGAAAGCTGAAAAGTAAAGTAATCTAGTCCGATTGATTTACAGGTATCAGATTCGGTTAGTTCGGTTCATTAATCTATTCATTAATGTTAAAATATTTTATATTAATTTGGATATCATATCAATTAATATAAAAAGATATTATAAGATATATATTTATAATATTCTAAACGATATTATAAGATATATATTTATAATAGTCTAAAATATATTATAAGATATTTATAATATTTGAGAGATATTATAAGATTATAATAATATATTTTATTCTAACAATTAAGGAGATATGTTTTTGGATTTATTATGGATTTGTTAGATTTTGGCTATTATAAATATGTATCTCTTCTATTATTATAATGTGACAATCTTAGAGCTTACAACAACAAGGGAGAGTAAGGGTTTAAAGACATAACATAGGGTTTTGGCTATTCTCAAGGTAAACCTTAGGAAGACAATGGTTTTGGAAATATTTAGAGTTATATAAGGTTATTGAGAATTGGGAAACACTTGTTTACACCTTGGGTTTGAGTTATTCATATATTGAAGGTTGAAGAGGTTGGGAAACACTTGGGTAGAAATAGGGTAATTCTTGGGCACTTTTAGGGTTGTTCTTTAGAACTTAAATGCGAAAGCTATTTTATCATAACTCATTTGTAATCTCTTGTAACAACTTTTTGAGTATAGTGAATTGGAGAGCTGCTCTCTCCCTCAGAGTAGATCGTTTGATCGAACTGGGTAAACAAATCTTCGTATTTTTCTCGTCTTATTCTGTTATACTATCTGTGTAGGAATATTTATTATTGTAGACCATTTATTTTGGTTACTAATATTCTTTGCATCACAAATTGGTATTGAATTTTGTCGTAATTAACGACAAACTTCACAACAAGTGGTGCAGTGGGCGTGGAGCAAAGAGGTATTAAACACCATGGGAAGATGGGAGATCGAGAAATTTCTCGAAAATAATGACTTCAGGTTGTGGAAAATTAAGATGCAAGCAATTTTAATTCAAGAGAAATGTATTGATGCTTTGAAGAGTGAATCATTGATGCCTGCAAGTCCTACACAGGTACAGAAGACCGAGATATTGGATAAGACCAAGAGTGCCATTATCTTGTGTCTCGGGGATAAAGTTCAAAGAGAAGTCACTAGGGAGTAAACTATGGTTTCTATTTAGGCAAAACTTGAATAATTGTATATGACAAAGTCTTTGGCTCACAAGTTGTATCTGAAATAGCAACTCTATTCATTCCAAATGGTAGAGCATAAATCCATCGTTGTGCAACTTACAGAATTTCACAAGATTATTGATGATCTTGAGAATATTGAAGTGAAGATTGAAGATGAGGACAAGGATTTACTCCTGTTGAGTTCATTACACATATCCTTTGAGAACTTTAAGGATGCCCTTCTTTATGGTAAGAAAGATACTATTACTTTGGATGAAGTCCAAACGGCGGTGAAACTCAAAGAATTTTCAAAAGCGAAAGATTTGAAAATTAAAGATATTGGTGAAGGCTTAAATGTTTCGGTAGGAGGAGATGAGCGTAAAGGGATGTCCAAATCAAAGAGGTGTGAAAAGTCAAAGGTAAAATATTTTAATTGTCAGAAAATCGGTCACTTTAAAAGGGATTATTCTGAGAGAAAGGTCAATGAAGATTATATTCAAGCTGCACTTGCCTTGGATGAGGAAAGTTATGGGGATGCCGATGTACTAGTAGTATCGAGTTTGGAAGCTAAAGATAGTTGAGTCATTGACTCGGGTTGCTCTTATCTCATGTGTCCAAGAATAGAATACTTTAAAACTTTGAAGATGATTCAAGGTGGAGTTGTTCACCTTGGTGATAATAAGGCTTGCAAGGTTCATATTATTGGTAGGATCAAACTTAAAATGTTTGATGATCGTGAACTTTTTATTCACAATATGAGGTATGTTCAAGAACTCAAGCGAAATTTTTTATCTATAAGTATATTTGATGATCTAGTCTATTGTACTAGAGTTGAACATGGAGTGTTAAAGATTTCGCGTGATGAATTGATTATTCTTAAAGGGTCTAAAATATGTGGTCTATATATTTTAGAAGGTTCAAATGTTGTTCATTCGTCATTAACTAGTGGAGGCTTTCGTGACAATGAAGACCTATAGGATTTGAGCTTAAGGCGGTATGAATGCCTTGAGAAAGTTTTAGAGGAGTATAATGAATTTTGTAGAAATCAAGTGATAAAAATGCATGTTACTGTTGAGTTGTTATTGAGTTTTTAGACAAGAGATGAGGTTAAAACAACTTACTTGGTTGGTAGAGAATTTCTTCAGAGGGAGAATAGTGAAAACCAAGGGAGAAACTTGGTAGAAACTATAACGGAGAAAACTCAGTTTGAGGTGGAGTTTCCTACTATGAATACTAGTAGTAGTGAGGGAACAGCTACAGAGATCTCTGATTATCATTTGACTCATGATAAGGTAAGAAGGATTATTGTAGCATCTCAAAGGGCCGGTTATGCTTGCCTTGGATATTATGTTTTTAATGTGGCTGAAGGACTACAAAATAAAAGAAGAAAAACCTTCAAGGAGGCATTTGAAAGCAGGTGGAGTCAAGGGTGGTTGAAAAATCATACTTGTAGGCTTGTTAAATTACCTAGGCGGAGAAAGGTAGTTCGAAGTAAATGGATGCAAGTCGCGAGATCAAGATTGAAGAATTGTTTGAATTTGACCAAAGTTATTGATTAAGAGTTTCAACCTGATCGAGAGCAACAATGTTGTTAATGGTTAAAATGGTATCAACACGGTTTAAAGTCAAGGTGGAGATTGTTGGAATATGACTTAAAAATCTTTGTTGATGAAGAGAAAGATAACATGTTTCGAGATTGTCAAAAATCAGAAAGCCGAAATGTAAAATAATCTGGTCCGAGCGATTTACAAGTATCGGGTTCAGTCGGTTCGGTTCATTAATCCCTTCATTAATGTTAAAATATTTTATATTAATTTGGAGATCATATAAATTAATATAAAAATATATTATAACATATTTATAATATTCTAAAAGATATTATAAGATATATATTTATAATAGTCTAGAGATATTATAAGATATTTATAGTATTGGGGATATTATAAGATTATAATAATATCTTTTATTCTAACAATTAAGGAGATATGTTTTGAGATTTGTTATAGATTTGTTGGATTTTAACTATTATAAATATATATATCTTCTATTATAAGATATTATAAGATATATATAGTGTGACAATAATCTTAGAGCTTACAGCAACAAGGGAGAGTAAGAGTTTAAAAATATAGCATAGGTAGAAAATATGGTGATTTTTGAGCACTTTCAAGGTTGTTCTTGGGAACCTAAAGGCGGAAATTATTTTCCCGTAATTCATTTGTAATCTCTTGTAACAACTTTCTGAGTATAGTGAATTGGAGAGTTGCTCTCTCCTCCAGAATAGATCGTCGTTTGATGGATTGGGTAAATAAATCTTCACATTTTTCTCATATTATTCTGTTATATTATCTGTGTATGAGTTATTATTGTTGTAACTAATTTATTTTGATTGTTATTATTCTTTACCTCACAAATTAATATTAAATTTTGTCTTAATTAACAACAAAATTCATAACACTTTCCAATAGTTTCAATTGTCTCTAAAAACTCTACAATCACAACAAAATATTACTTTCAAGTCTTGGTTGTCAAACCCCTAAAATTTCTTCTATTTTTCCTTTATAAAGTTGTCAGCAAAAAAACTTTAACGCGGCAGCGCTGCCTTTCAACACTACCGTGTTGCGACATCATCACTCTAGCGTTGAACGCGTTGCTTTAGAACCGAACTGCAGTTACTAACCACATTAATGGTAATAATATTTTTTATTATGTAACTGCATTGGTGGTATTATTGCAACTGCATATATTTTTCTATTTTGGTTTAATATAATGTTGCTTCACTATTATAAACATAAACTTAAGTTTATTTTAAAAAGTAAAAATTACTTTCATAAAAAAAAACTTCATTTAATAATTAGTTAATAAATTTAGAGTTTAAATTTTGCATTATATTAACTAATTTTAAATTTTTAAATTGAGAAAAATAATATGCGTTGATTGTGTAAAATAATTTTACACTACCATATATTCTACCAAGTCATAGTGATATTTTTATGTGAGTTGTGTGATATGGCTGAATAATAAATCTGTATTGAATGACAATATAAAATTATTTTACAATGTAAAATTATTTTGGAATGTCAGTGCATTACCTTCAATCTCTTTTAAAATAGTAGAGTATACATTTATCAATTTAAGTATTTATTTCATATTTTTATTTAAAAATATTTTTGATAGTATAATTATTATTGTGTATAAAATATTTTTAAAAATAAATTTTATTTTAAAAATAAAAAATATTTTAATTAAAATTTAATAATTATTTTATTTTATTATATAATTTTATATCAATTAAAAAAACATGCATAACCTGTAAAAGCTTAATTTTATAGTTAAATCTAAAGAATATCTCTTGGGGACAAGACTATGTCGACGTTCAGTCAAACCTAGATAATTCTCTAGTGTCATCTCTGTGACTCCATCTCTTTAATTCAGTTATTTATTTTTTCATCTTATTCTCTTTCTGCTGCATTTATCTTTGATTTTTGTGGATACTAACACAACTTGCTTTTTAAGCAATAATTTTTTTAAATTAATCACAAATTTTTAATACACAGTTCACCCTCATCTTGTGTTTGAAGTCACTTGTCTAACATATTGATTTGGGATCAATCAAGTTAAAATCTCTATTGGTTCCTAATTTCAACCCGGTATAAATCTCATCTCAGTTCATGGTTAGCCTATATAAAACCTCAGTTCAGTTTAAAGGATAACCAACTAAAAACTCTGTCTTGGTTCGAGATCAGCCTATGGAAAACCTCTACTTGGTTTGGAGATTATCCTCTCCAAGCCTAGTTCTATATTCACAATTATAGCAATGCATCTTCTTTTTATCAAATTCTTCTTTCTTTGATTAGTTGATATCAAAGCCTCCACCTCTCTTGGAGGATTCAACTTTGTCATCAACCTTTGATTTCTCATTCTTGGACCAATTAGAATCTTGAAGCTTTATTTTCCTTTCTTCTTGAACTTTCTTTCATGACCATCACTTGAGCTTTCAAGCCTTTTTGAACCGGCCTTTCAATTCCTCTCTCAATCACCATGAGTTAATGAACCTCCAATGCCATTGGGTTTCTTTTATATACATGGCCTTCAAGTAATTAGATTCTTGAATTTCCACCACTATGATATCAAATCTTGAAGTCAAAGATAAAATCACTTTATTAACCATTTGTAGATCAGTGATAGTCTCGCCACATGTATTTATTTGATTCTTAACAATAATCAATTTATAAAAGTAATCACTTATATTTTGATCATCTTCCATTTTGATCCCTAAGATATATCACGCCTCTTTTGATTTTGACAACTTTGAAATCTTTTCCAAATGATGAGCACCTATATTTTGTTGAACTTAGAACAAAGCCTTTCAATCTTTCTTCTTCAAATATTTTAATGTGGCTCTTTATGTATCTTTAATTTCTTCTCCCACTTTTACATATCCATTTTGCACCATTTTAAGCATACCTTGAGCTCCAAATGATAACTTCATTAAGAAACTCCATATTTATGTTAATGGTTTCTGCAATAACCCTTGAAAAATCCATACACCTCACTATGTGTTTCCCAATTCAATGACCTTCTCACGGCTCTCTTGTGTTTTCCTTTAACAGAACGAGACTCTCAATGCCAATTTTTAGCATATTGGGGTTTCTTGTGTAGCAAAGTAACTAATTAGAGTTATAATAATGTTGGTATATTTCATTCACTCAAAATAAAATTTACATGATTTATATTGCTTATTGATTAAGCAACCAACCTAAAAAACAACATGTACTTGCTAAAATAGTACAATGAGGGGTAACCTTTTGTTTGTAGGGTTGTCTAAGTGTTTAGGGTATTTATTTGTGTTTAGGGCTAGTTTATATATAGCCGTGAGAAGCTCTATTTGTGGATTTGTGTAAAAAACTTGGAGATCATTTTTCCGATTTTGAGAAGGGTATATATAGAAAGTTTCTTGGGACTAGGCCGAATGACTATAATGAGTGGTTTCCTTATCTTTCCAGTCAACAATGCAGAACATGGGAAAAGTCGGCTCTTCCTCGGATCATGGGAGGGGAGGTTTCTCCTTTGAATCATTCCTATAATCGGTTACAGATTAGACACATCATCAGCCATGCATAGTGAGCAAATGTTTCACCTCAGATGGACCAAGCCAAATTGGGTGACCTATCGCCACACTATTGGGAGGCTACTTCCCATTTTGGAAGGTCTCTTACTACGGGTTGTGAGCCTAGCCCAAGTGGGTGGCCTCAATTGTATTTTAGGTGACCTATCATATGGCTCGGATACTTGCCTAACGTTATCATATTTTTCTTAACTTGCTTTTTCACGGACCTTCCTTTCTAGGACCTAGTAAAATTATTCTGGTACACTACCCACTTGTTAGTTAGTTAGTTTAAGCTACTAACATACTTAGCTTCAAACTAACTAACACAAATATATATATTTGTATTGGTGTATAGTATAACTTCAGTGAACAATATACTCAGTGTCATTGAATTATATACTCGCACTAGTGTATAATATAACTACTTCTCTGAACTACATATTCGTATAGGTGTATAGTTTAACTACTACACTAAACTATATAATCACACAAGATTATAGTATAAATACTTCACTAAACTATGTACTTTCATTGAGTATATAATATAAATGAAAATGATGTTAGTTAATATTACTAGTTATCTATTATGAAGCAATCTTAACTAAATAGGAAGGTGTATAAGTAACATATGGTGTAATGCATGCTTTACAAATGACTCTTGGTGTTTTGCATGGAAATGAAAATGCAAGTGTCTTCATGCATATAAGGTACTAACACATGTTATGGTGAATGATTTATAAAGGACCCTTGGTGTTTTGCATGGAAGGAAAAATGAAAGTGTCTTCATGCATATAAGGAACCTTTAACTCGCTTCTCCTATAAATTGGACCATAACCAAAGCATTCAACTCATTCCAACATTAAGAGAGAGAGAAATTATAACCTTCAGAGAGTTTTAATAGAATTAGAGATTTTTCTAGTTATTGAAATTCTTGGGTGTAATTGTGTTTTGGGTAGTGAGATATTGTGAGTGTTTGTAAACACTTTGTGTAAATTTCCATTTTCAATAGAAAAATTTACAGCAACCCAGTGACGTATGCATACTTGGCCGAACTCTATTATCAATCTTTGTGTTTTATTATTCCACATTTATCGCTTTTCATTAATCTGACTTTGGGGGAAATTCGGTAAAGTTTATTAACAAATGGAATTAGAGCTTTGGCTTGGTATCAACGATCCTAAGAAACTCATATTCAAGTGGGATTGATGGTCGCAGATGAAGGAAAGGTGAAAATTGAAAAGTTCGATGGTGTTGACTTCGACATTTAGAAGATGCAAATAAAGGATTATTTGTATCAGAAAAAGCTTTACCAACCTCTCACAGAAAAGAAACTAAATGAAATGAAAGATGATTAGTGGAAGCTCCTTGACAGACAAGCCCTCAGTGTTATCCGATTGTCATTGTCTCGTAACATTGCATTTAATATTGCAAAGGAAAATACCACAGCAAGTCTTATGGCGGCTCTCACTAGCATGTATGAAAATCTATCAGCATCAAATAAAGTTCATTTCACAAGGAGGTTGTTTACGTTACGAATGGGAGAAGGTGCTTCAACTGTTCAACATCTCAATGAACTCAACATCATCACAACCCAATTGAGTTCAGTTGGAATCAAGTTTTAAGATAAGGTACGAGCATTGATACTTTGTCTTCCCTACCAGATAGTTGGAGTGCTACTGTCATCCTCGTGATTAGCTCGTCTAGAGTACAAAGTTGAAGTTTGATGATGTTCAAAATCTGATTCTCAGTGAAGAGATCCGACGAAGAAAGTTGGGTGAATCTTCGTCCTCTTCAGTGTTGCATATAGAGTGAAGAAGAAGAAACTCAACTAGAGGAAATGGACGCAATAAATCAAAGGACAGGCGGTCCAAATCCATAAATCATCGTAGTTACTATAACTCGAAATCTATCGAGTGTTGGAATTGTGGAAAGACGAGGCACTTCAAAAATTAGTGCAACAGTCCACCAAAGAAAAAGGAGGAGAAGGATGAGGCCAACATTGCTTCCACCTCAAGAGAAGGTGATGCTTTAATATTCTCCTTGAAGAGAAAGGAAGAGTATTGGGTGTTAGAATCTAGAGCATCCTTTCATGCTATTTCACAGAAAAATTCTTCGAGAATTATGTTCTTGGTAACCTTGGTAAAGTATATCTTAGTAATGAGCAATCTTGTGAGATTGTGGGCAAAGGTGAAGTGAAGATTAAGTTGACTGGGTCTGTTTGGGAATTGAAAAATGTCAAAAATATTCATGACCTAACAAAGAACTTAATCTCAGTAGGTTAGTTGTCCAATGAAGAATACACAACTATATTTCAGGGTGATGATTGGAAGATTTCAAAGGGTGTAATGATGATCGCTCAAGGTAAAAAGAGTGATACTCTTTACAAGACAGCAGGAACATGTCATTTAATTGCAATTGCAGCAAATAAAAATCCCAATATATGGCACCAGAGGTTAGCCCATATGAGTGAAAATATGGATGAATATTATGCACTCAAAGGGAAAACTTCCAAATCTTCGGTCAATAGAAATTGACATATGCGAAGACTGCTGACCAGGGGTTTTTACACTATTATTTACCGTTGATTTGAGTTATCTTTTATTTTTATTATCGAGCGTTTTACTTCAATTTTCTACATTTTATGCGTTGGTTATGTGTTTTACTGTTTTTAGGCTCAAAGAAATAAATCGGGACAAATCGGTGCGAAAAAGTGGCAAAAATCCAAAGTTTCGAGGAAAAGAACCAGTGAAGTCCCGTAGAGCAACACGGGAGCCCGTGTCGCATGACACATAACGTGTTACATAGTCTTGAAATTGGAAGAAAAAAAAGAAAGAAGAAAATTAGGGGGCAACACGAGTATCCGTATCACCTGACACGGGCCGTGTTGCACACCCTGAGACTTGAAAAAAGAAAATAAAAACTCAGAGGGCCAACACGGGCACCCGTGTTGCCTAACACGGGTCGTGTTGGCCAGCGAAGCTAATTTTCCTTGTTTTCCTAGTTTTTCACTATGTGTGACCCGGAGGGGCGTTTTGGGCATTTTCGACCGAGACTAATGGATTTTCACTATTTAGGAGAGTTTCTATGAGGAACGAAAGAAACTTTTTGTGAGTAGAGAATTACACGATTCAAAATTAGAGAAGACAAGGTCTTTGGAGAGCGGGAGATTTTGATGAGCGAACACAATTAAAGATCAAATTTTATCCCAATCCTTGTAATGTCTATATTTTATCTTGTAATTACTTTAAACCATATGAGTAGCTACCCCCCCCCCCCCCAATGCTAGGGGTGCCCCATATTTGATTCTGTAAATGACTTTGATTTCGAATTTCATTAGTTTATTTGTTTTTCATAGTCAATTTAAACATACAAGGTTTTTACTGCTTTCTTTGTTGGACCAACAAAGATTGAATTACAGTTAACAATTAGGTTGGACCTCCGTTGTTAAGGTTTTTGTGTGATTAAACTATAGTAGATATCACCTAGGACTAGGGATACCTTATAGTTACTGGTTAATTCTTGATAAAACAAAGGCTTGATTTCATCATATTTCTTTAAGGACTTAGGATTTAGTATGAATGTCCAAAGGTTTTCCCACTAAGAACTTAGGGGGAAATAAACTAAAGATCTGGTAATTGAGTATTTTGAACTTCTTGAAGAAGTCATGATTCAAGGTTTTTACAGGGAAAATCATACACTTTACCCTACCATGTTCCTCATATATGTGAAAAGCCAATTTATTATTCTGCTTATTTTTACTTATTGTTAAGTGATAATTTCCAAACAAAACCTCAATTTAAGTTTTTTTTAAATGAACCACGAATTGAACTCAATACTTATATACAGTCCTTGAGATCGACATTAGGGGAATTTCCATGTTATTACTACAAAAGGAAAAATAGTACACTTGGTATTTTTCGGATCAAGTTTTTGGCGTCGTTGCCGCGGACTTCAAAAATATAGAGTCAGAGTCGGAATCAGAAGAGGAAATACCAATGGGAGAAAATCCACCAGCACCTGAGAGGCTCCTTGGTGATTATGGTGGGACAAATGCGTCGACTGGTCAATTGACAATTCTATATCAAGCGGTGATTGTGCCAAATTTTCAACTACACCCGAGCACCATCACTCAACTTGAGAGGAGGTCCTTCTCTGGTAGGGTCAATGAAGACGCTAACAAGCATATGCAGAGCTTCCTGACCATGAGAACCACCTTAAATATTGATGGGAACATTGATGAAGCAAAAAAAATGAGAATGTTTCTGTTCACTTTAGCTGATGAAGCTGAAAAGTGGTTTTATTCCCTTTCGGCTGGTAGTATTACTTCTTGGGAAGAAATGGAAAAGGATTTCTTGAATGAGTATTTTCCAGCGTCAATGTTCATGAGAAAAAGATATGAAATCCTCAACTTCAAGCAGAAAAAAGGTGAGTCATTAGGAGATACTTAGTAAAGATTCAAAAGAATCCTAGTGGCTTGTCCTACTCATAATCTGGATCAGACTGAGTAGATGCAGATGTTTGTTAATGGTTTGAGAATCAAGACAAAGCAGCTTATTGATACAGCAACTGGTGGCTCATCTAATTTTTCAACAGCCACTAGTATTAAGAAGATAATTGAAGCAATTGCTACAAACGAGCATTTGGAGCTATATGACAGGGTTGTGAGCAAACCAGAGGGAGTGATTGATTTTAAGTTGGAAGCCAACAAACAAATCAAAATTTAAGAGACAGTTGTTGCAGAAGTGTAGAAAAAGCTGAAGGTGATGAACATAGGTACTCAACAAGTAGCTCAGGTTCAACAGGCACAAAATGATATTTGTGAAATTTATAGTGGACCACACATTACTGTGCATTGTCTTGCAACTCCATAACAAATTGAAGATATACAATTCTTGAAGCAGAATAATCCTTACTCAAACACTTACAATCCAGGGTGGAAGAATCATCTAAATTTCTCCTAGAAAGATCCGCAGGGAAATGTTCAAAATCAGCAACAAGCTCCACAGAAGGTAGATTGAAAGGTATCTATTGAAAAGATGGCTGCCCAAACTTCCCAATTCCAAGAAGAGACAAGGAACAACCAAAGGAACACGACAACGTCTATAAAAAATCGTGAGGTTTAGATGAGACAAATAACACAACACGTATCTCTGCAAGCACAAGGAAATCAAAAAAATCATGAGAATGTTAATATTGTCGCAACAAGAAGTTAGAAAGTTGCTAAATAAAAAGAAGATGAGGTAAAATTTGATAATCATGTCATAGAGGTAGAGCTGGGAGTGAGGGAAAATAAGAAAGAACTTGAAGAAGTTACACCACCTGTGAAGTAAACTGAAGAAAATAATAAATAGGAGACTAAATTGGTGATTAAGTTAATGTATCCCTCTCGAGTAGCAAATAAGGACCCAAAAGAGAAAGACTTTGAGAAATTTGTCATAGTGTTCAAAAAGTTAGAGATCAACATGCCTTTCTTTGAAGCCCTCGAGAAAATACCCATGTACAAAAAATTCATGAAGGAGGTCCTATAAAAAAAGACCAATAGGAGAGAGACAGGTACCCAGTGATGAGAATTTATGTGTAATCATGCCCGAGAGAAGAATCAAAATCAAGCAGAAGGATCCTAGATCAGTTGCAATACCATGCACTATAAAAGACAGAACGTTCAAGAGGGTTCTAATTGATTTTGTTTCTAGTGTGAGCTTAATGCCTTTATCTATCTTCAAAAAGCTTGGTATTGGAAAGGTAAGTGAGAGTGGGACAAAATTAAAATTTGCTGATCACATCATTAAGCAGTCATATGGGGTAGCTGAAGATGTATTGGTAGATATTGACAAAAAAATTTCCACTGGATTTCCATATCATGGACATTCCTGAAGATGAAGAAACTCCTATCATTCTTGGTCGACCATTTTTGCTTACTAGTCGATGCAATTTTGATATTGAGAAAGGAACGTTGATGTTAAAATCATTTGATGAAGTGATAACGTTGAAAGTGTTGGAGATCAAGAAGCAAGGTGCAGGTGGAAATAATCAATCTTCAATAGGTATGATCAAACTAGCAGGAGAAAGCAAAATTTCAAAACCACTCCCAGAAAAAGTCTCACGCATAAGCTCTCAGGTGGCATTATCTCATGCATCGGTCAAAATTCCTAAGTTCATTCAAGAAGTCAAGAAGTGAAATAAAAAAGAACATCAAGGTGAGGAGATGGAAGTTGGAAGTGACTTGAAGCACAAACTGGTCCATACATTTGATCTAAATGAATTCTTGGTTGTAGAAAGGACAAGCAACAAGGTGTGGAAGAGAAAGTACCCCCCATAATAAAGGGGGATGAGCCGTCGAGCCATGCGACGTTAAACTAAGCGCTTCATGGGAGGCAACCCATGCTTTTAATGACTTAGATTTTTGTTTTTGTGGTTTGTTTTGTTTTGTCTTTAGGGGTAATAAAAAAAGGGCCCTTATAGGTGCAAGCTAGGATGCAACAGTTGGTGTTGCATTACCCTCTGTGAGTCACCCTTTTAGATCTTGTTCTAAAAAATTGGGGCCAACTTTTAGTTCAAGTTTAGGGGGATTTATTATTTTATGGTTTATTTATTTGTTTTATGCTTTTTGCTTTGTAAAATCACACGTTGAAGTTCTTCCCATATTTTGACCGAAATTTTGAAATTTTTTATTTTGAGCAAGAGCTTTTATTTCAAAGAGATCAGGAATAGTATATAGAGATAAATGGATGATTGTTTGAGGGTAGGTAGTTAGGAATAATGTTACAAAAAAAGGATTTTGTTTGAACACCTTAGGTTCCTTAAAGAGTGATATGGGTCTAACGTGTATATTTTTACCATAGTTCTTGAATCCCGAGAAGTACTCCTTGATTAGTTTATCTTGACAGTCTGGCATAATCTAGATTCACGTGTGTAATACGATGGGAGAACTGACTTGGGTGTTTTGTGTTTTATCGCAAATATTGCAGATAGCAAGAATCGCCATCGACTTTTCTTTTATCCAATTAAGGAAAGGGTGAAAAGAACTGGAAACAACTTTTGAGAATTTTTCTTGAGTTCGGTGGGTAGGTTATGAAAAGGGAAGGTGTTAGCACCCTTTTCATTCGTAGTTATCTAAGGGCTCTTAATTGCTAGCTTACTTTTAAATGCTTTGTGTTTGTGTAAGTTTGAAAAATGTTTTGAAGATGTTTTGAAAGTGATGATTTTGTAATGATTCTCGTATCATTGAGAATGTATACAAAAATGTTTGTTTTGGAAATATTTTGAAAATACCTTAGTACGGAAAACTTTATAATGATTCTCGTATCGTTGAAAACGCATACAAAGTGTTGGTTTTAAAAATATTTGTTGAAAGGGGAGTGCTTGAAAAGATGTTTATTTTTAAAAGTGTGGGGTGTGAAAATTGGTTTTAGTTTGTGAGCAAGCAATTACAGGCAATCTACCTATTAAAAAAGTCTTTGTTCTTTTCCTCCTCATTTAGATAGTGTTATCCTACCATTAGTTAGTAGGAAGCCATATCATTGGATATGAGGGATAGGCGTGGGTCGTCGTACAGTCATACAAGGCAACTTGTAGAATGTTTTAGCAATTTGTAATAAGGGACTAAGATCGTTTACCGAAGGCAACATCGAAGGGTCATCAAGGGACTACGATCTTTTAATAGAGGGTCTTTGCTAAAATATCCCACGTTCGAGGGACATGACTGTTTAAATCTAAGGAAACAAGTGTGGGTTACCCTAGAGGTGCATGTGTGAAAGGTATGTTGATTTCATGTATATTGTCTTAGATTAGGGTTGTCTAATGTTTGATTTTAAATCTTGTCATACAAACCCTAATTACTAACAATAATAAGGAAAGCGGTAAATTGCGGAATTTAAATATCCTACACTATTACAACGCTTTGAGAATGGGGGTGCAATTTTGTGAGTGAGTGAGGAAAGCAATAAACCTAAACATCTATTACAAATCATGTACATAAATGATAATGTGAAATAATAAAATATACAAAATGTAAAGATGAAGAGAAGAAAATTGTTTTTGGGGTTTTTGATGGAAAGAGTTTTTAATTAACCTAATTAAACTAATTAATTTTAATTACAAGAGAAGTTAATTAATTTTAAAAAAAAACCTAAAATCTAAGTTAATTAAAATAAAACCTAAGTCTAATTTAATTGTCTAGAAAATAATTTTTGTTAATGTTAATTTGGAAAGAAAATGTTTTTATAATGTAGAAAAAAGAGTAATAAAATCTAATTTAATTAAAAAATGAAATAAAATGTTTAAATTAAAATATTTTTAATTTAATTTATTTAATAAAATATATATTTGTATTTTTGGTTAAAATAAAGATAAGCAAATAAATAAAAATAATAATATATAAAAAAAATTGAGTCTGGGTGTTAAAGAGTAAAATGGGGGTTAAGAATTAGCAAAAAGGGCCCAAGTATGTTTTTTTGTTTGAAACAGAAAGAAAATAAAAAATGGAAAATGGGCCTGTGTTGTTTTAGTAAAAGGGGTGTATGAATGTAGCAAAAATGAAAAAAGAAAAATGCCCAAGTTCTGAGAAGCACAACGCTGTTTATGGTTCAGTGTTGTTGGTTTTTGAGGGTGCACCATGGGCTTGCTCATGTGGAGCAATGGATTTGATTGCATGATGATCATGTTGTGTGGATGAGAGGTACATGATGAGCGTTCCAAGCCTGCTTGCACTGAATCTGAAATAGAAAATTATGTGAAAAATAAAAGGGTACCGCTGGGGCTCGCACCCAAGTCCCTATAAATCAATGCCTTAGCGCACGCTTCTCTGCCACTAGGGTGGCTGTTTCATCCGTTTATAATAAAACTTCAACTAAATATAAAATGAACTCATTTATGGACATGACTTCATCCCTAACCTCGCGCCAGTCACCATTGTCACATTTTTTGAATTTTCAAACTTGTTCATTTCTCAACCATTTTCAAAAATGTAAACATGAAAGTTGTTCCATTTTTCAACACGAATTCAACCATATAAATATCATAAGCTATAAATCAAATATGAATGAGAATTTTTTTGGTACCAAATTAAAACCTAATTTTTTCAAAAAGTTCAAACTCAAAATTCGCATCACTCAGGCAACATAAATGAAAACTAAAGGCATGGTTAGTTTCAGGGCTATGATGTCTACATTTTTCATTCACAAAGTAACCATTAATGATGTTTGTATAAGGAGCTCAAAGTTAAGAAAACTTACCTCAAAACTGGAAATTGTGTTTGGAGTTTGAGCACTTTTGGAGGTGTTGTGATGATCTGGATAGCTTCACTGAACTCCTAGGAAGCTATTGCAATGCTTACTTTGTGTTGAAAGTGCCTGAATCTTTCTGGATAAGTCAAGTTGCAAGTGTCTGTTTTTGGAAATGGAAGATGGTGTAAATGGTGTTACAGTTGTGTAGCAAGGTCTTGGATAGTTTCTAAGTGAGGTATGGAATATTTGTGATTGATTTAGAGTGAAAACGCACAAGTGGATTGTGAGTTTGGTGTCCAAAGTCAGAAATGGCAAACAATGGAGCTTTTGATGCAAAATATGATTTTAGGGAGTTTGTGAGTGTTTCGAGGCTTGTGAATTCATCTATTAGCTTACAAATTACTTCTCTATTTATAGAGAAATTTTTTTGAAGGCTCTAGCAATCAGATTTCAAATATCACATGTTATGGTTATGTGACTTAATTTTGAAGCAAGCTTGAAACATATTGTTCCAATGCATAGTACAAGGGCTTATAGGGTGGTTAGAGGGTTTAGATATGTTGCTTCTTAGCATACATGTTGAGTGTGTGAAAAGGGAGCAAGTGAGGGGCTCAAGAAGTTGACATTGTGATTAAAGTTGGCTTTTCTTTAATGGAAGTGTGAGTTTTGTTACATTAATGGCAAAATCACTTGGACATTGACTCAAATAATTGGACAATGACTTAAATGCTTGGACAATGGCTCAATTAGTTGTGTAAACATTTAATTATTGAGTGCTTTACAAGTTTGAAGGCCTGCAAAGCAAGATCATACAGCATGCTTGAAGATTGGATCATAATGTTCATCATAAAATGACCTAAAATTCAAGTTTGTGATGCCATCTTATTTTCTTCGAAACTTCTAGCTCAAGCATGATCTCTTCAAGTTCTTGGACATTATGGAAATCTGGAAACATTTTCTACAACCTTCATGTTGATCACTTTGGCTAAATCAACTTGGAGCTTGATGAAAATTGGCCAAGAAGTTAGGACAAAAATCTGCCTAAACTTGTTGAAAATTTCACTAAATGTTTATACAAAAATGTCATGACTTCATGAGCCTATATCTTCAAATATAAGCATTTTTGGACATCAACCCTTAAGGACAAAGTTGTAGAATTCGTCAATATCTACAACTTTTAGGTTGAAAGTTTTCCTTGAATCATCTTGCATCTTGGTGAAAAATTATCATGAAGTTGTGAAATTATCAAGGTAAAAAACACTTAGAATTTTTCTAAGTCTTAGAAATCTTGACTTTTGTTGACTTTCTTGACTTCATTGATTCTTGATGATCAAGTTTTATATTTTTGAATTTCTTGATGATTCTTGATCTTTTAAATTCAATGTTGACCAAAAAATCAAAGTTTGACTTTTTGTATATCAGTTGACTTTTCATCAGTTGATCCATTTCAACTATAAATAATTTGATCTTGATAAATGATTTGAGCCATGAAATTAGGTCAAGATATTGTGTTTGAGTCCTTAAGATCATGCTTCAAGTCATTGGGTCATGTACTAGGTCAAAAGTCAATGACCAGTCATTCTTAGTCAAACCCTAATTTTGACAATTTTGCCCCTTTGATGATTTGAATGCTTTTCTTGAGGAATTGTGATCAACCTTTGATCAGTTGATGAATATGACTTCAAAATGTTGATTTTGGCCAAAAATCATGAATTTTTACTGTATGTTGACCACAATTGACTTTTTGTCCAATACAACTGATTTTCAATCATCTGAGCAATTGATTGAGCGAATTTGTGGTGCAAGACTTGAAACTTGGAATGAGAATTCTTGAAGACCTATAATGAACCATGAAAATCACTTGAGGTATTAAAAGTCCAATTTTCCTTGAGAAAACCAAAACCCTAATTTGTGGACTCAGTGCTTAGGAGGTGAGCTTGTCTGATCAACCCTTAAGAATCCTTGAGCACTTGAGATCTTTGGTGAGAAATGTTTTGATAAAAGGGAGGGAAATTTTTGGGGGTACAACAGCTGCCCCTATTCAATCTTCTTAAACTTAAATAGTTAGATTGGCTTGTCCGCCATTCGTGACTTGAAGGTACAAGAGGAATGAAAACTTAAGTACCTGGAAATTTGCACTCGCTTGTGCATGAAGTAAACATGTTTGTTGATTATATCGGGAATGGGCTTAGAGATACCATTTGAAGAGGTAATGAAGAGTTATCGAAGATGGGCTTGTAGATACCATCCAAAGTAACTGTTGGTAGAGAAGTTAGGCTAAGTCTACGCTCGCCTTTAATTCGAGCCAGAAAATGTCTACTGGAAGGAGTATCAGAATAACTCTTTGGTCGATTTAGTCTGAGCCAGAAGACGTCTGTGTCCGTCTTTAACTGGAGGAAGTATCAGAATAAACCTTTGGTCGATTTAATCTGAGCCAGAAAAGGTCTAACTGAGAGAAGTATCAGAATAAATCTATGGTCGATTTAATCTGAGCCAGCAGAGGTCTTTAAATTTTTAACTGGGAGAAGTATCAGAATAAATCTTTGGTTGATTTAATCTGAGCCAGGAAAGGTCTACTGAGAGAAGTATCAGAATAAATCTTTGGTCGATTTAATCTGAGCCAGCAGAGGTCTTTAAATCTTTAATTAGGAGAAGTGTCAGAATAAATCTTTGGTCGATTTAATCTGCGCCAGATAAGGTCTACTGAGAGAAGTATCAGAATAAATCTTTGGTCGATTTAATTTAAGCAAGAAAACATCTACTAAGAGAAGTATCAAAATAAATCTTTGGTCGATTTAATCTGAGCCAGCAGAGGCCTTTAAACCTTTAACTGGGAGAAGTATCATAATAAATCTTTGGTCGATTCAATCTGAGCCAGAAAAGGTCTACTGAGAGAAGTATCAGAATTAATCTTTGGTCAATTTAATCTAAGCCAGTAGAGGTATTTAAATCTTTAACTAGGAGAAGTATCAGAATAAATCTTTGGTCGATTTAATCTGAGCCAGAAAATTTCTACTGAGAGAAGTATCAGAATAAATCTTTGGTCGATTTAATCTGAGCTAGCATATGTTTGAAGGGAGTGTCCATCATGTAGATATTTGCCCTGTCTTGTTTTAGGGAATAACCTATAATCTGTTTTGAGGATTTGTTGATGATATCGGTTTGTCAATTGATTCTTCCTGAAAAGTTAAAGAGTTAACTGTATGCAATGTCATGATGTATAAAATACATTACGTAATGATGTTCTCAAAATAAATGAGATTGTGCTACATGCATATGTTATGACGTATGAATGTGTAATTTTGTTGAAGTGTATTTGTAGACTCGTGCAATATCTTTATCTGGGAAAATAAATGCTTGACTATTGATGGGGATAAAGAGTATGTGTATCTTCAATCTTGTCTAGAATGCTTCCGCTGGGGATTCCTGCTTACTTGTTTGAGGATTCTCCGCAAGGGATGTATTGATTTCTGTTTGGGGAGTAGAGTTTAGGAACATTGGTCGTCTGTTGCTCTACTGGGGAATTTAATTCTTATATATCTTGACCTGGGATAAAAGAGATGGATAAACTTCTGACTCATATGGGGAGAATTAATTCTTGTACACCCTGAATGGGGATAAAAGAGATGGATAACCTTTAGACTTGTCTGGGGATAGTAGTTGACTGATATCTGGTCCGGTTCTAGGTTTTACAACAATTTTCTAGGGATAGTGGCAACTTTAACGGGGAGAAGAATTTTGTTAGTGATTTATAGTAGTCTGAGGAATAGACTCGAGTTGGGGAATTTGTAGGCCGTTGGGGAAATAAACCCTATTATAAAATTTTGTTGAGGAAACAAACTCTCTTGGGGGAATTGAACTTGCTAGAGAGGAGAGCTTTGTCGGGATTTTACAGTTATCTAACTCAGCTGGGGAAGAGAATTTCATGAAGTATACTGATTGGAACTCCATAAGGAAATTGTGGGAAAGAGATTATACTCCTTTATTTATTGGAGAGATCTGTCGGGGAGATTACGGGGAATGTACCCTTATTTGTGAAGACTATTTTGTGGGGATAGTCTCTTTGAAGTAGCTCTGTGGGGATTTATGGACAGCTTGAGTGTCATCCCAGCTTCTAGAATCTTGAGTAAATGCTTATTCATGTTCTTATGCATATATTTGTTAACAGTTAATCATGTTCATATGCATATGTTCATTCAATTTTAGTCATTGGATGTTTTTGCAAACAAAACAAAAAAAAAACAAAAGTTTGAACTTTAAGATGTATTTGTATTGACAATTTGCCCATAAATAGGCGATTTTGTATAAAGAGACGGAAATCCTAGTAAGAGGAAGTCGTCGTGAAATGAAAAGAGTACAAAGTGAAAACAAATATGTATAGCCATGTGGAAGTGATATCATTGGGTTCCAAACTCTGCTATTGCCCATATGTCTTCGAACATCTCGTCCCTTGCCATCGGAAGAAGTTGATTGAACTGATCTTGTACCATTTGAACTTTTGACCATTGGTAATAAAGCTTGCATATAAGTGATCCAACGGGACATAGTCGTACGCTTTTGTTCCCTAATTTTTTCTGGACCACCCTTTTATGTTTTCAGTCCACCGGGATACCCTTTTTTGCCCGAGCCTCCTTTTCAGGTTTTCGACTTGCTGGGTGCACAATCTTATTTATATGTCCCTAAGTTTTTCCTGAACCTTTTTGGTTCGCCGTGATGCTCTTATTTTTCCTAGGTATGTTAACCTAGCAGGTCATTCTTATGCGTAGTATTTTTTGACTATGTCCGTGTTCACATGGTGCGAGAAATCTTCGTCGTCCATAGTGGTTAGCATCATAGAATCGCTCGAGAATAATTTCTTGACAACAAATGACCCTTCGTAGGTGGGAGTCCATTTTCCCCTGGGATCGCCTTGTAGTAGAATGACGCGCTTTATTACCAAGTCACCAGCCTGGTAAACTCAATGCTTAATCTTCTTATTGAATGCCTTGATCATGCGCTTCTGATACATCTGACCGTGACAGACAGCCACAAGCCTCTTTTCGTCAATCAAATTCAACTTATCCAACCTAGTCTGAATCCACTCGTTTTCGTCTAAGTCTTCTTCTTTCATGATCCTTAGAGAAGGAATCTGAACTTCGATAGGCAGGACAAATTCTATGCGATAGACTAGATAGAATAAGGTTACCCCAGTTGATGTTCACTCTGAAGTACAATAGCCATAAAGAGTAAACGGTAACATCTCATGCCAGTCTATATAGGTTACGATCACCTTTTGCATAATCTTCTTTATATTCTTGTTGGCGGCTTCCACTGCGCCATTCATCTTAGGTCTATATGGAGAAGAGTTATGATGCTTGATATTGAACTGCATGCAGAGTTTAGTGATCATGGCATTGTTGAGGTCGGTACCATTGTTAGTGATGATCCTCTATGGGATACAATACCAGTAGATGAGGTTATGCTTGAAGAACCGGGCCACGACGTTCTTGGTAAATGAGGCAAATGAAGTTACTTCAATCCACTTGGTAAAGTATTCAATGGAGACAAGAATGAAAAGATGTCCATTAGAGGAAGTAGACTTGATTACTCTGATCATATCAATACCCCACATTGCAAATGGCCAGTGGTGATGACAGCCGGTTTCCATGGTCGACCATAAGTGCCAAATTTCAAATTCAGAATTCCAAATAGTAACCAGCTCTTAGAATCTTCTTGGACATAGTATGTCCACTGGAGTGAGTACCAAACATGCCTCATGCATATCCCCCATAATCTTCTTTTCTTCCTTCTTGTCCATACAATGGAGAAAAGTTGAATCATGATTGCGCTTGTATAAAATTATGTTGCTTAGGAAGAACTTGGCTGAGAACCTCCGCAAGAATTTCTTATCATTGATTGATGCCACTTTAGGGTATTCTTGAGCTTCGAGATACCTTTTTATTTTGTGAAACCTAGGCTTCTCTTATACTTCATCAGTATCAATCTCATAGCAGTGCGCTGGTTCATCAAATCTTTAGACAGTAATTAGGGGAGCTTCGTTGTCCTATCTGACCTTGAACATAGAAGACATGGTAGTTAAGGCATCTGCCAACTGATTCTCTTACCTTGGGATATGTTCAAAGGTAACCTCTTTAAAGTATGGGATCAAGGTGAGTACAAGTTCTCGGTAAGGGATAAGATTTGGATGTTTTGTATCCTACTCTCCTTTAACTTGGCTGATTACCAAATTTGAGTCTCCATATACACTTAAGAATTTGATTCTTAGGTCAATAGCAGCTTTAAGACCCAATATGCATGCTTCGTACTCAGCCATGTTATTGGTACAGTCAAAGCAAAGTCTAGAAGTGAAAGACGTATGGAAACCTTTGGGGGAGATGATCACAACACCAATTTTGTTACCCAGTGCATTGGAAGCTCCATCAAAAACCATAGTCCATTGGGATCCTTGCTCAGGTCCTTCATATGGTCCAGACTTTTCATAATCTGTAATCAGCATGATATTCTCATCTGGGAAATCAAAGTTCATATATTGGTAGTCATCCATAGCTTGATGCACCAAATAATCTGCCAGCACACTTCCTTTGATTGCCTTTTGAGTAGTGTATTGGATATCATATTCAGTTAATATCATTTGCCATTGAGCTATCCTTCCGGAAAGAGCTGGCTTCTCAAAGATGTACTTAATGGGATCCATCTTAGAGATCAATAGAGTAGTATGAGTCAACATATATTGTCTTAGTCGGCGAGCAGCCTATGCCAAAGCGTAACAAGTTTTCTCGAGCAGTGAATATCTTGTTTCAAATTCGATAAAAAATTTCTAAGGTAGTATATTGCATGCTCTTTTTGACCAGACTCGTCATGTTGCCCCAACACACACCCCATAGAATTCTCTAACACGGTTAAGTACATGATCAGAGGTCTTCCTTCAACTGGTGGAATCAGAATTGGAGGTTCTTGAAGATACTCTTTGATTTTGTCAAAAGCTATTTGACAGTCGTCATTCCATTTTACTACTTGATCTTTCTTCAGCAGCTTGAAGAGTGGCTCACAAGTAGCAGTCAAGTGAGAGATGAATTGGGCAATGTAGTTAAGTCACCCTAAGAAAACTCTGACCTCCTTTTCAGTACCAGAAGCTGGCATTTCTTGGATAGCTTTGACTATGGCAGGATCAACCTCAATACCTTTGCCACTAACGATGAAACCTAGGAGTTTTCCAGATCTTACCCCGAAGATGCATTTGCTTGGATTCAGCCTAAACTTGTATTTCTTCAGTCCGTCAAACAATTTCTGGAAATGAACAAGGTTCTCTTCCTCAGTTGATCTTGCTATCATGTCATCTACATAGACTTCTATCTCATGATGGATCATGTCATGAAATAAAGCTACCATATCTCGTTGATAAGATGCGCGTGTGTTCTTCAACCCAAAAGGCATGACCTTATAACAGAAAGTTCCCCATTGTATAATAAAGGTAGTGTTCTCCATGTCTTCGGGCACCATTTTGATCTGGTTGTACCCTGAGAAGCCATCCATGAAGGATAATACCTTGTGTTGAGCAGTGTTGTCAACCAAGACATCAATATGTGGTAGTAGGAAGTCATCTTTGGGGCTCACCTTATTTAAATCCCTGTAGTCTACACATATATGGACCTTACCGTCTTTCTTTGGTACTAGAACGACATTTGCAACCCATTGGGGATACGATGTCACTACCAAGAAACCTGTATTAAACTGTTTCATTACCTCAGCTTTGATTTTCTATGACATATTTAAACGAATGCGATGAACCTTTTGTTTGATCGGAGAATAATCCTCTTTCATTGGTAGATGATGAACCACGATATCAGTATCGAGCCCTGGCATGTCTTCGTATGACCAAGCAAATACCTCAACATAGTCATGAATCACCTGAACCAATATGCTCTTGACGTTGTCTTCAGGTTGGCGCCAATCTTGACTTCTTTCTTATCTGCCTCAGTATGCAAGTTTATCACTTAGACCGGTTCTTCGTGTGGTTGGATAGCCTTTTCCTCTTGTATCAGGAGTCATGTGAGTTCTCTAGGTATCTCACAATCTTCTTCACCTTTGTCTTCGGCTTGATAGATTAGATTTTCAAAGTCATAAACGACAATAGCAGAATTATTG
Source organism: Vicia faba (assembly GCA_948472305.1). Classification (NCBI taxonomy): domain Eukaryota; kingdom Viridiplantae; phylum Streptophyta; class Magnoliopsida; order Fabales; family Fabaceae; genus Vicia; species Vicia faba. The sequence goes on from OX451739.1 coordinate 1,425,659,061, forward strand.
TCAATGAGATCCGTAGTGGATGTGGATCTCCAAATATTTGTGTGTGCATGTAAGGTCACGTGGCTATTTGAAAAATGAAGTAAAGTAAAAGGAAGACAATGAGCACAAAATTTTGAATGCAAAATCGTCCAATTTTTACATTAAATGAGCATATGATATTTAAAATGACAACCCTTAACAAATGGACCATTGTGCCCTGTGTAATGCACAAGGTTTAAAGTCAATTTTTTTAAAAGAGATTACAGACAAATTTCTTAAAGCAATAAAAACAGGAAATTGGAATTACCCCTAGATGAAGGAGATTGATACAAAGTCTTTGGTCTTCCAGTTGTTGAGTCCACTGTTAGTAGTTGTGAATATCCAGTCATCCAAGTCACCATCATTGTCATTGTCTTCCAAAGCATTGACTTCATTGTTGCTAATATAGAGAGGTGACCCTCCAGCGCAAACATGACAAACCTCTTTCTGAGCCTTTGAAGGAAACCCAATCAAAATTTGTTGGATTCGTAGGGGATATCAAGAAGTTGTCCCCAGATAGTGTAACCTCCATCTTCTACCACAACCGTTGCATCCTTTCAGAGAGGCCATTCTAGGTGAATCCTTGGTAATACTAGGAGTAGCAGGAGTAGCTTTAGCAATGGCAATTATCGAAAGGATTACTTCAAATTTCTAACAAGGAGTTTCAATGAACTCACCCTCCATTTAAACATGTTTGAAAGAATTCAAATGACTGACTATGTATTCTTCCTCTCCACAAACTGTGACAACCTTCCCTTTCACCGGGTACTTCAGCTTTTGATGTAATGTAGAGGTAACCTCACCTGCCCCATGAACCCATGGGCGTCCCAGAAAACAAGAATAGGCCGGGCGGATATCCATTATATAAAAAGTTGAATTGAAAACTTGAGATCCCATCTTAATCGAAAGAACAACCTCTCTGTGGACCATTCTTTTTGAACCGTCGAAGGCTCTTACCATAATATCGCTGGGTTTCAGCACTTGTCCATCACAATCCAATCTATCCAAAGCACCTTTGGGTAAAAAATTTAGGGAGGACCCAATATCTACCAATGTTGTTGTACCCCAAAATTTTACCTCTCATGTTTTCCAATTTTTTATTATATGGGAGGTTACAAGCACTTGATTAAAGAAAAATAAGAAAAATTTGAAGATGAATAAGGTGTCTTTTGATTGGCATCTTGACAGGCTTCAATTGAGCACATAACCTCCTTCAAGCTTGCTTCAAATTTCCAAGCTTCGATTGAAGCCTTGGCCTTTTACTTGTTTGTTGTATACAAGCTTCGACTGGGCATGTGTTTCCTTTGAAATAGCCTCCTTCGATTCAAAAGGGATGGGCCTCCTGTTGGTGCTTCTTCAATTCAGAAGTTAGTAGCTTCCTACTGGATTCTTTCGATTCAAAATGCGTTGGCTTCTTATTGGTTTCTTTCGATTCAGAAGGTGTTGGCAATGGCCTCCTGCAGCTTTCCTTCGATTCAGAAGACAAGTGCCTTCTCTACGCTTTCCTTCAATTCACAAGGCATGAACTTCCTTCATGCCAGCAGGAACAAGGAAATGGCCACCTTCATACATCCTTCGATTGCACCATTGACTTTACATGCTTGATTGATTCACAATGTAATGGTTACATGCATGCTTGCTTTGATTGAACAAGAGCCTCTATAGGTTTGTCTTGATGAATACCTGCGTGCAAGCTTGATTCCTACTTCGATTGGGCATTTGTTTTCTTTGGAGCAAGCTTGATTCCTGATTCGACTGAGCAATATCTCCCTTGTAAAGTTTGTTTCAACGCACATACGATTTACTTTGTTGGCCCATTCAAAGGAATGACAAGTGATGCACACAAGTGATGCATGTGGTCCCTTCAAAAGAGCATACACATTGGTTTAAAACAAAGGATACACATATTGCTGGCCATTCGAAAGAGACACATAATGCAAGTTTGTCTTATGATGAGTCTTGGTCCTACATATGGCCAGGCCCAGGCTTCCTGTGCAAATGTCATTCGAAGGAAGTGACGAAGGAGGCTTCGATTGACATAATGAAGTTCTCACTTGAGGGTATCTGGATTAAACAGCTAAGACAAATAGATGGGTCCAATCTAAAGTCATCCGAAGGACACATAAATGATCCATTCGAAGATGCTGGCTGGCCCAAAATCCCACATATTACCATACTCAAGTTTCCTGCACAAGCATTCATACTGAAGGAAGCTTCGATTAGCCTGGAAAGAGTTTTCATTGGGGCTAGATGAGTAGGGGCTCAATTGAAGAGGCCCCAATGATGAGACTTGAGTCATTCAAAGGACACACCTTGGTGTTCCATTCTAAGAGGGCACAGGGCATACATATGGACTATTTGAAAGACACTAAAAAAATCCATTCGAAGGAGACATTCAAAAGGCCCAATTGAAGGTTACACAAAAGGGCCATTCAAAAGAACCATTCGAAGGATATACAAGAGGTCCAATCGAAGGGCAGAGAACGAAGGTATTCGAAAGTAAAAAGGAGTCCACATTCCTTCAAATTCAAAGAGAGAAAAGAATTCCATGTCTTTTGCCAAAATTCAAATTCTCATTCAGGGACTTAAAGAACATGTTTATGGTTTGTGATCGGTGGAAATAAAACTGACTGTTTAAAGCTGGTTTCGCGAAATGTCGCGGAAGTAAGAGTCGCCACCGTCTTTTATTTTCTCCAACATGGAAAATGTAGCGATAAAAAATGTAGCGGGGTAAATCGGAGATCGAATTATTGATTAATTCGTCTCTCAAAAGCAAGAGTCGCCACCGCGCTTTATTGTTTCCAAAGGAAAAGGGAAAAGAGCGAAATAAAACCCTAAATATGCAATGTAAATAATAATAAAAATACAAAGCGTTTTTGAAAAGAGATCTATGGTTCGGGGGTTGGTTATACAATGGGAAGGTACTAGCACCCAATGCATCTATAGTATTCTATAGGAACCTTTTGAAATATCTGTTTTATTTAAAATTGATTGCTTGATTGAAAATAAATCGTTTTGGCCGAAAAAGGGATGCGGACGAGTTTTTGAAGATACGACGACCTAATGTCGAAGTTTTTGCTTAAAAGGTATAAGTCTTGAAAAGGTTGAAATTTTGAAGAAAGGTGAATATTTGAGGAAAAATTATCCTAAGTTTGAATGAGATGCGAAAATTCGCACAGTTAGACTTGGAGACATGAAGTCAACAAATTTACTGTTTTTCCTTTGGATTTAAGCATAAACCGAATAAACAAATAAATACACGGACAAAATATGCGAATGACGATTAAATAACGATAATCTAAATGATGGAATAAAAGATGCGAATAATGCGTTTTTTATGATTCTTTTTGGTTTAATGTTAACGGGAAGAAAGTATTTTAATTTTTTTACGCATTTTTTGATAAGGATAAAACAAAAGAATTATTTAACGAGGACGTGACGTTTTTTAGTTTTAAGTTATTAGGTTTTTTATATTTTTTGATATTAATATTAAGACAAGAAAAATGAGTTAATAAAATGTTTTTTAGTTTTTTTATTTTTTATGCCTTTTATTATAAAAAGTATTACTTTAAGAACTCTTTAGATTAAATTAAAACTCAATGCTACTAACTTAAATCTAATTTTTTTTAAAAAGGATATTAAGATTATTAAATCTTGAAAGTTTAAATTAATAAAACGGTCCATTATTAAAAGCTTTAGATTACATCTTTTATTTTTTGGTTAACTAAATTACAATTAAAACTAATAAGATTCTAAGGGATAATCAAAATAGAAAGAAATGTATTAAGAGGAGGTGAATAAATAAGTCAGAATGGGCTAGAGGGTTGGGATAAGGCCCAAGGCAAAAAATTGAAGACAGGGGGGGTGCACAAAGGAATCGTGGGCTTAAGCTGGGAATAAGGGGATGAGGCCCAATAGCTAATACAGCATTAGGGTTAATCTTGTTTTATCAAATTGGGATTTAGGGTTAGGCTTATGGGCAGAAACGGCGCGCCTCTCTTCTTCACGATCTTCTTCTTCTTCGCCTCTCCTTCTTCATCCTCGCCTCTGGACTTGATGCTTCTCCTTGCCATGGCCACCCACTCCGGCCCTTCTTCCCTCCACTGAACGAGAAACGAGACGGCTAGGCGGAGACGGTAAGAGACGCGATTGATTGTTACACTTAATTCATTCTTGCATGTTGATTTGATTCTACGATTTCTGTTAAGTTTGCTCTTTGTTGATTCTTATGTTTGGTTATTAATGCTTGATTTGAGGATATTCGAAGAAATAAGAGAGAGGAGGGACCGTTACCTAGGCGGAGACGGAGGAGGAGGCTTGGAGTGACGGAGGCCAGGCGGCGAGGAGAGGGCAAGCGAGCACAACGGTGACCGGTATTTATGATTTTCCTTCTTCTTGGTGGCCTTGGTACTGTACTGTATTGCTTCTTCTTATGTTTTGTTGGAACTGCTACTGTGCGCTTCTTCTTGTTGAAATTGCACTTTGTTTCTTCCTTCCTCTTTGAACGAGCTACTGTATGATGATTTTGTTTTTATCTCTTTGAATGGATTACTGTTTCTCTTCTTTCTTCTTGAAACTGCTACTGCACTTGGTTTTTTCCTTCTTGCTTGAACGTGATACTGCACTTGGTTCTGTTGGTCTGAAAAATGGTTTTTTGGAATGATGTTGGCTTGAGTAATTGCTTTGAAAAGGCCAATGATGTTGATACTGAGGCCTAACCGGTTGCCTTAGAATTTTTTCAGGTTTTTGGATGGATAAAGCTCAGGTTTGAGTAACAGTTGGACATGGTGATGAATGTAGGGATTTTGTGTGGTTTGGACAGATTGATGGAACTTGATGCAGAAGTTTGCTAGGCCATATTGATGGTGATTTTAACTGGTTTCTTGTGAGATGATTTTTGATATTTTTTCTTGATGACAGGATGATGATGTTGGCTTTAATGGCTCAATCCAAATGCAAAGTTTTGGTGTATGGTTTGGAAATGGTTTTTGACAGTATGTGATTATGCAGGTTTTTTGAGTCTTTTATGTTTTTCTTTTGATGACTATATTTTTTTTTGTTCCTTGAAGGCTTGGATATGTGATGTGTCATTGGTTTTCTTTTTGGTTGTTATAACAATTTCCCCCTTCTCTTTCGCTACAGGCTGGAAATTTGAAAAAATATGCTTGGGATCCCTGGGCATTCTGCACTATGCTGTCCCTCCAATTTGTTTCTATTCTTCTTTTGTGTTATTATCTCTACTGGCTATATTTTTGTTTGTCTTGTATAACCTCTTTCTGCCTATGCCAAGCCTGCAAATCTCACACTTCTCCCTCTCTTTTTCTCTCAGTATGGCTTTGATAAAAAGAGTGATAAGCTGTACTTTTTTCTGAAACTGCAATGGCCAGAAAATGATGAAAATGGAACTTTTATATTACTTGCATATGTGGTTAATCTGCATGTTTTCCTCTAATATAAAAGCTTGTTTTGTTTTTCTGCTGTGTGGGCATTGGTTACATGAGCATGCTTGCATATGTAGTCACTGCATGGGTTTTGTATGCTTATGCTGTATGTTTGCATTTGGGATTTTGGAAAAAAAGTGATTAATTTAAACATGCAATTTTTGGAAAACATAAACTTGTGCATATGTTTTAAAATTCCTTTCTTTTTTGTGAACCGGGAGAAATCCCGTGATTTGCAAAAAAGAATAACTGATTTCGGCCATTGCATTTAATGATGAATCTTTAATAATTTCGCTTTTTATTCGTTTATTCGAATTCTAATTTCTTTCTTTTTAATTGTGCAGGTAACATTAAGTGAGCGGACAAAACGCATTGGATCGGAAGTTTTAGAATTAGGATAGATTAGTTTTTTATTTCATTTTAGTTTTTGTCAATTTATTATTGTAATTTATTGTAATAGATACAATGTTTACATAATAATTGTACAATTAGAAAAATGAATAAAAAACTATTTGCCAATTAAATTCTTCTTTCCTTTTAGTTATTTATTTATTGTTTACAATTCTCCAAACAAATAATAATTGAAAACACATTTCAATTACCTACATTCAAAATAATAAACAGATAAATAAATAATTATCGTTGATCAACTAATATCTTCAATTATTTAATTCATCATTCATAACTAAATTATAATAATTAAAACAGGGTTTCAATTATTTAACTTAGAATGACAAATGATTAAACAATCGTTATTGACCAATGAAATTTTTCCGAATGCTTATTGTATTATTCATAAACCTTTAAATTATGTAATAACTAAGAATAAATTCCAGTTACTTAAATTTAAGATAATGAGTAATAAATAAATACTGTCCGCACAATTAATGCGCCTCTTCTCCGATGTTCATTTTATTATCTATACTACATAATAATCGAAAATGAATTTCAATTATTTAAATTTTAGATAATAAATAATTAATAAACATCATTTTAGCACGAATCGATTAAATGATTTAATGTTCAGCATAAATAGCTCTTGGCCAGAAAAAGTCATGAATTTTAAAATCGATGGATCAAAACAAATGTAATGTAATAATGCAGGTAGGAGACGATATCTTAGGTCAAAATTTGGGGTACAACAGCTTCCCCTATTTAAGTTTCTTCTATCCGGAGATATGAAGATTGAAATCTTCGTTTCGACGAGATTGAAGGTACTTAAATACATAACTACGCAAATTTTGTCCTAAGATGTCGTCGTCATGTTTGATATGAATGCAGCAATCGAACTCACAGAGGAAGATATGGTGTGAAACGAGACAATGTTGGGGGAATCGAACACCAACAAAACACAGCGGTACGGATTATACATTACTGGGGAAATAAGCTATCGACTTCAAACGAAAGACTCCTGACAGCGAATAAAATTGAGGGAATACAACCTCTAACCCTAACAAAGAGAGCGTCTTGCATAGGCCGTAACAGATTATTGATCCCAAAACAGTGAGTTCACAACTCAAGGTCGGTGGTAGACAGAGAGTAACGAAATGCGGATAACTAATTACCGACTTTTGGAGGTATGGATTCGTAACAGACTTCTCTGCTAGATTTTCAGAGATATACTCATTAATGCTGAGGTAACACGAAGGTTGTTCAAATAAAGAAAACTTCCATTTGTTGTTGCTCAAAGAAAATACCAATAACACACAAACTGCTCAAATAAAGAAGCTGCCGCTTGTTGTCGTCCAAAGAAAATACCAACAACATACAAGCTGCTCAAATAAAGAAGCTGCCGCTTGCTGTCGTCCAAAGAAAATACCAATAACATACAAGCTGCTCAAATAAAGAAGCTGCCGCTTGCTGTCGTCCAAAGAAAATACCAATAACATACAAGCTGCTCAAATAAAGAAGCTGCCGCTTGCTGTATTCCAGAAAAGTAATAACGTACTGGTAACTCATGAAGAGTTTGCTGCTTGTCGCCTTCAACAAGATAAAATGACGCACTAGTAGTTCGTGAAGAACTGCTGCTCGGCGTTTTCAAAAAAAGTAAATAACGCACTAGTAGCTCATGAAGAACTGCTGCTCGGCGCTTTCAACAAGTAAAAATGACGCACTAGTATCTCATGAAGAACTGCTGCTCGGCGCTTTCAGAAAAATAAAATGGCGCACTAGTAGCTCGTGAAGAACTGCTGCTCGGCGCTTTCAACAAGTAAACGTACAAGTTGCTCATGAAGAGCTACCGCTTGTCGTTTTCAAAAAGTAACGTACAAGTTGCTCATGAAGAGCTTCCGCTTGTCGTTTTCCAACGGTGTCTATAACGCACAAGTTGCTCATGAAGAGCTGCCGCTTGTCGTTTTCCAAAAACAAACAGGAGGAAATTGCGATGATACTGGCAGAGAATAAAATCGTCGTCAAAGAGAACCCTGAATCAATCCTTCCTGAGGAGATCAAATACTTAAATGTGCAAAATAAATGCACCAACCGTCTAGGTCGCAAATTCACTGGGGAGAATCAAAGAAATAGCCTATGCAAGAGGCAGCAACTTCATCCAGGAATAACCTAGAAAGAAAACAGTCAAACAAGACTCCGCTCGATGAGAAAGTAACTCAAATGGGGAATTCCTCGTATTCAAAAGTGGGCGAGGTAGGCTAAACCAAAATCATCCATGAGGATTAGCTCAGTTGGGGGAATTTAGAAAGGAAGCACATTTTCTACCTAAGCTGACTTTCTACCTGGAAAGAACAAATGTACGTTGTTCGAACAAACAAGGTACGACTCAAAATCAACGGCAAATGTGGATATGCATGCTGATATGAGTGTAAATGAATAAATGAATGTTATGCTGACAAAACAGACAGATGAAATATCTTGAAGATAATAAGATGTCACAGCAAAATAGATACTCGGCCAGTCTTGAAAAGACGGAAGATAAACGGAACTGGAAACACACAGCAATGTCGGAGGGTATCACGCTACAAGGTCCAAATCTTCTGAGGAGAAAAGCAATCAAACCCAATCTTCTAACACCAATAGACCACGGTATGAGACAAAATGTACCACACTTCAGAAATCGCCCAACTAGAGATAGCCAAAACAATGCTCAAAGGGAAAAGCTGGGGAATCACCAAACTTAGTACCACTAGAAACACAAGTTTACACAACCAACACCTCATGGTGATTTTGAAACGAAACATGCTCATCGTGTAAGGATAAACTACTGTACTGTTTTGCATTTCATGCCTTGACCATCCTTGGAACAAACTGTTAATATTCCTTTCGTTATTCACGACACATTTTTTTTTAAAATAAGAACATTTTAAGTAAATTTGTTTCAAGTATTTCCATAAAAATTAAAATTTTGCCCACAAAAGATAAATGCTCAAATTTCATTAATAAGAGGTTGTTCGCTAACAATGCGACTTCAACGGTTTACAAAAGCTTGGGGAAATAGTACATGAAATAACAAGTCATACGAAAACAATGATCGCTATTCTCCCTAACAACTTTGAATTCCAGAATGTGTTCAAATGCTGAAACTGATTTGACCAGAAATTTGCCTAAGCGAAATACTTCTTGACTGCATCGGCGTTCATGGGACGCAGAAGATCTTCACCGTCCATATTGGTGAGAATCATGGCACCTCCAGAGAAAACTTTCTTAACAACATACGGTCCTTCATAATTCGGAGCCCACTTGCCCCTAGAATCAGGTTGGAAAGATAATATCTTCTTGAGCACAAGGTCACCTTCTCTGAACTCGCGCGGTCGAACCTTCTTATCAAAAGCCTTCTTCATCCTTTGCTGATACAACTGACCGTGACACAAAGCTGTCAATCTCTTCTCTTCGATTAAATTCAACTGATCGTATCTACTTTGACACCATTCAGCCTCAGAGAGTTTGGCTTCCATCAACACTCTCAAAGACGGAATCTCAACCTCTACAGGGAGTACTGCTTCCATACCGTAAACTAGGGGAAAAGGGGTCACGCCTGTTGAAGTTCGAACTGAAGTACGGTACCCGTGTAAAGCAAACGGAAGCATTTCATGCCAGTCCTTATAAGTTACCACCATCTTCTGGACAATCTTATTGATGTTCTTGTTAGCAGCTTCAACAGCCCCATTCATCTTTGGTCTGTAAGGAGAGGAATTATGATGTTCGATCTTGAACTCTTCACAAAGCTCCTTCATCATCTTGTTATTCAAATTCGAACCATTATCAGTGATGATCTTGCTCGGGATACCGTATCGACAAATGATCTGATTCTTGATAAATCTGACTACCACCTGTCTGGTTACATTAGCATAAGATGCTGCTTCCACCCATTTAGTAAAATAATCGATCGCTACCAAGATAAAACGATGACCATTTGAAGCTTTGGGTTCAATCATCCCAATCATATCAATGCCCCACATAGAGAAAGGCCAAGGTGAAGATATAACATTGAGGAGGGTCGGCGGCACGTGCATCTTGTCCGCATAAATCTGGCATTTATGACACTTCTTCACATACTTGCAGCAATCAGATTCCATTGTCATCCAATAGTAACCAGCTCTCAACATCTTTCTAGCCATTGCATGTCCATTGGCATGAGTGCCAAAGGATCCTTCGTGTACCTCTTGCATCAGCATGTCTGCTTCACGTCTGTCCACACATCTGAGCAAGACCATGTCGTAATTCCTCTTATACAAAACTTCTTCATTGAGAAAGAAACTGCTTGCTAATCTCCTCAACGTCTTCCTATCTTTGTTGGATGCCCCGGGTGGGTACTCTTGAGTTTGAAGAACATGTTTAATGTCATAGAACCACGGTTTGTTGTCGGTGACCTCTTCCACTGAAAACACATGAGCAGGTCTGTCAAGGCGCATAACTCTGATTGTAGGCACGTCGTTCCAATCATTCACTTGAAGCATTAAAGACAAAGTAGCTAAAGCATCAGCCATTTGATTCTCGTCTCTAGGGATGTGATGTAATTCCACCTTGTTAAAAAAAGTTAACAACCTTCTAGCGTAGTCTCTGTAAGGGATCAAACCAGGATGGCGAGTCTCCCATTCTCCTTTGATTTGATTAATCACCAATGCCGAATCTCCGTAAATATCAAGAATTTTAATCCTTAGATCCATTGCTTCTTCGAGACCCATAATACATGCCTCATATTCCGCCATGTTGTTCGTGCAGTCAAACTTCAGTCTTGCCGTGAACGGGATATGAGTACCTCGGGGAGTAACGATGATTGCCCCAATTCCATTTCCATAGGAATTCACAGCTCCGTCAAATATCAAACCCCAACGGGATTCAGGATCAGGTCCTTCTTCAGGTAACGGCTCTTCACAATCTTTAGCTTTTAAGTACATAACATCTTCATCTGGGAAATCAAACTTGATGGATTGATAATCGTCAATTGGTTGGTGAGCCAAATGATCGGCTAAAATACCTCCTTTGATCACTTTCTGAGTGTGGTACTCAATGTCTTATTCAGATAACAACATCTGCCAACGGGCTATTCTTCCAGATAAGGCGGGCTTCTCAAAGATATACTTGATCGGATCCATTTTGGAGATCAACCAAGTAGTGTGATTAATCATATACTGGCGCAGACGGCGAGCAGCCCAGGCTAAAGCACAACAGGTTTTCTCAAGCAATGAGTATCGAGACTCACAGTCTGTGAATTTCTTACTCAAATAATATACAGCATGTTCTTTTCTTCCAGTCTCGTCTTGTTGACCAAGCACACATCCCATGGAATCTTCCAATATAGACAGGTACATAATCAAAGGTCTTCCTTCCACCGGAGGAATCAAAATGGGAGGTTCAAGTAAATATTCTTTGATGCTATCAAAAGCTCTCTGACAATCTTCTGTCCACAGACATCCTTGGTTCTTCCGGAGAAGCTTGAAAATCGGCCCACAGGTAGCAGTCATATGAGATATAAACCTAGAAATATAATTCAGTCTCCCAAGGAATCCTCTTACTTGTTTTTCCGTCTTGGGTGCGGGCATTTCCCGAATAGCTTTGACTTTATCAGGATCTACCTCAATACCTTTCTGACTGACAATGAAACCCAGAAGTCTTCCAGAACGAACGCCAAAAGTACACTTGTTGGGATTCAGACGGAGTTTATACCTCCTCAAACGCTGGAACAACTTCAACAAATGTTCCAAGTGATCTTCCTCAGTCTGTGATTTGGCAATCATGTCGTCCACATACACTTCGATCTCCTTATGCATCATGTCATGGAACAAAGCAGTCATGGCCCTTTGGTATGTTGCGCCAGCATTCCTTAAACCAAACGGCATAACCCGATAACAGAAAGTTCCCCAAGGTGTAATGAAAGCGGTCTTCTCCATATCTTCCGGTGCCATCTTGATTTGATTGTAACCAGAGAAACCATCCATGAACGAAAAGACTTTGAACTTAGCGGTACTGTCGACCAATACGTCAATATGAGGTAATGGGAAGTCATCCTTTGGACTAGCTCTATTCAGATCTCTGTAGTCTACACACATCCGAACTTTGCCATCTTTCTTAGCAACAGGCACTATGTTGGCTAACCACTGAGGATAGACCGACGTAACAAGGAAACCTGCATTGATCTGTTTCTGAACCTCCTCCTTAATCTTGTCAGCCATATCGGGACGAGTCCTTCTCAACTTCTGCTTGATCGGTGGACACTCAGGTCTCAACGGTAAACGATGCTCCACAATGTCATTGTCCAACCCTGGCATATCTTGGTAGGACCAAGCAAACACGTCAACATACTCTTTGAGAAGCTCCAACATCTTCTCCTTAACTTCCGGGATAAGCAATGCTCCGACTTTGACTTCCTTTCTATCCTCTTCATCACCCAAGTTGACCAACTCTACAGGTTCTTCAAATGGTTGAATGACCTTCTCATCATGCTCAAGAAAACGGGAAATCTCAACAGGAACCTCTTCATCATCCTCTTCTTCGGCTCGGAACACAGGGAATTCAAAGTTGGGAGAGGGCATAGGATCATTGTTTTCGATGGTTAAGTCATGAAGTAATCTGCACATATGATTATGCTTTATTTTAGAAATCGATTTGTGCAAATAAAACAAAATGTTATTAATTAATTTTCATTGTTATTTCCCCGAAAAAGTGAAAAAATAAAACGGTAGTGGACAAAATAACATTTTTATTCATTAAAGGGAAATACTTGAAACAAAGAGCCCAGACATCTCTCTTTTTCCTTGGGCAGAGCAAAAGGAATTATTTTTCATAGCCCGACACAAAATACGTTTCGCCTTGGGCAGAGCGAATTTTTCAAAGGAAAATAAACAAAACATTACTCGGAAATATGCATAACCACAGGAACATCAACAGCTATCCAATTTTGGCAAGCCAATCCAAGCGTTACAAAATCCAGTTTTAGAAAACATGTGAAGTGGAATGTTGGATGATGCATGATATGCAAAAGAGAGTTTTTATTTGATCTTCGCGGAACTCAAGATATTAAGTTGTAAACATCAAAGTGTGAAGATAGAAGATGAATTTTAAATTGGCTCCAAACATTGATCAAGTTATCATCAAGATCAATCATCCATTTTGGTGGATTAGGGTTTTCGCCCTATCAACACCCAAGATCCATTGAGCTTGACGAAACTTGTGATGTTTACAAAGAAAGACCCCCCAAATTCCTTCAAAGTCAAGTGAAAGGGGCTTTATGGATGCATGAATGCATGAATGAATGACAATGCAACAGTTACACACAAGTTCACAAACATGGGGTTCAAAGGTTCAACGTTCAGCATGGAGTCGAGGGTAAAGCCCACCCAAAGGTATGTACTAACGTTTCAATCACACCTGTAAGACATGGTTCTAAGAGTTCCCAGAGTCTACATTCCTCCTTCGGATATTACCAACGTCTTGATTACTCAATAATTAGCAATATTCTCAAGAGAAACTCGTCCGAGCGTAGCATCGAGTAACAACTACTTCCGAATTACTCCGTTGTAGTCTCCGCGCTACACATAAAAAGGCCAAGATGGGTTAGGGTTCTACGGTCCTCAACTTCTCGGGCTCCTAGGTCGAAAATGATAATGTCTTCCCGATTACTCGGTAAACAAATATTAAGTTCAAGAGGGCCTTCCATTGAGTGGGGGATCTCATGCCTCCTTCTTCGGGATTACTCCCTCAAAGTTAACATGACTATACCGCCCGTCCTATTCCTTAAGTGTTACTTAATCCGGGTATAGGATTCGTCCTTTGCAAAAAAAACCCAAACACCCCAATTTAAACACATAATCAAGCAAATCAAATAATAGCAAAACAGATAAGACAAATTAGGCTTAACCCACTTAGGGATGGACCAGCAAGAGGTCAATCTTTCCCCAGCAGAGTCGCCAATTCTGTAGCGATAAAAAATGTAGCGGGGTAAATCGGAGATCGAATTATTGATTAATTCGTCTCTCAAAAGCAAGAGTCGCCACCGCGCTTTATTGTTTCCAAAGGAAAAGGGAAAAGAGCGAAATAAAACCCTAAATATGCAATGTAAATAATAATAAAAATACAAAGCGTTTTTGAAAAGAGATCTATGGTTCGGGGGTTGGTTATACAATGGGAAGGTACTAGCACCCAATGCATCTATAGTATTCTATAGGAACCTTTTGAAATATCTGTTTTATTTAAAATTGATTGCTTGATTGAAAATAAATCGTTTTGGCCGAAAAAGGGATGCGGACGAGTTTTTGAAGATACGACGACCTAATGTCGAAGTTTTTGCTTAAAAGGTATAAGTCTTGAAAAGGTTGAAATTTTGAAGAAAGGTGAATATTTGAGGAAAAATTATCCTAAGTTTGAATGAGATGCGAAAATTCGCACAGTTAGACTTGGAGACATGAAGTCAACAAATTTACTGTTTTTCCTTTGGATTTAAGCATAAACCGAAAAAACAAATAAATACACGGACAAAATATGCGAATGACGATTAAATAACGATAATCTAAATGATGGAATAAAAGATGCGAATAATGCGTTTTTTATGATTCTTTTTGGTTTAATGTTAACGGGAAGAAAGTATTTTAATTTTTTTACGCATTTTTGATAAGGATAAAACAAAAGAATTATTTAACGAGGACGTGACGTTTTTTAGTTTTAAGTTATTAGGTTTTTTATATTTTTTGATATTAATATTAAGACAAGAAAAATGAGTTAATAAAATGTTTTTTAGTTTTTTTATTTTTTATGCCTTTTATTATAAAAAGTATTACTTTAAGAACTCTTTAGATTAAATTAAAACTCAATGCTACTAACTTAAATCTAATTTTTTTAAAAAAGGATATTAAGATTATTAAATCTTGAAAGTTTAAATTAATAAAACGGTCCATTATTAAAAGCTTTAGATTACATCTTTTATTTTTTGGTTAACTAAATTACAATTAAAACTAATAAGATTCTAAGGGATAATCAAAATAGAAAGAAATGTATTAAGAGGAGGTGAATAAATAAGTCAGAATGGGCTAGAGGGTTGGGATAAGGCCCAAGGCAAAAAATTGAAGACAGGGGGGGTGCACAAAGGAATCGTGGGCTTAAGCTGGGAATAAGGGGATGAGGCCCAATAGCTAATACAACATTAGGGTTAATCTTGTTTTATCAAATTGGGATTTAGGGTTAGGCTTATGGGCAGAAACGGCGCGCCTCTCTTCTTCACGATCTTCTTCTTCTTCGCCTCTCCTTCTTCATCCTCGCCTCTGGACTTGATGCTTCTCCTTGCCATGGCCACCCACTCCGGCCCTTCTTCCCTCCACTGAACGAGAAACGAGACGGCTAGGCGGAGACGGTAAGAGACGCGATTGATTGTTACACTTAATTCATTCTTGCATGTTGATTTGATTCTACGATTTTTGTTAAGTTTGCTCTTTGTTGATTCTTATGTTTGGTTATTAATGCTTGATTTGAGGATATTCGAAGAAATAAGAGAGAGGAGGGACCGTTACCTAGGCGGAGACGGAGGAGGATGCTTGGAGTGACGGAGGCCAGGCGGCGAGGAGAGGGCAAGCGAGCACAACGGTGACCGGTATTTATGATTTTCCTTCTTCTTGGTGGCCTTGGTACTGTACTGTATTGCTTCTTCTTATGTTTTGTTGGAACTGCTACTGTGCGCTTCTTCTTGTTGAAACTGCACTTTGTTTCTTCCTTCCTCTTTGAACGAGCTACTGTATGATGATTTTGTTTTTCTCTCTTTGAATGGATTACTGTTTCTCTTCTTTCTTCTTGAAACTGCTACTGCACTTGGTTTTTTCCTTCTTGCTTGAACGTGATACTGCACTTGGTTCTGTTGGTCTGAAAAATGGTTTTTTGGAATGATGTTGGCTTGAGTAATTGCTTTGAAAAGGCCAATGATGTTGATACTGAGGCCTAACCGGTTGCCTTAGAATTTTTTCAGGTTTTTGGATGGATAAAGCTCAGGTTTGAGTAACAGTTGGACATGGTGATGAATGTAGGGATTTTGTGTGGTTTGGACAGATTGATGGAACTTGAGGCAGAAGTTTGCTAGGCCATATTGATGGTGATTTTAACTGGTTTCTTGTGAGATGATTTTTGATATTTTTTCTTGATGACAGGATGATGATGTTGGCTTTAATGGCTCAATCCAAATGCAAAGTTTTGGTGTATGGTTTGGAAATGGTTTTTGACAGTATGTGATTATGCAGGTTTTTTGAGTCTTTTATGTTTTTCTTTTGATGACTATATTTTTTTTTGTTCCTTGAAGGCTTGGATATGTGATGTGTCATTGGTTTTCTTTTTGGTTGTTATAACAATTTCCCCCTTCTCTTTCGCTACAGGCTGGAAATTTGAAAAAATATGCTTGGGATCCCTGGGCATTCTGCACTATGCTGTCCCTCCAATTTGTTTCTATTCTTCTTTTGTGTTATTATCTCTACTGGCTATATTTTTGTTTGTCTTGTATAACCTCTTTCTGCCTATGCCAAGCCTGCAAATCCCACACTTCTCCCTCTCTTTTTCTCTCAGTATGGCTTTGATAAAAAGAGTGATAAGCTGTACTTTTTTCTGAAACTGCAATGGCCAGAAAATGATGAAAATGGAACTTTTATATTACTTGCATATGTGGTTAATCTGCATGTTTTCCTCTAATATAAAAGCTTGTTTTGTTTTTCTGCTGTGTGGGCATTGGTTACGTGAGCATGCTTGCATATGTAGTCACTGCATGGGTTTTGTATGCTTATGCTGTATGTTTGCATTTGGGATTTTGGAAAAAAAGTGATTAATTTAAACATGCAATTTTTGGAAAACATAAACTTGTGCATATGTTTTAAAATTCCTTTCTTTTTTGTGAACCGGGAGAAATCCCGTGATTTGCAAAAAAGAATAACTGATTCCGGCCATTGCATTTAATGATGAATCTTTAATAATTTCGCTTTTTATTCGTTTATTCGAATTCTAATTTCTTTCTTTTTAATTGTGCAGGTAACATTAAGTGAGCGGACAAAACGCATTGGATCGGAAGTTTTAGAATTAGGATAGATTAGTTTTTTATTTCATTTTAGTTTTTGTCAATTTATTATTGTAATTTATTGTAATAGATACAATGTTTACATAATAATTGTACAATTAGAAAAATGAATAAAAAACTATTTGCCAATTAAATTCTTCTTTCCTTTTAGTTATTTATTTATTGTTTACAATTCTCCAAACAAATAATAATTGAAAACACATTTCAATTACCTACATTCAAAATAATAAACAGATAAATAAATAATTATCGTTGATCAACTAATATCTTCAATTATTTAATTCATCATTCATAACTAAATTATAATAATTAAAACAGGGTTTCAATTATTTAACTTAGAATGACAAATGATTAAACAATCGTTATTGACCAATGAACTTTTTCCGAATGCTTATTGTATTATTCATAAACCTTTAAATTATGTAATAACTAAGAATAAATTCCAGTTACTTAAATTTAAGATAATGAGTAATAAATAAATACTGTCCGCACAATTAATGCGCCTCTTCTCTGATGTTCATTTTATTATCTATACTACATAATAATCGAAAATGAATTTCAATTATTTAAATTTTAGATAATAAATAATTAATAAACATCATTTTAGCACGAATCGATTAAATGATTTAATGTTCAGCATAAATAGCTCTTGGCCAGAAAAAGTCATGAATTTTAAAATCGATGGATCAAAACAAATGTAATGTAATAATGCAGGTAGGAGACGATATCTTAGGTCAAAATTTGGGGTACAACAGCTGCCCCTATTTAAGTTTCTTCTATCCGGAGATATGAAGATTGAAATCTTCGTTTCGACGAGATTGAAGGTACTTAAATACATAACTACGCAAATTTTGTCCTAAGATGTCGTCGTCATGTTTGATATGAATGCAGCAATCGAACTCACAGAGGAAGATATGGTGTGAAACGAGACAATGTTGGGGGAATCGAACACCAACAAAACACAGCGGTACGGATTATACATTACTGGGGAAACAAGCTATCGACTTCAAACGACAGACTCCTGACAGCGAATAAAATCGAGGGAATACAACCTCTAACCCTAACAAAGAGAGCGTCTTGCATAGGCCATAACAGATTATTGATCCCAAAACAGTGAGTTCACAACTCAAGGTCGGTGGTAGACAGAGAGTAACGAAATGCGGATAACTAATTACCGACTTTTGGAGGTATAGATTCGTAACAGACTTCTCTGCTAGATTTTCAGAGATATACTCATTAATGCTAAGGTAACACGAAGGTTGTTCAAATAAAGAAAACTTCCATTTGTTGTTGCCCAAAGAAAATAC
The DNA here is from genome assembly GCA_948472305.1 of Vicia faba. NCBI lineage: Eukaryota > Viridiplantae > Streptophyta > Magnoliopsida > Fabales > Fabaceae > Vicia > Vicia faba. Next base: position 1,425,677,318 of record OX451739.1, read on the forward strand.
CAATAACACACAAACTGCTCAAATAAAGAAGCTGCCGCTTGTTGTCGTCCAAAGAAAATACCAATAACATACAAGCTGCTCAAATAAAGAAGCTGCCGCTTGCTGTCGTCCAAAGAAAATACCAATAACATACAAGCTGCTCAAATAAAGAAGCTGCCGCTTGCTGTCGTCCAAAGAAAATACCAATAACATACAAGCTGCTCAAATAAAGAAGCTGCCGCTTGCTGTATTCCAGAAAAGTAATAACGTACTGGTAACTCATGAAGAGTTTGCTGCTTGTCGCCTTCAACAAGATAAAATGACGCACTAGTAGTTCGTGAAGAACTGCTGCTCGGCGTTTTCAAAAAAAGTAAATAACGCACTAGTAGCTCATGAAGAACTGCTGCTCGGCGCTTTCAACAAGTAAAAATGACGCACTAGTAGCTCATGAAGAACTGCTGCTCGGCGCTTTCAGAAAAATAAAATGGCGCACTAGTAGCTCGTGAAGAACTGCTGCTCGGCGCTTTCAACAAGTAAACGTACAAGTTGCTCATAAAGAGCTACCGCTTGTCGTTTTCAAAAAGTAACGTACAAGTTGCTCATGAAGAGCTGCCGCTTGTCGTTTTCCAACGGTGTCTATAACGCACAAGTTGCTCATGAAGAGCTGCCGCTTGTCGTTTTCCAAAAACAAACAGGAGGAAATTGCGATGATACTGGCAGAGAATAAAATCGTCGTCAAAGAGAACCCTGAATCAATCCTTCCCGAGGAGATCAAATACTTAAATGTGCAAAATAAATGCACCAACCGTCTAGGTCGCAAATTCACTGGGGAGAATCAAAGAAATAGCCTATGCAAGAGGCAGCAACTTCATCCAGGAATAACCTAGAAAGAAAACAGTCAAACAAGACTCCACTCGATGAGAAAGTAACTCAAATGGGGAATTCCTCGTATTCAAAAGTGGGCGAGGTAGGCTAAACCAAAATCATCCATGAGGATTAGCTCAGTTGGGGGAATTTAGAAAGGAAGCACATTTTCTACCTAAGCTGACTTTCTACCTGGAAAGAACAAATGTACGTTGTTCGAACAAACAAGGTACGACTCAAAATCAACGGCAAATGTGGATATGCATGCTGATATGAGTGTAAATGAATAAATGAATGTTATGCTGACAAAACAGACAGATGAAATATCTTGGAGATAATAAGATGTCACAGCAAAATAGATACTCGGCCAGTCTTGAAAAGACGGAAGATAAACGGAACTAGAAACACACAGCAATGTCGGAGGGTATCACGCTACAAGGTCCAAATCTTCTGAGGAGAAAAGCAATCAAACCCAATCTTCTAACACCAATAGACCACGGTATGAGACAAAATGTACCACACTTCAGAAATCGCCCAACTAGAGATAGCCAAAACAATGCTCAAAGGGAAAAGCTGGGGAATCACCAAACTTAGTACCACTAGAAACACAAGTTTACACAACCAACACCTCATGGTGATTTTGAAACGAAACATGCTCATCGTGTAAGGATAAACTACTGTACTGTTTTGCATTTCATGCCTTGACCATCCTTGGAACAAACTGTTAATATTCCTTTCGTTATTCACGACACATTTTTTTTTAAAATAAGAACATTTTAAGTAAATTTGTTTCAAGTATTTCCATAAAAATTAAAATTTTGCCCACAAAAGATAAATGCTCAAATTTCATTAATAAGAGGTTGTTCGCTAACAATGCGACTTCAACGGTTTACAAAAGCTTGGGGAAATAGTACATGAAATAACAAGTCATACGAAAACAATGATCGCTATTCTCCCTAACAACTTTGAATTCCAGAATGTGTTCAAATGCTGAAACTGATTTGACCAGAAATTTGCCTAAGCGAAATACTTCTTGACTGCATCGGCGTTCATGGGACGCAGAAGATCTTCACCGTCCATATTGGTGAGAATCATGGCACCTCCAGAGAAAACTTTCTTAACAACATACGGTCCTTCATAATTCGGAGCCCACTTGCCCCTAGAATCAGGTTGGAAAGATAATATCTTCTTGAGCACAAGGTCACCTTCTCTGAACTTGCGCGGTCGAACCTTCTTATCAAAAGCCTTCTTCATCCTTTGCTGATACAACTGACCGTGACACAAAGCTGTCAATCTCTTCTCTTCGATTAAATTCAACTGATCGTATCTACTTTGACACCATTCAGCCTCAGAGAGTTTGGCTTCCATCAACACTCTCAAAGACGGAATCTCAACCTCTACAGGGAGTACTGCTTCCATACCGTAAACTAGGGGAAAAGGGGTCACGCCTGTTGAAGTTCGAACTGAAGTACGGTACCCGTGTAAAGCAAACGGAAGCATTTCATGCCAGTCCTTATAAGTTACCACCATCTTCTGGACAATCTTATTGATGTTCTTGTTAGCAGCTTCAACAACCCCATTCATCTTTGGTCTGTAAGGAGAGGAATTATGATGTTCGATCTTGAACTCTTCACAAAGCTCCTTCATCATCTTGTTATTCAAATTCGAACCATTATCAGTGATGATCTTGCTCGGGATACCGTATCGACAAATGATCTGATTCTTGATAAATCTGACTACCACCTGTCTGGTTACATTAGCATAAGATGCTGCTTCCACCCATTTAGTAAAATAATCGATCGCTACCAAGATAAAATGATGACCATTTGAAGCTTTGGGTTCAATCATCCCAATCATATCAATGCCCCACATAGAGAAAGGCCAAGGTGAAGATATAACATTGAGGAGGGTCGGCGGCACGTGCATCTTGTCCGCATAAATCTGGCATTTATGACACTTCTTCACATACTTGCAGCAATCAGATTCCATTGTCATCCAATAGTAACCAGCTCTCAACATCTTTCTAGCCATTGCATGTCCATTGGCATGAGTGCCAAAGGATCCTCCGTGTACCTCTTGCATCAGCATGTCTGCTTCACGTCTGTCCACACATCTGAGCAAGACCATGTCGTAATTCCTCTTATACAAAACTTCTTCATTGAGAAAGAAACTGCTTGCTAATCTCCTCAACGTCTTCCTATCTTTGTTGGATGCCCCGGGTGGGTACTCTTGAGTTTGAAGAACACGTTTAATGTCATAGAACCACGGTTTGTTGTCGGTGACCTCTTCCACTGAAAACACATGAGCAGGTCTGTCAAGGCGCATAACTCTGATTGTAGGCACGTCGTTCCAATCATTCACTTGAAGCATTAAAGACAAAGTAGCTAAAGCATCAGCCATTTGATTCTCGTCTCTAGGGATGTGATGTAATTCCACCTTGTTAAAAAAAGTTAACAACCTTCTAGCGTAGTCTCTGTAAGGGATCAAACCAGGATGGCGAGTCTCCCATTCTCCTTTGATTTGATTAATCACCAATGCCGAATCTCCGTAAATATCAAGAATTTTAATCCTTAGATCCATTGCTTCTTCGAGACCCATAATACATGCCTCATATTCCGCCATGTTGTTCGTGCAGTCAAACTTCAGTCTTGCCGTGAACGGGATATGAGTACCTCGGGGAGTAACGATGATTGCCCCAATTCCATTTCCATAGGAATTCACAGCTCCGTCAAATATCAAACCCCAACGGGATTCAGGATCAGGTCCTTCTTCAGGTAACGGCTCTTCACAATCTTTAGCTTTTAAGTACATAACATCTTCATCTGGGAAATCAAACTTGATGGATTGATAATCGTCAATTGGTTGGTGAGCCAAATGATCGGCTAAAATACCTCCTTTGATCGCTTTCTGAGTGTGGTACTCAATGTCTTATTCAGATAACAACATCTGCCAACGGGCTATTCTTCCAGATAAGGCGGGCTTCTCAAAGATATACTTGATCGGATCCATTTTGGAGATCAACCAAGTAGTGTGATTAATCATATACTGGCGCAGACGGCGAGCAGCCCAGGCTAAAGCACAACAGGTTTTCTCAAGCAATGAGTATCGAGACTCACAGTCTGTGAATTTCTTACTCAAATAATATACAGCATGTTCTTTTCTTCCAGTCTCGTCTTGTTGACCAAGCACACATCCCATGGAATCTTCCAATATAGACAGGTACATAATCAAAGGTCTTCCTTCCACCGGAGGAATCAAAATGGGAGGTTCAAGTAAATATTCTTTGATGCTATCAAAAGCTCTCTGACAATCTTCTGTCCACAGACATCCTTGGTTCTTCCGGAGAAGCTTGAAAATCGGCCCACAGGTAGCAGTCATATGAGATATAAACCTAGAAATATAATTCAGTCTCCCAAGGAATCCTCTTACTTGTTTTTCCGTCTTGGGTGCGGGCATTTCCCGAATAGCTTTGACTTTATCAGGATCTACCTCAATACCTTTCTGACTGACAATGAAACCCAGAAGTCTTCCAGAACGAACGCCAAAAGTACACTTGTTGGGATTCAGACGGAGTTTATACCTCCTCAAACGCTGGAACAACTTCAACAAATGTTCCAAGTGATCTTCCTCAGTCTGTGATTTGGCAATCATGTCGTCCACATACACTTCGATCTCCTTATGCATCATGTCATGGAACAAAGCAGTCATGGCCCTTTGGTATGTTGCGCCAGCATTCCTTAAACCAAACGGCATAACCCGATAACAGAAAGTTCCCCAAGGTGTAATGAAAGCCGTCTTCTCCATATCTTCCGGTGCCATCTTGATTTGATTGTAACCAGAGAAACCATCCATGAACGAAAAGACTTTGAACTTGGCGGTACTGTCGACCAATACGTCAATATGAGGTAATGGGAATTCATCCTTTGGACTAGCTCTATTCAGATCTCTGTAGTCTACACACATCCGAACTTTGCCATCTTTCTTAGCAACAGGCACTATGTTGGCTAACCACTGAGGATAGACCGACGTAACAAGGAAACCTGCATTGATCTGTTTCTGAACCTCCTCCTTAATCTTGTCAGCCATATCGGGACGAGTCCTTCTCAACTTCTGCTTGATCGGTGGACACTCAGGTCTCAACGGTAAACGATGCTCCACAATGTCATTGTCCAACCCTGGCATATCTTGGTAGGACCAAGCAAACACGTCAACATACTCTTTGAGAAGCTCCAACATCTTCTCCTTAACTTCCGGGATAAGCAATGCTCCGACTTTGACTTCCTTTCTATCCTCTTCATCACCCAAGTTGACCAACTCTACAGGTTCTTCAAATGGTTGAATGACCTTCTCATCATGCTCAAGAAAACGGGAAATCTCAACAGGAACCTCTTCATCATCCTCTTCTTCGGCTCGGAACACAGGGAATTCAAAGTTGGGAGAGGGCATAGGATCATTGTTTTCGATGGTTAAGTCATGAAGTAATCTGCACATATGATTATGCTTTATTTTAGAAATCGATTTGTGCAAATAAAACAAAATGTTATTAATTAATTTTCATTGTTATTTCCCCGAAAAAGTGAAAAAATAAAACGGTAGTGGACAAAATAACATTTTTATTCATTAAAGGGAAATACTTGAAACAAAGAGCCCAGACATCTCTCTTTTGCCTTGGGCAGAGCAAAAGGAATTATTTTTCATAGCCCGACACAAAATACGTTTCGCCTTGGGCAGAGCGAATTTTTCAAAGGAAAATAAACAAAACATTACTCGGAAATATGCATAACCACAGGAACATCAACAGCTATCCAATTTTGGCAAGCCAATCCAAGCGTTACAAAATCCAGTTTTAGAAAACATGTGAAGTGGAATGTTGGATGATGCATGATATGCAAAAGAGAGTTTTTATTTGATCTTCGCGGAACTCAAGATATTAAGTTGTAAACATCAAAGTGTGAAGATAGAAGATGAATTTTAAATTGGCTCCAAACATTGATCAAGTTATCATCAAGATCAATCATCCATTTTGGTGGATTAGGGTTTTCGCCCTATCAACACCCAAGATCCATTGAGCTTGACGAAACTTGTGATGTTTACAAAGAAAGACCCCCCAAATTCCTTCAAAGTCAAGTGAAAGGGGCTTTATGGATGCATGAATGCATGAATGAATGACAATGCAACAGTTACACACAAGTTCACAAACATGGGGTTCAAAGGTTCAACGTTCAGCATGGAGTCGAGGGTAAAGCCCACCCAAAGGTATGTACTAACGTTTCAATCACACCTGTAAGACATGGTTCTAAGAGTTCCCAGAGTCTACATTCCTCCTTCGGATATTACCAACGTCTTGATTACTCAATAATTAGCAATATTCTCAAGAGAAACTCGTCCGAGCGTAGCATCGAGTAACAACTACTTCCGAATTACTCCGTTGTAGTCTCCGCGCTACACATAAAAAGGCCAAGATGGGTTAGGGTTCTACGGTCCTCAACTTCTCGGGCTCCTAGGTCGAAAATGATAATGTCTTCCCGATTACTCGGTAAACAAATATTAAGTTCAAGAGGGCCTTCCATTGAGTGGGGGATCTCATGCCTCCTTCTTCGGGATTACTCCCTCAAAGTTAACATGACTATACCGCCCGTCCTATTCCTTAAGTGTTACTTAATCCGGGTATAGGATTCGTCCTTTGCAAAAAAAACCCAAACACCCCAATTTAAACACATAATCAAGCAAATCAAATAATAGCAAAACAGATAAGACAAATTAGGCTTAACCCACTTAGGGATGGACCAGCAAGAGGTCAATCTTTCCCCAGCAGAGTCGCCAATTCTGTAGCGATAAAAAATGTAGCGGGGTAAATCGGAGATCGAATTATTGATTAATTCGTCTCTCAAAAGCAAGAGTCGCCACCGCGCTTTATTGTTTCCAAAGGAAAAGGGAAAAGAGCGAAATAAAACCCTAAATATGCAATGTAAATAATAATAAAAATACAAAGCGTTTTTGAAAAGAGATCTATGGTTCGGGGGTTGGTTATACAATGGGAAGGTACTAGCACCCAATGCATCTATAGTATTCTATAGGAACCTTTTGAAATATCTGTTTTATTTAAAATTGATTGCTTGATTGAAAATAAATCGTTTTGGCCGAAAAAGGGATACGGACGAGTTTTTGAAGATACGACGACCTAATGTCGAAGTTTTTGCTTAAAAGGTATAAGTCTTGAAAAGGTTGAAATTTTGAAGAAAGGTGAATATTTGAGGAAAAATTATCCTAAGTTTGAATGAGATGCGAAAATTCGCACAGTTAGACTTGGAGACATGAAGTCAACAAATTTACTGTTTTTCCTTTGGATTTAAGCATAAACCGAATAAACAAATAAATACACGGACAAAATATGCGAATGACGATTAAATAACGATAATCTAAATGATGGAATAAAAGATGCGAATAATGCGTTTTTTATGATTCTTTTTGGTTTAATGTTAACGGGAAGAAAGTATTTTAATTTTTTTACGCATTTTTTGATAAGGATAAAACAAAAGAATTATTTAACGAGGACGTGACGTTTTTTAGTTTTAAGTTATTAGGTTTTTTATATTTTTTGATATTAATATTAAGACAAGAAAAATGAGTTAATAAAATGTTTTTTAGTTTTTTTATTTTTTATGCCTTTTATTATAAAAAGTATTACTTTAAGAACTCTTTAGATTAAATTAAAACTCAATGCTACTAACTTAAATCTAATTTTTTTTAAAAAGGATATTAAGATTATTAAATCTTGAAAGTTTAAATTAATAAAACGGTCCATTATTAAAAGCTTTAGATTACATCTTTTATTTTTTGGTTAACTAAATTACAATTAAAACTAATAAGATTCTAAGGGATAATCAAAATAGAAAGAAATGTATTAAGAGGAGGTGAATAAATAAGTCAGAATGGGCTAGAGGGTTGGGATAAGGCCCAAGGCAAAAAATTGAAGACAGGGGGGGTGCACAAAGGAATCGTGGGCTTAAGCTGGGAATAAGGGGATGAGGCCCAATAGCTAATACAGCATTAGGGTTAATCTTGTTTTATCAAATTGGGATTTAGGGTTAGGCTTATGGGCAGAAACGGCGCGCCTCTCTTCTTCACGATCTTCTTCTTCTTCGCCTCTCCTTCTTCATCCTCGCCTCTGGACTTGATGCTTCTCCTTGCCATGGCCACCCACTCCGGCCCTTCTTCCCTCCACTGAACGAGAAACGAGACGGCTAGGCGGAGACGGTAAGAGACGCGATTGATTGTTACACTTAATTCATTCTTGCATGTTGATTTGATTCTACGATTTCTGTTAAGTTTGCTCTTTGTTGATTCTTATGTTTGGTTATTAATGCTTGATTTGAGGATATTCGAAGAAATAAGAGAGAGGAGGGACCGTTACCTAGGCGGAGACGGAGGAGGATGCTTGGAGTGACGGAGGCCAGGCGGCGAGGAGAGGGCAAGCGAGCACAACGGTGACCGGTATTTATGATTTTCCTTCTTCTTGGTGGCCTTGGTACTGTACTGTATTGCTTCTTCTTATGTTTTGTTGGAACTGCTACTGTGCGCTTCTTCTTGTTGAAACTGCACTTTGTTTCTTCCTTCCTCTTTGAACGAGCTACTGTATGATGATTTTGTTTTTCTCTCTTTGAATGGATTACTGTTTCTCTTCTTTCTTCTTGAAACTGCTACTGCACTTGGTTTTTTCCTTCTTGCTTGAACGTGATACTGCACTTGGTTCTGTTGGTCTGAAAAATGGTTTTTTGGAATGATGTTGGCTTGAGTAATTGCTTTGAAAAGGCCAATGATGTTGATACTGAGGCCTAACCGGTTGCCTTAGAATTTTTTCAGGTTTTTGGATGGATAAAGCTCAGGTTTGAGTAACAGTTGGACATGGTGATGAATGTAGGGATTTTGTGTGGTTTGGACAGATTGATGGAACTTGAGGCAGAAGTTTGCTAGGCCATATTGATGGTGATTTTAACTGGTTTCTTGTGAGATGATTTTTGATATTTTTTCTTGATGACAGGATGATGATGTTGGCTTTAATGGCTCAATCCAAATGCAAAGTTTTGGTGTATGGTTTGGAAATGGTTTTTGACAGTATGTGATTATGTAGGTTTTTTGAGTCTTTTATGTTTTTCTTTTGATGACTATTTTTTTTTTGTTCCTTGAAGGCTTGGATATGTGATGTGTCATTGGTTTTCTTTTTGGTTGTTATAACAATTTCCCCCTTCTCTTTCGCTACAGGCTGGAAATTTGAAAAAATATGCTTGGGATCCCTGGGCATTCTGCACTATGATGTCCCTCCAATTTGTTTATATTCTTCTTTTGTGTTATTATCTCTACTGGCTATATTTTTGTTTGTCTTGTATAACCTCTTTCTGCCTATGCCAAGCCTGCAAATCCCACACTTCTCCCTCTCTTTTTCTCTCAGTATGGCTTTGATAAAAAGAGTGATAAGCTGTACTTTTTTCTGAAACTGCAATGGCCAGAAAATGATGAAAATGGAACTTTTATATTACTTGCATATGTGGTTAATCTGCATGTTTTCCTCTAATATAAAAGCTTGTTTTGTTTTTCTGCTGTGTGGGCATTGGTTACGTGAGCATGCTTGCATATGTAGTCACTGCATGGGTTTTGTATGCTTATGCTGTATGTTTGCATTTGGGATTTTGGAAAAAAAGTGATTAATTTAAACATGCAATTTTTGGAAAACATAAACTTGTGCATATGTTTTAAAATTCCTTTCTTTTTTGTGAACCGGGAGAAATCCCGTGATTTGCAAAAAAGAATAACTGATTCCGGCCATTGCATTTAATGATGAATCTTTAATAATTTCGCTTTTTATTCGTTTATTCGAATTCTAATTTCTTTCTTTTTAATTGTGCAGGTAACATTAAGTGAGCGGACAAAACGCATTGGATCGAAAGTTTTAGAATTAGGATAGATTAGTTTTTTATTTCATTTTAGTTTTTGTCAATTTATTATTGTAATTTATTGTAATAGATACAATGTTTACATAATAATTGTACAATTAGAAAAATGAATAAAAAACTATTTGCCAATTAAATTCTTCTTTCCTTTTAGTTATTTATTTATTGTTTACAATTCTCCAAACAAATAATAATTGAAAACACATTTCAATTACCTACATTCAAAATAATAAACAGATAAATAAATAATTATCGTTGATCAACTAATATCTTCAATTATTTAATTCATCATTCATAACTAAATTATAATAATTAAAACAGGGTTTCAATTATTTAACTTAGAATGACAAATGATTAAACAATCGTTATTGACCAATGAACTTTTTCCGAATGCTTATTGTATTATTCATAAACCTTTAAATTATGTAATAACTAAGAATAAATTCCAGTTACTTAAATTTAAGATAATGAGTAATAAATAAATACTGTCCGCACAATTAATGCGCCTCTTCTCTGATGTTCATTTTATTATCTATACTACATAATAATCGAAAATGAATTTCAATTATTTAAATTTTAGATAATAAATAATTAATAAACATCATTTTAGCACGAATCGATTAAATGATTTAATGTTCAGCATAAATAGCTCTTGGCCAGAAAAAGTCATGAATTTTAAAATCGATGGATCAAAACAAATGTAATGTAATAATGCAGGTAGGAGACGATATCTTAGGTCAAAATTTGGGGTACAACAGAAAGGACAAAAGCACAGCAAAATTCCTTATGAGAACGTTTCTCGGTTCGGGAGGTAGATTTATAGAACGGGAAGGTGTTAGCACCCTTTCTATCCGTGGTTATCCACGGGCTCTTAGGTACTTGCTCTTATGTTTTTCAAAATGATGTTTGCTTTTCAGATGTGAGTGGGTTTGAAAAAGTTTCTTTGAAATATTTCTGAATGACTCTTGTATCTATCCTCAAGAGTGTTTGAAAAATTTGTTTTGAAAACTTTTGAAAGTGTGGGTGCGAAAAGTTGTTTTTGTTTGTTTTGAAAAGAGAAAGTACTTAATAGAATCTACCTACTCTAAGGAATTAAGTTGTGTAAGAGTCCTTTAGATAGTGCTATCCCACCATTGAGAGGTAGGTAGCACCACCGTTGGAGGTGTTCGGGTCAATTCGATTTTAGGGACAGTGTGGTCACCGAAGCAACAGTTAGGACACCTTAGAAGTAACCCTAATGTCCTAGATCCTTTTTAATCCGAGGCAACCGTTTTGAGGCAACTGTTTCGAGGCAACGGGATCTTTAGACAAAGGGTGACCTCTAAGACGTCCTATACTTGATGACCACGTTTCGAAGGCAACGAGTGAGGCGTACCCTAGAAGTGGCGTGTGTATTGTATGTTGTTTTCATGTTATGTTTGTCTTTGTAATTAGTGAGCTACGAGTTGTTTTTATTTACCATACATTCTTTCATGCAAGTTTAGCAGTTAAGGGGTGCAGAAAGTAAATTGCGGAAACATAAATCCTACGCTATTACAAGGCGCGGGTCTATACATCGCCAAAAAATACAAAGACCCGTTTTTGGTAAATAAGTACGGAAAGTAAATAAAAACAATAAAGATCCTAATTACTATTACATCCGGAGGCAGTTACATAATAATCAGAAATAAGGAATTAAAACTGAAATGTGCGCGAAAGAAAGAATCAGGAATGTTCTAAGGGTTTTGACCCTTTTAAGAAAAGAAATTGATTTTTTTGTCTTTTTGTAATTAAAATGAAATTAAAACTAACTAATGACTAATTAATTAATTTAATTAAAAGAAAATATATTTTTTTGTTTTTTATGTTTTTATGAAATAAAATAAAAAGAAATGAAATTGAAAGTTAATTTTACCTAATTCTAAATCTATTTTAATTATTAAGAAAAGAAGTTAAAATTGCCTATTTAAACTATTTATTTGTTAATATTTTTATTTACAAAATAAAATAATAATAATAATAATAATAATAATAATAATAATAATGATGTTAGTTCTATTTTTTTTGATTTTTTATAAAAATGTTAATTGATTAATTGTTAATAATAAAAATAATTGAAAGGTTGGAAATTAAATTGGAAAATAAAAAAAGAATAGAAAAGAATAAACCCATGGAAGGGGGTATGGGCCAAATAGGAGGGTGTGATTGGAATTCTGGCCCATTTGAGCAAGCCACGTTTGACTTCCCTTGGTTGCCTGCAGCATGCTTGACTCCAGAGTATGGTGTTCTACACTTTTTGTCCTTTGGATCTGCACTGATGACACATGGCACGTTGGATGTGTGAGGCTTATGGTGTCCAGCGCTTGAGAATCTACACAAGAACATGTTGGAAAAAATAGCATTAGAATTATGGGGGGACCTGGGAATCGAACCCAGGTCCCAGAGATTACCAAACGAATAGCCAACCACTGAACTAAACCTGCGCGTGTGTTAGAATACTGGAAAAGAAATATAATATAAAGTAAACGCATTATATACTGAAAAACAAAGAAAAGCGCGCCATGTTTGAATGGCCCACTCCCTGGTTGCCACGCCATCGTCTTCAAGCTTTTCCTACAATAATATGAACAAGATAGCGGGGGTTTTAAACCCCCACAAAACAAAACTGTGAAAAATAGCGACTAGGCGCTCGTTGTACATAAAAAGAGCGCGAGGTATCCATCACATTCGTCTAGTCCAGCTGATTTCAACCATGCCCGTTTGGAGTTCCAATTTTACAGCATTAGAAAGAACCCAATTTCAAAACTCTGAAAACCTAGAAATCGCTAATGGTAGTTTTCGTTTTAGAGCCTTATAATCAAATTAAATACACAGAAAGCTTTGTAACAATGTCAGCAGTGCATAACCATGATCAAAATGGATTAAAGAGGCGTAAAAATGGAATTCAGTTTCTCAAAATTTGGATAAACCGTGTGACTTGTGTAGCGTGATTCCTTGAGTGATTTGGCCTAATTCTGATTGCCAGAGGTTCCTGGAAGGGTCAGGAATGTGTTTGGATCGAAGGAGAGGTTTGAATGATGCTGCAAAGTCGTTTTCAGTTTGTGAATTTTCTCTTGAAAATTTGAAAGTTGTTTGGCCGTTTTGGAGCTTTCTAGGTCCTGTAATCTGTTGGGAAAGCTTGCATATATGGTTTTGAATGAGTATCAATCAGAATTATGGTCATTGAAGCCTTGCAATTATGCTTGAGATTTTGCCATAACCTCCATTAAAGCAACTTACCATTCTTGTCAAAATTTGAATTTCTTGCTTGGAATAGGCCTTGCACGAATTTGGAAGGTGTTTCAAGGTGTATCAAAGCTATTAACACAAAATATATCCCTCCATTAATTTCTTTGATTTTTATTTGAATTTTAAAGATTTAAAATGAATTAAATCAAATAAAATTAAATAAAAATGGAAAAATTAATTTTTATTATTGAAATAAATTGTGGGACACGTGGGAGGCATGGCCAAGCTGAACCAAGTGGAAAAAGTGGGCCCCTTTTGTCAAAAATGAAGTTTCAACGATAATTGACTTTGGCCATTTCACAAAAATTTCCCAACTTCTCCAATGCATATCTTTCTCAATTTTGAAGCTATGAACATGTTCTTGGACATTTTGGAAAGGTCTTGAAGTCCTCTAACCAATGTCTTTGGTCCCATGTCATTTTGATTTACCAATCTCAAGTTATGGTCTTTGACTTAAAGTGCCTTTTTGTTGACTTTTGAAAATGACCTATAATGTTGAAATTGATAACTTTTTGTGAGAACATTTCTTGGTCTTGGAATGTGAAGATGAATTGTAGGAAATGTCCTCCCCTTCAAGATGAGCATTTGATGGGATTTTTCTGATGAACCATGAAAAAGTTATGCCTTAGTCAAGTTACAGTTGACTTTTCAACTGTCCAAAAATAGAAACTTTTGACACCTTGATGATTTTTGAGCCATTCTTGTGGAATCATGGTCAAGACTTGACCAAATGATGATTGTGGCTTCAAAATAAGATGTTAACCAAAATTTTTGACTTTTGACTGCCAAATGACCATTTTGCCCCTACAGTTGACTGTGGAGCAATTAGGGTTTTTGACTGTGCAACTTGACCTTGTGAGCCTTGAAACTTGGCATGTAAATACTTGACAATGTGTATGAGCATATGGGACTTGATTGAGCCCTTAAAAACCTGAACTTCCTTGAAAGAACCAAAACCCTAATTTGACTGGCTTAGGAGGATGGTTTGACTGTGCAGCCCTTGAGTAGACTTGAGTAAATGCTTGCCAAAACTTTGAAGGATATGGGAGGGCAAATTTTGGGGTACAATAGTTGCCCCTGTTCAATCTTCTTAGACCTGAGGATGTAGATTGACTTGTGTGCCTTTCATGATCCGAGGGTGGAAGATGATTGAACACTAGAGTGCCCAGAAATTTGCACTCACATAGTAGAGTATCAGCAGTGTGATGGCGGGAATGGGCTTACAGATGCCATTTATAGAGATGGTGGATAAGAGGATGGGCTTATAGATGCCATCTGGAGATGTGACAGAACCTTGTCGGGAATAGGCTTATAGATGCCATTTGGAACTGTGATGGATAGTTGTGGAGATGGGCTTATAGATGCCATCTAGGTGTCGATCGCGTAAGAGATTCCTTAGCGAGAACTTGCGTACCTGAGAAAGAAAGATAATTACCTGGCCTGTTACAGGGGTTGATCTTCAAACTCTTCATGCAGACGTGCCCTGGCTGGATACAGGTATCGAATCTACAATTGGTTGCTCACAGATGTACCCTGGCTAGATATAGGAATCGAATCTGGAATTATTCGTCAACAGATACGCCCTAGCTGGATACAGGAATCGGATCTTCAAACTCTTTAGACGTGCCCTGGCAGGATATAGGAATCGAGTCCGGAAATAGTCGTCAACAAATACGCCCTGGCTGGATACAGGAATCGGATCTTCAAACTCTTCAGACGTGCCCTGGCAGGATACAGGAATCGAGTCCGGAAATAGTCGTCAACAGATACGCCCTGGCTGGATACAGGAATCGGATCTTCAAACTCTTCAAACGTGCCCTGGCAGGATACAGGAATCGAGTCCGGAAATGGTTGTCAACAGATACGCCCTGGCTGGATACAGGAATCGGATCTTCAAACTCTTCAGACGTGCCCTGGCGGGATACAGGAATCGAGTCTGGAAAATAGTCGTCAACAAATACACCCTGGCAGGATACAGGAATCGGATCTTCAAACTCTTCAGACGTGCCCTGGCCAGATATAGGAATCGAGTCCGGAAAATAGTCGTCAACAGATACACCCTAGCAAGATACAGGAATCGGATCTTCAAACTCTTCAGACGTGCCCTGGCAGGATACAGGAATCGAGTCCGGAAATAGTCGTCAACAGATACGCCCTGGCTGGATACAGGAATTGAATCTTCAAACTCTTCAGACGTGCCCTGGCAGGATACAGCAATCGAGTCCGGAAATGGTCGTCAACAGATACGCCCTGGCTGGATACAGGAATCGGATCTTCAAACTCTTCAGACGTGCCCTTGCAGGATACAGGAATCGAGTCCGGAAATGGTCGTCAACAGATACGCCCTGGCTGGATACAGGAATTGGATCTTCAAACTCTTCAGACGTGCCCTGGCGGGATACAGGAATAGAGTCTGGAAAATAGTCGTCAACAGATACACCCTGGCAGGATACAGGAATCGGATCTTCAAACTCTTCAGACGTGCCCTGGCCGGATACAGGAATCGAGTCCGGAAAATAGTCGTCAACAGATACACCCTGGCAAGATACAGGAATCAGATCTTCAAACTCTTCAGACGTGCCCTGGCGGGATACAGGAATCGAGTCTGGAAAATAGTCGTCAACAAATACACCCTGGCAGGATACATGAATCGGATCTTCAAACTCTTCAGACGTGCCCTGGCCGGATACAGGAATCGAGTCCGGAAAATAGTCGTCAACAGATACGCCCTGGATGGATACAGGAATCGGATCTTCAAACTCTTCAGACGTGCCCTGGAAAGATACAGGAATCGAGTCTGGAAATAATCGCTCACAGATATGCCCTGGCTAGATACAGGTATCGAATCTGGAATTGCGACAGTTGATAGTAATCATCTTTGTATTGAACTTGGTCCTGAAAAGACAAAACGTTAGTTGTATGCAATGTCATGATGTATGACATGCGTGATGTTCTCAGAATAAATGAGATTGTATGTCCATGATGCGTATGTGCATGCTATAATGTATGAAGATGTGATGTTTATGACTGTATTTTTGTCTAGGAAAATAAATCCTTGACGAATGCCGGGAACTTGAATCCTGGGCTGGTGTTTGAAGAGTAGAGCTTTTTGTTTCCGCTGGGGATGATGATTGAAAGAATAAACCGGTAGGAGAAGATGACTCCGTTGGGGAATAAATCTGATGGAGAGATTACTCTGCGGGGAATACTCTGTGGGAAGAGAGGTACTTTGCTGAGATGTTGATGATAACTCCGCTGGGGATTCCTGTTGAGCTCTATTGGAAGATTTGATGAACTCTGCTGGGGAATAGGAAGAACTTCGCCGAGGACGATCTTTCCGTGGTTTTTAGATGAGGATAACCCAGTTATAAGCTCTGGTGGAGAATATCCTTTGAATAGAGTCCGGGAGACGTGTTCGTGCTCTGCAGAGGATAAGCTTCCAAAATCTACTGGGGATAAGCTTCCTACTGGGGATAAGCTTCCTACTGGGGAGATGGATCAACTCTCATGGGGAGATTTTTTGAACTGTACTGGGGAAGTGGCTCCACTGGATGTCTGGTATTCCACCGGGGAACAATATTAGAATAAGACTGCCGGGGATGCTTGTTAAGGAATATCTGCATACTCCGCTGGGGAATATTGGGATCTGCTGGGGATACCCATCTTCCTTAAGGCTGACAGTATGCTAACTCTGCTTGGGGAGAATATTGTTGGCTTGCCGGAGATACTGTGCCTTGTAGGGCTTGTGGGAGACCAACTCTGCTCAGGGAGTATTGTTGAGTCCTGACTTACTCTGCGGGGAGTGAAGGTATCCTGACCGTTCTTCAGCTGAACCTACCTTGGTACCTTGGTGGACAGAGCAACTAGATCGCTTAGACAATTCAATATTGCCCCTGTTTCTGATGTCACCTGTAATTAATCCTTTGTTTCGTATGCAAGTATTTATGAGTTAGCAATTAGTGTCAAATGCATATATCAAAAATTGAACATTGGACGTTCTTCGCAAGACAAAACAGAAAAAAGGAAAAAAACAATTGGCAATTTGTCTGAAAAAGTGAATTTGTATTGATTTTTGAATTTGCCTGTAAATAGGCGTTTATGTACAGGAGGATGACGTCCTAGTAAGAGAACGCCGCCGAATAGAATAGAGTTTATACAATTTGTACAAAGAAAGCAAAACAGCTGTGTGAAAAGAGTAATCCCACTGGGTTCCAACTCTGCTATCGCCTTTATGTCTTCAAGCGTCTCATCACTTTGCTGCTCAGTTGAAGATGAAGTTGATTGATCGATGCCGTCTGAACCTGATGTTGATACCGAATTCTGGATGCAAGGTGATCCAATGAGACATAGTATTACGCTTATCCCTAACTTTTGCCTGGACCACCCTTTCGGGTTTTCAGTCCACCGGGATACCCATTTTTGCCCAAGCCGCCTTTTCAGGTTTTCGACTTGCCGGGTGTACAGATTTTTTCATTTCATCCCTTATTTTTGCCCGAACCCTTTTGGTTCGCCGGGAAGCCCTTATTTTTGCCTAGGTGTGTCAACCTAGCGGGTCTTTAGTCACGCGTAGTATCTTTTTACTATGTCTGCATTGGCGGGGTGAGGGAGGTCGTCACCATCCATGGTGGTTAGAATCATGGCTCCTCCTGAGAAGACATGTTTAACCACAAATGGCCCTTCGTGTGTGGGGGTCCATTTGCCCCTGGGATCACTTTGAGGAAGAATGATGCGTTTGATTACCAGGTCCCCAACTTGATACTCTTGTGGTCTGACTTTCTTGTTAAATGCCCTGATCATCCGTTTTTGATACGTTTGACCATGACAAATAGCAGTGAGTCTCTTTTCGTCAATTAGATTTAACTGATCAAGTCGAGTCTGGATCCAGTCATCTTCGCTCAAGCCTACATCCTTCATTATCCGGAGAAAGGGTATATGGACTTCAATTGGCAAGACTGCCTCCATGCCGTAGACCAAGGAAAAGGGGGTTGCCCCGGTTGACGTCCTTGATGAGGTACAATACCCATAAAGAGCAAACGGTAACATCTCGTGCCAACCTTTATAGGTCACTGTCATCTTCTGCACAATCTTTTTGATATTCTTATTTGCTGCTTCTACATCCCCATTCATCTTCGGCCGGTAGGGAGAAGAGTTGTAGTGCTCTATCTTGAATTGCTCGCAGAGCTCAGTGATCATCTTGTTATTAAGATTTGTACCATTGTCCGTAATGATCCTTTCCGGGACGCCATATCGACAGATCAGGTTATGCCGAATGAACCATGCCACGACATTCTTGGTTACCGTAGCGTAGGAAGCTGCTTCAACCCACTTTGTAAAGTAATCAATCGCTACCAGGATGAAGTGATGCCCGTTAGATGCCGTAGGTCTGATCTCGCCGATCATATCAATACCCCACATTGCAAAAGGCCACAGTGCAGTCAAGACGTTCAGAGGGACTGGAGGAACGTGCACCTTATCTGCATATATCTGGCACTTATGACATGTCCGGGAATGTTGGTAGCAGTCGGCTTCCATTGTGGACCAGAAATATCCTGTCCGAAGGATTTTCTTTGCCATAGTATGTCCACTGGAGTGTGTTCCGAAGGTACCTTCATGCAGTTCTGCCATGATCCTTTCTGCTTCAGTTTTATCCACACAACGCAATAAGGTTGAATCGTGGTTTCGCTTGTACATAATGCCGTTGCTGAGGAAGAACTTTGCTGTGAACCTTCTCAGAAACTTCTTGTCATTGACAGATGCACCCTCGGGGTATTCTTGGGCTTCCAAGTACCTCTTCACTTCATGATACCAAGGTTTTTCAGTTACCACTTCAGCCTCGAGATCACAGCAATGTGCAGGTTCATCCAACTTCCAGATAATGATCCGGGGAGCCTCATTGTCCCATTTGACTCTGAACATAGAAGACATCGTAGCCAGCGCATCCGCCAACTGATTCTCCTCTCTTGGGAAGTTTTCAAAAGTTATCTCTGTGAAATGGGGGATCAATGTCAACACATACTCTTTGTAAGGAATAAGGTTTGGGTGTTTCGTATCCCACTCGCCTTTGATCTGATTGATCACGAGAGCGGAATCTCCGAAGACACTCAAAAACTTGATCCTTAGGTCAATTGCAGCTTGAAGACCCATGATGCATGCCTCATACTCCGCCATGTTGTTGGTGCAGTTAAAACATAGCCGGGCAGTAAGTGGAGTATGAGTGCCTTTGGGGGATATGATTACAGCGCCGATACCGTTACCCAAAGCGTTGGAGGCTCCGTCAAAGTGCATAGACCATCGGGATCCTTCCTCAGGTCCTTCATCCGGTCCAGGTACTTCACAATCAGTCACTACCATGATGTTCTCGTCTGGAAACTCAAAGTTCATTGACTGGTAGTCGTCCACTGTCTGGTGTGCCAAATGGTCTGCCAATACACTTCCCTTGATTGCTTTCTGGGTCGTGTACTAGATGTCGTATTCTGTCAAGATCATTTGCCATCTTGCTATTCTTCCAGACAAGGCAGGCTTTTCGAATATGTACTTGATTGGATCCATTTTTGAAATCAACAGAGTAGTGTTAGTCAACATATACTGTCTCAGCCGGCGAGCAGCCCATACCAAAGCGTAGTAAGTTTTCTCGAGCAGCGAGTATCGGGTCTCACAGTCGGTAAACTTTTTGCTAAGGTAATAAATGGCGTGCTCTTTTCGGCCAGAATCGTCATGCTGCCCCAGCACACACCCCATTGAGTTGTCTAGCACTGTCAAGTATAGTATCAGAGGTCTCCCTTCAACTGGTAGCATAAGAATGGGTGGTTCTTGGAGATACTCTTTGATTCTGTCGAAAGCAGCCTGACATTCATCATTCCAACGTACTACTTGATCTTTCTTCAGCAGCTTGAAGATTGGTTCACAGGTAGCAGTTAGATGCAAGATGAATCGGGCAATGTAATTCAGACGTCCTAGAAAGCCTCTGACTTCTTTCTCTGTCTTGGGAACTAGCATCTCTTGTATGGATTTCACCTTGGCAGGGTCCACTTGAATACCCTTGTCACTTACGACGAAGCCTAGCAGTTTTCCAGATCTCACCCCAAAGGTGCACTTGTTCGGGTTCAACCTCAGCTTGTACAATTTCAGACGGTCAAATAGCTTCTGCAGATGGTCAAGGTGTTCCTCCTCAGTTTGGGACCTTGCAATCATATCGTCAACGTACACTTCGATCTCATGATGGATCATGTCATGAAACAAAGCAACCATGGCACGTTGGTAAGTTGCCCCAGCATTTTTTAACCCAAAAGGCATGACCTTGTAGCAGAAGGTGCCCCACTGAGTAACAAAGGTAGTCTTTTCTATATCTTCAGGAGCCATTTTGATCTGATTATAACCTGAAAAGCCGTCCATGAAGGAGAACACCTTGTGCTGAGCAGTATTGTCAACCAGAACGTCGATATGAGGTAAAGGGAAATCATCCTTGGGGCTCGCCCTGTTTAGATCCATGTAGTCAACACACATTCGGACCTTACCATCTTTCTTAGGCACCGGAACCACGTTGGCAACCCACTGAGGGTAAGAAGTCACTGCTAGAAACCCGGCATCAAATTGCTTCATAACCTCAGCTTTGATTTTCTCGGACATCTCTGGACGCATACGGCGGACCTTCTGTTTTACTGGCGGGCAGTCTTCCTTGGTAGACAGGTGATGAACCACAATGTCGGTGTCCAAACCAGGCATGTCTTCGTAAGACCAGGCAAAGATTTCCATATAATCATGCAACATCTGAATCAACCGTTGTTTCACGCTGAGCTCTAGATTAGCACCAATCTTGACTTCCTTTCTGTCTGTCTCAGTGCCCAGATTTACCGTTTCCACTGGCTCTTCATGTGGCTGAATGGCCCTCTCTTCCTGGAGTAGCAGTCTTGCAAGCTCGCCAGGCACTTCACAATCATCTTCACCTTCGTCTTCGGCTAAGTTGATCGGATTTTCGAAGTCATAACTGGTAGTAGCAGAGTCGTTACCAGTGAGATCTAGAGTGGATTGGAACCTGTATAAGTGAGTGTGTGTAAATATAGCTGTTTTGCAATATATAAAGAAAGAAAAGGAGCGCAAGATTTGAAATGTGAAAAACGTATAATGCTTTTATTCATGATATATGGAAGTGACACACAAAAGCCCTCACAAATAAAACCACGGTGCCCCGGGTAAGACATCGGGCCAATAGAGTTTAGTAATATTGTTTGTTACAAATCCAAAACAAAGAAGTTCATTACTGGGTGACAAAAGTAACAGGTGTAAAGTCTTTGGCAGTCCAGTTGCCTGGTCCACCATTGGTCGTTGAGTAGATCCAGCTGTCAAACTCGGATTCTTCCACTTCGTCTTCATCCCCAATAGCATTTACTCCATGGTTAGGCATGGGAGCAGTCACAACATTTGGCCTTTTGGGCGCCTCGAACTGTATTTCTTTGGCATCAATAAGGTCTTGAACCTTATTCCTCAGAGTCCAATAGTCATCTGTGTTATGCCCCGGGCTATCAGAGTGATAAGCACAGTGGGCGTTGGGATTGTATTTCGGAGATGCTGTGTTTACCATCTTCGGAGCTTCCTTGACAGTTACCAGGCTGGTTGACAGCAGTTGCGGTAAGATCTGAGAGAGAGTCATGCTGAGCCGGGTATACTGCCGTTTGGGCCTCTCAGCTCTTGGTTGGTTGTATTGCTAAGGAGCAGCAGTAGGCTTAGAAATAACCATCGCGTTGACAGCTTGGCGGCGTTCCGATTTGTTCTGTCTCCTGGGACCGTACACAGCACTGGCCTCCTTCTTGAAGGGCTTCTTTTCAGCATTTGAGGAGGCACCCTTCTGTTTCTTTCCCGATTTTATACCAGCTTCGATCCTCTCACCAGTCAGGATCAGGTCAGTAAACCCAGCAGAGGAATTACCAATGAGATGATTGAAGAATGGACCAGATAGGGTCCCCAAGAACATGTCCACTAGCTCGCGATCCATCAATGGTGGCTGCACCCTGCCAGCCAGATCTCTCCATTTCTGTGCGTACTCCTTAAAACCTTCACCCGTTCCCAGTGACATACCCTGAAGTTGGGTACGCGTGGGAGCGAGGTCGGAATTATATTGATACTGCTTGTAAAAAGCAGTGGCCAAATCCTCCCAGTTACGAATGTTGGTTCCATCCAGCTGATAGAACCATTCGAGATGAGTCCCTGAAAGACTCTCCTGGAAGAAGTGGATCCATAAGTTCTTGTCTGCTGTGTAAGGTTGGATCTTCCTTACATAAGAATGGAGGTGCATTTTAGGACAGGAAGCCCCGTCATACTTCACAAAGGCAGGCGCCTTGAACTTGTGCGGGATCACCACCCCAGAAGATAACCCCAAGTCTCCGAAATCCAACCCAGGCACACGTTGAATCTCCATAGCATTTAACCTGTCCTCCAGTTGTTTGTACCGGTCCTTAGCAGGAGGGTACTGTTCGTCATTGAAGTCTGTCTTGGTGTCAGAGACCACAGGACTAGGGACCTCTCTCCCTTGGTGACTGCCTTCCCCCACAGATAGAGTAGTCCTCTCAGCTTCATTTTGCAATGTATTCCCGAGTCTGCGCCCAGTGTTGAACAGCACAGTCCTCTTCTTCTTCTTCTTCTTCAGGAGCAAAGCCTTCAGCTCTTGTTGTCCTTGGGCCAAGTTCATGACCATCTCCTGAAATTGGGTGTTCTGGGCCTGGAGGGCCTTGATAGCTTGCTCGGTAGTGAGTTCAGGATTCATGATGCTTGAGTGCTGAAATAAACAGCGAAGAAGATTAAGCAACCTGTAGAAAAAGGGTACCTGTAATGCATATGATGAATGAAATGCGTATGAATTATGTTTTCAAAGACAATCGGGAATCAACTTTGTAAACAAAAGGAACACACTTTATTAGATTTAAACTTTAAATTGTTCAACAATTTGCCCTTAGGCGTTACAAGAATGAAAATACTGAAAAGGAAATAAAGCTGTAAAAGAAACATCCAAAGCCCATCAGTGCTCCCATGGCCTCCTCTTCTCAGTACGAATATAGTCATTCAGGGTTCGCTCGTTCTCCAATTGCTTGGTCAGCTTCTGGATCTTCTGTTCCTGTTCATTGAACTTTTCACGATAATAATCCCGCTCTTCCTGTAGTTGTGCCCAAGACCTCTTTAGGGTATCAACATCAGTGGGTATCTAAGGAGGGATTATGGTTGGAGGAACCCCGTCTCCATCAGGACTTTCAAGAATGATAGGCCTGACTGCTTCATATGGCATACCTAACTTCTGAGCATGGATGCGGACCCATTTGTAATAGGGTTCCATTGGTAGAGAGGTCTTCGGTCCCAACTCATGTGGGTCAGCTTTGTGAACTCCGTCCCAAGCCTTGATGAATCTACAGCGCAGTTCGTCGCTATCTACCTGAAACTCAAAACTGATGTGAGGTACCAACATCTTATGAGGCCCTGCTCTTCTGGCTCTTCCAAACTGACGGAGAGATAAACATGGATTATAAGAGATTCCGCCCTGAGTACCAATCAATGGAACATTAGGATATTCTCCGCAGCAATCGATAACAGCCACTTCATCTAAACCTCTGAGAGTCCAAATGATGTCATTATCAGTGAGAGACATTAACCTATGAGCCCAGCCTTTTCCTTCTTGGTTCTTCAGCACGAACTTGGGGAGGTGCGAAATAAACCACCTCACTAACAAAGGAGTACAACACCACATAGTTCCTCATCTTCGGGCAGTACGAGCATATAGTTGCTGCAGGATATCACCCAAGAGAGTGGGTACAGGGTTCCGAGACATGAAGATCCTTATGGCATTGATATTGACAAAGTTATCAGGATTTGGAAACAACACTAGACCATAGATTAAGAGAGCCAGAATGTCCTCGTACACCCTGAAGTCTAAGTCATTCCAGAAACTGTTAGCTTTACCAATCAGAAACTTAGCCAAGAAGCCCTTAACTCCGCTTCTAGTCTCCCAGTTGTCCATTACCTCCTTGTTGGTCAAAGGAAGGGCTGCTGCAATCTCCTCAGGTCTAAGAGCCTTTTCCCAACCAGTGAAGGGAGTCTGATCCAAGATGGGGATGCCAAGCAAATCAGAGAATTCTTCCAGGGTAGGGACCAGCTGGAAGTCTTGAAAGGTGAAGCAGTTGTACAAGGGATCATAAAACTGGGTCAAGACACTCATCAGTTGTTGGTCCCACTTTGAAGTGACTAAACCGAGAAGAGAACCATGCCTCTGGATGAAGGAAGTAGTGTTTGGAATTCTGTCAACCAACTCTCTGAGCAAATCAGGTGGGTGAACAAAGTTGAGCCGGATAGTGTTCCTTTGCACAGGCATCATGATGTCCTACAAAATAGAGCAAAGGTGAAACCCTCTTGTCTTTGAAATAGGTCAGTCCTTATGCAGGATGCATGCAATGTTATGATGGCATGATGTTATGATAAAGCACACCACAAGTATTCACAAAGGCAAACATGATAAGGCACACAAGTCACACAAGACAGCCCTTAGGGTTTAGGCCAGCATGAAGTTCAGGTACTACCCTCTTTCAGTTTCGTTGGTTAAGACCTGTCCTAATCAAAAGTAACCGTGTTCTAGAGGATCCCAATATCACTGACTACCCTCAATTGGTCATAACTCCAGCGTCGCAATCTTTTCTTGCGGCCAGAACCATCGCGAGAGTTTAGCCTCAATGGGTGTAGCATACTGCTACTGTTCTATGGCCAAGTTGGGTTAATTAGGGTTCTAAGGTCGGTTGGTGCTTAATGACTCCTTAGAAGACCCATATTCTCCTCGTTGCAACACAAGGGATATCGGTACAGACCAAGGTGCCACACCAATGTAGCCACTGCTTCACCCGTGTCGGTCTACGCCAAACAGGTCCCTCACAGCTTATGCTACCTAAAAGGGTATCCCCAGATCCGGGTTAGGATCTATGAAACTCCGAGACAATGCCCACAATAATAAAGCAAACAAACATTCAATTGAAAACATAAGTATGATCTATCCTAAGGTACACCTCACTTTAAAATATCCCCAGCAGAGTCGCCAGTTCTGTGATCAGTGGAAATAGAACTGACTGTTTAAAGCTGGTTTCGTGAAATATCGCGGAAGCAAGAGTCGCCACCGTCTTTTATTTTCTCCAACATGGAAAGGACAAAAGCACAGCAAAATTCCTTATGAGAATGTTTCTCGGTTCGGGAGGTAGATTTATAGAAAGGGAAGGTGTTAGCACCCTTTCTATCAGTGGTTATCCACGGGCTCTTAGGTACTTGCTCTTATGTTTTTCAAAATGATGTTTGCTTTTCAGATGTGAGTGGGTTTGAAAAAGTTTCTTTGAAATATTTCTGAATGACTCTTGTATCTGTCCTCAAGAGTGTTTGAAAAATTTGTTTTGAAAACTTTTGAAAGTGTGGGTGCGAAAAGTTGTTTTTGTTTGTTTTGAAAAGAGCAAGTACTTAAGAGAATCTACCTACTCTAAGGAATTAAGTTGTGTAAGAGTCCTTTAGATAGTGTTATCCCACCATTGAGAGGTAGGTAGCACCACCGTTGGAGGTGTTCGGGTCAATTCGATTTTAGGGACAGTGTGGTCACCGAAGCAATAGTTAGGACACCTTAGAAGTAACCCTAATGTCCTAGATCCTTTTTAATCCGAGGCAACCGTTTCGAGGCAACGGGATCTTTAGACAAAGGGTGACCTCTAAGACTTCCTATACTTGATGACCACATTTCGAAGGCAACGAGTGAGGCGTACCCTAGAAGTGGCGTGTGTATTGTGTGTTGTTTTCATGTTATGTTTGTCTTTGTAATTAGTGAGCTACGAGTTGTTTTTATTTACCATACATTCTTTCATGCAAGTTTAGCAGTTAAGGGGTGCGGAAAGTAAATTGCGGAAACATAAATCCTACGCTATTACAAGGCGCGGGTCTATACATCGCCAAAAAATACAAAGACCCGTTTTTGGTAAATAAGTACGGAAAGTAAATAAAAACAGTAAAAATCCTAATTACTATTACATCCGGAGGCAGTTACATAATAATCAGAAATAAGGAATTAAAACTGAAATGTGCGCGAAAGAAAGAATCGGGAATGTTCTAAGGGTTTTGACCCTTTTAAGAAAAGAAATTGATTTTTTTGTCTTTTTGTAATTAAAATGAATTAAAACTAACTAATGACTAATTAATTAATTTAATTAAAAGAAAATATTTTTTTGTTGTTTTTTATGTTTTTATGAAATAAAATAAAAAGAAATGAAATTGAAAGTTAATTTTACCTAATTCTAAATCTATTTTAATTATTAAGAAAAGAAGTTAAAATTGCCTATTTAAACTATTTATTTGTTAATATTTTTATTTACAAAATAAAATAATAATAATAATAATAATAATAATAATAATGTTAGTTCTATTTTTTTGATTTTTTATGAAAATGTTAATTGATTAATTGTTAATAATAAAAATAATTGAAAGGTTAGAAATTAAATTGGAAAATAAAAAAAGAATAGAAAAGAATAAACCCATGGAAGAGGGTGTGGGCCAAATAGGAGGGTGTGATTGGAATTCTGGCCCATTTGAGCAAGCCACGTTTGACTTCCCTTGGTTGCCTGCAGCATGCTTGACTCCAGAGTATGGTGTTCTACACTTTTTGTCCTTTGGATCTGCACTGATTACACATGGCATGTTGGATGTGTGAGGCTTATGGTGTCCAGCGCTTGAGAATCTGCACAAGAACATGTTGGAAAAAATAGCATTGGAATTATGGGGGGACCTGGGAATCGAACCCAGGTCCCAGAGATTACCAAACGAATAGCCAACCACTGAACTAAACCTGCACGTGTGTTAGAATACTGGAAAAGAAATATAATATAAAGTAAACGCATTATATACTGAAAAACAAAGAAAAGCGCGCCATGTTTGAATGGCCCACTCCCTGGTTGCCACGCCATCGTCTTCAAGCTTTTCCTGCAATAATATGAACAAGATAGCGGGGGTTTTAAACCCCCACAAAACAAAACTGTGAAAAATAGCGACTAGGCGCTCGTTGTACATAAAAAGAGCGCGAGGTATCCATCACATTCGTCTAGTCCAGCTGATTTCAACCATGCCCGTTTGGAGTTCCAATTTTACAGCATTAGAAAGAACCCAATTTCAAAACTCTGAAAACCTAGAAATCGCTAATGGTAGTTTTCGTTTTAGAGCCTTATAATCAAATTAAATACACAGAAAGCTTTGTAACAATGTCAGCAGTGCATAACCATGATCAAAATGGATTAAAGAGACGTAAAAATGGAATTCAGTTTCTCAAAATTTGGACAAACCGTGTGACTTGTGTAGCGTGATTCCTTGAGTGATTTGGCCTAATTTTGATTGCCAGAGGTTCCTGGAAGGGTCAGGAATGTGTTTGGATCGAAGGAGAGGTTTGAATGATGCTGCAAAGTCGTTTTCAGTTTGTGAATTTTCTCTTGAAAATTTGAAAGTTGTTTGGCCGTTTTGGAGCTTTCTAGGTCCTGTAATCTGTTGGGAAAGCTTGCATATATGGTTTTGGATGAGTATCAATCAGAATTATGGTCATTGAAGCTTTGCAATTATGCTTGAGATTTTGCCATAACCTCCATTAAAGCAACTTACCATTCTTGTCAAAATTTGAATTTCTTGCTTGGAATAGGCCTTGCACGAATTTGGAAGGTGTTTCAAGGTGTATCAAAGCTATTCAACACAAAATATATCCCTCCATTAATTTCTTTGATTTTTATTTGAATTTTAAAGATTTAAAATGAATTAAATCAAATAAAATTAAATAAAAATGGAAAAATTAATTTTTATTCTTGAAATAAATTGTGGGACACGTGGGAGGCATGGCCAAGCTGAACCAAGTGGAAAAAGTGGGCCCCTTTTGTCAAAAATGAAGTTTCAAGGATAATTGACTTTGGCCATTTCACAAAAATTTCCCAACTTCTCCAATGCATATCTTTCTCAATTTTGAAGCTATGAACATGTTCTTGGACATTTTGGAAAGGTCTTGAATTCCTCTAACCAATGCCTTTGGTCGCATGTCATTTTGATTTACCAATCTCAAGTTATGGTCTTTGACTTAAAGTGCCTTTTTGTTGACTTTTGAAAATGACCTATAATGTTGAAATTGATAACTTTTTGTGAGAGCATTTCTTGGTCTTGGAATGTGAAGATGAATTGTAGGAAATGTCCTCCCCTTCAAGATGAGCATTGGATGGGATTTTTCTGATGAACCATGAAAAAGTTATGCCTTGGTCAAGTTAGAGTTGACTTTTCAACTGTCCAAAAATAGAAACTTTTGACACCTTGATGATTTTTGAGCCATTCTTGTGGAATCATGGTCAAGACTTGACCAAATGATGATTGTGGCTTCAAAATAAGATGTTGACCAAAAATTTTGACTTTTGACTGCCAAATGACCATTTTGCCCCTACAGTTGACTGTGGAGCAATTAGGGTTTTTGACTGTGCAACTTGACCTTGTGAGCCTTGAAACTTGGCATGTAAATACTTGACAATGTGTATGAGCATATGGGACTTGATTGAGCCCTTGAAAACCTCAACTTCCTTGAAAGAACCAAAACCCTAATTTGACTGGCTTAGGAGGATGGTTTGACTGTGCAGCCCTTGAGTAGACTTGAGTAAATGCTTGCCAAAACTTTGAAGGATATGGGAGGGCAAATTTTGGGGTACAACATGGTTGTTTACTACCTTGCTACCTTGTCCCCTCCTTCCCCTCTATATAAGGAGCACACTAGCAAGCTCAAAAAAAAAGAAGAGAGGAGACCACATACATACACACACGCTGCCTCACAAGATCATACCAAACTTGCCTCTTTCCTTTCGAATCCAAGGGCATCCAGCAACTCTAGTTCCCTACACAAGTTCCAGTTTCAAGCAAGGTAAGTCCCATTGACCTTGCATCTTTCGTTTCAGCACGGCATGTAAATAGCCTTTACTTACTTTTTGTTTCAGCATAATGTAGATAGTCTCTTAGTTATGTTCTTCGTTTCTGCCCTGTTGGCTTGTTTGCTTTTCTTATTGGAACTAACCTGTACAGATTCAAACGAAAGACAAAAAGAGTGTGAACGAAGGATGTGCATTCATACTGCTCCACAAGTCCATTTTACTTCATATTCTCAATCGAAAGAAATATAGAAGGTGTAAATCAAAGGTTGCCCATACCACTCCCTGGATCAAACGAAAGAGGCAGGAAAAGATGGAAATCAAAGCTTGCTCACGTCAACTCTTAAGCCCAATCGAAAGAAGGCCAAAGGAGGGTGAATCGAAGGAGTCCTTCCTCTGGATCGAAAAAAAACTTCTACATCATTTTCTTATTTTTTTTTTTTTTTTACTTATTTCTTTTATTTTCTTTCCTCGTGTTTTATTAACATTAAAACCAAAATCACAAAAAGTATTAGGTTAATATTTTTTTAATTAAACTAATTTTGTAAACAAATTAATTAATTATTTTAACCTTTTCTTGAAATTAAAATTAAATAGACTTAAGTTTTACTTTCTTTTATAAATAAAAACAAAACAAAAAAAGGTTTCTTTAGGTTTACTTAGCTTAATTCTTAGGATTTCTTAGATGTTTCTTTATTTCGCGCGCATTATTTTACTTTCGCATTTTTTATAATAATGTATCTGCTGACAGTATGTAATAGATTAAAATAGGATTTTATCGCTTTCTTTATTTTTTTCCCATTTGGATATGTCCCCAAAACATTGTAATAGCGTAGGATTTACATTCCCGCACTTTACATTTCTGCACTTTAAATTTTTGTATATACCACTGCTAGTAATTAGGGTTGCATGAAAAGACTGAAAATTAAAACGCTAGCAAACCTAAATGTACAAGACTAAAATAACTGAACTAAATCACTTGCACATATGCACCTCTAGGGTACCCCACTTAGGTTGCCTTCGGAAAACGGTCACAATTCTCGAAATGTGAGAAGTTTTAGCGATTGTCCTCTAGTTTGAAAGATCACAAGTCCCTCGATGACCCTCTCGATGTTGCCTCGGTTAAAAGTAATCTTAGAACTTTAGGACAGTTACTAAAATTCCTTTCCAAGTTTCCTTCGTGACCGCAACGTCGCTTCGAATGTCCCTCAAACATCAAATGACTAGGGCTGCCTACTCACTAATTGTAGGATAGCATTGTCTAAAGGATAGGAGGAAAAGAATAAATTTTTGAAAGTACAAAGTAGATAGCTGTTAGAAGTTTGCTCAAAACATTTTGCACTTACACAAATACTACTTTTTAAAAACATTTTTCAAAACACTTTGTATACTTTCTCCACTATCCCGAGAAACATTACAAAGTTCGCCATACTAAGGCATTTTCAAAACATTTTCAAATACACAAAGCACAAAGGTATTTCAAAATGAGCAAACCTCTAAGAGCCCATAGATAAATATGGATGGAAAGGGTGCTAACACCTTCCCTTTCCATAATCTACCCCCTTACTCAGAAAACTCTCTAAAAGGCCTTTTTTTGTTCTTTTCACCCTTTCATTAATTTGGATAAAAGAAAAGTCGGTGGCGACTCTTGCTTACTGCAAAATTTGCAAATATAAAATGCAAAACCGGTATTAAATAGTCGGTTCTGCCACTGTATCATAGAACTGGCGACTCTGTTGGGGATAAATAAAAAGTGGGGTTACCTTAGAGTTAGTTCATTTTAAAACTATTTTAATTGCTTGCTTTGTATACTTTATCCTTGGAGGTTTTGTTTGTGTTGTTACTAGATCCTACACCCGAATCCGGGGCACCTTTTAGGTAAGTAGAAATAGATCGTGGAAACTGAGCAGGGTATACCGACACGGTTAAAGCGATAGCTACTTTGATGTGTCACTTTGGTTGGTACTGGTAGCCCTTGAGTAGTCAAGGAGAATAAGGGGTTGCTGCATGGTGTCATGAAGCATCAACTGACCTTAGAACCTTTAACTGAACAACTTGGTCATTAGGAAGTAGTGAGATAGTTGTCTCTGGTGTAGTCCTAAGTTGGTTGATACTCGATACTACACTCATTGAGATTTGACTCCCGAGTTTTGTTTGGTGGCAAGTCAGTTGTCGATCAGAGCGAAACTTGTGGGAAAAATCAGTGATATTGAGATCCCTTAGAACCCGGTTACTATTACTAGGACAGGTTGAGACAACTAAACTTCAAGAGGGTACTTACCTACAAACCCCATGCAAGCCTAAACCTAAGGCTGCTTGTGTGACTTGTTTGCTTTCAACTTGAACTACTTGCAAGGTTTTATTATCTAACAACATGATTTCCTTGCAGGATTTGTTTACATTCATTATCCAATAACTTGGATTTCTTGCAGAGTTTACTTGCTTATGCCACCTTATACTTTTTCTTAATGCATAGTATACACATCATAGCATAATACCATAGCATTTCCTTAACCATTTCAAGGATCTCAAGGGTCTGTGGTGCAGGTTATGATAAACCAGACATCTAGCAAGGGGCAAGGGGATTTATTTTCCTCTAGCTAATGTCGTCAAAAGATCAAAACACGACAACTTGAGTCAGGGGCTATGACCCACTCGACATGGTGAGCTTGACTCTCGTAGAAGGACCTTCAACGATACGAAGTTCTCCAATCAAAGCAGCAAAATTCAACTTCTGACATTTCCTTGTTTAACCCGCGAGATCCTTGAAAACATTTACATATCATGCGTGTCATTACATAACAGGTCCTCTAGTACAGGTCTCTCATGTTCTCGTTGTTTATTTCAGCAAGGAAAATGGCTTTCAAACAGAACAACAGAGATCTCCAAACTCAAGAGTCTCAGTTCATGGAAATGTTCCTCAACCTATCCAAGGGGAAGGAAGAATTGAAAACACTCCTCAACGGGAACTTGACCAAGAAACATTCTGACAACAATAAGGATGACCAGTTGGAACAACTGCAAGCTGACATGGAAGCAATGAGAATCCAGATGCTGGGGAAAATGGCTCTTATCCAAAGTTTAGCTCGGGAACAAGAAGAGTTGAGGTTTCTCATCAGCAAGCTTCATCAAGATAGATGAAATCACATGGAGCAAACAACGATAATTGGCGATCGAGTCTTTAATTAGCCTCAATTGGAACAAGAGGATTTGATTGAAAAAACACCTTTCAAGACGGCTGCTACGCCAAGGGTCCAGCAACGACCTCGCCAACCACAACGAGGTAACCAGCAAAGGCAAGACAATCCCAGGAGTCCGTTTACCAAAATCAACAAACCATTGTCTCAGGAATTGCAACATATGTTGAGGATGAATTTGATTACGTTGATAGGACCTCATCTAAACCCCAAAACTTCTTCCCCTGACCACAATCCTGATGCAATATGTGCCTACCATTCCAATATTCCTGGACATGCTACGAATGGCTGTTGGCCTTTGAAAAATAAGATTCAGGACTTGATCAACGAAGGAGTGTTGAAGTTCACACAAGATGGCCAGACTGAATTCTTATGCCATCCCTCAAAGGCACACCATCTGAAGTGACAAGCCAAGGAAAAGTGGCTTTTTATTCATCTATAATTTTCAAGTTGTAATTTCTTTTGATTGTTCGAGCACCTATTTCATGTCAAACTTTGTTATTTTATCAATGCATTTCATATGTTTGCTTGAATCATTTCATTCGTATTCACTATATTCAAATTGCGTTTTTACTTCCTTTTTGTGATATTCAACTCTCGATCAAAAGCTCTAAGCCTTTAGAGGGAGGATGAGGAAAATGATACCACAATCTCTACAGTATGCTTTTGAACAGA
This sequence comes from Vicia faba, assembly GCA_948472305.1. NCBI lineage: Eukaryota > Viridiplantae > Streptophyta > Magnoliopsida > Fabales > Fabaceae > Vicia > Vicia faba. The sequence continues at coordinate 1,425,710,177 of OX451739.1, forward strand.
CCCCGCTGACGATGTACAGGCGTTGTTTCAAATCCTAAACAATGGAGTTATAAATAAGATAATCCATAGTCAACCCCTTTGAGCCTAAGAAGTAGGGTTTTTTCTTTTCACGCAAATTAAAACTCTTAATCATAACCTGAGGCAGGATAGTTCTCTCAGTTAATTCATATATGCATTCAGTCACAAGCTCTACCTTCATACACGGCAAATAGTGTGGAAGGTGACCTCCGAAAATGGTGATGGTTCCACATAATCATCAAGAAAGGAAGTCATTATCTCTCAAAATAAAAGCCCGTTAAGTCAAAAACCTATGAAGGAGACTTAAGAAAAACTGGGGCATCCCGCTGACTATAAACACCAAAGAAACAATTCAGGCAAAAGTAGGGATAACAAAATAAAATAAAAAGGGTCCTACAAGTCCTCAACAAAAAAAGAAAAGGTTATAAAAATGACTGTCTTCTCAAACAAACATTCAATTTCTGAACCATCACCAAGTATCAGAGCAAAGAATCCAGACTCAATTGGGATCTAAATGCACAATTAAATGAGCATAGGATTGAAGAACATCACGAAGAATGGGTTGAGTACAAATAAAATTTGAGCCTTTATCCTTTGTTTCTTGAACCGTGAACTAGGCCACGTTATAAACCTTAAAAGTCCTAGCTGAAGCATGGGTTAGTTCAAAAGCATACTGTTACAAAAGTTATCCTGACTCCTGTAGGGTTCGCTATAAATCTTGAGCTGATATCACACTCTTACAAAATTTGTTTGTTCTACTAAAAAATGAATTTTCAAACTTCAAGACAGACATACGCTTTGCATTCTTAAAAAACCATTGTTTGCATAAAACTATTTGTTCAACAACAAATAAATTTACACGACGGATATTCGATGAATAGAAATCCTCTCAGTGGACAGAATCACCTCAGATGGAAAGACATTCCAGTGATAGGCCTGTCATAGTCAAGGGGCATAGCATGGTGTCCAACTGATCTGGGGAAGTCAAGTCAAGGTTTAAGGAATCTCTCAAAAATGCCAAATAGTCAGGGGCAGATCTTCATCTGAATCACTTGGGGCATTGGACATGAATTCCAGCAGCGAATCATACGCAATCAAACAAACGCCTTCTAGAAGTGTCACAATACTTACTACTATGGACAATAACCATTCTCCGTACCCAGTGAACATAGTCGGAAAATACTACGAATGAACAAAGACCCGCTAGGTTGACTGGCCTAGGCAAAAATAAGGGCATCCCGGCGAACCAAAAGGGTTCGGGAAAAATCTAAGGATGTATACAAAAATTGTACACCCAGCAAGACGAAAACCTGAAAAGACGACTTGGGAAAAAAGGGGTATCTCGAAGGACTAAAAATATGAAAGGACAGTCCAGGCAAAAGTTAGGGATTAAAGCATACGACTACGTCCCGCCATCTCGTCATTTATCTATCAGTGGAAGGTTTATTACCCTGATCAACATTCACCAAGGTCTCCTAGAGTTGGGATAACAGTAGAACCATCTACGAAATCCCCATCAGATATTTTCTCTAGCAGGTACAGAGGTAGGGGCATCCTGCTACAAGGTCACCGCCATATTCTCAGTATGCAACCTAATAGTGACAGGTTCTCATATCCCCGACAGAGCAAAATCTCCAATTACTGCTCCAAAATACTCCCCAGTGAAGCCGCCAAGCTTCTCAAGATTCCCCAACAGGATTTCAATAAAATCCCCAAGCAGTTCACGTATTTTTCCTTCCCCAACAAAGTTTATTTCTCTAATAATGGAAGTTCATCTCCCAGCGTTTCAACTTCAAAATTGAAGACCTACATTCTTTACAACAATCAGGGATTCATTTTCCCTAGTTCAACAATACAACAATGAAATGACTGACACGGTCATACATTGCATTCATACATCATTTTACAGATGTCATATCATAGGCAACACGAATGCATATTATTACAAATCTCATTCATTTTGAGAACATCATTTTCACTTCATGCATCATGACATTGCATGCAGCTAAACCTTATCTTTTCAGGTAAAGTCTATATACAGACGAATTTTTGGTACTCTATTGAGGTAGAAATTGTGATACGGTGGGAGAACTGACTTGAGGTTTTGCGTTTCGTCGCAAATGTCGCGGTTTAACAAGAGCCGCCACTGACTTTTATTTTATCCAAAAGGAAAGGTAAAAAAGCACAGGAAAGACCTTTGAGATGTTTTCTTGAGTTCGGGGGGTAGATTATGAAAAGGGAAGGTATTAGCACCCTTTTCATCCATGGTTTTCAATGGGCTATTAGTTACTTGTTTAGATCACTTGCTTTGCTTTTGCAATTGTTTGAAATGGTGTTTTGTGTGGTTTTGAAAGTATTTTGAAAAGAGGCCATTCGTTTAGGCAATCTTTGTAATGATTCTCGTTCGTAAGAATGTATACAAAGATGTTTGTCTTTTGAAAAATTGTTTCAATATTTTGAAAGTTGTTTGGAAAATGTTTTGAAATGTGTGTGTTTATTTTGAAAATAGCAAGGATTGTTTGCAAATTGATCAAGTAACTAGAAGCATTCTACCTACTCAAAAGTCTTTCTTGTACATTTTTATTCCTTTGACATTGTTGATTTACCATTGATTCGGTAAACAACCCTATCTTTGGATGTTAAACGGGACGGGCGTGAGTCATCGTATGACCATGATAGAAATATTGCCAAGTATCTTAGCAAGTTTTAAGGGACCAAGATCATTTGTTTTAGGCAACCTTGTCTAGCGTCATCGAGGGACTATGATCTTTTGTTTTGTTTGTTTTGCTTTGCCAAGATACTTTGCATGCATACCATGGCCATTTTTTAGGCAACAAAGTGGGTGAAACCCTAGGGGTGCTTGTGTGCAATGTGTTGTCATTTTACATGCTTTTGTTTGTCTTGGATTAGGTCATGTCTATTTGTTTGATTTTTATCTTATCATGCAAACCCTAGTTTTTACTAAACATGGTATAATGCGATAAATTGCGTAAAATAAATCTAAGCTATTACAACAATTATTATGGGAGGGGGGATACAAGTTTTTGAATGGGGATATTTGCACAAAATAAAACCCTAAAATACTATTACAACCCAATTGAATAATTGTACAATAAATAAATAAACAAGTATTTAAATATGCAATAAAATGTATGCAAAAAATGTCTTGTATTAATTTTATGTATGAGAAAATAAGATTATTTAAGTCCTAAAAATAAGAAAAATAAAATTGTTATTTTTGAAAGGGGTAAAACCCTAGTTTTTGATTAAAAGAAAAATATATTCTATATTATCATTTTATCCATTTTTTATTCAAGAAAAATAATAATAATATTATGTACAAATATTAAAAATTAAAATATGTATGAAAATAATATTTTATGTGTATGAATAATAAAAATAAAAATTTATGATATTTTTAAATGTGTTTACTATTTATTTTAAGAAAATAGATTCTATTTATTCTAAATAATCAAAAATTTATGCAAAAAATAAGATGAAAAATAAAATAAAAATGCAAAAAATAAAGAAAATATTTTTCATGATTTTTTATGGTTCAGGAAAATAAATAAAATCAATAAATATAAAAATGAAAAGAAAATATGAAAAATAAACAAAATAAGAAAAGGGGGTGCAAATAGTGGATCAGGGGGTGTGAAAAGTAGAACATAAGGCCCAAGGCGCGCTCAGGCCCACGCCAGCCATCGTCCGTGTCCTTCAGCTTCCATTTGCGCGCGTTATGAGTTCAAACCTGTAACTCTCTATTCTTTGCACAAAAACAAAAACTTATAACACAAAAAATGTAGCTTATGATCTCACGATTCCAGTGACATAAAGTTTGTGACCTAACTCTAAAAGACCAGGAAGAATTTCAGTAGCCCTAATTTCTGACCTAATTTTTTCAGCATGTTCAACATTCAAATACTCTTAGCTCAGTTAATATAAATGACAACTATGCATATGTATAACTTCACCATGCTAGAGAGTACATTTTTGCTTCACAAATCGTGGCTTGAGGATGCCTAAATAGAGAGATAAAGTTTTGAAAAATACCTCCTTCAGTTGGATTTGGATATGGAAATGTGGAGACTTTGAGTGAGGCCTGAGGATCGTGTGAGCTTCCTTGAAGTTCCCTCAAGCTTTTCCAATGCTCAGCTAGCCTTGTAGATGCTTGAAACTCCCTGTAGAAGTCAACCTGCAACCTTCAAGTTTGGAAATGGTGATGTCTGAAATAGAGGTTACAGCAACAGGACAAAGGCTTGGATAGTTTGGATATGATTTGGATGAAGTGTTTCAAGTGGCAAGAGGCAAAACGCACGAGCAAAATATGACTTGGCTAGGATTTTGCAGAAGCTTCCCTGTTTGGGCAGAAATTTGTGGTTTTTGTATTTGGGAGAGTTTCAGATGTTGTGCATTAGTTTTCTATATTGATATAAGTTTGTGAAGTTGTTTAGAATGAAGCCAAGTCCATCCTTTATCAGATGTGCAAGTTTTTTTGACTTTTGCAACTTTTCTTGCTTTTGAAGAAAAGTGAAATGACTTGTGTCAAAGGCTTGTACTTTCTAGTTCTAGGGCTGGAAGGAGTTGGTATGATTTGCATGATATCTGTGGACATTTCTTGTGACAAAAGAACAGGTCCAAGGCTCAAGGATAGCAAAGTTGCAAAAAGCTTGCTTTATGAAAATGGCAATGTGCCCTTTATGCCATTTATGGATTAAACTCTTGTACAATGCTCCAAAGGTCAAAATAAAGCCATTATCCATTGAGTTAGCATTTAATTATGGAGTGTAGAAGAAGTTAGGACCTGTAATGCAAGGTACAAGCATTCTTGAATCTGATTTGCAACTTGATCTTATGTAAAAATGGCTTGAACAAAAGTGACAAAATGCCAACTTCTCTTCTTCGATTCTCCCTAACCACAAATGATCTTGGAGAGTTCTTGGACATTTTGGAAAGCTTGCAACATGCTATACAATCCATATTTGAAATTTATTTTGATATACCTCTTGGAACTAAGTGAAAATTTTCCATGAAGTTGGGTCAAAAACTGCCTAAATTAGGGCAAAATTTCACTAAGTCTTTTAGTTCATGGACCCCTATTCACAAATTCATAACTTCAGATCCAAGCATATTTTGAGAAAACTTTGTGAATCAAAGTTGTAGATTTCATGGAGGACTAAAACTTTCATGTTGTAAGTTTTCTTTGAAGCCAATTGCATCATGGTGAAAAAGTGGTGAAAAGTTGGGAAAAAATAAGAAATTTTTCATAGAAAAATTCTAAGTTATGAAAAATTTCAAATTAAAACCCTAATTTGCAATTTTAGGATTCTTAGTCAACAAGTTTCATATTTTGACATATCTTGATGAATTATGACCCTTGGCACTTGATTTTCACCAAAAAGTCAAAGTTTGACTTTTCAATGTACAGTTGACTTTTGATCAGTTGACTGTAAAATTCATTTGTCAATCCAATGTAATTGAGATATTTTGAACTATTTGATTAGGTCAAGATGATGCCATTGAGTCCTTGAAATCATGCTTGAACCCAATTGGTCATTGGCTAGGTTAAAAATCAGAAATTGCCCTTTCTCAGTCAAAACCCTAATTTTGACCATTTTGCCCTTTTGATGATTTGATCAAATTTCTTGAGGAGTTGTGATCCAAACTTGATAAAATGGTTCATATGAGTCTAAAATGTTGTTGTGGATCAAAAATTATGAAGTTTGACTATAAATTGGCCATGGTTGACTTTTTCCCGAATACCGTTGATTTTTAGGTCAACTGTCCAATTGACTGGGCAAAAATGTGATTCAAGGCTTGAAACTTAACATGAGCAATCTTAGGGGTCTAAGATGGCGTATTAAAGTCACATGAAGCATTGATGGTCCAAAAAACCTTGTGCAAACTCAAACCCTAATTTTGGGGTATTAGTGCAAGGTGAGGTCTTGAGCTGAGCAAACCCTAATCTTGTCTTGAGTCCAAAGAGTCTTGTGAGGAAAATCTTGATAAATGAGAGGGAAAATTTTGTGGTACAACAGAAATCATCCAAGATTCCTTAATTATCTATTGAGGTATCAATCATCAAAGATTCCTTAACTGTTGAGGTAGCCATCGTCAAAGATTCCTTCATTATCTGTTGAGGCAGCAATCGTCAAAGATTCCTTCATTATCTGTTGAGGTAGAAATCGTCAAAGATTCCTTCATTATCTATTGAGGTAGCAATCGTCAAATATTCCTTCATTATTTATTGAGGTAGTAATCTTAAAATATTCATTCATTATTTGTTAAGGTAGCAATCGTCCAAGATTCCTTCATTATCTATTGAGGTAGAAATCGTCAGAGATTCCTTCATTATCTATTGAGGTAGCAATCGTAAAAGATTCCTTCATTATCTGTTGAGGTATAAATCATCAAAGATTCTTTCATTATCTATTAAGGTAGCAATCGTCAGAGATTCCTTCATAATCTATTGAGGTAGAAATCATCAAAGATTCCTTCATTATTTGTTGAGGTAGAAATCGTCCAAGATTCCTTCATTATCTATTGAGGTAGTAATCGTCAAAGATTCCTTCATTATCTATTGAGGTAGCAATCATCAAAGATTCCTTCATTATCTGTTGAGGCAGTAATCCTCAGAGATTCCTTCATTATATATTGAGGTAGCAATTGTCAAAGATTCCTTCATTATTTGTTGAGGTAGCAATCGTCCAACATTCCTTCCTTATCTATTAAGGTAGCAATCGTAAAAGATTCCTTCATTATCTGTTGAGGTAGCAATCATCAAAGATTCCTTCATTATCTATTGAGGTAGCAATCATCAAAGATTCCTTCATTATCTGTTGAGTTAGCAATCGTCAAAGATTCCTTTATTATTTGTTGAGGTAACAATTGTAAAAGATTCCTTCATTATCTATTGAGGTAGCAATCATCCAAGATTCCTTCATTATCTGTTGATATAGCAGTTTAGAACAATGTAAATCCTGGATGCCGACCAGATAACAGTTTGAGTTACTGTGAAGCCTGGAGTACAACCAAATAACAGCTCAAGATCATTTTACTACGAAGCCTGGAATCCGACCAGTTAGCAGTTTACTCTGTCAAATTACTATAAAGCCTGGACTCTACCAGATAATAGTATACCCCAAATTCAAGTTGAAGCCTGGATCCGACCAGATAACAGCTTAATCTCTTCAAATCACTGAAGCCTGGATACGACCAGATAAAAGTTCAAGTCATGGAAGCCTGGAGTACGAACAGATAACAGTTCAATTTCGTTTTACTGCGAGGCCTGGACTCGACCAGATAATAGTATACCTCAAATTCAAGTTAAAGCCTGGATCCTACCAGATAACAACTTAATCTCTTCAAATCACTGAAGCCTGGACACGACCAGATAACAATTTAAGTCACTAAAGCCTGGATTCCAGCCAGATAACAGTTCGAGTTACTGTGAAGCTTGAAGTACGACCATATAACAGTTCAATTTCGTTTTACAGCGAAGCCGGGAAACCAATCAGATAACAGTGTAATTTCATATTCCCTAGTAGATTGCTGTGAAGCCTGGAATACAACCAGCCAAGAAATAGCTCCCCAGTAGAGTAATGGACAACTGAAGTTCCTAGACTCTATTCCCCAAAGAGTTCCTCAAGCAGGAGAACAACAAAAACCCATATTCCCCAGCGGAGTCCTCCTCAGACAGCAGGAATAGGAATCCCCACAAGGAGACCTCTGTTGGTTCAGTTTAAACCGGTCAATAGGTTATTCGAATTCCATTCTGGTAGACACTTTCTCTGGTTCAGCTTAAACCGATCAATAGTTTATCCTGATTCCGTTCCAGTAGACACTTTCTCTGGTTCAGTTAAATCTCTCCAAATATTTATTAAGATTCTTTTCCAGTTCAAGATTATTCAAGACCTTTGTTGGTTTAGTTTAAATCGATCAATGGTTTATTCTGATTCCATTCCGAAGACACGTTCTCTGGTTCAGTTTAAACCGATCAATGGGTTATCCTGATTCCGTTCCAGTAGACACTTTCTCTGGTTCAGTTAAATCACTCCAATGATTTATTCTGATTATTTTCCAGTTCAAGATTATTCAAGACCTCTGATGGTTCAGTTTAAACTGGTCAATGGTTTATTCTGATTCCATTCTGGTAGACACTTTCTCTGGTTCAGTTTAAACCGATCAATGGTTTATTTTGATTCTGTTCCAGTAGACACTTTCTCTGGTTCAATTAAATCGCTCCAAAGATTTATTCTGATTCTTTTCCAGTTAAATATTATTCAAGACCTCTGTTGTTTCAGTTTAAATCGACCAATGGTTTATCCTAATTCCATTCCAGTAGACACTTTCTCTAGTTCAGGTAAATCGCTCCAAAGATTTATTCTGATTCTTTTCCAGTTGAAATCAAGCTTCGATTTAGTCTAATTTCTATCAATAATCACCTGTGGATGGCATCTTTAAGCCCATCTCCGACAACTCTCTGTCATCTTATCCAAATGGCATTTATTAGCCCATTCCCTCCATCATCAACAATCAGTGTTACTTCATGTGAGTGCAAATTTCTGGGCACTCTAGTGTTTAATCATCTTCCACCTTCAGATCACGAAAGGAAAACAAGCCAATCTACATCTTCATGTTTAAGAAGATTGAACAGGGGCAACTGTTGTACCCCAAAATTTTCCCTCTCATGTTTTCCAAGATTTTTTCTTATATGGGCGGTCACAAGCACTTGATTAAAGAAAAATAAAAAAAATTGAAGATGAAGAAGGTGTCTTTCTATTGGCATCTTGACAAGCTTCGATTGAGCACCTAACCTCCTTCAAGCTTGCTTCAAATTTCCAAGCTTCGATTGAAGCCTTGGCCTTTTGCTTGTTTTTTGTATACAAGCTTCGACTGGGCATGTGTTTCCTTTGAAATAGCCTCCTTAGATTCAAAAGGGAAGGGCCTCCTGTTAGTGCTCCTTCGATTCAGAAGTTAGTAGCTTCCTACTGGCTTCTTTCGATTTAGAGGGAGTTGGCTTCTTACTGGTTTCTTTTGATTCAGAAGGTGTTGGCAATGGCCTCCTACAACTTTCCTTCGATTCAGAAGACAAGTGCCTTCTCTACGCTTGCCTTCAATTCACAAGGCAGGAACTTCCTTCATGCCAGCAGCCACAAGGCAATGGCGTCTTGCATACATCCTTTGATTGCATCATTGGCTTTACATGCTTGCTTGATTCACAATGTAATGGTTACCTGCATGCTTGCTTCGATTGAGCCAAGAGCCTCTGCAGGTTTGTCTTGATGACTACCTGTATGCAAGCTTGATTCCTGCTTCGATTGGGAATTTGTTTTCTTTGGAGCAAGCTTGATTCCTGCTTCGTCTGGGAAGTATCTCCCTTGGAAAGTTTGTTTCAACGCGCATAAGATTTACTTTGTTGGCCCATTTGAAGGAATGGCAAGTGATGCACACAAGTGATGCATGTGGTCCTTTCAAAAGAGTACACACGTTGGTTCAAAATGAAGGATACACATATTGTTGGCCATTCAAAAGAGACACATAATGCAAGTTTATCTTATGATGAATCTTGGTCCTACATATGGCCAGGCCCAGGCTTCCTATGAAAATGGCATTCGAAGGAAGTGATGAAGGAGGCTTCGATTGACAGAATGAAGTTATCACTTGAGGGTATCTGAATTAAACAACTAAGGAAAATAGATGGGTCTAATCTAAAGCCATTCGAAGGACACATAAATGATCCATTTGAAGATGCTGACTGGCCCAAAATCCCACATATTTCCATACTCAAGTTTCCTGCACAAGCATTCATACTGAAGGAAGCTTCGATTAGCCTGGAAAGAGTTTTTGTTGGGGATAGCTGAGTAGGGGCTCAATTGAAGAGACCCCAATGATGATACTTGAGCCATTTGAAGGACACACCTTGGTGGCCCATTCTAGGAAGGCACAAGGCATACATATGGACTATTCGAAAGACACTCAAAAAATCCATTCGAAGGAGACATTCAAAAGGCCCATTCGAAGGGTACACAAAAGGGCCATTCAAAAGACCCATTCGAAGGATATACAAGAGGTCCAATCGAAGGGCAGGGATTGAAGGTATTTTAAAGTCAAAAGGTGTCCATATTCATTCAAATTCAAAGAGAGACAAGAATTCCATGTCTTTTGCCAAAATTCAAATTCTCATTCATGGCCTTAAAAAACATGTTTATGGCTGTTTACTACCTTGCTACCTTGTCCCCTCCTTTCCCTCTATATAAGGAGCACACTAGATAGCTCAAAAAAAGAAAGAAAGAGAGGAGACCACATACATACGCACACGTTTCCTCACAAGATCATACCAAACTTTCCTCTTTCCTTTCAAATCCAAGGGCATCCAGCAACTCTAGTTCCCCACATAAGTTCCAGTTTCAAGCAAGGTAAGTCACCTTGACCTTGCATCTTTTGTTTTAGCATGGCATGTAAATAGCCTTTACTTACTTTTTATTTCAACATAATGTAGATAGTCTCTTAGTTATGTTCTTCGTTTCTGCCCTTTTGGCTTGTTTGTTGTTCTTGTTGGAACTAACCTGTACATATTCAAACGAAAGACAAAAAGAGTGTGAACGAAGGATGTGGATTCATGCTGCTCCATAGGACCATCTTACTTCATATTCTCAATCGGAAGAAATAAAGAAGGTGTAAATCGAAGGTTGCCCATACCACTCCCTGGCTCAATCGAAAGAGGCAGGAAAAGGTGCAAATCAAAGCTTGCTCACGTCAACTCTTAAGCCCAATGGAGAGAAGGCCAAAGGAGGGTGAATCGAAGGAGTCCTTCCTCTGGATCGAAAAAAAAGCCTCTACATCATTTTTTTTTTGGTTTTTACTTATTTTTTTTATTTTTTTACCTCATGTTTTATTAACATTAAAACCAAAATCACAAAATATTAGGTTAATATTTTTTTAATTAAACTAATTTTGTAAACAAATTAATTAATTATTTTAACCTTTTCTTGAAATTAAAATTAAATAGACTTAAGTTTTATTTTCTTTTATAAATAAAAAAAAAACAAAAAAATATTTTTTTAGGTTTACATAGCTTAATTCTTAGGATTTCTTAGATGTTTCTTTATTTCGTGCGCATTATTTTACTTTCACATTTTTTATAATAATGTATTTGCTGACAGTATGTAATAGATTAAAATAGGATTTTATCGCTTTCTTTATTTTCCCCCATTTTGATATGTAAACACCACCTCCCCAAAACATTGTAATAGCATAGGATTTACATTCCCGCACTTTACATTTCTGCACTTTAAATTACTGTATATACCACTGCTAGTAATTAGGATTGCATGAAAAGACTGAAAATTAAAACGCTAGCAAACCTAAATGTACAAGACTAAAATAACTGAACTGGATCACTTTCACATATGCACCTCTAGCGTACCCCACTTTGGTTACCTTTGGAAAACGGTCACAATTCTTGAAACATGAGAAGTTTTAGCGGTTGTCCTCTAGTTTGAAAGATCACAAGTCCCTCGATGACCCTCTCGATGTTGCCTCGGTTAAAAGTGATCTTAGAAATTTTGGACAGTTACTAAAATTCCTTTCCCAGTTGCCTTAGTGACCACAACGTTCCTTCGAATGTCCCTCAAACATCCAACGACTAGGGCTACCTACTCACTAATAGTAGGATAGATCTGTCTAAAGGATTGGAGGAAAAGAATAATCTTTTTCGAGTACAAAGTAGATAGCTGTTAGAAGTTTTCTAAAAACATTTTTCACTTACACAAATACTACTTTTCAAAAATATTTTTCAAAACACTTTGTATAATTTCTCCACTATCCCGAGAAACATTACAAAGTTCGCCATACTAAGGCATTTTCAAAACATTTTCAAATACACAAAGCACAAAGGTATTTCAAAATGAGCAAACCTCTAAGAGCCCATAGATAACTACGGATGGAAAGGGTGCTAACACCTTCCCTTTCCATAATCTACCCCCCTTACTCAAAAAACTCTCGAAAAGGTTTTTTTCTGTTCTTTTCACCCTTTCCTTAATTTGGATAAAATAAAAGTCGGTGGTGACTCTTGCTTACCGCAACATTTGGGAATACAAAATGCAAAACCAGTATTAAACAGTCGGTTATGCCACCGTATCACAAACACATGCGCCAAAGTAGTACCTTTGCATTCAATAGAGATGTACAAAGCTTTTTTATAATTCTTCCCCATCGGAGTTAAGTCTGCACCAGAAAATCCCAAACCATTATCAGCGGTAGGCTTGCAACACAATTCTCAAATTGATCAGCAGTTGTTTCTTGTGGTACATGGGAATTCTTCAGGAATTTCAATAGAGCTTAAGCATGTGCTTCAGAGAACAACAACAAGGGCATCATGGATATCTTTGAGGGTGTCTTCCCCAATTGTTCAACTATTTTGTATTCACTTTTTCGGATGATCTTCTGAATTTCTTCGATCTCTTGCCTAGATGGTTCTTTAATTGTAACATCTTTGGATGGCGTCTCCATTCGGGCAGGCTCAGTTACTTTCTCTTTACTTTGGGCAGTAGCAGTTAGCCCAGCAGCATGAATATGAACATGTGTTGTAGTAGTTATTAGAGGAGAGATCTTCAGGGAGAAGATCCTTCCTGTCCTAGTCACCTTACTAGTTCCGACAATTTTCGTAATTTCAGGATCTTCATTTTTAGTATTCCATGGCTCTTTCTTGACACCATGATAATAAACTTTTGTCCCATAGTTCTAGGGAACAGCTTTGTCGGAGGAATAAGAGACTGGCCTCGGTGTAGTGATGATCAGGGGAGCCACTCTTAGCTCATTAGGAATCCTTATATGGCCTTTAGAGGCGATCCTAATAGGAGTGTTGGAAATTGTGATTATGGAAATATCTTCAAGTCTCAGCTCTTGAGATATACTTTCAGGAAAACTCTTCATGGATGGAATTTTCTCGAACAGAATTTCATTGCTATCAATCAGGCGTTGAATACCTTTCTTCAGCCACATACAACCCTCTGTTTGGGAAGCACAATTGTAGCAATTTTAAAGGCAGCCTGGAAATAAACCGGCTCTTAACAAATTCTTCTTAACGGTCAGTAAGAGAGTAGTCAAATCAATGATGGAGGAGACATAGGAAACATCGTCAACAGCATTAACACCTTTACCATGACTAGGCATGGGTACGACAATCACATTAGGGGTCTGTGGATGGTCAAACTCAATCGCTTTATTGTCAATCAAATCTTGGATTTTTCTTTTTAGGGCCCAACAATCATTGGTGTCATTCCCATGGCTATTGAAATGGTATGCACACCTTGCATTTGGGTTATACTTCAGAGATGATGTGTTGGGATTTTGAGGAGGATCCCGTAGTGTTACCAAATATGCCTTCAACAAATTTTGTAAAGCTTGAGACAATGGCATGTTGATCCTAGTGAACTACCTCCTTGGGGCATCTGGCCTACGCTGATTGTTTTGTTATTGTGGTCGTTGAACAGGGGTTGGGTTAGAAATCAATACTCCTTCTACCGACTGATGACGATCATTCTTGATACGAATCCTTTATCCGTAAACAACATTAGCCTCCTTCTTACTAACAAATGGTTTCTTTACAACATTAGAGGTTAAGGCCATTGGGATCTTTCCACTTTTGATTTCGCTTTCAACTTGTTCACCAATTAAAATCAACTGACTAAACCCTTACGAAGAACTCTCAATCATCAAATTAAAGAATGGGCCTGACAGAGTGCCCACGAACATGTCCACTAATTCTTGGTCAGTCAAAGGGGGTTGCACCCTTCCATCCAGGTCCCTCCATTTTTGAGCATACTCCTTAAAGCCTTCGCTTGAGCCCATAGTCATACTTTGTAATTACACGCGAGTTAGTGCAAGATCAACATTGTATTGGTATTTTCTATAAAAGGCAGTAGCCAGATCCTCCCATGTGTGGATATTAGTCCCCTCTAGTTGATAGAACCATTCCAATTATGTTCCAGATGAGCTCTCTTGGAAGAAATGAACCCATAACTTCCTATTGGCGATGTGTGGTTGAATCTTGCGGACATACGACCTTAAATGGAGTTTTGGACAAGATACTCCATCATACTTAGCTAAGACAGAGAGCTCGAATTTGTGGGGAATAACCACCCCAGGGACCAGACCTAAGTCTCCAAAGCCCAAACCAGGCACTGTTTGGATCTCTACAGCCTTAAGTCGGTCTTCCAGCTATTTGTATTTGTCATCTGCGGGCGGGTACTGCTCATTGGAGTAGTCTTCATCCTTAGAAATATGGTTATTTCCACCCCTAGCCCTGGTGCTTCTAACATCCTCGTCTTAATTGTATCCTTCCTCAGAAGAAGCCTCTTCTATTTGAGCCAGTCAGGCGGGCCCCTTGAACCTTCTTCCCATGTTGAGAATAACAGCCTGTTTCTTGGTCTTCTTTTTGGTGGAAAGGAGTGCCATCATTTCTTGTTGTCCTTTAGCTAAGTTGGGGAGAGTCTCTTGAAATTGTGTGTGTTGAGTTTGCATATCTTTGACGGTTTTCTCTAGAGCCATCTTATACTGAAATAAACATTAAAAGGATGAGGAAAATTGTATAGGAAAACCTGCTTATGATATGATGCATGACATGCGGATGCAATTTTTTCAAGAACCTTAAGGAATTTAAATTTGCTAGCCAAAAAGGAAACGAAAATAGCAATTTCATTAATAAGTTCAAGAGTTACAATATCCCCTTGGGCTTACAATGAAAAAGTAAAAAGGTCTCAAAGAGACAACAAAATAAAAACTCCTACAACCTAAGACTCAGATCTCCCACGATCGTTTCCTCTTTGTGTCGATGTAGACATTTAGTCATTGCTCCTCATGAAGTTGCTTGGTGAGCTCTGACATTTTTTTCTCGCTTGTATAGAATCGAGCGTCAATGGTGTCTCATTATCCCTTGAGTTGAACCCAGGACTTGCGCAACTCTTCGAGGTCGGTAGGCATGTTAAGATGGAGAATGGTATAAGGAATACCCCCTTCGGCAATGGGCTTCATAATCACTGGTAGGATGGCTGGATATTGCATCATGAGATTTTGAGCGCAAGCTCGCACCAATTTGAGATAAGACTCCAAAGGAATAGTGTTCCTATTTGAGATAAGGCTTTAAATTTAGGGGGATTTTGACCAATGGCTTTTACACTGTTATTTACTGTTGATTTGAGTTATCTTTTCCTTTTATTGACGAACGTTTTACTTCATTTTTCCATATTTTATATGTTGGTTGTGTGTTTTACTTTTTTGTAGGCTCAGAGGAATAAATCAGAACAAATTGGTGCGAAAAAGTGGCAAAAATACGAAGTTTTGAGAAAAATACGAAGTTTTGAGAAAAATAACCAGTGAAGTCCCTTAGAGAAACACGGGCGCCCGTGTCGCATGACACGGGCCGTGTTACAGAGTTTGGAACTTGGAAGAAAAAAAGAAAGAAGAAAATCAGGGGGCAACACGAGTGGCCGTGTCACCTGACACGGGCCGTGTTGCACACCCTGGGGCTTGAAAAAAGAAAATAAAAACTCAGAGGGCCAACACGGGCACCCGTGTTTCTAGCACAGGTCGTGTTGGCCATTGATGTTTATTTTCCTTGTTTTCCTGATTTTTCACTACATGTGACATGGAGGGACGTTTTGGAAATTTTTTACTGAGACTAATGGATTTTCACTATTTAGGAGAATTTCGACGAGGAATGAAAGAAACTTTTTGCGAGTAGAGATTTACATGATTCAAGATTAGAGAAGACAAGGTCTTTGGAGAGCAGAAGATTTTCATGAGCGGATGCAATTGAAGATCAAAGTTTATCTCAATCCTTGTAATGTCAATATTTTATCTTGTAATTACTTTGAACAATATGAGTAGATAAACCCCCCAAATGCTAGGGGTTCCCCTGATTTGATTCTGTTAACGACTTTGATTTCGAATTTCATTAGTTTATTTGTTTTTCATAGTCAATTTAATCGTACAAGGTTTTTACTTCTTTCTTTGTCGGACCAATAAATATTGAATACGGTTAACATTTAGGTTTGACCGTCATTGTTAAGGTTTTTGTGCGATTAAACTATAGTAGATATCACCTAGGACTAGGGATACCCTATAGTTACCGGTTAATTCTTGATAAAACAAAGGCTTGATTTCATCATAATTCTCTAAGGACTTAGGATTTATGATGAACGTTCAAAGGTTTTCCCACTAAGGACCTAGGGGAAATAAACTAAAGATCTGGTAATTGAGTATTTTGAACTTGTTGAAGAAATCATGATTCAAGGTTGTTATAGGTAAAATCATACACTTTACCATAGCATATTCCTCATATATGTGAAAATCCAATTTATTATTCTGCTTATTTTTACTTATCGTTAAGTGATAATTTCTAAACAAAATCCCAATTTAAGTTTTTGTTTAATTGAACCACGAATTGAACTCGATACTTATATGCAGTTCTTGAGATCGACATTTGGCGAATTTCCCTGTTATTACTATAAGAGGCAAAATAGTACACTTGCTATTTTTTCGATCAACTACATATTTGGAAAGCAGAAAAGAGTTAGCTTTTAGACAAGTGGAAGAACCCTAAAGAAAGATAAACTTAATTGTATCATCTATTGGTAGGAATAATTACTTCATGAATTTTATCGATGATCACTCTAAAAAAGTTATACACATATTTTATAAAACATAAGTCATAAGTATTTGAGGCTTTTAAGAATTGGAAAGCCATGGTAGAAAATGAGACAGGGTTGAAGATCAAAATGCTCAAAATCGATAATGGTGGTGAATATGAAGACACTAGATTTAAGAATTTTTTCTATTAGCACAATATCAAAATGGAGAGAATAGTGTCAGGTACACCTTAACACAACAGTGTAGCTTATCGTATGAACCGAACATCGACATAAAAAGTCAAAAGCTTACATATGCAGTTAGGCCTACCAAAGCAATTCTGGGCTGAAGTAGTCAACACAACAGCTTACTTGATCAATTAAGGTCCATCGATACCATTGGAGAATAAAATACCAGATGAGGTATGAAGTGGAAAAGAGGTCAAACTCTCACATCTTAGAGTTCTCATATGTGTAGCATATGTGCATATTAGTGATCAAGGTATAAATAAACTTGATCCTAAATCTAAGAAGTGAAATTTCATCGGTTATGGTGAAGATGAGTTTGGATACCGTCTTTGGGATGATGATCCATAGTAGAGATGTGATATTCAATGAAAGAGTGATTTACAAGTATAGACATAACTCAACCACTAGAGATTCAGATGTTCGTGAGCCTGTGTATGCAGACTTAGATGATGTTCCTGAAAGTCCTAAATTTGAGGAATTATTTGAATCAAGCAGTGGAAAATGTTCTCCTTTATTGAGAAGGTCTACTTGATCACATGTTCCTAACAAGAGGTTAGCAGATTATGTTTTGTTAACATATGAAGGGGAGTCTGAAGAATATATAGAGGCATGTCATACTGTAGATGCTAGTAAGTGGGATTTTTCCATGAAAGACGAGAT
Source organism: Vicia faba (assembly GCA_948472305.1). Classification (NCBI taxonomy): domain Eukaryota; kingdom Viridiplantae; phylum Streptophyta; class Magnoliopsida; order Fabales; family Fabaceae; genus Vicia; species Vicia faba. The sequence goes on from OX451739.1 coordinate 1,425,727,735, forward strand.
AAAGTATTTAATCTCAAATCAAACATGGGAACTAGTTGAGTTACTTATGGGAAAAAAGGCACTTCACAACAAATGGGTGTATCGAGTAAAGGAGGACCATGATGGTTCCAAGCACTACTACAAATAACGCTTGTAACATCGGACGTGGTGGGAGAACTGACTTGGGTGTTTTGCGTTTGATCACAAATGTTGCGGTTAGCAAGAGTGGCCACCGACTTTTCTTTTATCCAAAAGGAAAGGTGAAAAAGCACAGGAAAGACCTTTGAGATTGTTTCTTGAGTTCGGCGGGTAGATTATGAAAAGGGAAAGTATTAGCACCCTTTTTATCCATGGTTTTCCATGGGCTCTTAGTTACTTGCTAGATCACTTGCTTTTGTTTGAAAATATGCTTTGTGTGGTTTTTGAAAGTATTTTGTAAAGAGGCCTTTGTTTAGGCAAACTTTGTAATGATTCTCATTCGTAAGAATGTATACAAAGTGTTGATCCTTTTGAAAATGTTTTCAAGTTTGAAAGATGTTTTTGAAAGTGTTGGTGTTTGTTTTTGAAAATAGCAAGGATGTTTTTATTTTGAAATTGAGCAAGTAACATTCTACCTACTCAAAAGTCATTCATGTTTATTTCCTCTTTCCTTAGACATTGTCATCTTTCCATTGATTTAGTAAGTAACCCTATCTTTGGATATAAAAGGGACGGACGTGGGTCATCGTATAACCATGATTAGCAATGGTGCAAGATATCTTAGCATTTTTTTTTAGGGACTAAGATTATTTTGAAAGGCAACATAGATAGCATCATCAAGGGACTATGATCTTGTTTTTTGCTTGTTTTTAGCTAAGATACCTCACATGCATAATATGGTCGTTTTTGTAAGGCAACCAAGTGGATTTACCCTAGGGGTGTTTGTGTGCAAGTGTATTAATTTTCATGCTTGATTTGTCTTTGATTAGGGTTTTCTAAGCATTGATTTTAATCTTTTCATACAAACCCTAATTACTAGCATTTGTATATAAAGCATTTAAATTGCGGAAAATAAAAATACTAAGCTATTACATCATTTAGGGGAGGGGTATACAAATTACAAATGGGGAATATTGCAAGAAATTAAAACCCTAATTATCTATTACAACCATATTGAATTTTGAATAAATGTACAAAATGAAGATAAAATGCAAGAATATAAAATGTAAGAAGAAATATGATTTTTGTTTGTTTTTTTTTAAGAAAAGGTTTTTTGACCTAATTAATTAAAATTAAATAATTAACTAAAAATAAGAAAATTAAGATTATGTTAGTAAACTAAATTAATTTAAAGAAAACAAGTTTTTTAGGGTTTTGGTGAATTTAATTAAATTAGAAAATAAAAATAATTAAATAAATAAAAAAAAACTAAATTCTAAATTGATTTAAAAAATAATATAATATTAATTAAAATTAAATTATCTAAGTATTAAAAAAAAGAAATTAATTAAAGAAAATGTTTTTGTTCTTTTATTTTTGTAAAGAAAAATAAACTAAATAAATATAAATAATAAAATATAAATATTTTTGGATTTTTTTTATTAATGAAAATAATGATAATAATAATAATAATAATAATAATAATATTCATAATAATAATAAATAAAAGATAAAAAGTAAAAATAAAATAAAATAAAAAAATAAAGCCAGGGGGGTTGATAAGTGAAACACGGAGTATTGTAAAAAAAAGGGTCAGGCCCAAACTACTGGCCTAGGCGTTGCAAAAACAGAAAAGTGTCAAAAAATGGAAAAAAATGCAAAAGGTCACGCTGGGGCTTGAACCCAGGACCTAAGAGTGACAGGTGCGCGATTTAACCACTGGGGTGGTGATACATCCGTTAACTTAAACAAAACAACAAATAAATAATATAAGTCTTGCCCTAAATGTACTTCATCTTCAACCTCCAGCCAGAATCCCTGCAACTTATTCGTTTCTCAACCATTTGCAAAAATGTAAACATGAAAGTTGTGTAAAATTTCATCATGATTCCAGAAATGTAAATAACTAAAACTATAGATCAAAGATGAATGAGAATTTCTAATGGTACCAAATTCTGACCTAACTTTTCCAGGATGTTCAGATTCAAAATTCTAACTACTCAAGCAATATAAATGAAATCTAAAGACATGGTTAGTTTCAGGGCTACGATATCTACATTTTATCTTCACAAATGGAAAGCAAATGATGCCTATATGACGAGCTCAAAAGTCAGAAAACTCACCTTGAAAATGGGATTCGCATTTTGAGTTGGAGCTTGTTTCAAGGTGCTGCAAGGATGATGTTAGCTTCCTTGAGGTCCCAGGAAGCTAATGCAATGATTAGCTTGGTTGGAGAGTGGTTGGAATGGTCTGGATAAGTCCAACTGTGATCCTCTGTTCTGAACTTGGAAATGGAGGAAGATGGTGTTACAGTCGTGTAACAGGGACAAGGATGACTTGTGTATGATGCTTTGAAGCTTTTGGAAGCAAAAGGCCAAGAAACGCACGAGTAGTTTTTTATTTTGGGATTTCTGGCCAGAATATGCAACAATGGATGTATGAGATGCAATTATGAGTTCTTGTGAGTTTTAAGGCTTGTGTATGCGTGTGTTTTCTTGAAAATGACTTGTGTATCTATAAGCAAAAGGTTAGGCTTGATTTTGAAGAAAAGTGAAAGTATGGTTCCAAGATGAAGTACAAGCATGGGATGAGAGATTGTAAGGCTTGAGACAAACTTCTCTTGAGTTATAGGATGTGTATGATCAGAAGAAAACAATTGCAATGCTCAAGAACAAGTTTTGTGCATAAAGCTACTTTTTCAAAATGGCATTGTGCACTTTCTTCCTAAAATGGACATAAAGCATGGGTATTGCATTGAATGCTTGAGTTGAGGCCTCTAACAGTTGTGCAAGCATTTAATTATGGAGTGCCTAACAAGTTTTAGGCCTGCAGAGCAAAGATTATGTAGCATAGGTTTGACATTTGAATTTTGTTCATCACAAAATTTGCCTTGTAAAACAACTTCAAAACCCCAACTTCTGACCTTCGATTCTCTTTGCTCACAAATGATCTCAAGGAGTTCTTGTACATTTCGGAAATCTTGTAATATGCTATACAACCCATCTTTGAATTACTTTTGCAAAATCCAAATGGAACTAGGTGAAACTTGGGTCAAAAGTTAGGTCAAAATCCTAACCAAAAATGTTCAAAATTTCACTAGGTGTTTAGTTTCATGACCATGACTTCATGGATTAATAATTTGAAATCCAAACATTTTTAGGAGAAGTTTTGTAAATTAATGTTTTAGATCTCATGGAGATCTAAAATTTTCATGTTGAAAGTTTCTTTTGAATCATCTTGCATCATGGTGAAAAATTGGCTCAAAGTTGTGAAAAAACATGAAGTTTTCAACACTTAGAAAAATTTCTAAGTTTGAAAACTTTGACTTTTCAAAATCAATTGTTGACTTTTTGATTTCTTGATGAATAAGTTTCATATTTTGACATGTTTTGATGAATTGTGATCTTTGACACTTGATTTTGACCAAAAAGTCAAAGTTTAACTTTTTAGTGTACAATTGACTTTTGATCAATTGACTGAAAATCCACTATCAATCCAATTGACCTTGAGAAATGTTTTGAGTCATACAATTAGGTAAAAATGGTGCAATTGAACTCTTAAGATCATGCCTCAAACCAATTAACCATTTTCTAGGTCAAAAATCAGAAATTGCCCTTTCTCAGTCAAAACCCTAATTTTGACCATTTTGCCCTTTTGATGATTTGATCAAATTTCTTGAGGAATTGTGGTCCAAACTTGCTAAAATTATACCTATGAGTTTATAATGTTGATATGGGTCAAATATTATGAATTTTGACTGTAAATTGGCCACAGTTGACTTTTTTTCCAAATACAGCTGATTTTTAGGTCAACTGCTCAATTGACTGAGCAAAAATGTGATTCAAAGCTTGAAACTTGACATGAGTAATCTTGGGGGTCCATAATGATCCAAGAAAGTCATGTGAGGTATTTAAAGTTCAATTATCCTAGTGCAATCTCAAACCCTAATTTCAGTCATCAGTGCTTAAGGAGGTGTCTTGAGCTGATCAAACCTTGTGCAGTCTTGAACCAAAGGAGATCTTGTGAGAAAATATTTGATAAATGAGAGGGCAAATTTTGGGGTACAACAGACGCAAAATGAATTTTACCTCGGAAATAGGTGCGAGGTGAATAATATCGTCATAAAAAGTAAAGACTTGTCACCTCAGTTTTTAAAATACCGAGGTAAAATTTTATTAGCGCATGGGTTCGGACCCCAGCAGCTGTAAATTTTATTATTTTCAAAAATAACATATCTTTTATCTCGGTTTATCAAAATAACTGAGGGGTTATTATTATTTTTTTAATAAAACTCGTTACATTGTTTACCCAGAATATTACGTTTTTTACACACAAAAAATTAATTGTCAATGAAGATCATATATTGGATCTTCAATTCCTTGATATTCTAGGCAAGATCAATTGCTGGAAAACTCTTTTATACCAACAAAAAAAGGGTTAGGTAAATTAATTTCCCCAAGATATAGATTTTAGATCTTCAAATCATATAATTTTAGGGTAGATCAAATGTTGGGTGCAAGATATTCTTTATGGCTTTTGCTTGCATTTGTTTCTGATATGAACAAAAAAAGGGTTAGACAAAAAAGGGTTAGATAAATAAATAATTTTCTTCCAAAATAAATATTTAAGAACACAAACCTTAAACTCAAATAATTTTCTGCTCTTGCAATCCATCATAGAGAACTATTCATGGAAAACACTCTTGCAAACCTTAAACTCTTCATGATGTTGGCTTTTGTTTGAATTTGTTTTTGATATGAACAAAAAAAGGGTTACACAAAAAAGGGTTAGATAAATAAATGATTTTCTGCTCAAATAAATATTTAAGAACACAAACCTTAAACTATAGAGAACTCTTCATGACAAAGACTCTTGCAAATCTTAAAGTTGAGCACTAATGGTAATGTCTTGATAGTTTCATATTGCTTTTGTAATGGAAGTAATTTATGTTTCACACGGATCACTAATTGTAATTTCTTGATTGTTGATAGTCATGAAATGGACAACAAAGATTTGATTAAGGATTTAATAAATATCTCAATTTTTATGCTAAATGTTAACTCGGTTTTTAGGATAACCGACGGGTTAGAACATTTAATTTATAAATAAAAACAAAAATTAAAATAGAGGTTCCAATTTTAGCGCTCAATTTTAACGCTAAAATGTTCCCTCGGTTTTTATGGAAAACTGACGAGTTAAAACATTTATATTACTGTTAGAAATTATGATTTGCATGAATTTTGGTAAAACTAACTTTTCAGCAACATGTTAAACAAGATGTTTCAACTTGCAGACTCAACATGTTGAATATGATGTCCTAACCAGAAGTATATGACATCTGGTCTGTTACAATTTTTCAGTTTGGAAAATATTTCAACTTGCAGTTTCAACATGTCGAATATGATGTCCTAACTAGAAGAGTAGGACATCAGGTATATTACAGTTCTGCAGTTTGGAAGATGTTTCAACTTGCTGTTTGAACATGTCGAATGGGATGTCTTAAGCAGAAGTATAAGACATCAGGTCTGCTACAACTGACAGTCTGGATTCAGCTGTTGTGATTTATTTTTCTGAATATTCTGAGAATATTTAGTAATCTTATGTGGCGTCCAATATTAATAAATCAGAGATTTTATGTTGGTTTTTTCAAGATATTCAAACTTTCTAAATATGGAGACATCTTAGGAAAGTTATGATTGAAGACCTATTTTCTTGGAGAAGTTTTTGCATACTTTATGCAGCCTCTCTACTGCGTTTTTAAAGTCCAAATCCATTTGGGAAAAGGTTACAAATAGAAGTGTTTGTAACCTAGTTTAGCACAAGCCATGAATTAGAAAGTTGTAATATTATTATTGTTGAGTTTGTACCACTCTCTAGGAGAGTTGGTTTGTGTGTTCTACTCAGTTATGAGTTGGACTGATGTTATATAGTTGTAGTCTCTATTATTGTTCTCCTCGAGGTTTTTAAGCAAGAGGTAGTATTGTTCTTGGAGGAAGCTTGTCATAAACTCTAAGTATTGTTCTTAGTCAAGTAGGTCTTGACTATGTATTTTCATGGAAGTGTGTCTTCCTATTTTGTATTTGAAGTGTGATATTCATTTAGGTGAAAGGTCGTCGATACAGTAACTGGGACTGGGATGGTTAGACATCATTACGGATATTGGAGGTGATATGGGATTTCTCATATCTAGGGAGGACCTAGGTAGAAGTTGCACAGGGTAGTGATTAAGTGATAAGTTGTAAACGAGGGAGTTTAGATTTGAATTGATATTGTCTAGTGGATTTCCTTCCTGGCTTGGTATGCCCTCAGAGTAGGTGTTGTTGTCACCGATCTGGGTTAACAATTTTGTGTGTTGTTTATACTTTTCAGTATTGTTTAATATTTTATGCCTTACCTATGTTGTCTCTGTCAGATCAAATATCTTGATATCTTATAGAACATTTGAAATATGTCATACCAGAATTTCAATTGGTATTATAGAAGACATCATGTTATGTTTATGGGTGAGATCTTGAGAAGATACTTTCTGGTAGTATGGGAAAGTAAGGTTTGTACTAAAAATTTATTTGAACTTGGTGGGTTCATATTTTTATATAAATGGTCCCTTGAAGTGGAGGATGGACTATTTTTTACATGTTAAGATGTGATATTATCTGAAGGTGTAAGGCACGGTAGTTGGAAGCAGGCTCATGTGCTTCTATTTTGTTGGTTTGATTTATTTTCAAACTTATTTTGGTTTATTATCACCAGGTTTATGGTGCTTGTGTACAACGGTGACTAAGCCATGCCTGAAGGTTGTTGAGGAGTTTTCTGATGTGTTTTTTTCTGCTGCATTTGTTTCTGATGGAATACTCTTGGTGTTTGGTGAGTTCCTTGGAAAGATGTTCAACAAGATGTTGGAACATCCTATCAGCAAGGTCTGCAGAATCCTTCTACACTAAAGGTTGGCATAGCAGATGCTCTGGGTACTAAACAAATGTGTGGTGATCACATATGTTTGGAACCTACTCCTGAAGTTGAAGAGGAGGTATTTGGGTTGTGGTTCTAAGAAGTTTCTATCCTAGAAACATGTCTTAGATAAGTATGTTGGTCAGGACACGATCAACATATTATTTACTTCTTGGGTTAGTTTATTTCTGATCCAAGAAAATAATAGTGCAGAGGCTGTGATTTCTTTATGGAGACTTGTTAAAGACATATCAACAACATTCTCTATTTTTGAAGTTCAGTCTGAATGTCAAGGACATTATATGACATCTGGTAGTTTCCTCTGACTAAAGGAACCAGACTTTTGCGTATAAGAAAAAGAGAGGGACTTGAAGCAGCAATTATTTAAGGTGCTTGGCTGGTGTTTACTCTTACAAATGGAATGGAGGTTGTTTACTCAAACTTGATGTAACTATTAAGTCTATGAGAGCATGTGTAATATAGTGGGAGAACTGACTTGGTTTTGCGTTTTATCGCAGATGTCGCGGATAACAAGAGTCTCCATCGACTTTTCTTTTATCCAATAAGGAAAGGGTGAAAAGAACATGAAAAACCTTTTTGGATTATGAGTTCGGGGGGTAGGTTATGAAAAGGGAAGTTGTTAGCACCCTTTTCATCCGTAGTTATCTACGGGCTCTCAATCGCTTAGCTCACTTTCTTTGAAAAATTTCTTTGTGTTTTGTGTTTGAAAATATTTTGAAAACACCAATTGTAAGACGAACCTTATAATGATTTCGTATCTATCCTCGAGAACACGTACAAAGTATTTTTTTGCAAATATTTTGAAAGTGTGATTGTGTGAGATGTTTTTGTTTTGAAAAGCTTTGTGAGCAAGCGATTAATAGCGTTCTACCTACTCAAGGTCGTTCTTGTATTTTCCTCCTCCTTTAGATAGTGTTATCCTACCATTAGTTAGTAGGAAGCCTTATCGTTGGATGTGAAGGACAGTCGTGGGTCATCGTACAATCATCGAAGGAAACTGGTAGGCACGCTTTAGCAATTATTGTTAAGGGACTAGATCATTTATCAAAGGCAACGTCGAAAGGGTCATCGAGGGACTATGATCTTTGTTTTCGAGGGACTTTGCTAATGCATCCCAACTTTCAAGGGACATAACTGTTTTTTATGAGGCAACAAGGGAGGTTACCCTAAAGGTGCGAGTGTGCAAGGTGTGTTGTATTTCAGTTATTTTTATCTTTGAGATTAGGGTTAGCTATCGTTTATTTTTATCTTTCCATACAAGACCTAATTATTAACAGTAATATAGAAAAATAGAAAAGCATTAAATGTGCAGAAAGTAAAAGTGGAAAATAAACCTAAACCTATTACATCACTTTGGGAGAGACAAATAAGAAAGAAAATATGGGAAAGTAAACCCTAGTTACTAGTACATCCCGGGAAACAATTACAATAACGAAAAAAATGCGAGAATAATAAACTACGCGAAAAATGTAAGAATAGGAAAAGGAAAACGAAAGTGTTTTTTGGCGATTTTTGATTAAAAAAAGGTTTTTAACAATTAATTAAGTAATCCTAAAAGTCCAATTAATTAAAACAAAAGTTGATTAATTAAATTAAAAACCTAAAGAACTAATTTGATTAGGGTTTATAAGAAAAGGTTTTGGTTTAGGGTTAGATGAATTTAGGGTTTTTAAGTGAAAAATTGATGAAAAAAACAAGGGTTTAAAAAATACGGCAAGGGATGGGTGTTGAACCCACGCCCTTAGCCCTTTTGCACAACACCTTCACCACTGCGCCAAGTGTGCTCTTATGTCCAAGGAATGGGATCAACACGCTTTGTACGTTAACCTGTCAAAATCAGAAATTATGAAAAAAGTAACAAAAGGCAGGGATCGAACCCAGGCCTTGATAGAGGAAAGCCTTAACATGCGCTGCTTTGACACTGGGTGGTTGTACATCCAATGACATAATTGAAACCAAATCATTATATCATAAAAACAAATAGTTGGACCGGAGAGGCGATGGAGCCCTAGCTCTGGTTATCTTCTCTGGTGAGGCTTTTTCTTTAACCTGCAAAACAAACGTTGTTAGAGATCTAAAGGGACCCTACCCCCCTAAATAAAGCCCTGCGAATCCAATGGGACCATTGTTTTTGGCTAATTCACGCTAGTTTGAGAGGTACAATGAAAATTATCCAAATCGGTATGAACATGGTAGTTCATGTTTCCAATAGCATGGGATCCCTACAATGATCCAATCATGTACTAACACAACTCAGAAACACATTGATATCATTAGTATGCCTTAAAAGAATATGAAAATTGAAATATAAATTTGCAAAAAATAATGAGATCATAGATGTATGCGTATGAGTTTTGTGAGCTTTGGATCATCAGGTTTGATCCATACTTACCCTATACATCTTTAGAGATCGATTGGGAGGGTTGGAAAGCTTTGGAAATGTCTGCAACTAGGGTTCTAAGATTGCCCTAGTTTGAATGATTTTGTGATTTTTGGATGGATTTTTGTGCGAGAATTTTCTTTGCTTGTTATGTCTGAATACACGGAATATATAGCATGCAATTAGGTCAAATATTTGTGGGCTTGGACCTTGTACAAAAAGCCTTACTTTTATCTTATTTATTTTGACTTTTAAATATAAATAAAATTAAAAATAAATAGAATAATGAGATCAAGGGGTGCATGAAGTAATTCAAGGGTTCATCTGAAGTGTAGAACATGTCTAGACCTTGAACTATAAGCTCGCTAGCCCAAAAAATCAAGTTTGGTCACTTTTGGTTTCATGCATTTTCTCAAAATTTTCCAATTTGAACTGGTCATAACTCTTCAATTTTCATCATTTCAAGGTGATCTATGACTTTTTGGAAAGCTCAAGATGTCCTCTATAATCTCTATGTTTACCATTTTTTCATTTGAAGATTTATTCTGATGTAAGTTGCCTTGACAAAAAGTGTCTTTTTGTTGACTTTTGAAATGACCTATAATGTATTGGCCCATATCTCTCAAATGAAGCATTTTTTGGACTTGATCTTAGAGAGCCAAAGATTTTTAGAATTGAATTTCCTTCAAAATAAGCTTTGGTTGAGAAACATTGTATGAAGCATATGAAAGTTGTGCTTGGTCAAAGTTCGGTTGACTTATCCTTAAGAAAACTCTAATTTGGCAACTTTTGACTTTTGATGATTTGAGAGTTTTCTTGATGAATCATGATCAAACCTTGATCAAATGATGAATATGACTTCAAAATATTGATGTTAACCAAAAATCTTGAAGTTTGATTGTATGTTGACCATAATTGACTTTTTGTCCAATATAGTTAATTTTCAGTCATCTGAGAAACTGACTGAGCAAACTTGTGATGCAAGGCATGAAACTTGGTATGAGAAATATTGGAGACATATAAGAAACTATGAAATCCACTTGAGGCATTAAAAACCCAATCTTCCTTGAGAAAAGTGAAACCCTAGTTGTAAGTCAATTGCTTAGAAGGAGAATTTGTCTAATCAATTCTTGAGCAACCTTGAGCATTTGAGAACCCTAGGGGAATGTCTTGAATAAAGGGAGGGAAGATTTTGGGGTACAAAAACTGCCCTTGTTCAATCTTCTTAAACTTGAGGAGTTAGGTTGGCATGTCTGCCATTTGTGACCTGAAGGTGGAAGATGATTGAACACTTAAGTGGCTAGAAATTTGCACTCGCATGTGTAGGATGTAACGTTGTTGGTTGATAATATTGCTTGAATGGGCTTAAAGATGCCATTCATAAAAGTGATATAATGTCGTCAGAGATGGGCTTATAGATGCCATCCAAGGTAACTGTTGATAGAAGTATCAGAGTGAGTATACGCTTGACTGTATCTGAAGAATGCTATCCAGAATGTACCTCTGGGGAAGGTGCTTAAGTAGCTGCTTGTCAGATTTAGTCTCTTATGGAAATGCTTATTAGATTTAGTCTCCGATGGAAATTCTTGTCATGTAGATAGTCGCCATGTCCTGCTTCGGGAATTGATCTACAACCTGTTTTTCGTTGGTAAACCCGTCCTGTTTCGGGAATTCATACCACCTGGTCATGTCGATAGTTTCCCTGTCCTGTTTTGGGAGTTAATCTTTTCCTGGTTATATAAATAGTTTCCTCGTCCTATTTTGGGAGTTAATCTTTTTTGGTCATACAGATAGTTACCCCGTCCTATTTCGGGAATTAATCTCTGACCTGCTTTCTATTGGCGAACCCATCCTATTTTGGGAATTCATACCGCCTGGTCGTACAGATAGATGCCCCATCCTGTTTCAGGAATTAAGCTTGGACCTGGTCATATAGATAGTTGCCCCGTCCTGTTTCAGGAATTAATCTCTGACCTGTTTGAGAATTATTGATGATATTCGTCTGTTTGTGAACTTTACCTGAAAAGATAAAATTAGTTTTGTGCAATGTCATGATGTATGTAATGTATTGCGTAATGATGTTCTCAAAGTAAATGAGAGTGTTATATGTGTTTCCATATGCTATGATATTTGTAAATGATGTATGGATGTGAGATGTCATTGAAGTGTATCACTAGCTCCTTGTAACAACTCTGGTTGGGGAAAATAAATCCCTAATCGTCGCTAAGGATGAAGGATATGTCTCTTTAATATTGTTTAGAATGTCTCTTCTGGGGATTCCGGTTTTTTGTTTTAAGGATACTCTGCTAGGAACTTTTGACATCTGCTTGGGGATAGAACATAGGTCGTTCATCGCTCTACTGGGGAATTTAGTTCTTATATACCCTGACTAGGGATAAAAGAGATGAATAACCTTCAGAGGTGTTATATGAGTTTCCGATATGGATGCCGACTCTTCTGGGGAGGACAAAGTCAAATGATGTCTGGCTCAGTTTCAGATTCCATAGCAATTCTTTTGTGGATAGCAACATATACTTTGTTGGAAAAGAGAACTTTGCCGGTGATTTGCAGTAGTTGGAGAAATGAACTTTGTTGGGGAAATAAACCCTGCTAGAGAAATAAAATTTGTTGAGTAAATGAGCCCTGCTGGAGAAGAGAATTTTGTAGGGGATAATGTTGTAAAAATAAACTTTGTTGGAGGATTGAATTCCTGTGAACTGTATTGAGGAAACATAATCTCTAATGAGGATTGGAATTTCGTAGGCTGTGCAGAGGAAGTTTATACTATATGCGGGAGAGATGATCAAACTCCTTTATCCACTAAGGGGATATGCTAGGGAGTATGGTTATGTTAATAGCTGGAAGGGGCCTCAATTTATGTATAAGGATATATTAGACTCGCTGAGGAATGTATCTCCGCCGAGGATGAGCTTGTGAAGGCGAACTCTGTGGGGATTTTTCTGTGGGGATTCATGGATGACTTAAACGTTATCCCAACTCCTAAAGTCTTTAGTAAATGCTAATTCCTACTTTTATGCATATATTTGTTAACAGCAATCATATTCATATACATATGTTTATTCAAATTAGTCAAACATATTTGAATTTTGAATGATATTTGTATTGATAATTTTCCTATAAACAGGCGGTTTTGTACAAGGAGAGGGAGATCCTAGTAAGAGGAAATCTTCGAAAGAATGAAAATATTACAAAGTAAAAACAAACATATAACTATGTGTAAACGATCCCATCGAGTTTCAACTCTGCTATTGCCCTTATGTCTTCGAGCATCTCATCCCTTGTTGTCAATAGAAGTTGACTGAATCGATATGTACCGTTTGAACTTGACATTGATAATAAAGCTTGTTGTATATGATGGTGATCCAACAGGACATATTCGTACGCTTTAACCCCTAACTTTTTCCTGGACCGTCCTTTCGGATTTTCAGTCCACCAGGATACCCTTTTTTGCCCAAGCTGCTTTTTCAGGTTTTCGACTTGTCGGGTGCACAATATTTATATATATCCCTAATTTTTGCCTGAACCCTTTTGGTTCGCCGGGATGCCCATATTTTTTCCTAGGCCAACCAACCTAGCGAATCTCTTTTAGGTGTAGTAGTTTTTTACTATGTCCGCGTTTACATGGTGCGGAAAATCTTCACCGTCCATGGGGGTAAGTATCATAGCACCGCTAGAAAATATCTTCTTAATTAAAAATGGCCCTTCGTAGGTGGGAGTCCATTTTTCCATGAGATCACCTTGTGGAAGCATGATGTGCTTTATTACCAAGTCACCAGCCTGATATACCCGATGCTTGACTTTCTTGTTGAATATGCTTCTTATAAATGTGACTGTGACAAATAGCCGCAAGCCTTTTCTCGTCAATCAAATTTAGCTGGTCCAACCTAGTCTGAATCCACTCGTCTTCGTCTAAATCTGCACCTTTCTAATCCTTAGAGAAGGAATCTGGACTACGACGGGTAGGATCGCTTCCATACCATAGACTAGAGAGAGTGGGGTTGCCCCAGTTGATGTCTGCGCTGGAGTGTGATAACCATGAATAGAAAATGGTAGCATCTCATGCCAATATTTATACGTCATTGTCATCTTTTGTATAATATTCTTGATGTTCTTATTTGCGGATTCCACAGTGTCGTTCATCTTCGGTCGATACGGAGAAGAATTATGGTGCTTAACCTTGAACTGCATGCAGAGTTCCATGATCATAGTGTTGTTAAGATTAGTACCATTGTTCGTGATAATCCTTTTGGGGATGCCATACCGACATATGTGGTTATGCTTAATAAATCGAGCCACTATATTCTTGGTAACAGAGGCAAATGATGCCGCTTCAACCCACTTTGTGAAGTAATCGATGGCAACGGGGATGAAATGGTATCCGTTAGAAGTAGTAGGTTTGATTTCTCCAATCATATCAATGCCCCACATTGTGAACATCCAAGGAGCAGTCAAGACATTCAGAGGGACCGGAGGTACGTGTACCTTGTCGGCATAAATCTGGCATTGGTGACAAGTTCTTAAGTGGTGATGGCAATCAGTTTCCATGGTTGACCAATAGTAACCAGCTCTCAGAATTTTCTTAGCCATCATGTTCCCACTGGAATGAGTACCAAAGACCCCTTCATGCATATCTTCCATAATCTTATCAGCTTCCTTCTTGTCTATACAACGAAGCAGAGTCAAATCATGATTGCGCTTGTATAAAACTTTGTTGCTTAGGAAGAACTTAGCATAGAACCTCCATATAAATGTCTTGTCATTAATATACGGCCCCTATGGGTACTCTTGAGCTTCGAGGTATCTCTTTACTTCATGAAACCAAGGCTTTTCCTCTACATCATCAGTGTCAACTTCGTAATAGTGTGTCGGTTCATCCAGTCTCTCAATGATAATTCGAGGAGCCTCATTATCCCATCTGACTTTGAACATAGATGACATGGTAGCCAATGCATATGCCAGCTGATTCTCTTCCCGTAGAATATGTTTAAAAGTGATTTCCTCGAAGTATGGAATTAAGGTCAACACATGCTCTCGGTAAGGAATGAGATTTGGATGCTTCGTATCCCATTTTCCCTTGATTTGACTGATGACTAAGGCTGAGTCCCTATATACACTCAAGAATTTGATTCTCATATCAATAGCAGCTTTGATACCCATGATGCATGCTTCGTATTCGAACATATTGTTGGTACATTCAAAGAAAAGTCTGGCGGTGAAGGACGTATGGCAACCCTTAGGAGAGATGTCCATAGCACCAATTCCATTACCAAGTGCGTTAGAAGCTCCATCTCAAACCATAGTCCATCGGGATCCTTGCTCAGGTCCTTCATACAGTCCAAGTTTTCCGTAATCTGTAACTAGCCTAATATTCTCATTTGGGAATTTGAAATTCATGGACTGATAGTCGTCTACAACTTGATGAGCCAAATGATATACCAATACACTTCCTTTGATTGCCTTCTGAGTGGTGTACTAAATGTCGTTTTCTGTTAAGACCATTTTCCACCGGGCTATTCTTCCGGAGAGAGCGGGTTTCTCGAATATGTGTTTCATGGGATCCATTTTAGAGATTAACAAAGTGGTATGAATCAACATATAATGTCTTAGTCGGCGAGCAGCCCATGCCAAAGTGCAGCAAGTTTTCTCGAGTAGTGAGTAACTTGTTTCACAGTTGGTAAACTTTTTGCTAAGGTAGTATATGGCATGCTCTTTTCGACCAGACTCATCATGTTGGCCTAGTACATACCTCATTGAGTTCTCTAACATTGTTAAGTACATGATCAGAGGTCTTCCTTCAACTAGTGGCATCAGAACCTGAGGTTCTTGGAGGTGCTCCTTGATTTTTTCAAAGGCTATTTGGCATTCGTTGTTCCATTTCACTACTTGATCTTTCTTTAGCAACTTGAAGATTGGCTCACAAGTAACGGTCAAATGAGAAATAAATCTGACAATATAATTCAGTCGTCCCAAGAAACCTCTGACTTCCTTCTAGTATGGGGAGCTGACATTTCTTAAATGGCTTTGACCTTGGAAGGATCAACTTCAATACCTTTACCACTGACAATGAAACCAAGGAGTTTTCCGGATCTCACCCCAAAGTTGCACTTGTTCGGATTTAACCTCGGCTTGTACTTCTTCAGTCTCTTAAACAACTTGTGTAGATGATCAAGATGTTCTTCTTCAATCTGAGATCTGGCTATCATGTCATTGACATAAACCTCTATCTCGTGATGAATCATCTAATGGAACAAGGCTACCATAGCACGTTGATATGTTGCGTCGTCGTTCTTCAACCCAAAAGGCATAACCTTGTAGCAGAAAGTGCCCCACTGTGTGACAAAGGTAGTTTTATCCATGTCTTCAGGTGTCATCTTGATCTGATTATAACCTGAGAAACCATCCATGAAAGAAAATACTTTATGTTGAGCGATGTTGTCAACTAGAACATCAATATGTGGAAGCGGAAAGTCATCTTTAGGGCTTTCCCTATTCAGATCCCTGTAGTCTACACACATACGTACTTTGTCGTCTTTCTTTGGTACCAGAACCACATTTGCACCTCATTGAGGATATGATGTAATTTCTAAGAAACCTGTGTTGAATTTCTTCATAACCTCAGCCTTGATCTTTTTGGACATCTCGGGACGCATACGACGAATCTTTTGCTTTATTGGAGAACAACCCTCTTTCATTGGCAGACGATGAACCACAATATCACTATCAAGCCCTGGCATGTCTTCATACGACCAGGAGAAGATCTCAACATAGTCACGCAACATCTGGATTAACCTATTCTTGACATTTTCTTATAGGTTAGCACCTATCTTGACTTCTTTCCTGTCTGCTTCAGTATCCAAGTTTACAACCTCAATTGGCTCTTCATGTGGTTGTATAGCCTTTTCATCTTGCACTAACAGTCTGGAAAGTTCTCTAGGTATTTCATAATCTTCCTCATCTTCGTCCTCAGCTTGGTAGATCATATTCTTGAAATCATAAGTGGATTTAGCATAATTGTTATCAACATGATCCAGAGTGGATGTGGATTTGCAATTTATTATGTGTGTGTGTAAGAACACATAGCTATTTTTGAGAGTGTAATAAAGTAAAAAAAGGAATACAAAGAGTGCAAAATTTGAATGCAAAAAGTCCAATGTTTTTATTGAATGAAAATATGCTTATGAAATGACAACCCTAACAAACAAACCGTTGTTCCCCGGGTAAGACACAAGGCTTAAAGTCATTGTTTAAAATTACACAACCAAAAATTCGAAAGCAATAAGAAACAGAAAATGGCACTTACTCTTGACTAAAGAAGATTAAGATAAGGTCTTCAGTCTTCCAATTACTGAGTCTGTTGCCGATCGTAGAAAAGATCCAGTTATCAAGGTCATAATTATTGTCAGCATCATCTATATCATTGACTCCGTTGTTGTTGACATGGAATGGTAGTCTTCTGGCACGAGCACGACAAATATCCCTCTGAGACTCTGTAGTAAAACCCAAATCAAATTTGTCAAATTTGTACGGAATGTCAGGAAGTTGACCCCAAGTAGTGCAACCACCTTCTTCTACTACAGCTCTAGCATCCTTCAAAGAAGTCATCCTGGGTGGAACCCTTGTAACCTTAGGAATAGCATAAATGTCTTTAGTAACGGTATGAGGGATAACTTCAAAAGTCTGGCAGGGAGTTTCAATGAATTCTTCGTCCATCTCAACATACCTGAACGAGTTTAAGTGACTCATCATATACTCTTCTTCTCCGCAAATTGTAACAACCTTTCCTTTCACGGGATATTTCAGCTTTTGGTGTAGGGTTAAAGTAACAACACCTGCCCCATGAATCCAAGGGCGTCTGAGTAAACAAGAATAAGCTAGTCTAATATCCATTACATAGAAGGTAGAATCGAAAACTTGTGCACCTACTTTGATCGGGAGATCCACCTCTCCGTGAACCATCCTCTTTGAACCATCAAAGGCTCTTACCACAATGTCACTGGGTTTCAGCATAACCCCTTCATCGTCAAGCCTATCTAAAGCACCCTTTGGTAAAACATTTAATGAGGAACCTGTATCAACCAATACATGCACTAAAGTAGTACCCATGCATTCAATAGAGATATACAGGGCCTTGTTGTGGTTTCTTACTTTAAGGGTCAAATCAGCATCAGAAAAGCCTAGCCCATTATCAGTAGTTAGGCTAGCAACATAACTTCCAAATTGATCGGCAGAAATTTCTTGTGACACGTGAGCGGATTTTAAGAACTTCACCAAAGCCTGTGCATGGGCTTCTGAACACGATAACAGGGATAACATGGAGATTTTAGAGGGAGTATGTCCCAGCTGTTCAACAATCTTGTAATCACTTTTCTGGATAATTTTTAAAACTTCCTCCAACTCCTGCCTGGAGGTATCTTGAGCTATAACTTCTTTAGGTGCCTCCGTCTGGGAAGGCTCCATCATTTTCTGTTTGCCCCGAGTCTCAGTAATTGACTCGGTAGCAGTAACATGAACTAGTGTGGCGGCAGTCTTCGGAGAGACTTCCAGAGAGAAAACCCTTCCACTTCCAATAACCTTACTGGTCCCATCAATATTGTCGATATTGGATAACCAACTTCAGTACCTTCATTATCAACAGTCAATGGCTCTTGCTTGACACCATGGTAGTAGACGTCGGCTTCATAGTTCCAAGAGACAACCTTGTCCGAGGAATACAGAATTGGTCCGGGTGAAGTGATTATTAGAGGAGCGATTATGGGTTCAGCCTTAATCTTCACAGGACCTTTGGAAGTGATCCTGATAGGAGTGCTGGAAATTATGGATAAGTCTTGAAATAAAATTCTCAATTGAAGGAATCTTCTCAGATTTAATGATATGGTTATCCATTAGACGTTGAATACCTTCTTTCAGCAGTTTGCAGCCATTAGGTTGGGCTGCGTAGCAGTAACATCTTTTAATACAACTCGGAAATAAACCGACTTTTAATAGATTCTTCTTAATGATGGAGAGGGGAGTAGTCAATTCATCCACAGTAGAAACATATGAAACATCATCGATAACACTGATGCCTTTGTTATGCTTCGACATATGTGTTGTAATCACATTGGGGGTCTCGAGAGGATCAAACTAAATTTCTTTGTTGTTAATCATGTCTTAAATTTTGTTCTTCAAAGCACAACAGCTATTGGTGTCGTGCCCGGGGCTATTGGAATGGTAAGCACATTTCACATTAGGATTATAACAAGGAGAGGAGGTGTTGGGATTCTGAGGAGGATCCCTCTGTGTAATCAGCTATGCTTTCAGTAAGTGGTGTAATGCCTGAGACAATGGCATGTTGATCTTAGTAAACTGTCTCCTCGGTGTGTCTGTCCTACACTGATTATTTTGGTGTCGTTGTTGCACAGGTGCAGGATTAGAAATTAACATGGCTCCTATATATTGATTGCAATCACTTCTAGTACGTCCTTCTGGCCATACACCGAATTTTTTTCCTTCTTACCTTTGAACGTCTTCTTCACAGTACTTGAAGACGCGGCCACTTGAATCTTTCCACTTCGGATACCACTTTTGAAACGTTCTCCTGTTAGTATCAACTCGGTAAAACCAGATGAAGAGCTTCTGATCAGATGATTAAAGAAAGGTCGTGTTAAAGTTCCCACGAACATGTGAACCATCTCCCTATCAGACAAAGGAGGTTGAACCCTTCCAGTTAAATTTCTCCACTTTTGGGCATACTCTTTAAACCCTTCATGAGAGCCCATAGTCATACTTTGTAGTTGCACACAATTTGGTGCAAGGTCAGCATTATATTGATACTGCTTGTAAAAAGTAGCAGCCAGGTCTTCCCAAGTACGTATATTGGTTCCTTCCAGCTGATACAACCATTAAAGTTGTGTGCCAGATAAGCTCTCTTGAAAGAAGTGAACCCATAACTTTTTGTCATCAGTATGGGGTAGGATCTTCCAGACATAAGACCTCAGGTGAAGTTTAGGACAAGAAACACCACCATATTTGGCAAAAGTCAGGACCTTGAACTTGTGAGGGATAACAACACCCGAGGTAAGGGCTAGCTCTTCAAAATCCAGCCCAGACACTTTCTGGATTTCCATGGCATCCAGACGATCTTCCAACTGTTTGTATCTATCATCGGCGGGAGGATATTGCTCATCAAAATAGTCTTCTTCATTAGGAATTTTACCAGAACCAAGGTTGCTTCCCCCCTCAGCTTTAATACTTTGACCATCTTCTTCTTGATTGTTGTAACACCCTAATTCTACCCCAAGCAATTAATCAGAAAATCAGAGTATAAAATTTCCAATATAATTAGGATGTTACATATTCAACAAAACACATAAACCTGTCATTCTTTTAGAATAGATACATAACACTTAAAGAAGCAAAATGAACACAACTCATAAATATAGTCTTCATAACATAAACTAAACTTTGATTAATCACGCAGCGGATTCATAATAATTCTCTAAATAAGATATAGCATCTTTTGAATCATGAAACAACATCAATACAATAAACTCCTCAAATAACAACATAAGGTTCAATAATTAAACAACAAAACAGACAAGCGTTCATTTCCCCCTGAATGCTATGTATCAGAGCAAATGACACTGAACTCGAACTAACAATGCTATCGACTACTCATCTTGGTTACATGCACGTTACCAACAAAGGGTAACATTCAAATAGAAGGGGTGAGATATCAAACTATATAAATAGGGTTATGATAAACAATATATTTTGTAAAGAATATATGATTCACGACTTCACACAACAACAACATAAAGCATCACAATTCACTTACACATCAATTCAACTTAGAACATCGCCAAGCATAAACAACACTTCAAATAAACAACAAAACCACGACTCCAAATGTGAATCAACTGTGCAAATGCATGTGGTACCATTGGAGCAGAACTCCCAACTTAGAAATTTCCAGTAATTATGAGGCATAAGGCATAATCCTTCAACATAAAATCTTGCCAATAAAGGCCAACATGGTGAGCATTCGCTCCAACTTATAACATGCCAATCCAGACCAACTTTAATGTTATGATATGCTATGCGACGATATAAACAACCACAACTCGACAATGCAACACCAACAACAACATAACAACGATTGACATAACAACAAATTACACTGTTCAACATTGGCCAAAGGCCTACAACACAACATGTCAACAAAATGAACAATGTTTCATCGATCAGCACAAAATAATACAACATTGATCATAAGACCTATAATCAACAATGTCCATAAACCGGACAGAACGACTTAACCTATTGTACCGGCAATTTGGCATAATCGACATAATTTCAACAAAAGACATATCCATAATTACCTACTAATTAAACATAGTTACCCAGTCAAGTTTCGTTAAATTCCGGACAACTAATTATACCGTCTAATTTGGCTACTGATCAATGGTTCTACACAGGAATTTAGTAGTTACGTAATCATTTCTTCGTTCAACTAATTGATTTTTTATTCCCTATCACCATATTTTATGTTTTGGTTTGCATAAGAATCAAACAGGACGAATTGGGTAAGAAAAATTACATAATTCTAAGTTTTAGAAAATTTGCTACAACAGCTGACACGGGTAACCGTGTTGCCTGACACGGCCATGTCAGAAGAAGGAAAGGGAAAGGCGTGGAATGCAGGGGCTGACACGGGTACTTGTGTCAGATGACACGACCGTGTCAGAAGGCCTGGAGCTAAAAAAACCCAGTTTTGCCTCCCTTTACACATATGCCTAGTTCTTGTTCATTCTTGCTTCAATTCACCCATTTATCCTAGTTTAGCATTAACCCAATACAGTTCAAATACAACAAATAACAACACAACTCATATCAATTGTTAATTTTAATAGCAACACAAACAAATATTAGCACAACATAGTAGAGAAACTAATACCCTAAACCCCAAATAAAATTTATCATACTCCCATTTATTTAGCAAGAATCCCACCCTTACCTTGGATTGAGTGCAGCTCTAAGAAATTTCAATGGGATTTCTGGGAATTTTACACTAGCAGCAACTTCCTCTTGTTCTTCTTCTCCTCTCAAAACCCTATTCCTCTTTCTCTTCTCTTTTTCCTTCTTTTTCTGATAACACTAACTCTCTTTCTTCTCTAACTCTATTTCTATTATAATATTATTATATTACTTAATAAATCTAAATGGACCTAAGTGACATACCTCCCTATTAATTCACAATACCACAAAATAAGCCCAATATCATATTTATACTTAATAATAAAATAATACTTCAACTTAATTCCACCAAATTAAATCTGATTATTTATCATGCTACTAAATAAAATAATTTCGACTTCGAAGATAAAAATTCTAATTAATATAAAATATTCAAAAATATTTAATTAAATGATTAATTAAATATCGGGGCGTTACAACTCTCCCCCACTTAGAATATTTTCGTCCTCGGAAATCTACTTGATACGGTCACTCTCAATGCGAATTTTGCATCCAACTCTTTGATCTTCAATTCACGTTTGGCAACACTTCGACCACTACTTTCTCTACATAACAATACTCAACATGATATAATTTAAATCCACACGTGCTAATCATTCAACATCTTCGCGACATAATCCTTAATAACTTATCAACCACTTCAAAAATATTTTGACATATCAATATTTAAATTGGTAACACACTTATACTTGGATATACAACATCACATTATCATCTTAACAACATTTTCAACAGCAAAAACACATACACAATTTCATTCACATATATATATATATATATATATGCATATGTATGTCAATTATCAACACAATATCAACAACTCCATTCATATCGTCGTATCACTCTTAGGGTGACATCAACATATCTAACATAGTCAACTTTGTCATATTATGGAGTAATATCCATCATTTACGGTAACTAACAACAACATCACAACAACGGGGACAAAATTATTATGACATCAACTTAACAATATAACTCAACAAATATACACACAACTCACCATCAACTTACAATTCTCATTCCAATTTCATACTTTCCTCAACATCCACCATAAAACCATTGTCCACTTGATATTCTCAATCTTTCACTTTGCAGCGTTAGCTCGCATATAAACCCGCTACTCCCAATTGTTCAATACGTCACAACTCTTTCCTAGAAATTCCTCTATTACTTCACACAAACTGGTGAGTGACTACCTCATGATATAACATTAACCACTTCACTCACCATTAAGATAGCAAGACAAGTCTATACCATCCAACACGATCTCGTCTACTATCAACAAGAGATTAAGGGTGAACAGTTCCTCAATTTGTCAATAGATAGCCGACAATCATAATGGAGTATAAACCAACGTTACCGGACTATAATAGTGTTCCTTTAGAACTTGTACTCAAGTCACCTAACGTACCATAATCCAATAATTTCCAATGGGGTTTACAAATACTTCCACAATTTCTCTCTCATTCGATTTTTTCGATGAGACACCAACTCTCAACATATTACACGGTCCATATTACACTCACTTAGCCTCACACGAAGGTTAAGTATCCTCCAAATCAAGAATTACTTTCTCCATCTCTGCATCATCAGGAATACAAATTCGATTACGAAATCCCAACATACCCAGCGCATCTAACTCGAAATCATCATTCTCATACTGATCGAGTCCAACCATCGAATCTACCAATTTCACATCTAGCTTCTGAGCTTCTTTGATACTGTCCAGAAAATCATTGTTAATATTCAACATTCCCAACATAACACTCTTCGGTGTCACTTCACAAACTAAGATCACATCTCTGAATTGTTCAATTAATTCCAATTCTTTAACCATCATTGTCGACATATGTAAAGTCCTTTGACTTAACGCATCAGCCGCCACATTAGCTTTACCTTGGATGATAATTCAAACCAAAACCATAATCTTCCAATAACTCCAACCATCTTCGTTGTATCCTACTCAATTCCTTCTGATTAAATAAATACTTTAAACTCTTATGGTCGCTAAATACTTCAAATCTAGAACCAAAAAGACAATGCCTCCAAATCTTCAACATAAACACCACTAAGTCCCATCTTAGACGCGTTCATAATACACTACAAATGGCTCACTCAGATTAGGCAAAACCAATACCGGAGCATTCATCAATCTTTTCTTTAGTTCTACAAAAATTTCTTCACATGCAACATCCCATACTTGAAATGATGAACGATTATCCTTTTTAATGTCGAACATCTCATTTCTCGACTTATTCGCCAACAACATATTATGCTTGACCTTGTCTCGAACAACCGCGATAATAACCAATCATACCCAAAAAGTCTCTAGTTCCGTAAACGACTTTAGAGATCCTCCATATGGGAATGCATCAACCATATTGAAAACACTCTCATATGATAGAATATATTTCTATCTCCTCATAGGTTCAAACAGAACGCCAATCCGATACTCAGAATACAAGATAAGAATTTCCAAGGTTATCCGAAAATGCGAACACCGACGTCATGCAGAGACATACTATTACACATCTTACAATAACATCAGAATAAAATTTCTTTGCACCAGTACCAACACTTACCATTCTTGAAATCGTACGCATCTCCTCTCATTTCTGACTTTGACTCGCAATTCAAAATATTCCAACAACTTCAACAACTTCTATAATCATTTACAAAGGCTCCACGACACGGTCTACAACAATTTGTCACTTTATCATCGTTCAACCATCGACATATTACACATGGGCTATTCAAACCGACAACTTCGCAGTCCACCAGTAGCGCTGAAACATCACGACTTTCCAAATTCCATCTTCTAAAAGTTATCCTTGTTACTTAATAATCACCTTCAGAAATATCAGGGATTTACACTCTACTCGTATATCAACAACCATTACATTGCTCCTCATCCTTCAAGATGTAAACATCAACAACGTCTGATCATCCTCCTTCAAGATGTTCCAAATTGATTAACAAACAAAGTCTTTAATCCATGACACCTTCAAATTCGGGAAACAACAAAACTTCAACAATACTTGCACCACCGCCAACAGCAGCATACTGAACCAACCTCTTACAACTAAAACACATTCGAGAAGAAAAGCTTCTCCCCCACTTATCTTCAACCCAACTCATGCATACAACTCGACTAGAAAAACAACAAGCACAGACAGTGCTTCACGCACTTGTCACGCACTAAGGAACAAAAAACATTAGACAACTTGGTCGGACGGACCGACTTGCTCTGATACCACTAATGTAACACCCTAATTCTACCCCCAAGCAATTAATCGGAAAATCAGAGTATAAAAATTTCCAATATAACCAGGATGTCACATATTCAACAAAACACATAAACCTGTCATGATTTTAGAATAGATACATAACACTTAAAGAAGCGGAATCAACACAACTCATAAATATAGTCTTCATAACATAAAACAAACTTTGATTAATCACGCATCAGACTCATAATAATTCTCTAAATAAGATATAGCATCTTTTGAATCATGAAACAACACCAATACAATAAACTTATCAAATAACAACATAAGGTTCAATAATTAAACAACAAAACAGACAAGTGTTCATTTCCCCCCTGAGTGCTACGTATCAAAGCAAAGGACACTGAACTCAAACTAACAATGATATTGACTACTCATCTTGGTTACCTACACGTTACCAACAAAGGGTAACATTCAAACAAAAGAGGTGGGATATCAAACTATATAAATAGGGTTATAATAAACAATATATTAGGTAAAGAATATACGATTCACGACTTCACACAACAACAACATAAAGCAAAACAATTCACTTACACATTAATTCAATTTAGAACATCGCTAAGCATAAACAACACTTCAAATAAACAACAAAACCACGACTCCAAATGTGACTCAACTGTGCAAATGCATGTGGTACCATTGGAGCAGAACTCCCAACTTAGAAATTTCCAGTAATTTTGAGGCATAAGGCATAGGCCTTCAACATAAAATCTTGCCAATAAAGGCCAACATGGTGAGCATTCACTCCAACTTAGAACATGCCAATCCAGGCCAATTTTAATGTTATGCTATGTTATACGATGATATAAACAACCACAACTCATCAACGCAACAACAACAACAACAACAACAACATAACAACGGTCGACATAACAATAAATCACACTGTTCAACATTGGCCAAAGGCCTACAACATAACATGTCAATGGAATCAACAACGTTTCATCGATCATCACAAAATAACACAACATTGGTCATAAGACCTATAATCAACAATGTCCATAAACCGGACGGAACGACTTAACCTTTTGTACCGAAAATTCGATATAATCGACATAATTTCAACAAAAGACATATCCATAATTACCTACTAATTAAACTTATTTACTCGGTCAAGTTTCGTTAAATTCCGGACAACTAATTATATCACCTAATTCGGCTACTGATCAATGGTTTTACACGAGAATTTAGTAGTTACTTAATCATTGCTTCTTTCAACTAATTGATGTTTTATTCCCTATCATCATATTTTATGTTTTGGTTTGCATAAGAATCAAACAGGACGAATGGTGTCAGAAAAATTGCATAATTCTAAGTTTCAGAAAATTTGCTATAGCAGCTGACACGGGTGGTCATGTTACCTGACACGGCCGTGTCAGAAGAAGGAAAGGGAAAGGCGTGGAATGCAGGGGCTGACACGGGTGCCCGTGTCAGATGACACGACCGTTTCAGAAGGCCTGGAGCTAAAAAAACCAGTTTTGCATCCCTTTACACATATGCCTAGTTCTTGTACATTCTTGCTTCAATTCACCCATTTATCCTAGTTTGGAATTAACCTAACACAGTTCAAATACAACAAATAATAACACAACTCAAATCAATTATTAATTTTAATAACAACATAAACAAATCTTAGCACAACATAGTAGAGAAACTAATATCCTAAACCCCAAATAAAATTCATCATACTCCCATTTATTTAGCAAGAATCCCACCCTTACTTTGGATTGAGTGCAGCTCTAAGAAATTTCAATGGGATTTCTGGGAATTTTACACTAGCAGCAATTTCCTCTTGTTCTTCTTCTCCTCTCAAAACCTTGTTCCTCTTTCTCTTCTCTTTTTCCTTCTTTTTATGATAACATTAACTCTCTTTCTTCTCTAACTCTATTTCTATTATTATATTATTATATTACTTAATAAATCTAAATGGGCCTAAGTGACATACACCCCTATTACTTCACAATACCACAAACTAAGCCCAATATCATATTTAAGCTTAACAATAAAATAATACTTCAACTTAATTCCACCAAATTAAATATGATTATTTATCATGTCACTAAATAAAATAATTCAGACTTCGACGATAAAAATTCAAATTAATATAAAATATTCAAAAATATTTAATTAAATAAATAATTAAATATCAGGGCATTACAATTGTCATCTTCATCTGATGGGATATCAGAAGCTTGAACCTGTTTGGCGGGACCTTTAAATCTTCACCTCATGTTTAGGATACCAGTCGACTTCCTAGTCTTTTTATTCTTGGCGATGAGTGCCATCAGTTCTTTCTGCTCCTTGGCTAAGTTCAGGAGTGTCTCTTGGAATTGGGCGTTTTGAGCTTGAAGGTCTTTCACAGTTTGTCCAAGAGCCATCTTTTACTGAAATTAATAACAAGAAGATGAGAAAGCCTGTCTTGGGAAATACCTATTATGTAATGACATGCATGATATATGGATGTAATGTTTTCAAGGATCTCGCGAGATAAACAAAAGGAAATGTTAGAAATTGAGTCTAGTTGCATCTCTGATTGAAGAACTTTGCATCTTTGAACGTCCTTCTATGAGAATCAAGCTCACCATGTCGAGTGGGTCCTAACGTTTAACTCAAGCAAAAGTACTTTGATCTTTGATAGCATTAGAGGAAAATAAATCCCCTTTCTAGCAGTATGGTTCATGATAAACCTGCGTCACAGGCCCTTGAGATCCTTGAAATGATCATTGAAAATGATATGGTATGATTTCATGATGCTATAATGTCATGTTTTAACAGATAACAAACACAAATAAAGCACACAGAAGCCTTAGGTTTAAGACTTTCATGGGGTTCGTAGGTAAGTACCCTCTTGAAGTTTAGTTGGCTAAGACTTTCATGTCCTAAGAATAGTAATCGGGTTCTAAGAATCTCATATCACTGATCTTTCTCATAGGCTTTGTCTGACTTGCCACCGAAATATCCCGAGAGTCGAATCTCAATGAGTGTAGCATCAAGTATCAACCAAATTTTGACTGCACCAAATCCGGCCATCTCACTACCTTCTAATGGCTAAGTTGGGTCAATTAAGGTTCTAAAGGCCAGTTAGTGCTTATGACACCACGCGGAAGTCTAGTATTCTCCTTGACTGACTCAAGGGACACCAGTATAAACCAAATTTTCACGCTAACATATCCATCATTTCAACCATATCGATCTACACCATACAATTTCCATGATCTATAGCTACTTACCTAAGGTCCCCAGATCCGGGTGTAGGATCTTTGTAAGAAAGTAAAACCCGAGCAAACCCCAAATGTAAAGAAAACAAAGCGAACAAGTAAAGTTATCTAACACTAAGGTAACCCCTCTTTTTAGTAGTTCCCCCACAGATTCGCCAATTTTGTAATACGGTGGGAAAATTGACTTGGTTTTGCGTTTTATCACAGATGTCGCGGATAGTAAGAGTCACCACTGACTTTTCTTTTATCCAATAAGGAAAGGGTGAAAAGAACAGGAAAGACCTTTTTTTATTCTGAGTTCTGGGGGTAGGTTATGAAAAGGGAAGGTATTATCACCCTTTTCATCCGTAGTTATCTACGGACTCTTAATCACTTAGCTCACTTTCTTTAAAAAATGGCTTTGTGTTGTGTGTTTGAAAATATTTTGAAAACACCGATTGTAAGGCGAACCTTGTAATGATTCTCGTATTTGTCCACGAGAACGCGTACAGTGTTTGTTTGCAAATATTTTGAAAGTGTGATTATGTGAGATGTTTATATTTTGAAAAGCTTTGTGAGAAAGCGATTAATAGCGCTCTACCTACTCAAGGTCATTCTTGTATTTTCCTCCTCCTTTAGATAATGCTATCCTACCATTAGTTATTAGGAAGCCCTATCGTTGGATGTGAAGGGACATGCATGGGTCATCGTACAGTCATCGAAGGCAACTGGTAGGAACGCTTTAGAAATTATCGTTAAAGGACTAGATCATTTACCAAAGGCAATGTCGAAAGGGTCATCGAGGGACTATGATCTTTGTTTTCGAGGGACTTTGCTAAAGTATCCCCACTTTCAAGGGACATGACTGTTTTTTCTGAGGCAATAAGGGAGGTTACCCTAAAGGCTTGAGTGTGCAAGCTGTGTTGTATTTACGTTATTTTTATCTTTGAGATTAGGGTTAGTTATCGTTTGTTTTTATCTTGCCATACAGGACCTAATTACTAACAGTAATATAGAAAAATAGAAAAACATTAAATGTGCAGAAAGTAAAAGCGGGAAATAAACCTAAACCTATTACATCGCTTTGGGACAGATACATAAGAAAGAAAATGCGGGAAAGTAAACCCTAATTACTATTACATCCCGGGAAACAATTACAATAATGAAAAAAATGCGAGAATAATAAACTACGCGAAAAAATGTAAGAATAGAAAAAGGAAAACCAAAGTGTTTTTTGGTGATTTTTGATTAAAAAAAAGGTTTTTGACGATTAATTAAAGAAACTTATAAGTCTAATTAATTAAAACAAAAGTTGATTAATTAAATTAAAAACCTAAAAAACTAATTTGATTAGGGTTTACAAAAAAAATTGATTTTTGTAAGAAAAGGTTTTGGTTTAGGGTTTGATGAATTTACGATTTTTAAGTGAAAAATTGATTAAAAAAAACAAGGGTTTAAAAAATAATACCAAGGGTGGGTGTTGAACCCACGCCCTTAGCCCTTTCGCACAACACTTCAACACTGTGCCAAGAGCGCACTTGTGTCCAAGGAACGGGATCATCATGCTTTGTACGTTAACCTGTCAAAATCAGAAATTATGAAAAAAAAGTAACAAAAGGCAGGGATCAAACCCATGCCTTGATATAGGAAAGCCTTAATGTGCGCTGCTTTGCCACTGGGTGGTTGTACATCTAATGACATAATTGAAACTAAATCATTATATTATAAAAACAAATAATTGGATTGGAGAGGCGCTGGAGCCCTAGCTCCGGTCGTTTTCTCCAGTGAGGCTTTTTCTTTAACCTGAAAAACAAACATTATTAGAGATATAAAGGGACCCCACCCCCCTAAATCAAGCCCTGCGAATCCATTGGGACCATTTTTTTTGGCTAATTTGCGCTAGTTTGAGAGCTACAATGAAAATTATCCAAATCGGTATGAACATGGTAGTTCATGTTTTCGATAGCATGGGATCTCTGCAATGATCCAATCTTGTACTAACACATCTCAGAAACACATTAATATCATTAGTATGCCTTAAAAGAATATGAAAACTGAAATATAAATTTACAAAAAAGAATGAGATCAGAGATGTATGCGTGCGGGTTTTGTGAGCTTTGGATCATCAGGTTTAATCCATATGTATCCTATACCTCTTTAGAGATTGATTGGGAGGGTTGGAAAGCTTTGGAAACGGCTGCAGCTAGGGTTCTAAGATTGCCCTAGTTTGAATGATTTTGTGAATTTTGGATGGCTTTTTGTGCAAGATTTTTCATGGCTTGTTATGTCTGGATACATGGAATATATAGCATGAAATTAGGTCAATTATTTATGGGCTTGGACCTTGTAAGAAAATCCCTACTTTTATCTTATTTATTTTGACTTTTAAAATAAATAAAAATCAAAATAAATAGAATAAAGAGATCAAGGGGTGCCTGAAGTAACTCGGGGGTTCATCTGAAGTGTAGAACACGCCTGGACCTTGAATTATAAGCCCACTAGCCCAAAAATTCAAGTTTTGTCACTTTTGGTTTCATGCATTTTCTCAAAATTTTCCAACTTGCATTGGTCATAACTCTCTCAATTTTCATCATTTGAAGGTAATCTATGACTTTTTGGAAATCTCAAGGTGTCCTCTACAATCTCTTTTTTGACAATTTTTGCATTTTAAGACTTTATCTTGATGTAAGTTGCCTTGATAAAAAGTGTATTTTTGTTGACTTTTGACATGACATATAATGTATTGGCCCATATCTCTCAAATGAATCATTTTTTGGACTTGAGCTTAGAGATCCAAAGTTGTATAGAATTTAATTTCCTTTAAAATGAACTTTGGTTGAGAAAAATATGATGAAGCATGTGAAAGATGTGCTTGGTCAAAGTTTAGTTGACTTCTCCTTATGAAAACCCTAATTTGGCAACTTTTGACTTTTGATGATCTGAGAGTTTTCTTAACGAATCATGATCAACCCTTGATAAAATGATGAAGATGACTTCAAAATATTGATGTTGACCAAAAATCTTGAAGTTTGACTGTATGTTGACCATAATTGACTTTTTGTCCAATACAATTGATTTTCAGTCATCTGAGCAACTGATTGAGCAAACTTGTAATGCAAGGCATGAAACTTGGTATGAGCATTCTTGGAGACATATAAAAAACTATAAAATCCACTTGAGGCGTTAAAAACCCAATCTTCCTTGAGAAAAGTGAAACCCTAGTTGTAAGTCCATTGCTTAGGAGGAGAATTTATCTGATCAATTCTTGAGCAACCTTGAGCATTTGAGAACCCTAGGAGAATGTCTTGAATAAAGGGAAGGAAAATTTTGGAGTACAACAGCATCGAACTCTTGTTTTGTTAAGAAAATAACAGTTATCCAAGGAAGAGTAACGTATGGAGATGTATCAACCTAAGCTCATTGGTTGATTGGTGTCTGCACTGGTGGAGTATCATCCAAACTACTTGGAATGAGCCTTCAGGTTTTTTCGTCTATGTGTGTTTGGAAGAGTTTGTAGATCAAGCCTTATAGGATCAAGTTTTGGTTACTCAAGGGAAGTCCTTTTTCAAGCTTATGGTCCAGTTATATGGTGTGCTCATATGATGGAACATTTTGTTATGCTCAAGAAGATCAGTGCATTAGTGAGTTTTGAAGAAGCAGACGTGTTTATGGTACATAAGGTTGGTGAAACACCTCAAAGTTAGACAAGGTGTCTGAACATTGTGTGTAAGAGAAGAAAATTGAGGTGTGTATCATGCAGATCACTGCATATGTTTATGATCTGATCATGAAGGTTGATCAACTGCTGGTGTATTCTCTCGTGTTACCTTGAAAGAGTTGTGTGTAGAGTACTATGGATATTATCTCTAAATCCATAGTTGTCATACCCCAAATTTGTCCTACCCTGATGATTTTATTTTTTAAGATTTTATTAAATAAAACATGTAATAAAAGATGGTATAGCAGTGTTTGATGGCCCATCTTTACTCAAGACGATCAGGGAGTGTATTTTAACTGGGGGAAATGGGGGATTTCTAAATCAGAAAGACTCATAAACCCATTCGCGTAGCATGTTGGCCAATGGCCCATGCGATTCGAAAGTAAAAATTATTTGAATACTTATTAAGCTCTTATTTATTAAATAGTTATTAAATATAGTACATAAGGCCCATTATGTTTTGTTATTTTTAGTAAAGAGAGGGGTGAAACTTCAAGTTACAAGCTCATTCAGTTGGCCCATTTTCGTTTGGTCAGTGGATAGTAGAAAGGGGTGCGCGTAATAGTTCTTTTTAAAAAAAAGCACAGGCGATGGATGCGGACTGGG
The DNA here is from genome assembly GCA_948472305.1 of Vicia faba. Classification (NCBI taxonomy): domain Eukaryota; kingdom Viridiplantae; phylum Streptophyta; class Magnoliopsida; order Fabales; family Fabaceae; genus Vicia; species Vicia faba. Next base: position 1,425,760,051 of record OX451739.1, read on the forward strand.
CCCATTTGGCATTTTATGAGAAAATCACTTCTGCTTTATTGTTATTAAGCTTTCATTATAATATTTTTATAAATTATTAAGAAATTTATTATAATTATTTCATTATTAAAATATTTTATTATAATCATTTTATTAAGAGTCTTTCTTAAAAGAGATATGAGTTTAATGTTGGAAAAGAGATTGATTTTTAGAATTCAGGTCCAGCCTATAGAAAATATTTGTTGTAACAAAAATATGTTGCTAGGTAGAAGAAGAATTAAAAATAGTTAAGCTCATTTAAATGTTATGTGGTGTTAAACAAATAGGGGGTGTATCAATAGGCCCATTAAGTCTTATTATTTTTTTTTTTAAAGGAAAGTTGTTTATTATTATTTTTAAGTAAATAATATATTTGTTTTTTAAGAAAGAAAAAACATGGAATCAATGCTGATTTAACTTGTTTTGCTGTTTTTTAATTTACATCTTGTTGTTTTGAAAAGAAAAAAAAAAGCCATTTGGGCCTGGTTTGGAAATTAATTGTTTCTTTGTTGTATTAATAAAAACAATGAACTGGGCTGAATAAAATGGCAAGCGCAAGCCCATGTTGAGAAACGGTTACTGTCCCAATTGACCAAAAAATACACACGTTTCTAATCTGCTAACAGATGCTATAGCAATTGCTCACCAATTAACATTCAAAGTTTAAAACCTAAAATGATACCAAATCAAATCCAAAGCTAAATCAAATCACTTATTGCCTAAATAAATCTTATAACACATAATCATTCAGTCTATGAATCAAATCTTAGGATATTGGTTTAACAGAAAATCTGGGAATCTCAAATCTCCATTACATAATCCGAAAATGACAGAATATAAAATTACATTGAAACTAAAAATACAGCAAATCTAAAATCTCTATTACAATCAAACAAAATCGAATTTCCACAAATCAAATCTCAGAAGATAGAATCAATTACAGAAAATACCAAATCCCTAATTGATCTAATAGTCCTAAATCTAAGTAATTGTAATGCTAAAACCCTAATTGAAAACCTATAAATACTGAAATCAAAAGTACCGAGAAGGGGAATTGTTTTGGAGAAGCCGAGCAAAGAACGAAGAACAAAACTAAGTCGTTGTAGAATACTGAAGAAGGAGGCGATTAGGGTTTCAATGTCTGAAATCCTAATCGCGTGACCGCGCCGCCGTGTCAACCTACCGTCACCATCATCGTTACCGTCACTGGAATCTGCGAATCAAGAAGAAAGATTAGAAACCGAAGCTTAAAAATCAGAAATCGAAATTGCAAGGAGGTAAATGACTTAGCTTTCCCTCTTTTTGTTCTTGTTTGGGTTGATTGGGTAGGGTTACAGTTAAGAAGGGTTCGATTTCGACGTCGCCGCCGGTAGGTGGGGGTTAGGGAAAGTGAAGAGAAGGGTTTGTAAGAGAGAAGAAGAAGAGATACTGTAAACAAAAATAAAAATGAAATTGTAAAATGAAAACAATGTTAATTCGTATCGATCCCGTGCGACACGACCATCTTGTCTATCGTACTCCCTCGTTTTACATCCATTAGATCATGATCAGACGGCCACTAGGCCAAGTCTGTGTTAGCTAGCGTACACCCTCGCCACACTAGAACACGCGGATACTCCCTTCAAATTGTAATGGGCCAAGACCATTAAGGTTAACACCCTTTTTCTGCCTGATTACTAAGACACAAAGCAACATGCACCCCCCTGATCTGAGTTATAAATGGGCCTAACCCAAATCTCCTTTTAACACCCCTTGTTTTACTTGCCAATTAGAAGTTGCACCCCCCCTGATTTAATTCACCTAGTTATTTCTATAATTCAATTATTTTATTATTTCTATATATATATATATATATATATATATATATATATATATATATATATATATATATATATATATATATATATATATATATATATATATATATATATATATATATATATATATATATATATATATATTTAGTTATAATATTATTATTATTGTCAAATAGTGTTTTTATTATTATTATTATTATTACATTTTTATATTATTATTATATATATTGCTATAATTACTTAACTTTTTACTATTATAATTATCATTATTATTATAATTCTTTTTTTATATAAATATTATTATTCTTGTCTTTTATCTGCTATTTAAATATTATTACATGATCAAATAAATTATTTTCATGTTAAAATTGCATATATTATTTTATATATTATTTGCATTAAATCTTTTCTAATCATGCATTAATCAAGATCTTCGCAAATAATATGATTAAAAGACATCAACAAATCTTAAATCCATTTTTCGCAATAAACTAAGCTAATCAACTTTTTTTGCAAAAGGGTTTCAAACTAGTTTTAACTTACTGCACATTCAGCCAAAATCTCTACAATCACTACTCCCGACCGAGTGCGAGGTGATTCAAAATATGTTTGCAAACCCCTAAAAAACACCAATCCATATGAACTACGAATTGGGACTCTGATTCCTCATAAGAGGATACGTAGGCATACAATCAAAAATCATAGCGAGTTCCCCTATAAAAATTTAAAACACTTTTCCCCTATAAAAAATTTAAACCCTTCCTCCTAATTAAAATTTAAAACCCTATTTAACCCGAAACCTAAACCTAAAACTTAGTATCCTTATGAGCAAGGTAGATGAAAGGTGCCTAACACCTTCATTTCGTCTAATGAAGTCTGAAACCTTGAATCTCTATCTGTGAATTATGGTTTTCTATTAGATTCTCTTCCCTAGGATAAAAACTAATAGTGGCGACTCTTGATTAAAAAAATAGTTGCTACAATAGTATATGTGATTTAGACTGGTGTCAGAACTAATGTTGGAACATCATTTCAGTTCTTCGTTTCTTCAGCCATAGAAGTTTTTTTATGGAGTCTAGAGTGATGCATGAGGTCAAGTCGCTGACCTAATTTGGAGTAGTTTGTGATGAGAATAGATGTCATGAATGTTTGTCATGAAGATGAATCATCTAGTTCCAGATAACTGCAGAAGAAGGATGTCAGACCAAATGTCTTACCTTGTGTGAGAAGGTAGTCTTATCTGACCATTTACAAATACTTTGATGGGAGATGGGTATTTATTTGTCCTCTGATGACGTTATGCATGTGACTAAAGGTAAATAATTTGATGGGAGACTGAGTATTTTTCTAATGTGTTAATGCAAATCTACAATCTCAACACTGGGATTCAGAAGAAGTGCTGAGAATTTATTTTTCTGTGTGGCTGTAGCTATAAGTAACTGGTTGGTACCGTCGTTCTCCAAATAGGCGGTGTTTGTATATGGGATTTGTTTGAATCCTCTTGAGTTTTTGTTTGAATGGTGTCTTAAGAACCAGAGTGATTGGGTTCTGTGACAAGAAGCTGATGTCATAGATGATGTTGTAACATCATCCTTGTCGGTGGTTGTTTTGTTAAGAAGCTTGGACTGGTGAATGTGATATTCGTCATTCTACACTATATTTAGAAGTAGAAATTCTAGCTATGATGAAGAAGGATATGAAGCTTAAGGGTGTGTGTGGTAAATGCATGATTGTTGTCATGTTAAAGACTGCAATTGGACCAACAATTGCTAGGAGGAGCTGGAGAAAAGTATCAGATATGGTGACTTGATCAATATTCCTTTTGACGAGATGGTTTCTTATACTACGAGTGACAGAGTGTGGCAATCTGGATCTTGTATAGCAAGTAAACTAAGGACATTTATTCTGGAATATGTGAAAAATTCCAAATCAAGTGTGCTTGTGAGGATGTTATTAAATGTGTCCTTGTTGTGTGTATAGCTCAGGGTGCTTGGAGTTATTCCCAAAGAGCTAGTATATTTGGATCTGTAAAAGTCAGGTTTGATTTTACAGTATATAAAGGTGTTCAGTAGGGATGTTCATCCAGATGTGTGAAGTAGATGCCCTCCACTGAGAAAGTATGAAGACTTTCATGTGTTCTTGTCCTGAGCTCAAATGGTAATGTTTTGTAGAAGCATAGTTTATCTATGATAGGGGGAGTCAAATGGATGTATATGGCTTGTTGCTGCAGTAGTGCATATATTATGGAGCATGCATGTGGTTTAAGCTTGTGAAGATTGTGATGTCAGACAACATGTCGTGACATATGGCTACAAGGTGTAGTTGTTTATGACCTTAATTGTGTCTGTGTAATTCTAGCCAGGAGATGTTAGTCTATAATTCTCTACTCCAAGAGACAGTATGGTTTGTCTGCAAGAATTTATTTTTCTCTGCAGTGTTTGATGGTGCCTAGTGTATGCTTTGTTTGGAGATAACACTTATGATGTTTTGATATCTTGGGTTGTGTCACTCTTGAAGGCTGAAAGGAGTGCATTTGGAGTCCAGTGGGAGACGTTGTGTTTATGCTTTTGTGCTTATGGATAAGTCTGGGGATTATCTTAGACTATGTTGATGAAGAAGCATGTTTGTGTTGTGTGACAATGTCTAGCCAGATATCAGGACATTATTCAGGACATGTTTTTCCTTCAGGTTGACAAGGAAATATTATGGACAGTGCTATCAGGAGGGAGTATGACACGTGTTTCTCATTATGCATGAATGATGCATTTGTGTTCTTCTGTTTTTGTTTTGCATTAGCATTACTTTAATGTGCTAGTGTGCTAATATGGTTTGTTTTGGTTAGTTGCTTCCTTTGTCATATTATGGTTTAAAAGGGGGGAGAAGTGTGTATGTGTATGCACTAACCACTTATTCCCGGCTGCTATTGAGGGGGGGGGGGATTTCTGTTTCTCCGAAGTGTTGTTCTTGATTGGAGGGATTTGAAGAGATGTTGTGATGTATTGACATCATGATGTTGAGAACTTATGTTATATATTGGTTACAATTGTGTTAGTAGATCAACTTACTACTAATTATGTCTCTGATTCTCTGATTGTTTTGCTGCTTTGATGTTAACCCTACTAGTGTGTTTTCCGCTGTTGTGTGCCTCTTATGTGTGTTTAATTTATTTTCAAACATGATTATGGTGTTTTCTTGTGCAATGGTTATTTGGTTATTTTAGCCAAAATTTGCCAAAGGGGAGATTGTTATTTCTCTGAAGTTATGATTGACATGAATTTTGGTAAAACTAACTTTGCAGAAACATGTTGAAAAACATGTTTCAACTTGTAGACTCGACATGTTGAATGTGGTGTCATAACCAGAAGTATAAGACATCTGGTCTTTTATAATTTTTCAGTTTAGAAAATGTTTCAACTTGCAGTTTCAACTTGTCGAATATGATGTCCTAACCAGAAGACCAGGACATCAGGTCTGTTACAGTTCTGCAGTTTGGAAGATGTTTCAACTTGTTGTTTGAACATGTCGAATGTGATGTCCTAACCAGAAGTATAGGACATCAGGTCTGCTACAACTGACAGTCTGGATTCAACTTTTGTGATTTAATTACTGAATATTCTGGGAATATTTGGTAATCTTATGTGGCATCCATGATTAATAAATCAGAGATATTATGTTGGTTTTTTCAAGATATTCAAACTTTCTAAATAAGGAGAAATTTTAGGAAAGTTATGATTGAAGACCTATTTTCTTGGAGAAGTTTTTGCAGACTTTGTGCAGCCTCTCTGCTGCATTATTGAAGCCCAAATCCAGTTGGGAAAAAGATTATAAATATAAATGTTTGTAACCTAGTTTAGCACAAGCTGTAAATTAGAAAGATGTAATATTATTAGGGCTGAGTTTGTGCCACTCTCTGGGAGAGTTGGTTTGTGTGTTCGACTCATTTATGATTTGGACTGATGTTATATAGTTGTAGTCTCTATTATTGTTCTCCTCGAAGTTTTTAAGCAAGAGGTGGTATTGTTCTTGGAGGAAGCTTGTAAGAAACTCTAAGTATTATTCTTATTCAAGTAGGTCTTGACTAAGTATTGGCATGAAAGTGTGTCTTCTTGTTTTGTATTTGAAGTGTGATCTTCATTTAGGTGAAATATCATCGATACAGTAATTAGGACTGGGATTGTTAGACATCATTGTGGATATTGGAGGTGAGATGAGATTTCTCATATCTAGGGAGGACCTAGGTAGAAGTTGCATAGGGTAGTAATTAAGTGATAAGTTGTAAACGAGAGAGTTTAGCTTTGAATTGATATTGTCTAGTGGACTTCCTTCCTAGCTTGGTATGCCTTCAGAGTAGGTGTTGTTGTCATCGAACTAGATTAACAATTTTGTGTGTTGTTTATACTTTTCAGTACTGTTTAATATTGTAAGCCTTGCCTATGTTGTCTCTGTCAGGTCATATGTCTCGACATCTTATAGGACATCTGGAATATGTCATACCAGAATTTTAATTAACAATAAAAAATACAATTAAAACAGAGGTTAGAACACCGACGTGGCGCGCATGCATTGGAATAATATCACTTAGCTAGAATATCAATGATCATTTATATTCAAGTTGTAACTTCTCTTTTGGATTATCAAGGAGGCTTTTGAGCTATTTAAACGTCTAATTACCAACTCATTGTGTCTTCAAACATTGTTTCAAAATCTTTTCTTATTTTCAACGTCTCATTACCAACTCTCCGTGTCTTGTTTCCTTATTTCAAATTCCTTTTCTGCCTTATCATAAATGGATGCAAATTTGTTGTTCATTATCAATGAAAAGTATGTTGATTTCAATGATTTCGATTGTTTTTAACTAAGATAAGTTGTTAACAGACAAAGATTGAATGGTTACTTTCACATTCTTAACGGCCCCATATATACTAATCTCGTTAAAGAGTTTTGGATGAATGTCTCTGTTGTGCCAGCTGGTCATGATTAAGTCGTCTAGTCCTATGTCAATGGCTCTCATTTCTACATTACTCCATCGCTGATTGCAATAACAATCAACTGTTAAGAGACAGGTAGTTGTGTTAAACACTATGAATTCAACAATGTCTACTCAACACAACTTCATCGAATTTATGCCAACCAAACTAAGATCTCCAGTCCTACTTCTAATCCTAATTGCAAAATTTTGGTTTCAACTTCTAGTGACAAATCTCCGCCCAAGAGAGAAAGACCTGGAAACACTTACTTGGTATGACAAGCATCTCTTGTTATTACTCATCTACAACATCATATTTAATCTTCATCTGACTATTTTTAACTTCTTGAAGGAACTGATAAAGACTTCTCGGGAGGAAATGACTTTCTTCATACCTTATGGAAGAGTTCTTTATGAACTTTTCTATAAGTTAGGGATAGTTAGGGATAATGTTGAAGTTGAGTGGACTGGGAAGTTTGAATTTGTTGAGTAGTTTTCTTTGTTGTGTTGTTTTTTTTTTAATTATTACCAATGAAATATTTCTTTTTCTATTATTGTATATTCTTGTTTATTTATAACAAAGTTTTTAGCATTTTGGAAAAGACGCCAAGTGATAAATCGTTGAAAAAAGTTTTAAATGTTGCAACGGGGATTCAAACTGAGGTTCCTTATAGCTATATTACCTCAGTTCTCAAGAAAACCGAGATAACATGTTTATTAATTTTTTTATGGATAAAAAAACACTAACTTAATTGTTTATTTACCTCGGTTTTATATAACGCTAGCGTAACATGTTGTCTATCTTATTAAAAAAAAATAAAACATTGCGCTCCCAGGACACATCCTCTCGTTTTTTAGCATGTTGAAGATGAAAGCTTTTTCATAAAAAGTGTTATTCGTTGTAGTGAAGAGATACAAAGCTTGACTAGTGGTCAAGGGATTCCAGCAAAAAGAAGGAGTTGATTACACATATATTTTTGCCCCAGTTGTAAAGCTCAATAATATCATGTCAATGTTAAGTATTACTGCCAGTGAAGAGCTTTTCTTGAGCAGTTAGACATGAATACTACATTTCTTCATGGAGACTTAGATGAGGAGATATACATGCACCAACCTGGAGGATTCTCAGAAAAAAGGGAAAGAGACATGGTATTCAAATTAAAGAAGAGCTTGTATGGCCTGAAACAAGCTCCAAGATAGTGGTACAAAATGTTTGAAAACTTCATGCACAAGGAAGGTTTCCAGAAGTGCAATGTCGATCACATTTGCTTCTTCAAGATATATAACTCTAGTTATATATTTTTGCTACTTTATATCGATGATATATTAGTGGCAGGTTCAAATAAGGACGAGATCAGAAACTTGAAGATGCAGTTGTCAAAAGAATATGATATGAAGGACTTGGGTCCTGCAAAGAATATCCTTAGAATGCAAATCACGGGAGATAAGAAAAAGGGAGTTTTACAATTATCTTAGGTAGAGTATATCAATCGTGTTTTGCAAAGATTCAACCTAATCAACGCCAAACCAGTTAGCCCACCTTTGGCAAACTATTTTTGCTTATCCAATGAACAATCACCTCAAACAGAGGAGGAGAAAGAACTCATGGCTAAGATTACATATGCCTTAACCATAGGAAGGTTGATGTACACAATGGTATGTACGAGGCCATACATTGGCCATGTAGTGGGGGTTGTTAGCAGGTTTATATTAAATCCAGGTAACGCTCATTGGGAAGCAGTTAAGTAGATTTTGATGTATCTACAAGGCACCACATAGAAGTGTTTGTACTTCAGTAAAGGATAAATTAAAGTACAAGGCTATGTAGATGCATACTTTGTAGGCAAGGTCGATCACTGAAGAGGTACTACTAATTACATATTCATTATTGGTACTACAACAGTTAGTTGGATGTCAGAAGTACAAAAAATTGTTGTTATATCCACTAGAGGTTGAATATGTAGCAGTAACTAAAGTTAGCAAAGAGTTGACATGACTTCAAGGGTTTTTGACAGAGTTGAGTTTCATCCAGAAGCAAAGTGCCTTACATAGTGATGGTCAAAGTGAAATATATCTTGCAAAGAGTTCAACATTTCATTCAAGAATAAAGCTCATTGATCTTCGTTATCACTTTATCAAATATCTCATTGAGGATGAGGTATTAACATTGAAGAAGATACAAGGAAGAAAGAATCCAGCGGACATGTTAACAAAGGTGGTAATCATTGATAAACTGAAGTTGTGCTCAACTTCAGTAGGCCTGCTGAAGTAACAGATCAGAGAAGGTTGTTGATGATTGATGTGTCAATATCGATTGCAATCAATCTTCAAGTGAGAGATTGTTAATTAATATTATTAGCTATCTACTGTGAAGCAATCTTAACCAAGTAGAAAGGTGTATGAGTAACACGTGGTGTAGTGCATGCTTTATAAAGGACACTTGGTGTTTTGCATGTAAAGAAAAATGCAAGTGGCGTTATGCATGTAAGGCACTAACACATGTTATGGTGCATAATTTACAAAGGACAATTGGTGTTTGACATGGAAGGAAAATGCAAGTGTCTTCGTGCATGTAAGACACTCACATGTTATAGTGCATGATTTACAAGAGACACTTGGTGATTTGCATGGAAGTAAAAGAACAAGTGTTTTCATGCATGTAAGACACATTTGGTTTACTTCTTCTACAAATAGGACCATAAGCAAAACATTCAATTTATTCCAGCATTGAGAGAAAATCATTACAACCTTGAGAGAGTTTCAAGAGAATTGGAGAGTTTTTTAGTTATTGAAATTCTTACGTGTAATTGAGTTTTTGAGTTTTTGGTAGTGAGGGATTGTGAGTGTTTGTAAACACTTAGTGTAAATTCCCCTTTTCAATAGAAAAATCTGCAGCAATCTGGAGACATGAACATACTTGACCAAACTCCTTTATCAATCTTTGTGTTTTATTATTCTGCATTTATCGTTTTTCATTAATCTGACTTTGGGGAAATTCAGTGAAGTTTCTTAACAAATGATATGTTTAAAAATTATCAAACAACAATCACCATATATTTTATAAAGTTTGAAGAGGAATTGATCAATATTTTCACTAAGTCCCTCAAAATCTATCGAGTTGATTACAGTTATAACATGTTCAACTTATATGAAATATATGATTTGTTTTGATGGAGAGTGTTAAAAGTGCAAATAATTAGAGATTCTAATTGATAATTTAATGTTCGACTCATATGAAATATATGATTTGTCTTGACAGAGAGTGTTAAAAATAAGGATAATGTTAATATATGTGCGCTCTAAGAACGTATAGATATATGTTAAAAGTTAAACGTGAAAATTATTTATTGAAAATTTTGCATTATTTTAATTAAAAATTAATAATTAATGTTTTCATTGTCTTTTTCAACACAAACTTTCTATTTTTAGGTTTCTTAAATGTGCTCTTCAGACACATGTTTGTATTACCCTAAAAATAATTAGAGACTCTAATTGATAATGTAATTGTTAAAATTGATTAGATTGTTTTATTTGTACATCTCTCTTGATTACCAATTTACACCGAGTGGTTTCATTAGACACACACAAAGTAGCATATAGTTTTTACAAACAATAAACAGTTAAAGATTAAAAGATATGTATTGTCATGTAAAGTTATGTTACATTGATATTTAACCACACCTCTTCAATATATCAATCATATTTGATACTTCATAAATAAAAACAGTTATGTAACTTTCTGTTTTGTTTGCAAGTTGTAATCTATAGTCTGTAAAATAACTTTAGTGCATTGTCTTAAATATCATAAAAGTTAAAACAAAAATATGGATGTTAAATTAAATTAACATATATTCTAAAATTTAATGATAGATGTTCACGTATGAGAAAATAAATCACACAAATATACACACATTTATGGTCATATGAAGTAAGGTGTTATGCAAGTATAAAGGTAAATATATGATTTGGTAAATGGATCTTCTAGGCAATGAAAATTGTGCTACTAAAGAGTGTACAATAACTACACTGCCAAACATACTATGCAGTAATAGCACAAAGGTTTCAATGCAACCAAACAACATAAATAGTCCTGCCAGTCTATGCTCTCATTTACTCATTTGCCCCTGTATACTGTGCTTGAATTGAATTGGTTTTTAACTTAGTCCCTATTCATTCATTTGGCTACTCTAACAACATTGACCAGCTTTTTATCACATTGTTTATTATGCTATTGCTAATGAAGTAAAACATTTGGTCACAATAATTCTTAGTTGGCACATGCTTTGTGCAATTTCATGTTGGATTAATTAATTTATAATAGTTGTGATACTCAAACCATCAAACCTTCTGCCATTTTCTGGTAGATTGTATAGTTAAGCATGTGATGTATCATACTATCATGTATGTTTCATTTTAAGTACAGTTCTAGCTATAGTTTGGTATTTACAGTGTTTCGGTTAAAAGAATGATCTTCAATCTACAGGGTAAACACAAGTTCTATTACCACCATGTCACTGAATAATTGTCACAGAGGACTAACCATTATTAAAAAATAACTTTAGTTAAAATAACAATATTCCTGAATCTGTAACTTTATGATAAAAAAATATTTACATGAGGGAAAAAAACTTTAGGATATTTTTTGATACCTGCACTGCATCTCTCATTTTCCAAGTCACAGAAAAGAGAAAAGGGTCAAATTTTGTAAGTGGGGTGTGTCCTGAGGCAGAGTTCTGAGGCTGGGTGAACTGTGAAGTAAAGGAACAGAAAAAGTAAAATGAGTTAGTAGCAGTAAAAGCTTCAACCGTACAATCTTTCTGAGACAGAGGCATTACCAACTCTCTTTTAATAGTTTTTCATATACAATAATACTAATAATAACTATTTCCTCTTTTGTCTTTACCAACTTTACTTTTTTTCTCTCTCTTTTTCTCTCTCTCACTCTATCTCTCTCTTTTATTTTATGGATTTCCGTAAATATGTCAGAGACAAGAGATGCCAGAGATGCAGAAGCAGCAGCAACAGAGGAGGTGCAGTCATAATAAGAGGTCAGAGAAAAAAAATAGAAAGAGAAAAATAGCATTAGCATGCAGCACTGTAATCAGAACCATTAGTTCATATTATCATACACATGTACACAAGATTCTGCAACACAATGGCCCCTCAAATAAATATACCTACTCTACTACTCTCCTCTCAAGTTTCAAGCTCAACACTCTAACTCCTCCTCTCAATAGTATTTTTTTTACTCATACTCTTTTCTCTGCAAGAACAAGCTTTGTTTCTTTGATTCCTTTTCTACCCTTTTTTTTATGATGAATGGAAGAAACAGGTATCCTTTTACTCCTTCTCAATGGCAAGAGCTTGAACATCAAGCTCTTATCTACAAATACATGGCTTCTGGTATCAATATTCCACCTGATCTTCTCTTCACTATCAAAAGAAGCTACTTGGAATCTCCTCTCACTACTTCAAGGCTCTCACCTCATCAGTCTCAACACTGTAAGTAGTACTATTCTATGAATCTATGATATATATCCATATGTGTATGAATAGTTTTGTTTGACTTTGACACAAAAAGGGTTTTTTGTTAATTTGGTGTGTGGTGTGTGTTGTGCATGCAGTTGGGTGGAACTATTTGCCAATGGGATTAGGGAGAAAAATAGACCCAGAGCCAGGGAGGTGTAGAAGAACAGATGGAAAGAAATGGAGGTGTTCAAAAGAAGCATATCCAGATTCAAAGTACTGTGAGAGACACATGCATAGAGGTAAAAACCGTTCAAGAAAGCCTGTGGAAGTTTTGAAAACAACAAACACAGATTCTGTTTCTGCTGTTGCTGTTGCTACTTCATCAATCTTATCAATGACTAAAAATAGCACTAGTCTTGATACTGAAAATAACACTGCAGCACTTACCCCAACCTCTCATCATGATAGTACTACTTACCATTATCCTCAACCTCAACTCTCTTCTTATGCTTCTTCTCATCTTCAACACTCTTTCCTCTACCATAATAACCCTCCACCTTCAAGGCCTAGTTTCTCATTTCAAGACAACAACAGTACTGCTCCCATGTTTCTTGACAGTACTGGTTCTTCCTCTCACAATAACAACAACACTGATTGCAGGTTATTTACTTTTCTTTAAACCAGTACCTAGCAGTTTATATCATAAGCACTTTTCATATAACATAAGCTCTTTTTGGTATTGTTGTTGTTTTTGAAGGAACAGGTATGTTTATGGGCTGAGAGAAGAGGTAGATGAGCATGCTTTCTTCAATGAACCATCTGGAACCATAAGAAGTTTATCAGCTTCATCTATGGATGATCAATGGCAACTCACACCACTTACTATAAGCCCATCTTCCACTTCAAAACAGAGGAGTTGCTCTGGTTTATCCAATGATCAGAATGAGTACTCTTATTTACAACTTCAAAGCCTCACTAACAACATCAACAACAACAACAACAACTCAAAACAAGCACAGCAAGATCAAAGCTGTTACATCTCAGGCAGTGAAGAAACATTCATGAAAGATGTGAAAGAAGAACCTCAAAAGATTTTTCATCGTTTTTTCGACGAATGGCCACCGAAAAGCAGCAGAAACTCATGGCTTGATTTGGATGATAAATCATCCACCACTCAGCTTTCAATTTCCATTCCAACATCATCTCATGATTTCACAACTTTCAGTTCCAATAACCAAACAGGTAATTAAATTAAATTAAATTAAATGTTTTCTCTTTGAAGCATTAATACAAACACATACAAGACACTAATTTGCATTTGATTTTTGCAGATAGTTGATTTGAGGGTGGATTTCAATAATAGGTGGGTCCCCTATGATTTAATCCAAGGGCAATAATAATAGTGTTGATTCATATTTTGTGTGAGATTAGGTTGAATTGTTCTATATGTTGTACATGTGGTGTTGTTGAAGTGGATTTGTGTCTCCATGGAGGGATCCAATGTATGGTATTGTTGTTTTTACTAAGTTACTTATGTTGTGTTGTTTGTGGCAAACATGGTTTCAGAATTCAGAATCTAGCAGTTATTTTGGATGTGTGTTTATGTGGTTTAGGGTTATAATTCAAAGACACGTCATATATGTTTGTATGTGGTGAGTACAATATTGGATGCTAGCTTTTCTGGCCCTGCCTATGGGATTTGTTTTTTTCTCTGTCATATTCTCAACTCCCAATACATCATTTTCTTTTCTTTGGATTATATCAAGAAAAATATGTTTTAAGAACTTTAATTTCTTATCATACTTTTTTAAAAAAATATGTGCCTTTATCAAAAGACTTTAATTTTACTATTTTGTCACTCTCTATAAACTATATAATCAGTTATCATATCCACAATGTCAGTTTTGCCAGACCAGCTGAAAGTTCTACGATAGGCATCGATTTTTTTTATTAGGAAGAGGAAAGTAGTGCATCCAGTATTGAACAATGGAGCTAATCAAACTTTTCACCAATTCAACCCTCCTTGCATAACTCAACAGTTTAGTCGACCAATGCTTCATTTTATCAACTATTCTATCAATAAGAGGGAGATAGTGATGTATGCTGAGTTTTTTACTAGATAAGGGAACTCCCAAATATCTCACAAGAAGATGCCCTCTATAAAACCTGTGGACTTAATCATTTTCTCTATGACTAAAGCTTCCACACTTCCAAAATATATCCTACATTTCCTGGTATTAAGAATTCGTTATCAATCAATTAGTATTATTGATATTCAATTAGTCATAACTATAATTGATATTATTTCCTATTGCATATTACCTATTTGCATATAAATATACAATATGAGTGGTCATATTTGATACACAGAGATACAATCTAAATATGGTATCAATGACTGGTTGACCTACTGTCTTTCACAAAAAAAAGTTTTCTCCTTTTTTTCTGGCCATCCACAGCGCCGCCACTGCCAGCCACGTTCGCTGCTGCTCCCGAAGACTTTCCGACGAGGTACCTATACCACCAAAATCGTCTCCTCCGGATCGACTGGAATCCGAAAAAGCCACTGTCAACCGCCAAACGTGTGGTCGTGCGTCCACTGCCCCCCGTTGTCGCTATTTTTCTTGCCGAACTCGTTTTCTGGTCCTCTTTCCAGATTTGCTCTCGATTTTTCGTTCCAGGCCGTCAAATATCATGGGAGATACCGATTCCGTCACGTTCACTAAAGTTCCACTTATTCCGTGTGAGAAACTAATCAGAACAATAAATTATAACATATGGGCTGGTGCCGTCAAGATGTGGTTTCACGGTCAGGGATATGAGAATCATTTAACTACAAAAGTTGATTCTATTCCCGCCGCGAAACGCGATAAGTGGAAACAAACTGATGCTTCTCTATGCATTGTGTTATGGTTTTCCATAGCAACTAATCTCCAAGCACAGTACCAAGCCTTTACCACTTGCTATGAGGTTTGGGAAAAGGCTAAGAAAGTCTTCTCAAATGATGTCTGTTAGAACATAGTTTGATTCTACAATCCTTGTAAGAGTTTTGATGATAATAAACACTCAAAGAACAATTATTCTCCCTAAATAAGTATTTTGTTTTGCATAGAAGTTATGATGGAAGAAGCACAAAAGATGAGTTAGATTGATGTTCAAACTCTGATTCAATACATCTTTTATAAAGAAGTTCTAAAGCTGCAACTTCTGAGTGCCTAAACGCTACGAACAGGAACTCTGTTATTCAGATTCATACAGTTTTGGAAAGAAATAACGGTAACTTTCATCTTCTGAAGCAAGCATGTTCTGAAGCGTTACAATTCACTTATGACTATTCAAAAGTAACAGTTGAAAGGGGACAAGAATGTCTATATTTGGAAAGCTCTTTAATTACTATTTATCAATATTCCAAAAGCTCCCACATGCGTTGCCTATATAAACAAAGCTTGAAGGAGAAATCATTTACGATTTTGCTGCGTACAACAAACGAAATATTTTCATCACCTTCATCTTACAAAATCTCATTTGTGTAAAACATCACTTGTGTGATATTGTTTTATTAGAAAACACATATTGTACACTCTTTTAAATAATGTATTGTGTAATTCCTTGAGAAAATCGAGTTGTGGTTTAAACTCAAGAAGAATTTGACGGTTGTCATAGTAACTATTTAATCAAGTTTGGTTAGTGGATTAAGACCTCGTTGAGAGAGGCGAAATCACCTTGGCGGGTGGACTGGAGTAGTTTGAGTTCAAACGAACCAGGATAATCAACGTGTTTTTAATTTAAGTTTTAAAAACCACAATTCAAACCCCCCCCCCCTTCTTGTGTTTTTCCATTCCTCAATTGGCATGTCAGAAAAAGATCTAAGCAAGAAAAACACTATGGTGGGACCAAGTCAGAACGTCAGCAATGATTACCATGATGAGAAAGATAGAATCAGCGGAAAACTTCCAATCTTTGATGGTGAAATATTTGATTACTGAATAGACAGAATCGAAAGTTTCTTTCTAGCTCATGATGATGATCTTTGGGATATGGTGACTGATGGGTACATACATCTTATTGATGAAAATGGTCAGAAGATTGACAGAAAAAGAATTACATATCATCAAAAGTGAGAATTCAGAAATCATCACAAGGCCAGAACTATTCTCTTGAGTGTTATCTCATACACAAAGTATGAGAAGATCATAAACAAAGAGTCAGCAAAACACATGTTTGACTCCTTGAGAATGACGCATGAAGGAAGAACGCAAGTCAAAGAAACCAAAGCTCTTGCTCTCATTCAGAAGTATGAAGCTTTCAAAATGGAAAAAGATGAAACCATTGAAACCATGTTCTCAAGATTTCAAATTTTGGTTGCTGGGCTAAAAGTTTTGGACAAAGGGTACTCAACTGCTGATCATGTAAAGAAGATCATTCGAAGTTTACCCAAGAAATGGAGACCCATGATCAAAGCTCTTAAACTGGCCAAATATCTTAACAAAATCTCTCTCGAAGAACTTGTCAGCTCCCTGAGAAGTCATGAGATAGAGTTAGAAGAAGATGATCCCCAGAATTAAGGTAAGTCTTTAGCTATTAAATCTAACAAAAAATATGAACCAAAAATTCTGCATGCAAAAGAAGAAAACTCTGGTGGATCCTCATCAAAAGAAGACGAATTGTCTTTTCTCTCGAGAAGAGTCAATCAGTTGTGGAAGCACAGTAAGAGGAAGTTCAGAACTTCTAGAAGAATAGGGAATAATTATGAACCATCTTCTAGATACGGAAAATCAAGTAACAGAGACATTTTCTGCTACAAATGCAATAAACAAGGGCATTACAAAAGCGATTGTCCAAATCTTCAAAAAGAGAAACCTAAAAAGAAGTTCTTTAAGGAAAAGAAGAAAAGCCTCATGGCAACATGGGATGACTCAGACTCTTCTGAAGCTGAAACAGAACTAGAAGATGAAAGAGTCAACATAGCCCTAATGGCCAAAGTGTCAGATGACATTGGATCATCTAGATCAGAATCAGACTTAGAGGCAGAAGAGGTATTCTCTAACTTTTCTAGATCTTAATTAGAAGAAAGTCTGTCAGAAATTCTTGAAAGATATAAGAAACTTTGAGTCATAAATAAGAATCTGAAAAAGGATCTAGTTTCTGACTCTGAAGAAACTAAGAAACTGGGATCATAAAACTTTGAGCTTAAAGAAATAATTTCTAAACTAGAAAATAAATTACAAAAGGCTCAGAAAGAAACTGTCTCAGAAGTTCCTAGTAACTCTGATAAGATCCTAAAGGAATATGATCATAGTTGTTGTACCCCAAAATTTTCCATCCCATTTTTCTTTAAAGCATTCTCTCAAGGCTCTTCAAATGGTCAAGGCACCCAAGGGTTGACTAGTCAAGATGCACCTCCTAGACCAAAAGCCTACAACTAGGGTTTGGAGTTTCTCAAGGAAATTTGGTCTGCAAAAGTATCAAGTGGCTCCCATGTTTCTTAGTAGGTCCTCAACAAGACTCATGTCAAGTTTCAAGCCCTACATCACAAGTTTGCTCATTCAATGGCTCAGATGCTTGAATATCAAATGTATTGATCAAAAAGTCAACTATGGTCAACATACAGTCAAACTTCAAGATTTTTGGTCAACATTAACATTTTGAAGTGATATTCATCATTTTATCAAGGGTTGATCATAATTCCCCAAGGAAAGTCCTCTGATCATCAAAAGTCAAGATTTGTCAAACTAGGGTTTCCTTAGGAGAAGTCAACTGAACTTTGACCAAGCATAACTTTCACATGCTTCATCAACTTTTCCCCAACCAAAGCCCATTTTTAATAAAACTCAATACTCCACAACTTTGCTATTGTTGTCAAGTCAAAAAAATTCTTCATTGGGAAGATATGATCTCATACATTATAGGTCATTTTCAAAAGTCAACAAAAGACACTTTTTGTCAAGAAAACTTACATCAAGATGATGTCTTCAAAAGCAAAAATGATAAACATATAGATTGAAAGGGACATCTTGGGCTTTCCAAAAAGTCAAAGATCAACTTAATAAGATGAAAATTAAGAAAGTTATGAGGTGCACAAGTTGGGCAATTTTCAAGAAATGCATGAAGTCAACTTTGAGCAAAATTGCATTTTTAGGTTAATGAACCTAACTTTTAGGGTTCAAACATGTTTATGACATACCAAATGACATCTAAAACCTAACCATGCACTATTGTGATTTTTATTTTTATTTATTTGAATTTTTATTCATTTAAATATGATTTAAATCAAATAAATTAGATAAAAACACAAGCAAATCATGGGCTATGCATATGGGCTGAATTTGATCCACTTTGGAGCCCATTAATTCGTGCAAAACACATGAAATATGTCCTGGTTCATGCTCCAAACAAAAGTGGCAAGAATCACATCATTTAGGCAATTTTTCAAATTTTTATTTTGTCATGAAACCATGGTTTAATGCCTTGATCTCTTGCCTTGTTTCCACCCTCACTCACTCCTATATAAATACAATGCATTGCAAACCCAAAGAGGGCACAAAATTCTATATGCAAAAACTCTCCAAAATCTCTCCAAAAAAGCTCTCCAAAACTCTCCAAAAAAATCAAAGAATTGGTGCAAGTCATATCTCAAAGTTCCAGCCTCTCTCGATTAAAACCAAGCCTCGAGCCATCCTCTTGAAGTCCCCAGGAGTTTTTTACAAGGCCCAAGATCAGTCCATCACAAGCTTAGAACGCACCCATTTGATAACACCGGTTTGGTAAATTTTAAAATTTTAAATCTCTAATTTTAATCATATTTCATGGTATGTTAACATTTGTTTGAGTTTATATGAATCTATAAATCAGGTATGAGTGGGACCAAATGTGCGCATCATGCACCTCCAGTTCCTGACCACCATATTTCATCAGGATAGATCCAAAGCCTCAAAGGCGCGTCCCCATGATGAACCCCAAGAAGTGTCCCTCACTGGATCTCCAGGCGCCTGACCCCTATTGCTAATGGGCCTGGGAATTTTTTGCTATTTCACACCCTCTAACTACTTTTGCAGTGCCTAACCCATTTATTTTTTCTCTTTTTTTGTTGTTTATTTATTTAATTTTCTTTAAACCTTTTTTTTTCTTTTTACGAACATAAAAAATCACAAAATCACAAAATCACAAAAAATAGTAGATTTAAGTTTTTTATAAATTAAATTAATTTTGATCAATCATCTAATCACCTTTTTTTAATTAATGAACTAATTAGAATTAGGTTCTCATAATTTAATTATTTTTCGAAACAAAAATTAAAAACAAAAACAAATATTTCTTTTATCACTTAGAAATTTTTCTGAGGGTTTTTCTTCATCCTTTCATTTTTATTTCTTTCTCCTCGCGCTTCTTTTATTTATCCTGTTGTACCCCGAAATTTTCCCTCTCATTTTACTCAACACATGCCCATTGAGATGCTCAACTTGCTCAAGGATGCCCAAGAGTTGACCAGACAAACTCGCTCCTAAGGCAATGTGCCTCAAACTAGGGTTTCCATTTTTATCAAGATAGGTGAACTCCAAAGACCTCATATACTCTCCATGGTCCTAATATATTCTCAGTACCCTCCATGTCAAGTTTCAAGTCTTGCACAAGAAGTTTGCTCAGTCAACTGCTCAGATGCTTGAGAATCGACTGTATTAGGTCAAAAGTCAACTATGACCCACATACAGTCAAACTTCAATATTTTTGTTCAACATAAAAATTTTGAAGTTATATCCATCATTTGATCAAGGGTTGATCATGATTCCTCAAGGAATGGCCCAAATTCATCAAAACCCAAAAGTTGCTAAATTAGGGTTTCTCAGGAAAAATCAACCAAACTTTGACCAAGCATAACTTCCTCATAATTTATCAAACATTTCCATCCAAGGCTCATTTTGAAGAGGATGCAATTCCCTACAATTCATCTTCATCCCTCAAGTTCAAAATATGCACTCACAAAAAGATATGAATTTCCACATTATAGGTCCTTTTGAAAAGTCAACAAAAATACTTTTTGGGTCAAAGCTTCTTACATGAACATGGAAGACCCAATTGAAATTATACCAAGAGTGTTGTTTAGGGGACATCCTAAGCTTTCTAAAAAGTCACAGAACACCTCTCTAGAGTTAAAATTGGAAGAGATATGCCTTGTCAAAGTTGACCATTTTTGCAAAATTGCCAAAAGTCAAATATGCTCAAAATTGCATTTTTTGCCAAATGGGCCTAAATTTTTATGCTTGCACCTTACTCATAACATTGTCCACGACCCAAATATTTACTCACATGTTATTTGCTTCATTATTTATTTTATTTTTATTTTTTATTAATTAAAAATTGAATTAAATCAAATAAATGATAAATAATAGCAAAGATTTGTTTTGATCTGATTTTTGGACAGAATCACAAGCTAACTATGTTGGCATATCAAGATCAAATCTAATCAAGGTTGATTGGCACAAGAATGGCATGATTAGGCCTAATTTGGAAGGATATCATACAAGATGAAAACCAAATCAAATCTTCAAAAATTGCAAAGATACCATTTGTTTTTATAACCCTAATTCACTTAGGGATATATAATGAACAAGGCCATGCACGAAAACAAGGATTAGCAGTGGTGGAAAGCACAATACAAAACTCAAATTTTTGGCAAAAAGTGGTGATCTGATCTCTACCCTAGATGACGATTCAAGGCCTTCCAACATTCCTAAATGATTCCTTGACCTTCCTAGAAGCTAACACAATCAATAGCAAGCACTCTCGCGCCCAGAATCACTCCCTAGACCTCATACAGTTTGCTTGCCTTTTCAAAATCGGTTACAACCATTCTTGCATCATTAGTATAATTTAATGATATATTTGTGATCATTGATGTATTTCTAACATGTCTGGATCATTTAATTGAATTTTTGAGGTTTATATGTATGACTGCCATTACTAGGGTTTCAAGCTCCGTTTTAGGGTCTTTTAGAACAGGTGAAATTAGGGCTGGATAAGGGCACCATGACGTTCATGGCTTCAAGCCCACTCGATTCATGGTCTCCATGGGAATTTATATTGCTTATATTTGATCTTTGAATGATACAGGTTTGTAGCTACGGATGATGTCCGTAGGTAAAAGGTCGTTATCTAAAACGACGGTTCCAGGAAGAAGATAAGGACGTGGTTGATAACCATTGGCCAATTTGAATTTTGTGCGCTTTTTACATTCAGCCACTTGATTTCATATATTATATATTGTTGTTATTATATTAACAAACAAGGCATGTAGCACAGATGGAAAGCGTGCACGCTGGATAGTGAGAGGACTTGGGTTCGATCCCAGGTCCCAACAATTTTCCTTGTTTTAATTCTTCTTTGCAGGATCCTATGCATAACCATCCCAAAAGCCTATTATGCGCCATCGACAGCCAACCACAGAATTCATGATCAACCAGATCCAACGCCTACCACTGAAGGACCATGGTGTACCATCAAAGAGGGCCAGCACTGGATCTCATGCATTGGTTTGGCTCAGCAGTTATTGGGCCTAGCAAATTTCACAACACACCCCCAGAATTACTCATCAACACAGGTCCAATTTAATAATTTTTTTTATTTCTTTTATTTGTTTAATTATTTGTTTTCACAAATTAATCTTTTCTTAATTAACTACAAAAAACCAAAAAATCACAAAGACACCAAAAATATCTTTTTTATAAAATATTTATTTTCTTTAATTAATTAATTAAATTCAAAATTAGGGCAATTAAATCTTATTTTTTGTAAATTAAAATCAATTAGAAATTAGGATTTGATTTTGTAAATAATTAAGTTTTCTTCAAAAATAGCTTAAATATTTTTTCTCAAATTAGATTTTTTTTAGGTTTTTTAATCGTCCTCGCATCTAATTCGTCGTGCGTATTTTAATTACTTTTTTTTAAAATTATTTTTGTAACTCCTCCGAGGTTGTAATAAATTTAATTAGGTTTTAATTCCGCATTTTATTTTCAGTCAAAATAATTCTGTATCTGCGAATGTGATATATTAATTCAAAAAACATTATAACGAGGTGATCTAGAAGATCCGGCCAGCCCCTCAAGACACAAAAGAAAAACTATATTACTAGAGTTGCAAAATGCCCTTTAATTTTACTATTTTGTCACCCTCTATAAACTATATAATCAGTTATCATATCCACAAATTTTCCCTTATGACTATTATTATCGAATATAGACTCATTTCTAAACAATCAAACACCACAAATTGTTTCTGAGATAGCTATCTTTAAAAGGGAAGCTCTCCAACCTTTGCCCTTTGTATTAGCAATGATCCACCGAATCTCAGTCTGTCAATTCTTTGGGTCGTGCCTAATATCCTACTAATTCAAAATCGATTTCCAGATATAAGAAGTATTGTTGCAGCTGAAGAAGATATGATCTACAGATTCCTCATTAATACCACAAATGTTGCATTGACTATCTTGGAGCATGCCAAATCTTGAGTCTCTCTTTAGTAGGGATATTTCCATGGAGGAGAAGCCAAAAGATGAATTTGACTATGGGTCTAGCATAATTATTTTTTATCAATCTATCCCACGTCACTCTGGTGTTATCATCAATGAGAACCTTGTAAATACAGCCCATGAAATATTTATTCCTATTGATCATGTTGTTCCACTGGGGTTGCACAGAATTAATAAGAATTTTCTACTTCCAGATGTTCTTCATTATCCAGGACCAATTATGACTAGTCTGAATACTTATGATGAAGTTATCCTTCAGATAGTTAGCATGAATCCACTTTACCCAAAGATTGTCACTTTTATTACAAATATTTCAAAGACACTTTAGGAGGGAGACTTTGTTCCACACAGACAGATTAATGATAGCTAAACCACCTTGGCTAATTGGCCTGCAAATTTGGGTCCAAGCAATTAGACTCTTTCTACCAATGTCAGTTTTGCCAGACCAGATGAAAGTTCTACAATAGGCATCGATTTTTTTATTAGGAAGAGGAAAGTAGTGCATCCAGTATTAAACAATGGAGCTAATCACACTTCTCACCAATTCAACCCTCCTTGCATAACTCAACAGTTTAGTCAACCAATGCTTCGTTTTATCAACTATTCTATCAATAAGAGGGAGATATTGATGTATGCTGAGTTTTTTACTAGATAAGGGAACTCCCAAATATCTCACAAGAAGATGCCCTCTATAAAACCTGTGGACTTAATCATTTTCTCTCTGACTAAAGCTTCCACACTTCCAAAATATATCCTACATTTCCTGGTATTAAGAATTCGTTATCAATCAATTAGTATTGATTGATATTCAATTAGTCATAACTATAATTGATATTATTTCCTATTGCATATTACCTATTTGCATATAAATATACAACATGAGTGATCATATTTGATACACAGAGATACAATCTAAATATGGTATCAAGTGCTGGTTGACCTACTGTCTTCCACAAAAAAAAGTTTTCTCCTTTTTTTCTGGCCATCCACAGCGCCACCACTGCCAGCCACGTTCTCCGCTGCTCCCAAAGACTTTCCGGCGAGGTACCTATACCACCAAAATCGTCTCCTCCGGATCGACCGGAATCCGACAAAGCCACTGTCAACCTCCAAACGCGTGGTCGTGCGTCCACTGCCCCCCGTTGTCGCTATTTTTCTTTCCGAACTCGTTTTCTGGTCCTCTTTCTAGATTTGCTCTCGGTTTTTTGTTCCAAGCCGTCAAATATCATGGGAGATACCGATTTTGTCACGTTCACTAAAGTTCCACTTATTCCGTATGAGAAACTAATCAAAACAATAAAATACAACATATGGGATGGTGCCGTCAAGATGTGGTTTCACGATCAGGGATATGAGAATCATTTAACTATAAAAGTTGATTCTATTCCCGCCGCCAAACGCGATAAGTGGAAACAAACTGATGCTTCTCTATGCATTGTGTTATGGTTTTCCATAGCAACTAATCTCCAAGCACAGTACCAAGCCTTTACCACTTGCTATGAGGTTTGGGAAAAGGCTAAGAAAGTCTTCTCAAATGATGTTTGTTAGAACATAGTTTGATTCTATAATTCTTGTAAGAGTTTTGATGATAATAAACACTCAAAGAACAATTATTCTCCCTAAATAAGTATTTTGTTTTGCATAGAAGTTATGATGGAAGAAACACAGAAGATGAGTTAGATTGTTGTTCAAACTCTGATTCAATACATATTTTATAAAGAAGGTCTAAAGCTGCAACTTCTGAGTGCCTAAACGCTACGAATAGCAACCCTGTTATTCAGATTCATACAGTTTTGGAAAGAAGTAACGGTAACTTTCATCTTCTGAAGCAATCATGTTCTGAAGCGTTACAATTCACTTATGGCTATTCAAAAGTAACAGTTGAAAGGGGACAAGAATGTCTATATTTGGAAAACTCTTTAATTACTATTTATCAACATTCCAAAAGCTCCCACATGCGTTGCCTATATAAACAAACTTGAAGGAGAAATCGTTTACGATTTTGCTGCGTACAACAAACGAAATATTTTCATCACCTTCATCTTACAAAATCTCATTTGTGTAAAACATCACTTCCGTGATACTGTTTTATTAGAAAAAACATATTGTACACTCTTTTAAATATTGTATTATATAATTCCTTGAGAAAATCGAGTTGTGGTTTAAACTCAAGAAGACTTTGACGGTTGTCATAGTAACTGTTTAATCAAGTTAAGTTAGTGGATTAAGACCTCGTTGAGAGAGGCAAAATCACCTTGGCGGGTGGACTGGAGTAGTTTGAGTTCAAACGAACCAGGATAACCAACGTGTTTTTAATTTAAGTTTTAAAAACCCCAATTCAAACCCCCCTTCTTGTGTTTTTCCATTCCTCAATTGGCATGTCAGAAAAAGATCCAAGCAAGAAAAACACTATGGTGGGACCAAGTCAGAACATCAACAATGATTACCATGATGAGAAAGACAGAATCAGCAGCAAACCTCCAATCTTTGATGGTGAAAAATTCGATTACTGGATAGACAGAATCGAAAGCTTATTTCTAGCTCATGATGTTGATCTCTGGGATATGGTGACTGATGGGTACATACATCCTGTTGATGAAAATGGTCAGAAGATTGACAGAAAAAGAATGACATATCATTAAAAGTGAGAATTCAGAAATCATCACAAGGCCAGAACTATTCTCTTGAGTGCTATCTCATACACAAAGTATGAGAAGATCATAAACAAAGAGTCAGCAAAACACATGTTTGACTCCTTGAGAATGACGCGTGAAGGCAACACGCAAGTCAAAGAAACCAAAGCTCTTGCACTCATTCAGAAGTATGAAGCTTTCAAAATGGAAGAAGATGAAACCATTGAAACCATGTTCTCAAGATTTCAAATTTTGGTTGCTGGGCTAAAAGTTCTGGATAAAGGGTACTCAACTATTTATCATGTAGAGAAGATCATCAGAATTTTACCCAAGAAATGGAGACCCATGATCACAACTCTTAAACTGGCCAAAGATCTAAACAAAATCTCTCTCGAAGAACTTGTCTGCTCCCTGAGAAGTCATGAGATAGAGTTAGAAGAAGATGATCCCCAGAAGCAATGTAATAGTTAGGATTTCTATTTCCGTACTTTAAATTTCCGCAATTATTAACTGTTAGATGTATACTAATAGGATTGTATGGGAAGAATGCTTGAAAATTAAAACGGTAGAAAACCCTAAATGTGCAAAGACAAATTAACTGAAAAAGTCACTCGCACATGCTCACTCCTAGGGTTTACTCCACTTCGGTTGCCTTCGGTTAAACGGTCATGAAGTATAGGGTTTGTTAGTGGTCGTCCTCTAGCCCCAAAAGATCTCAAATGACCCATTCGAATGTTGCCTCGGAGAAAGATCTTTAAGGCTTTAGGATGATTACTAACACCTAACATTGCTTTTGTGACCATATATGTCCCTTCGAACGTCCCTTAAAACTCCAACGACAGTGCTACCTATTCCTTAATAATGGGATAGCGCTGTCTAAAGGAAAACGAACAGTCTTTTTCGAGTAGGTAGAAAATTCTTAAGTACTTGCTCAATCAATCAAACAAACTTTTTCACACAAACACTTTTTCAAAACAATTTTAAAAAAAACAACTTCGTCGCATCCTTGAGGACTGATACAAGGGTCATCACGAAGTAAACTTTTTTCAAAACAAGCACACACACAAGCAATTTTAAAATGAGCAAGTACCTAAGAGCCCATGGAAAACCATGGATAGAAAGGGTGCTAACACCTTCCCTTTCTATAATCTACCCCCCCGTACTCAAAAATATTCTCGAAAAAGGTTTTTTCTGTTCTTTTTCCTTTTCCTAATTGGATAAAATAAAAGTCGGTGGCGACTCTTGCTTACCGCGACATTTGCGAACAAAAAATGCAAAACCAGTATTAACAGTCAATTCTACCACCGTATCACAGAACTGGAAACTCTGCTGGGGAAATTATAATAAAGTGGGGTTTACCTTAGGATCTAGGTCATTTCAAAATTGCTTTCTTGTTTGTTTGCTTTATTCTTAAAGGGTTTTGCTTGGGTTACTATAGATCCTACACCCGGATCTGGGGGCACTTTTTAGGTAAAAAACAATAGATCGTGGAGACTGTACGTCGTAGACTGATATGGTTTAAGCGATGGTTGTGTTGGTGTGGCACTTTGGTTGGTACCGGTATCCTTCATGGGGAAACGAGGAGAATACGGGGCCGTCGCATGGTGTCGTGAAGCACTAACGGACCTTAGAACCTTAGTTGAACAAACTTGGCCATTAGAAAGTAGTGATATAGCCGGCCTCGGTATAGAGCTGAGGATTGGTTGATACTTGATGCTACACTCATTGAGATCAGACTTTCGGGATATTTCGGCCGCAAGAAAAAATTGCTTGAGATGAAATAATGCCCGATAAAGGATGGTCAGTGATATTGAGAATCTTTAGAACCCGATTACTTTTTAAGACAGGTTTGAAACCAACTAAACTTCAAGAGGGTATGACCTTTAACCTCATGCATGCCTTAAATCTAAGGACTTGGTGTGATTTGTCTGTGTTTTATATACATGTTGTTTATCATGACATCATGCATTATAACATAGCATCCATTCTTATTGCACTAACCATTTCGAAGACCAAGGGAATTTATCTTTGTTCTGTTTTGCAGATCATGGCTTCCGTTCGTAGAAACACTATCTGAATCAGCTTTGTGAAGATACCTTCCCAAATCATAGAGCTAGTATCAAAGGTTTCTAAAACTTCTGCGTTCACTAAGAGACATGGTCGACTTCTCAACTTGGTTACTTCAAACTTTGATGAAAAGATGGTGAGTACCCTTTCAGTTCTTTGATCCCAAGCACCACTGCTTCACCTTTCCAGACTATCAGTTGGTGCCTACTATGGAAGAATTCTCTCAACTGTTGGATATACCCATTCTTGAACAGTTGCCTTTCACAGGTCTGGAAGAAGTTCCTAAGCCAGAAGTCATTGCCTCAGCTTTGCATCTGAAATGGGCCGATGTGGTATCCAATTTGGAAACAAGAAGCGGAGTCAAGGGTTTTCTAGCCAAGTTCCTGATAGACAAGGCCCAACTGTTTTAGGATGATATGGATTTTCAGGCTTTTGAGGAGGTCTTGGCTCTTCTAATCTATGGGTTAGTACTATTCCCTAATCCAGACTCATTCATAGATGTGAATGCTATCAAGATCTTCCTCTCTCGCAACCCTGTGCCTACCTTGCTCGGAGATATTTTGCACACTCTTCATACTCATACCATGAAGAGAAGAGGGGTTCTTATGTGTTGCATGCCATTGCTATCGAGGTGGTTTATTTATCACCTCCCTAAGTCAATACTGAAGAATGGAGAAGGTTTGGGTTGGTCACAAAGGATAATGTCACTCGCTCACATGGATATTCTCTGGTGTTCCCGAGCTATGGAAAACACTGCTATTATTGACCGCTGCGGGGAGTACCCTAATGTCCCGTTACTTGGCATCAGAGGGGGTATAACCTACAATCCTTGTTTAGCTCTGTGACAATTTGGTTACGCTCGAAGAGATGGTCCCCATGAGTTACTTATCAAGGGTATTATATT
Source organism: Vicia faba (assembly GCA_948472305.1). Classification (NCBI taxonomy): domain Eukaryota; kingdom Viridiplantae; phylum Streptophyta; class Magnoliopsida; order Fabales; family Fabaceae; genus Vicia; species Vicia faba. The sequence continues at coordinate 1,425,788,450 of OX451739.1, forward strand.
CAACTATGAGGATGATGTTCAAGAGTATCGTCGGAGGTCCATACGAGCTTGGGGCATGGTAAACAGATCTGGCGCCAGGGCTTTGGGGCCAAAGGCTTCCATTCCTATGGAACCTTACCTCCAATGGGTACGAGTTCGAGCCCAGAAGCTTATGATGCCCTATATGGCCATTTTACCAGTGATTATAGAATCCACTACTGAAGGGGGTATTCCTTACACAGTTCACTATCCTGATATGCCCACTGATCTTGGAGAATTACAGAGGTCTTGGATTCAGTTGAAGAAGGAGCGGGATACTTACAGGGATCGGTTTTATGCCCATGAGAGGAAGGTTTTAGAACTCATAAAGCATCCCCATGAGGAAAAAGGACTCAATGTTTATCTCGGCACAAAGAGGAAGCATCCATGGGAATTTTGATTTCTTTTCTAGTTTTAGATTTGTTTTTAATTGTAACGCCTAAAAGGCATTTGAACTTTGAATTCAGCTAATAAAATCTTTGTTTTATTTTGGTTTGCAAATTTAAATTTCCCCAAAGTATTTGAAATCATTGCATGCGCATCCCATTCATAGCATTGCATGTACAGGTACCATTACAGGTTTCTCATCTTCTTCACTATTTATTTCAGCATAAATGTCTTCCGAACAAAGCATCAAGGATCTTCAGGCACAAAACGCCCAATTCCAGCAAATGTTCATAAATCTGGCAAAAGGGCATGAGAATCTGAAAGCCCTCATCCTGAAAGAGAGAAAGAAAAAGAAGAAGGTTGCCGGTATTCTGAATATGGGCAGAAGGTTTTGAGGGCCGTTGAAGCGACAAGTCGATCTGACCTCCTCATCCAAAGAAGGGGAGAATCAAGAAGAAGAAACAAGGGAGAAGGATCTCAGTCCTGAAGTTTCTGACAATGATACCGACTACAATGATGAGCAATATCCTCCCACTGAGGATAGATACAAGAAATTGGAAGATCGCTTGAGTGCTATGGAAGTCCAGAGGATAGCTGGGATGGATTTCGAAGAATCAGGGTTGGTTTCGGGAGTGGTCATCCCGCAGAAGTTCAAAGCTCCAATTTTTGCAAAGTATGATGGGGTGTCCTGCCCAAAACTCCATCTCCGCTCTTATGTCAGAAAGATCCAGCCCCACACTGCTCATAGAAATTTGTGGGTTCATTTCTTTTAAGATAGTTTGTCAGGGACTCAACTTGAATGGTTCTACCAACTGGAGAGAGCCAATGTCCAAAATTGGGAAGATCTGGCCGCTGCTTTCTATAAGCAGTACCAATACAACACCGACCTTGCTCCTACTCGTACTCAACTCCAGAGTATGCCCATGGGGGAGAGTGAAGGCTTTAAGGACTATGCACAGAAGTGGAGAGACTTGGCTGGAAGAGTCCAACCCCCATTGTCTGATAGGGAGTTGGTTGATATGTTTCTGGGGACGCTATCTGGTATATTCTTTAATCATTTGATCGGCAACTCGTCAGCTGGTTTCACCGAGCTAATCTTGACTGGAGAGAGAGTAGAAGTTGGTATTCGGAGTGGCAAGATACAAAGAGATGCTTCTTCGAGTTTGGTAAAGAAGCCTTTTGCTAGTAAAAAAGAAGCCAGTGCTATCTACAGCCCTAGGGGCCAAAACAGAGCTGAACATTGTCAGACTAGTAAGTGCCGTAATAATACCTAGGCCTGCGGCCGCTCCACAATGCAACAATCAACCAAGGGTGGAAAGGAAAAAATGGCAGTTTACCCGAATCAATATGACGTTGGCTGAAGTTCTACCTCATCTGCTGAGATCCAACTTGGAGACCTTGAAAGAGGCTTCCAAGAATCCGAATACCACGTCTCCCTGATATAATCCAAATGCTCTGTATGCCTATCATTCTGAGAGTCCTGGCCACGATACCAATGATTGTTGGGCTCTAAGAAATAAGGTGCAAGATCTGATCGAAGTTAAGGAAATTGAGTTCGACGCTCCAAAAAAGCCTAATGTCATAATTGCGCCCATGCCTAAGCACGGTCGTGGAGTTAATGTTGTTGATACCGACTTATTTGTGACCTCGGTGGATAAAGTTTCTACTCCTATCATGACTGTGAAGAATAATTTGTTGTTGGCCGGTTTATTTCCGGGTTATGGTGAAGGTTGCCACATGTGTTCATTTCTACCTTCTGGTTGCCATTTGCTGAAGTCAGGTGTTCAACGCCTGATGGACAACAAAGAAAATTTGTTCAAAAAAACTTTGGTTCCTTTTGTACCATCTGAAGACATTGCCATTATAACCATTTCCGCCAATGCTTACAAGGTCTCCCCGAGAAGACCTGTTAGGATTACATCTGCTCCAAGAATCTCTCCGCTAATAATCACTGTTCCTGGTCCTGTCTCGTATGTATCAGACAAAGCTGTCCCCTGGTATTATGGTGCCGATGTGTACTATCATGGCATCAAACAAGATTTGAAAAGTGAAGAGGCAGATCCTGATATTGGTAACATTATCGGAACCAACAAGGTTACCCGAAGTGGAAGGGTCTTCTCTCCCGAGATTTCTCCTAAGTCTGTCAACATGCCTATTGTAATTCCATCTTCTATTCCTGTTGGTACATCAACTACGAATCCTGTTCTTACTCCAATTATTACCCCTGTCGGCGAGTCGTCTAATACCCGCGGCAAATAAGTTATAGGCGAGCCTGCCCGGACGGAGGCGCATAGAAAAATTGTTGTGGAGGCCTCTAAGCAAGAGATAGAGGAAATATTGAAAATAATTAAGAAGAGCGACTACAATGTGGTCGAGCAGCTGGGGCAAACCCCCTCAAAGATATCCATGTTATCCCTGTTGTTATGCTCCGAGGCCCATGCGAAGGCTTTGATTGCATTCCTCAAAACTGCACATGTGCCACAAGAGACTTCAGCTGATCAATTTAAAGATTGCATGGCCAGCCTGACTGCTGACAATGGGCTGGGTTTTTCAGATGCAGACTTGACACTGAAGGGAAGGAAGCATAATGATGCTCTGCATGTCTCGATTGAATGCAGAGGCACCACTATGGCTCATGTGTTGGTAGATACTAGGTCTTCGCTGAATGTTCTGCCCAAGAAGGCATTGGACTGATTGGATTGCGAGGGTTTGACTTTAAAGCCTTGTAAAATTGTGGTAATGGCGTTTGATGGGTCGAAAAGAATGGTGCACGGGGAGGTGGACATCCCTGTCAAAGTGGGTTCTCAAACCTTTGGGTCCACCTTCTATGTGATGGATATCAGGCCGTCGTATTCTTGTTTGTTGGGTCATCCTTGGATCCATGAGGCTGGGGCAGTTACTTCCACACTACACCAACTGCTGAAGTATCCGGTAAAATGGAAGATTGTCATGGTGCGGGGTGAAGTGGAGTATATGGTTAGCCACCTCAATTCCTTCCGCTACATAGAGATGGACGGGGAATTCATAGAGACTTCTTGTCAGAACTTCGAAGAAGTCCCTCAGATCTTGGCATCGACTGAAACTACTACCAGCAGCAAACCTCCTCTGAAGATGGCTTCTCTCAAGGACGCCAGGGCCGTGGTGGAAGAAGGTGGGTGTACCAATTGGGATCAACTCCCTGATTTCACTCACAAAACTGACAAATTTGGTTTGGGCTTTACTACAGGGGCTCAAAGGGCTATTCTACGCGCTCGGGCTTGAGGACCTCCCCTACGCATCAACAATCATGGGGTTAATGCCATTGAAGACAGCGAGGAAGACTCAGACATTGATAGCTGGATCTACCCAACTACCAACGGTGGACCGAGTAACTGGACGACTAGGGACTTTATACCAGTTTCTTTTATTCTATAGTAATTGTCTTACTTGTTTTGAGATTTTTAATAAACAATTTAAAACTGTATGGCCTTGTGCCTTGCCCGAGGCACATTGGCTTTGCTTGTGAGGGCTATTATTTGTCATTTCATATATCATTAATAAAGCATTGGATGTTTCTTGCATACAAACTTTGCGCTCTCTGTTTTTTCTTTTCTGTTTTCACTTTATCAAAATAACTATTCTCTTACACACACTCACGTATCATAATGCAGATCCATATCCACTCTGGATCCCATTGATAACAGCTTTGCTATTGCCAGTTATAACTTCAAAAATCCGATCAACCAAGCCGAAGATGAAGGCGAGGATGATTGTGAGGTGCCTGGAGAACTTGCTAGACTATTACAGCAGGAAGAAAGGGCCATACAGCCTCATGAAGAGCCGGTTGAGTCAGTGAACTTGGGTTTAGAGGAAGACAAAAAGGAGGTCAAGATTGGTGCAAATTTGGAAGTTAAGGTCAAACAGCGGTTGATACAAATGTTGCACGACTACATTGAGATCTTTTCCTGGTCATATGAAGACATGCCAGGTTTAGACACTGATATTGTGGTTCATCGTCTGCCGACCAAAGAAGACTGTCCTCCGGTTAAACAGAAGGTTCGTCGTATGCGCCCTGAAATTTCAGAGAGGATCAAGGCAGAGGTCATGAAGCAGTTCGACGCAGGATTGTTAACTGTCACTTCTTATCCACAGTGGGTTGCCAACGTCGTTCCAGTACCTAAGAAGGACGATAAGGTACGGATGTGTGTAGATTACAGAGATCTGAACAGGGAAAGCCCCAAGGATGACTTCCCTTTTCCTCACATTGACATTCTGGTTGACAACACCGCACAACACAAAATCTTCTCCTTCATGGATGGTTTCTCTGGCTATAACCAGATCAAGATGGCTTCTGAAGACATGGAGAAGACAACCTTTGTCATGCAGTGGGGCACCTTCTGCTACAAGGTAATGCCTTTTAGGTTGAAGAATGCTGGGGAAACTTATCAGCGCACCATGGTCGCTTTGTTCCACGATATGATTCATCACATCGAAGTTTATGTTGATGACAAGATAGTCAGGTCTCAAACTGAGGAAGAGCACCTTGATCATCTACAAAAGTTGTTCGACATGTTAAAGATATACAAGTTAAGGTTGAATCCGAACAAATGCACCTTCGAAGTAAGGTCTGGTAAACTTCTGGGCTTCATTGTCAGCGACAAAGGCATCCAAGTAGATCCTGCAAAGGTAAAGGCTATACAAGAAATGCTAGATCCCTGTACAGAGAAGGAGGTTAGAGGTTTCTTGGGACGCCTGAATTATATCGCCAGGTTCATTTCACATCTGACGGCTACTTGTGATCCAATCTTCAAGCTTCTGAAGAAAGATCAAGTGGTAAAATGGAATGATGAATGCTAGACCTCTTTCGAAAGAATCAAGGAATACCTTCAAGAACCACCAATTATGATGCCTCCAGTTGAAGGAAGACCTTTGATATTGTACTTGACAGTGCTAGACAATTCAATGGGGTGTGTGCTGGGGTAGCATGACGAGTCTGGTCGAAAAGAGCATGCAATATACTACCTTAGCAAAAAGTTTACCGACTGTGAGACAAGATACTCACTGCTCGAGAAAACTTGCTGCGCTTTGGCATGGGCTGCTCACCGACTGAGACAGTATATGCTGACTCACACTACCTTGTTGATATCGAAGATGGATCCGATCAAGTACATTTTCGAGAAACCTGCCCTCTCCGGAAGAATAACAAGATGGCAGATGATCTTAACCGAATATGACATCCAATACACAACCCAAATAGCAATCAAGGGAAGTGTATTGGCTGATCATTTGGCTCATCAGGCTGTGGATGACTACCAGTCCATGAATTTTGAGTTCCCGGATGAGAATATTATGTTGGTGACTGACTATGAAGAACCTGGACCGGATGAAGGACCTGAGGAGGGATCCCAATGGTCTATGTATTTTGATGGAGCCTCAAACGCATTTGGTAACGGCATTGGCGCTGTAATCATATCTCCCGAGGGCTGTCATACTCCATTCACTGCTCGATTATGTTTCAACTTCACCAACAATATGGCGGAGTATGAAGCGTGCATCATGGGTCTTAGGGCTGCTATTGACCTAAGGATCAAGTTCTTGAATGTATTCATGGATTCCGCCTTGGTGATAAGTCAGATCAAAGGCGAGTGGGATACGAAACACCCGAATCTCATCCCGTACAAAGAGTACATACTGACATTGCTCCCACACTTTGAGGAGGTAACCTTTGAACATTTCCCACGAGAGGAGAACCAGTTAGCGGACGCGCTAGCTACCATGTCTTCTATGTTCAAGGTTAGGTGTGACAATGAAGCTCCCCAAATCACCATTGAGAGGTTGGATGAACCAGCACACTACTGTGAAATCGATACCGATAAAGTGGCAGACAAACCCTGGTTTCACGAAGTCAAAAGGTATCTCGAGGATCAAGAGTATCCCAAAGGGGCATCTGTCAATGATAAGAAGTTTCTGAGAAGGTTCGCTGCAAAGTTCTTCCTCAACAATGGAATCCTCTATAAATGCAAACATGACTCCACACTACTACGGTGTGTAGACAAGAGTGAAGCAGAGAGGATCATGACAAGTATACATGAAGGAACCTTCGGAACCTATTCTAGTGGACACACCATGGCTAAGAAGATCCTAAGGGCAGGATATTACTGGTCCACTATGGAAGCCGGTTGTTATCAGCACTCTCGAACTTGTCATAAGTGCCAAATCTACGTTGATAAGGTGCATTTTCCTCCGGTCCCCTTAAACGTCTTGACAACTCCGTGGCCCTTTGCAATGTGGGGCATCGACATGATTGGAGAAATCAGGCCCACCGCTTCTAATGGGCATCGCTTCATCCTAGTAGCCATCGATTACTTCACGAAGCGTCATTTGCTACAATAACCAAGAACATCGTGGCGCAGTTTATCCGACATAATCTGATCTGTCGATATGGTATGCCAAAGAGAATTATTACTAACAATGGTATAAATCTCAATAACACAATGATTACCGAGCTCTGTAAACAGTTCAAGATACAACATCATAATTCTTCTCCCTACTGGCCGAAGATGAATGGCGTTGTTGAAGCATCTAATAAGAACATCAAGAAGATTGTACAAAAGATGACGGTGACATACAAAGACTGGCATGAGATATTACCATTTGCTCTTCATGGGTACCGTACCTCCACACGAATGTCGACAGGGGCAACACCTTACTCTCTGGTATATGGCATGGAGGCAGTCCTACCCATCAAAGTCTAGATACCTTCTCTCAGATTATGAAGGATGCGGGTTTGAACAAAGACGACTGGATCCGAACCTGACTTGATCAGCTAAATCTAATCGATGGAAAAATACTTACTGCTATCTGCCATGGTCAGATGTATCAAAAGCGAATGATCAAGGCTTTTAACAAGAAAGTCAGGCGTCAAGAATATCAAGTCGGGGATCTAGTGATAAAACGCATCATACTGCCGCAAGGTGATCCCAGGGGTAAATGGACCCCCACGTACGAGGGACCATTTGTGGTTAAGAACATTTTCTCGGGTGGAGCTATGATTCTAACCACCATGGATGGTGACGACCTTCCTCACCCTGTCAATACAAACATAGTGAAAAGATACTACGCTTAATCGAGAGACCCGCTAGGTTGACTGGTTAAGCCACCAGTAGAAAACACAGAGTTGCCACCGAACTTTATTTATCCCGAAGGAAGGGGAAATATCGATAAAACCACAAAGAAATGGATAAGATGGTCTTGTGACCAAGAGAAAGGGTAAGGGAGTCAGTTATGCGAGGGGAAGGTATTAGCACCCCTCACATCCGTTGTACTCAACGGGATCCATTTTGTTTGCTTGTCTTAAAGGGTATTTATCTACAACTATACTTGCTTAAGGGGAAATGAATATTTTTTGATTATTGCGTTCGTGAGGGTTTCACGACCCTTTGCCTACGTATCCAATGAAGGAATCAGAACACCGTAGTTCCTCTAGAAAAGGGTTTGTTTGTTTGTGTTTTTTAGTGGGCGATGTTAACGCACACATTCTAGCAATAGGCATGGCCGGTATCACGGTAGAACGAAGATAACATGCCCTTTGGGGGAGTTTTGATTTGTTGAGTGTTTTTTGCAAGTTTTAAAATAAATTCAAGTAATGATTAAAAGTGTTTTTGGATTTTTGATTTGTGACAGTTGAGTTTTAATTACAAAAGAAAAAGGTTAAGAGGGAAACTAAAAATCTAATTGTATGCTATGGGTGGACTAAAAGTCTATTTCGACATAAGGCGATCGGAACGGGGTTTAATCGCCTCATAGAGCTACCTAAGGTATGGTTTCAAGGTTTGAACAAATAAGGAAACTTAAATTATAAATATTTTTTATGGCTTTTTATGTTAATATTAAAAAATGATGAAAAGGAAAATAAATGAAAGATAGAAAAAGCGTGCTACTGCAAGCAAAACAAACAAGGATCAAAAGTTCTGAAGCCATGCACGTGACTCAGAAAGGAACGTCAGAAGTTCTGGATTCGTACCCTCTGAGGTCCTGCAAGAAATGTTAGAGGGAAAAGGGAACATAAGTTCTAGGTTGCTATGTGCTGAACTTCTGAATGTTAGAACAATAAGAAAATTCAGAAGTTTTGTGCGTGTTAACAGTGAGGAAATTTCAGAAGTTCTGTATGTGTTAAAACAGTGAGGAAATTTCAGAAGTTCTGTATGTGTTAAAAAAAGTGAGTAGAACTCAGAAGTTCTGTATGTGTAAAAAAAAGTGAGGAAATTTCAGAAGTTCTGTATGTGTTAAAACAGTGAGGAAATTTCAGAAGTTTTGTATGTGTTAAAAAAAGTGAGTAGAACTCAGAAGTTCTGTATGTGTAAAAAAAAGTGAGGAAATTTCAGAAGTTCTGTATGTGTTAAAATAGTGAGGAGATTTCAGAAGTTCTATGTGTTTGACATGTAGGGAGAACTCTGAAGTTCTGTGCTGTGTTAAGACAGTGAGTGAAAAACAGAAGTTCTATGTGTTGGAGTAGTGAATGAAAAACAAAAGTTCTGTGTTACATTTCAAATCTTTCCTTATATCAATCAGCACAACAATATCTTAACCAGTTTTTCGCAAACAACAAATCAGAAGGATAAAAGCGCAACAATTTATAGAAGTTCTAATCCTAAATCTGAGCCTAGCATTATTCTAGAAGTTCTGATCCGCAATTTTTTCTACTTATGCAATGATATGAACAACGTAAATACTATGATATTTACATGTTAAATGATGTTCTGAATGAAAAAGATGCAAATTCAGAAAGACTTACCTTGAACCTGGAGCGTGCTTGGAGCTTTGAGTTGATGCCTTTGAATGTTCTAGGGGTTTGCACGAGCAGGAAACAACAATGTTAAGTTCTTTGTTTCAAAGGGAAAGACAAAGGTTTTTGATTTGGAACTTTCTAAGTTTATGAGTGTTTGAGTGTTTCTTTTTTCTCTCTCTTTTTTTCGTGTATTTGATGATCCTATCTTCAAAAGCCAATTTCTCTCTAAAAACCCAGCCCCTCTCTAAAAACCCAGACTCTCTCTAAAAACCCATCCCTTTGAACGTGTGATGGAACAAACTATTTATAGATGGATTTGCTGTGGTTTTGGGGGGAAAAACAAATGAGTTTTAAAAACTTTTGGCATACTGTTCCTTTGCTTTTTAATCATAATTTTGGTTATGCTAATTTGGTGTAATTATGGGGTCTGAGAAAGTGCAGGCGTGGACTGGGTCAGCAACAATTTGGAGCGTTGTGGCAGCTGGTTGCAGGACTGTGCCAAAGCAGGGCAGCAGGTTGGGTGGAACGAGGTTTTATGGGGCTTGATGATGTTCTGAATGGAAAACAGAACATAGCCTTTATATGCTGAAGAATGAAACTCTGAGGAGTCATGTTCTGACCAAAGAACAAAGCCTCCATATGTTCTGACTGAAGCGTGGTATGTAACCTCCATATGCTGAGGAGTTATGTTCTGAACCAAATTTGCAACTTCTGACTGCACTTGCATGGAGGCTGAAGAGCCATGTTCTGATTGAAGGCTATGTTCAGAACCAAATTTGCAACTTCTGACTGCACTTGCATGGAGGCTGAAGAGCCATGTTCTGATTGAAGGCTATGTTCTGAACCAAATTTGCAACTTCTGATTGCACTTGCGTGGAATTTGGCCCAGAAGTTCTGAAATCTCTTACCACTTAGAAAATTTTCCAAGTATTTAAAAAAATTGATTTCTTTCTTTTCTCAAAGTAGTTTCTGATTTTTGACTTCTTGATGAACCAATTTCTTGTCTTGATGAAATATAATGGTTGGAACTTGATTTTTACCATAAGTAAAAGTTTGACTTTTCAGAGTGCATTTGACCGTTTTGCCCTTGTGAATGACTTTCTTGGAAAATTGTGATTCAAGACTTGAAACTTGATGACAAAAACTTCATGATATCCCAAAAATCCATCCCACGATCCACTAATCGAGAACCAGATGCGTTTCCCTTTTACCTGATAAGAGAACTTCAAAACAAAATTAGACATAAAGTGGGCACAACCCTAATACCTCAAACCAAGGCGCTTGATTCCATGAGATGCGGGATATGCAAATGACTGAGTAAAAAAATGGTGCAAATGGGATGCAAAGTTCAAAGCCAGACAAAAGTAAAAGAGATAGGGAAAATTTGGGGTACGACAGCTGCCCCTATTTAATCGTCTTGAACCTGAAGGTGAGATTGGCGTCAGCCTTTAGAAAGTTCAAGGTAGAAGATGATTAAATACCAGGACCCAAAATTTGCCTTGGAGAGATGGTGTGAGTGTCATTCATTGGTGTGAATGTCTACTGGGGAAGGACAAACTGATCTCCTGGTGGACTAGTCATGATGGATAAACATGGTTGACAATGGTAGCTCGTATTGGGGTAACGGTGCCAATACAAGGTTCTCGAGGGAGTGGGCGGTAAAGTGACTGAAAGGATATGGTTGACGATGTCGTGATGACTGAAAGTAGAATTACTTGACAAAATGATAACTTAAATACAATGAGTAGAACTTGATGACAATAGAGGATCTATCAAGCGATATTTCACGACCCAAAAAGAAAGGTAAAGATAATGGGTAAAGATCGGCGTATAATCTATGACCCAAGAGAAAGGTAAAGACATCGGGTAAAGATAGACGTATGATTTATGACCCAAGAGAAAGGTAAATTGAGGGTAAGACCTATGGGCGACCTACGACCCTAAAAAAGATAACGTGAGGGTAAGACCTACGAACGACCTACGACCCTATGAAAGATAACGCGAGGGTAAGACCTACGAGCGACCTACGACCCTAGCAAAGATAACGTGAGGGTAAGACCTACGAGCGACCTACGACCCTAGCAAAGACAACGTGAGGGTAAGACCTACGAGCGACCTACGACCCTATCAAAGATAACGTGAGGGTAAGACCTACGAGCGACCTACGACCCTAGCAAAGATAATGTGAGGGTAAGACCTACGAGCGACCTACGACCTTAGCAAAGATAACGTGAGGGTAAGACCTACGAGTGACCTACGACCCTAGCAAAGATAACGTGAGGGTAAGACCTACGAGCGACCTACGACCCTAGCAAAGATAACGTGAGGGTAAGACCTACAAGCGACCTACGACCCTAGCAAAGATAACGTGAGGGTAAGACCTACGAGGGACCTATGACCCTAGCAAAGATAATGTGAGGGTAAGACCTACGAGCAACCTACGACCCTAGCAAAGATAACGTGAGGGTAAGACCTACGAGCGACCTACGACCCTAGCAAAGATAACGTGAGGGTAAGACCTACGAGCGACCTACGACCCTAGAAAAGATAATGTGAGGGTAAGACCTACGAGCGACCTACGACCCTAGCAAAGATAACATGAGGGTAAGACCTACGAGCGACCTAAGACCCTAGCAAAGATAACGTGAAGGTAAGACCTACAAGCGACCTACGACCCTAGCAAAGATAACGTGAGGGTAAGACCTACGAGCGAGCTACGACCCTAGAAAAGATAACATGAGGGTAAGACCTACGAGCGACCTACGACCCTAGCAAAGATAACGTGAGGGTAAGACCTATGAGCGACCTACGACCCTAGCAAAGATAACATGAGGGTAAGACCTACGAGCGACCTACGACACTAGCAAAGATAATGTGAGGGTAAGACCTACGAGTGACCTACGACCCTAGCCAAGATAACATGAGGGTAAGACCTACGAGCGACCTACGACCCTATGAAAGATAACGTGAGGGTAAGACCTACGAGCGACCTACGACCCTAGCAAAGATAACGTGAGGGTAAGACCTACGAGCGACCTATGACCCTAGCAAAGATAACGTGAGGGTAAGACCTATGAATGACCTACGACCCTATGAAAGATAATGTGAGGGTAAGACCTACGAGTGACCTACGACCCTATGAAAGATAACGTGAGGGTAAGACCTACGAATGACCTACGACCCTATGAAAGATAACGTGAATATTGAGAGTTGGGGAGTACGATGTACTGACACCATGGTTTATTTTAGTTGGTAGTGTAATAACAAATGTTAACTGGGAATTATGAGGATGAAATTCTTATTGGGGATGTTCTGTTTATTTGGGGATTGATTTGGGGCTTTTGGGAAAGGTACCAAATCTGGCTCATGCTTCATATGCATTTGAAGTGTGACATGATGATCCATGGATATGTTATGCGTTTGAGGATGCAATGCAATATGTCGTGATGATTATTGTATGTAAAATGCCAAAAGCTCATTGGGATCTGTTGCTCGTCATCTTGAGATACCAATATGGATTGGTGCTTGAAAACTGAGAGAATTGAGTTATATCCTTGTCGAGTTCCTTGGGGATTAAATCTTGTTGAGGAGGAGTAGCTTGATCTGGCTACCTTCATGTGTTGGACTTTTTGTGAATAACTGAATAGAGACATGGATCTCATCAAATGCCCCATGTTTTCTCTATTTCCAGGGAGGAAAGGGCCCCGTCTGACTTTCCTTACTTCACGAACCACTTGGGGATTAGGAAATGGACATGAGTGTCTTCAGATGCCCCGAGTTCACTTCATTTCTGGGGAGTTGCGTGTTTAAACATCCGCAAGGAAAGATGATGATTCCGAGGACGTTAACTGAACCAAAGTGAACGTCATGACGCTTTTAGCCTGATTGCATTTGTACGGATGACAGGAATTTGCTTGAGTAGCTTCATGAGAGGGGAGGAGGAATACCCCTGTCTGCAAGGATCTCTTCGAGTGGAATGCTGGAAGATTCGTGTCATAATACGACGCAAAGTGGCATGCCCCAATATCTTCCTCTGATCATGGATTCTCGTAGAGATTTGTCGAATCTCGACGTAACTGCCCCAGGTTGCACAAATTTTGAATAGGTTACTCAGCCTGATTTCCCCAGTTTGAAGTTTAAAGAGATTTATTGACATGATTGCTTCTGATTGACTGGAAAAATATGGAAGAGATTTATCGACGTGATAGCCTCTGATTGACAGCTTGAGGGAATGCCCCAGAATAAGATCATTCTTTGTTTTTTGACAAGTTTCTGCAGCAATTCGTCCTTCGAGATGACCATGTTTTCAATTGACGCTCATCACGCAAGCTTACTTGATCTTCAAGCACTTATTTATATGCAACAAATGTTTGTCTAAGGATGATGATTCTAATGCAAATTCTATGCTTGTCTTGAAGTTCGAAAAACTTTTATTGAAATGATGTCGAAGCATCATCTTTTTTGTTTTTATGAATAGGCGACGTGTTACCAAATCAAATTTTAGTACATCTTCGAGGAGTCAGGTTACCGTACTCTCGCTACAGTATTGCTTTCAAATTAACCCATGCTTCAATTAGGACTTTTAAGGGTTGTAATGTGGCCTGGTTCACGGTTTTAGAAAAAAGATTTAAGGCTCAAAATTATTTGGTGCCCACCCATTCTCCATGATGTTCTCCATTCCTATGTTCAGTTAACTCGATACGAGCACTCATCTCCCGAGAAGAGAGTTTGCGATGATTGAGGAACCACATGGGTTTCTAAGACCCGACAATCACTAGCTTCTTGGCGTCTGACCACTTGATCTTGTTCTTTGCTGAGGATTATTATTATTATTTATTTCGCTTTCCCTAATTTTTCCTGGACAATTTCTTGATTTTGAAGTTGCAGTCCAGCGGGATGCCCTGACTTTTGCCTAAGTCTCATGTTTTTCAAGTTTTGACTTAACGGGGCTTTTTGTCTCTTTCTTTTTGAACAAGTTATTGATCTTTGCGGCATCTTCGATTTGTTAGAAATGGTTGTGGTTGTCCGAGTCCTGGATAGATGAAGAATAACTGTTATGGTATCGTCATCTACTGACCTCCTGATTGTGCAAGAGATACCCGTCGGGATATCGTTCTCTTCGATGCACGCTACTGGTAGGTGAAGGTTTATCATTGTGGTGTTGACTTCTCCTAGCCCTTTGATGGATAACCATTGTTGTATCCCTAGGAAATCCCTCTTGTCGAGTTCTAGATGCTCAATTGGATTAACTGAAATCTACCCGCCCAGGGTTAAAATTGAGGGTTTTTATGTGTAAAATAAACTCCTACTTAAAAGCTCGAAAGGATTGACGAGGATCTATCTTCCTTATAACTCCGGTGTTTGGGGATTTGAAACAATGCCTGTACATTGTCAGCAAGGTTTTATTCAAAAGCACACCGTTTGAGAATCTAAGTATCAGATCTTCATCATCCTCTCTAAAGAGTTATTTTGTTCTTTAAATTAAAAAGAGTTAAACATCAAAAGCAAGTACAATAACAAAACATAAATGAGTGAATCCAAATGGATTAGTTCAAGACAAACACAGTCAATGCATGGTGATTCAATATAAAAAGACAAATAGTTTTGCATACAATGGGTACTGAACAAAACAATAAAGGTTACAAATGATAATGCAAATGAAATTAAAAATGTCCATGCTCAGGAGGTTTCTTCAGCCCTGGCTCATTTGAGGAGACACTCTTGCAGTCTTGACACCTATCTCAGCAAGGGGATTCAATCCATTATCAGACCCTTTGGAGTGAACGTGATAAATTTGGCATCAAGGTGTTGAATGTTGTTTTTTAATGCCCTACAATTCTCAATTGTGTGGCCTGGAGACCCTGAATGGAATTCACAATGAGCACTGACATCATACCCTCGTGGGAGAGGATTTGGTGTTGGACCAAGTTCACGCAATTGAACCAACTGATTGGCAAGAAACTGAGGGAGAAGTTGAGCATAAGACATGGGAATGGGATCCATCCTCCTTTCAATAACTTTCTTCCTCTTTCGTCCTTGTTGTCCCTGGGGTTGATAACTCAGTTGAAAAGACCCAGATCGTGCTCGTTGAACATATAGTTGTCTCTGTGTGTACTGATGTTGATGATGGATTGACTGATGCTGAGTCACCCGTGGTTGTTGAGCTGAGATTGTAGCACATGCTCGAGGAACATTAGGATGAACAAACGATGTTTGACGGTGCAGAGCTTGATCTTGATGATGTACCGAGGCCTTTCCTTTGTTGATAGTAGCACTAGTATCTCCTTCTTTCTTCTTGAGGAGGCCAAAGCAAGGTTTCTTGTTACTTCCATTGATAGAGCTAGATGTACCTTGAATTTTTCTTGACTTGAGGCCATCTTCAATACATTCCTCGATGGTAACCAAGTTCGAAAAGGAGGTCGAAATACTACCGAGTATATATTGGAGATATGGGTCTTGCAGGGTGCCCACGAACAAATAAGTCAATTCACAATCCAAGAGAGGAGGCTGGACCCTTGCAACCAGTTCACGCCACCTTTGAGCGTACTCTTTGAACGACTCTACAGATTTTTGTAGCAGTCCTTGAAGCTGAGTGCGGCTAGGAGCCACGGCAGTATTGTAATGGTAATGTTTCAAAAAGGCGTCAGCAAGTTCTCCCCAAGTATTGTCATGAGATCTTTCCAATTGCATATACCAATCCAATGGTTCCCCGGTCAAGCTATCTTGAAAGAAGTGCATGAGTAATGGTTAATTTTCAGCATAGGCAGCCATTTTGCGACAATAGGAACGGAGATGAGTCTCTGAGGAAGAAGCGCCTTTGTATTTGCCAAAATCTAGGACTTTGAACTTGGGAGGAATAACTTCCCCAGGCACGAGGCACATTGCAGCAGTATTGAATCCATAAGCCTTGATACCCTCCATGGCTCTAAGTCTCTCTTCGAGAGCATGATACATTTCCGCAGTTTCGGCAACTCCGACAGCAAGGTTCACTTGGGGTTCATTAAGATCAATAACATCATGATGATCGTCGACATCATCCCTAGGAATGCCGGTGGGAGTCTCAACATTTGCATTATCATTCCTCCCATTAGCATAAGTGGAGGGAGCAGCAGTAGTAAGCTTGGAAACACTTCGATGTAGTTCTTCTTGACCCTTGATCACGACATGAAGGGTTTCCATAAGTTGATCCATGTGAGTACCCATGGTGTCCATATCTCGGCGGAGTGCATTCTGATTCTCTTCAAAAAGATCCATTAGCCTTTACAGGTTGCCTCTGGTACGGTAAAGATGTGGAGAAGTCGTCTTTGCTGTTTACTGTAGTCTTGAAAAGGGACCCCAATGAGTTTTTGTTGTGAAAAATGAATGCATGGTAGTATAGATGAATGCTTTATCTTCATTTATGAGGAGACCCAAAGTCTCGTCTATCTTTTAAAATTTTCCTCTTTTTTTTTTGAAAAGCTACATCAACGAGACCGGCCTTTGGATTTCCCTAGATATGAGATATATATACATGACGATATGATGTCATGGTATGCTATGGCATGAAGTCTCAGCTCCACATATTCTGGATAGCCATTGCGTAGTCTGTTGCACAGGCTGAAAGTAACAAGATCAAAAGTCCGACGTCACAGGAAAGAAGTCAAAGTAACCACCCATAAGGAATGTACTAGGGGTTTATCACCTTCCGAACAAGGTTCTAAAGAGTTCTCGAAGTCTACGCTCTTCCTTTGGATATTATCGACATCCCAATTACTTGGTAATCAGTAATATTCGCAGGAAAAACTCGTCCGAGTGCAATATCGCGTGACAACTACTTTCGGATTACTCTGTTATAGTCTTCGCACTGCACCTAAAAGGTCAGGATGGGTTAATGGTTCTACGGCCCTCATCTTCTCGAGTTCCTAGGTCGAAAGCAACGACGTCTTCTCGATTACTCGGTAAACATCACTACTTTCAAGGGGACCTCCACTGAGTGGGGGATTTTCATGCCTCCTTCTTCGGGATTACTCCCTCAAAGTTAACATGATTATACCGCCCGTCCTAATCCTATGTGTAACCCAAGTTCGGGTATAGGACTTATCAAAAGTAATCACCAAACCCAACATCACAATGTATCCAGAATATGCGAGTAGCAACAATATATGCAATATATACAAATAAAGCAATAATAAAATAGTAAAGCAAAAATAAAGCAAATAAATAAACACCCCAAAAGACAAATAAACAAAACTAAGAGAGACTCGCAAAAAAGTCCCCAGCAGATTCGCCAGCTGAAGCTACCGGCCGAAAACACAGAGCCGCCACCGAACTTTATTTATCCCGAAGGGAGGGGAAATATCGATAAAACCACAAGGGAATGGATAAGATGGTCTTGCGACCAAGAGAAAGGGTAAGGGAGTCAGTTATGCGAGGGGAAGGTATTAGCACCCCTCACATCCATTGTACTCAACGAGATCCATTTTGTTTGCTTATCTTAAATGGTATTTATCTACAACTATACTTGCTTAAGGGGAAATGAATGGTTTTTGATTATTGCGTTCGTGAGGGTTTCGCGATCCTTTGCCTACGTATCCAATGAAGGAATCAGAACACCGTAGTTCCTCTAGAAAAGGGTTTGTTTGTTTGTGTTTTTTAGTGGGCAACGTTAACACACACATTCTAGCAATAGGCACGGCCGATGTCGCAGTAGAACGAAGATAACATGCCCTTCGGGGGAGTTTTGATTTGTTGAGTGTTTTTTTGCAAGTTTTAAAATAAATTCAAGTAATGATTAAAAGTGTTTTTGGATTTTTGATTTGTGACATTTGAGTTTTAATTACAAAAGAAAAAGGTTAAGACGGAATATAAAAATCTAATTGTATGCTATGGGTGGACTAAAAGTATATTTCGACATAAGGCGATCAGAACGAGGTTTAATCGCCTCATGGAGCTACCTAAGGTATGGTTTAAAGGTTTGAAAAAATAAGGAAACTTAAATTATAAATATTTTTTATGGCTTTTTATGTTAATATTAAAAAAATGATGAAAATGAAAATAAATGAAAGATAGAAAAAGCGTGCTACTGCAAGCAAAACAAACAAGGATCAAAAGTTCTGAAGCCATGCGCGTGACTCAGAAAGGAACGTCAGAAGTTCTGGATTCGTACCCTCTGAGGTTGTAACACCCCTTCTAAATACCCAAATTAAAGGTAAAGATTAAAATCAGAGAAATAAAATTGCACGGAAGGGATGCCACAACACACATCACATTCCAAAGTTTTTAAGGAAAAACAGACAGGGTATGTTTGAAAGTATAAGCATTCCAACACAAAACAAACATACTATAAATATTTACTTCATTCTCTCGTGCAAACGCAACGGAGTTTCATAATTTCACATCATCTCCATTTATGGAGGAATCAAAACATAATTCAAGGCATCAAGCCATCATAATTCACATAAGCATATGTTATCAAGCTCACATATACAAAACATCATATACACGAATAAGGATTATATACATCATAATCCAAATACAAAATAATCGAGTTCGACACTAATAAATTCCCCCCCCATGTGTTACTACCAGAGCATCGACTCGACTCTAATCAAATAAAACAGATTGCAATCCAATGCATCCGTTAGCTAGCGCCTCGCGCTACCGTCCTCGGTACCTGCACAATGCCATCAAAAGCATTGGCCAACAAAAGGGTAAGAATTCCAATAATCATATAACATATAATTTTAAGTAAATGAAATGGCAATAATTAAAGCATTACATAATGATCATGTTCATTTTATCACTTGTAATATCCTTACTCAAGGAATCCATTTCTTACACATTAACCATGTAAACCGATTATCCGAATACTCACATCCTTGGCACATAACCATAATTCAAACAACAACAATATTGGCACATAATCAAACACATCAACACACATGCATAACATGCACAAATATACATGTGACTCACAACACGACTCAACGTATGCGAATGCGGTACCGACTCGTGGACCCAAAGTTCCACCACCTATGTTTCCCTTCCGGATCAAGGTCACTACGTCTTTTCCCACAATAGGGTCACCGTCTAGATATTGTGGACCCAAAGTTCCACCACCTATGTTTCCCTTCCGGATCAAGGTCACTACGTCTTTTCCCACAATAGGGTCACCGTCTAGATAATGTGGACCCAAAGTTCCACCACCTATGTTTCCCTTCCGGATCAAGGTCACTACGTCTTTTCCCACAATAGGGTCACCGTCTAGATAATGTGGACCCAAAGTTCCACCGTATCTGTTTCAAGACCACCATGCCATGCAATGTACAATATAACCAATGCATGCAATTAAGACTCACAATGATCTTAACATACACATGCCATCAAATCCAACCAATGGAACATCAACTATTGTACATGCATGCATACATATAATTTATCAATCTCAACGTCAAGTAAAATGTATACAAACAAGATTACTTACTCAACCAAAACATAAACCATCAACTATCAACAATTCCAAATCGGAAAGTATATTTCAACATAAAGTCATTATCAATGAACCGACATTATTCTCAATGTTTCTCATCGCGATCGGGTCACCGGAATGTAACTCGAACGGTTAGATTCGGGATTAAACTCAACTTATTTCATTCGCACTAAAATCGGGTCAATTCTTAAAAGTCGAAATTTCGCAAGACGAACTTCACTACGTCAAGCTACACGTCGGATTACACTAGCACGTCAATTTTATTTGGATTCGGAGCAACTTGCTCCGTCGACGAATCTACCGAAATCGGAACACAAACGGGTTCTAAAGGAAGTGTGAAAATTAGAATTTTGGAGGCTACAGACGCATCAACACGGGCACCCGTGTGCTGCAACACGGCCCGTGTTGGGAGGCCACCAGAACGAGCCAAGAAAATGCCAAGTCAGAGCAGCAACACGGGCACCCGTGTGCTGCAACACGGCCCGTGTTGTGAAGCCTGCGTGAAAATCTCATTCTTTTGAGTTTTTCTCATTCAACTACCATGGTTTTCTTTCCCATTTCAATACTCTTAATTTCTACAAGTTAGCACCTAATACACCCACCAACCATACTCCTAATCCAACTTTTCTAAACCATTCTAACAATCAACCAACAAAACCCTAAAAAATCAACTATCAATTTTACCCCTAAATCCAAAATATATCATACAAAACCTAACAATATGAGATGGAGAATCAAACCCCTTACCTTGGTGTGGGTTTTCTTGAAACAAGATGATGAAGATGTTGCAACTCCACCCTAGCTCCCTTTCTTCTCTTCTCTTCTTTTCTTTCTTCTTTCTCCTCTTTTCTTTCTTCTTTCTCCTCTTTTCTTTTCTTCTTCTACTACTCTTACTAACTCTCCTTCTCTCTTTTATAAAACTCCCTTCTACTACTAACTTTCCTCCCTCTATCTTTCTAAAATTACAATTTGGCCCCAACAATTATTTAATTCTAATTATAATATATAACCCTATTAAACAATATTACATTAAATAATATTTATTCTATATAAACCTAATCATGCCAATTAATCAAACAAAGCCAAATATTACTACACACCAAATTAATATTACTCAAAATAGTATTTTATCATTATGAATATTTTTATTTCAAATAACCGAATTAACATTTAATCAAAAACGGGGTGTTACAACTCTCCCCCACTTAAAAGATTTTCGGCCCCGAAAATTTGACCAAAACGAACAAATCGGGACATGCCTACGCATTCGTCCACCCAATCCTCGCGTTAATTAAACAACATACAAAATACACCTAACACAAGGGCATCTCCCTAGCCATAACGTTTAGACAAGAACAACCATGCCGAGATGCGAAGCCCATACAATGCACTCGACAATCAACTCACACCCAACAACTAAACAAGGCGCAGACACACCGGTTAGCTCGAGAACTAAACAAACAAGATCGATACCATCCTAACGTCTCAACCATAGAATTAGTCATACACTCGAACCGACGCCTCGGAAACGAGTCATCAAAGGTAGGAAAATAAAGTCCTACGACACAACACTGACACCATCGCTAAAACAAAAACAACAAAATGGTTATACAAACCAAAACTGAAATAATCAGAAAGGATAAAACCACGCGTGCTACGCAAACACGAAAAGATGCCATCATTCACGCATAAGTACGAACTCAAGAATTACACTTGCCGTTATCGTTCTCATTCCAGAAAAATCACAAGGTCACATCGTCCTTGTAGATTACCAACGTACCACCCTTGAACAATACCAAGTTACCCAAACATAACTGAACTGCGACACACCACTCATCCTAGGACGTATACTGACGACTTGCGGCTATAACTCACTAGCCCAAATCCAACAATCCCGCATACTCGCTAAAACTCAATGCTCGATACCTAAACCATGCTGTGTCACTTTATGCATAAGATGCCTACCGTAAAACAACTTGGTTAATCCTCAACTTCCCAATCACCCAAAATGGATACGTTCAAAGCGTACACCCATCAAGACACCTCGCAACATCAGCTTCATCAACTCGAAGAATCACTCTTTCATTCTCGATTGATCAACGTCTGTTGATCCTTTGAAATACACGACATAGTTTGACCTCTTCAAATACTGTCCAAATATTTCACTTGTGAAACTTCGATGTATACACTTGACTTCCACGAAGTCTTCCCTTATAACAATTCAATTCCCAGAGTTTAATTAAGTAATCACCATCCTCGCATCGCCGCAACGATTAATACACTGATTTCTTATTCGAAACATTTCTCATATTTTTCAATCTTCTAAAGTGGTAATCCAAACCAAAACACTCCCTCAAGAACTCTACTCATCAATTTCGTCTCATACTCCTGAAATTACAACATAGTTTGGACTTAGAACCATAACATCAATTTCTATGGAATCCAACATAAACACCGTCGCGACCGACTTCAGTCACAAACAGAACATCTTCCTCTATAAAACATCAATCATCTTTAAGTACCTGTGGTTACCAAACCATCACCAAATTCCTTACCGCCAAGACTTATTTTAGTCGTAATCTAATAATCCACCGCGACCATTAGTATCCGGTGAAATCCATATGGTAGTAGTGAACGAATCCTTAATAACCTTCTGAGTTTAATCTCAACAAGCGTCTCAAAACAAACATGCAACATTCTTTCAAAATAATAAATCTCAAATAAGATATTCTTGGGTTATCCTCAATATCAACTTAATAAACTCAACAACAGACGAAGTCTCTTTATAGATCATACTCAACTTGAATTGTCTTCAACAATTCCAATCTCCTTGTCGTTAACATCTGTACCTATAAGGTTCCAATGAGCATAACTGCATCAAACTCTAACCCCCGCATCCGATAATTTTCCATAAGAAAATTCAAATCGTTCCAAGGTAGTAATACACTTTTCCAATTCTATGTCGAAATACATCTTACGTCCAAAACAAAATATCACAACACGTCGCACCAGGTTCTTCAGTACAAAACGAAACCAAAATCAAGGCATTCGCTAAAATTTTCACCGGCTAAAACAAATTCGCTTCCCATTGCGAAGTCCAATTAGTGACTCAACCATTTCGGGTCAAAATACTCATGATCAATACCAACTCATAAAAATATCTTCCATCAAACTCACAAAGTTAACCATCCAAAACAAAAGAACTTCTAAACTATGAATTAGCCCCTTAAAGTCTTCGACAAGACCCAAAATAGATCTTCGCGGAACTGTCCAAAATATTGCCGTCTAAGTTGCTTACTTAAGACACTCACGTCCAACAGTTCCCAAACTCCTTCTTTAGAGGACTCAACATGCACCAATCTAACTCCACTACTGATAACGCAACACTCGGATGCTTGCCACAATCCCTTAACTTGATGTAAACCAAATAATATCCATGAACACGAAACAACTCTTCAGCTACTCATGAGAGTACTGTTGGAACATTTCAAAATCTTACCTGACGCATTAGTCACACTAATGACATCAACTTATACTCGCCCGGACCATACAGTATCTTGAAAAGCATTACCTGAACATCTTGAACCCTCACACTAACCCATAGGCAGCCAGACTTCAAAACGATCTCACTAAACACATAAACTCCAAATAACTGCTTCACTTAAATATCAATCCTCTGAAGCAGACACTCGTCCTCAACATCCGCTTCATTCCTTGACTACAAACGACACACCAACTTAGGTAACCTTTTCTCTTCTCGAACAACACAATCGGCGCACTCCACGGCGAACCACTCAAACAAACAAACTCTACTAAAACCAATATTCAAGTTGACTCTTCAACTCTAATTCAGAAACAAACATCCCTTAAGGATACTTCGAATCCCAACTAGTTCCAGAAACTAAATCCATCAAAACTTCACCTTGCACTACAGCGGTAATTCACTCACATTTCCATAAAAGGTTTCGGAAGAATCACAACAAGAAGCTCGCTTGCCAAAAATCTTATTTCTCACCAAAATCCAAATTCGCCCACAACTTAAGTAACCATGCACTGCCTTGTGCCAACTCATCTGCTTCACACACTATTAAGTTGGCAAGACAAGTCTATCCCAAACAACATAATTCCCGACTACTATCAACAAGAGATTAAGGATGATCAGTCCCTCAATTTTTCAGTAGACAGTCGACAATCATGAGGTGGCATTAACCATCGTTACCAAACCACAACAGCATCTTCAATCTTACCCCTCAAGGTATTTAAACATAACCATGCTTGAAGCATCAACTGCTCGGCAATACTTACATCCCACAATCGGCGGTATACTGAACCAACCTCTTGCACAAAACTTCAGAGAAGAAACTTCTCCCCCACTTATTTCACACGTACCTCTGCAGACAATGAAAAGGAAACAAACAAGTACCGACAGTGTTTCACACACATGTCGCGTACTAAAAGGGATTAAACACATAAACAACCTGGCCGATAGACCGACCTGCTCTGATACCACTATTGTAACACCCCTTCTAAATACCCAAATTAAAGGTAAAGATTAAAATCAGAGAAATAAAATTGCACGGAAGGGATGCCACAACACACATCACATTCCAAAGTTTTTAAGGAAAAACAGACAGGGTATGTTTGAAAGTATAAGCATTCCAACACAAAACAAACATACTATAAATATTTACTTCATTCTCTCGTGCAAACGCAACGGAGTTTCATAATTTCACATCATCTCCATTTATGGAGGAATCAAAACATAATTCAAGGCATCAAGCCATCATAATTCACATAAGCATATGTTATCAAGTCTCACATATACAAAACATCATATACACGAATAAGGATTATATACATCATAATCCAAATACAAAATAATCGAGTTCGACACTAATAAATTCCCCCCCCCCCATGTGTTACTACCAGAGCATCGACTCGACTCTAATCAAATAAAACAGATTGCAATCCAATGCATCCGTTAGCTAGCGCCTCGCGCTACCGTCCTCGGTACCTGCACAATGCCATCAAAAGCATTGGCCAACAAAAGGGTAAGAATTCCAATAATCATATAACATATAATTTTAAGTAAATGAAATGGCAATAATTAAAGCAATACATAATGATCATGTTCATTTTATCACTTGTAATATCCTTACTCAAGGAATCCATTTCTTACACATTAACCATGTAAACCGATTATCCGAATACTCACATCCTTGGCACATAACCATAATTCAAACAACAACAATATTGGCACATAATCAAACACATCAACACACATGCATAACATGCACAAATATACATGTGACTCACAACACGACTCAACGTATGCGAATGCGGTACCGACTCGTGGACCCAAAGTTCCACCATCTATGTTTCCCTTCCGGATCAAGGTCACTACGTCTTTTCCCACAATAGGGTCACCGTCTAGATATTGTGGACCTAAAGTTCCACCACCTATGTTTCCCTTTCGGATCAAGGTCACTATGTCTTTTCCCACAATAGGGTCACCGTCTAGATAATGTGGACCCAAAGTTCCACCACCTATGTTTCCCTTCCGGATCAAGGTCACTACGTCTTTTCCCACAATAGGGTCACCATCTAGATAATGTGGACCCAAAGTTCCACCGTCTCTGTTTCAAGACCACCATGCCATGCAATGTACAATATAACCAATGCATGCAATTAAGACTCACAATGATCTTAACATACACATGCCATCAAATCCAACCAATGGAACATTAACTATTGTACATGCATGCATACATATAATTTATCAATCTCAACGTCAAGTAAAATGTATACAAACAAGATTACTTACTCAACCAAAACATAAACCATCAACTATTAACAATTCCAAATCGGAAAGTATATTTCAACATAAAGTCATTATCAATGAACCGGCATTATTCTCAATGTTTCTCATCGCGATCGAGTCACCGGAATGTAACTCGAACGGTTAGATTCGGGATTAAACTCAACTTATTTCATTCGCACTAAAATCGGGTCGATTCTTAAAAGTCGAAATTTCGCAAGACGAACTTCACTACGTCAAGCTACACGTCGGATTACACTAGCACGTCAATTTTCTTTGGATTCGGAGCAACTTGCTCCGTCGACGAATCTACCGAAATCGGAACACAAACGGGTTCTAAAGGAAGTGCGAAAATTAGAATTTTGGAGGCTACAAACGCATCAACACGGGCACCTGTGTGCTGCAACACGGCCCGTGTTGGGAGGCCACCAGAACGAGCCAAGAAAATGCCAAGTCAGAGCAGCAACACGGGCACCCGTGTGCTGCAACACGGCCCGTGTTGTGAAGCCTGCGTGAAAATCTCATTCTTTTGAGTTTTTCTCATTCAACTACCATGGTTTTCTTTCCCATTTCAATACTCTTAATTTCTACAAGTTAGCACCTAATACACCCACCAACCATACTCCTAATCCAACTTTTCTAAACCATTCTAACAATCAACCAACAAAACCCTAAAAAATCAACTATCAATTTTACCCCTAAATCCAAAATGTATCATACAAAACCTAACAATATGAGATGGAGAATCAAACCCCTTACCTTGGTGTGGGTTTTCTTGAAACAAGATGATGAAGATGTTGCAACCCCACCCTAGCTCCCTTTCTTCTCTTCTCTTCTTTTCTTTCTTCTTTCTCCTCTTTTCTTTCTTCTTTCTCCACTTTTCTTTTCTTCTTCTACTACTCTTACTAACTCTCCTTCTCTCTTTTATAAAACTCCCTTCTACTACTAACTTTCCTCCCTCTATCTTTCTAAAATTACAATTTGGCCCCAACAATTATTTAATTCAAATTATAATATATAACCCTATTAAACAATATTACATTAAATAATATTTATTCTATATAAACCTAATCATTCCAATTAATCAAACAAAGCCAAATATTACTACACACCAAATTAATATTACTCAAAATTGTATTTTATCATTATGAATATTTTTATTTCAAATAACCGAATTAACATTTAATCAAAAACAGGGTGTTACAACTCTCCCCCACTTAAAAGATTTTCGGCCCCGAAAATTTGACCAAAACGAACAAATCGGGACATGCCTACGCATTCGTCCACCCAATCCTCGCGTTAATTAAACAACATACAAAATACACCTAACACAAGGGCATCTCCCTAGCCATAATGTTTAGACAAGAACAACCATGCCGAGATGCGAAGCCCATACAATGCACTCGACAATCAACTCACACCCAACAACTAAACAAGTCGCAGACACACCGGTTAGCTCGAGAACTAAACAAACAAGATCGATACCATCCTAACGTCTCAACCATAGAATTAGTCATACACTCGAACCGACGCCTCGGAAACGAGTCATTAAAGGTAGGAACATAAAGTCCTACGACACAGCACCGACACCATCGCTAAAACAAAAACAACAAAATGGTTATACAAACCAAAACTGAAATAATCAGAAAGGATAAAACTACGCGTGCTACGCAAACACGAAAAGATGCCATCATTCACGCATAAATACGAACTCAAGAATTACACTTGCCGTTATCGTTCTCATTCCAGAAAAATCACAAGGTCACATCGTCCTTGTAGATTACCAACGTACCACCCTTGAACAATACCAAGTTACCCAAACATAACTGAACTGCGACACACCACTCATCCTAGGACGTATACTGACGACTTGCGACTATAACTCACTAGCCCAAATCCAACAATCCCGCATACTCGCTAAAACTCAATGCTCGATACCTAAACCATGCTGTGTCACTTTATGCATAAGATGCCAACCGTAAAACAACTTGGTTAATCCTCAACTTCCCAATCACCCAAAATGGATACGTTCAAAGCGTACACCCATCAAGACACCTCGCAACATCAGCTTCATCAACTCGAAGAATCACTCTTTCATTCTTGATTGATCAACGTCCGTTGATCCTCTGAAATACACGACATAGTTTGACCTCTTCAAATACTGTCCAAATATTTCACTTGTGAAACTTCGATGTATACACTTGACTTCCATGAAGTCTTCCCTTATAACAATTCAATTCCCAGAGTTTAATTAAGTAATCACCATCCTCGCATCGCCGCAACGATTAATACACTGATTTCTTATTCGAAACATTTCTCATATTTTTCAATCTTCTAAAGTGGTAATCCAAACCAAAACACTCCCTCAAGAACTCTACTCATCAATTTCGTCTCATACTCCTGAAATTACAACATAGTTTAGACTTAGAACCATAACATCAATTTCTATGGAATCCAACATAAACACCGTCGCGACCGACTTCAGTCACAAACAGAACATCTTCCTCTATAAAACATCAATCATCTTTAAGTACCTGTGGTTACCAAACCATCACCAAATTCCTTACCACCAAGACTTATTTTAGTCGTAATCTAATAATCCACCGCGACCATTAGTATCCGGTGAAATCCATATGGTAGTAGTGAACGAATCCTTAATAACCTTATGAGTTTAATCTCAACAAGCGTCTCAAAACAAACATGCAACATTCTTTCAAAATAATAAATCTCAAATAAGATATTCTTGGGTTATCCTCAATATCAACTTAATAAACTCAACAACAGACGAAGTCTCTTTATAGATCATACTCAACTTGAATTGTCTTCAACAATTCCAATCTCCTTGTCGTTAACATCTGTACCTATAAGGTTCCAATGAGCATAACTGCATCAAACTTTAACCCCCGCATCCGATAATTTTCCATAAGAAAAATCAAATAGTTCCAAGGTAGTAATACACTTTTCCAATTCTATGTCGAAATACATCTTACGTCCAAAACAAAATATCACAACACGTCGCACCAGGTTCTTCAGTACAAAACGAAACCAAAATCAAGGCATTCGCTAAACTTTTCACCGGCTAAAACAAATTCGCTTCCCATTGCGAAGTCCAATTAGTGACTCAACCATTTCGGGTCAAAATACTCACGATCAATACCAACTCATAAAAATATCTTCCATCAAACTCACAAAGTTAACCATCCAAAACAAAAGAACTTCTAAACTATGAATTAGCCCCTTAAAGTCTTCGACAAGACCCAAAATAGATCTTCGCGGAACTGTCCAAAATATTGCCGTCTAAGTTGCTTACTTAAGACACTCACGTCCAACAGTTCCAAAACTCCTTCTTTAGAGGACTCAACATGCACCAATCTAACTCCACTACTGATAACGCAACACTCGGATGCTTGCCACAATCCCTTAACTTGATGTAAACCAAATAATATCCATGAACACGAAACAACTCTTCAGCTACTCATGAGAGTACTGTTGGAACATTTCAAAATCTTACCTGACGCATTAGTCACACTAATGACATCAACTTATACTCGCCCGGACCACACACTATCTTGAAAAGCATTACCTGAACATCTTGAACCCTCACACTAACCCATAGGCAGCCAGACTTCAAAACGATCTCACTAAACACATAAACTCCAAATAACTGCTTCACTTAAATATCAATCCTCTGAAGCAGACACTCGTCCTCAACATCCGCTTCATTCCTTGACTACAAACGACACACCAACTTAGGTAACCTTTGCTCTTCTCGAACAACACAATCGGCGCACTCCACGGCGAACCACTCAAACAAACAAACTCTACTAAAACCAATATTCAAGTTGACTCTTCAACTCTAATTCAGAAACAAACATCCCTTAAGGATACTTCGAATCCCAACTAGTTCCAGAAACTAAATCCATCAAAACTTCACCTCGCACTACAGCGGTAATTAACTCACATTTCAACAAAAGGTTTCGGAAGAATCACAACAAGAAGCTCGCTTGCCAAAAATCTTATTTCTCACCAAAATCCAAATTCGCCCACAACTCAAGTAACCATGCACTGCCTTGTGCCAACTCATCTGCTTCACACACTATTAAGTTGGCAAGACAAGTCTATCCCAAACAACATAATTCCCGACTACTATCAACAAGAGATTAAGGATGACCAGTCCCTCAATTTGTCAGTAGACAGTCGACAATCATGAGATGGCACTAACCATCGTTACCAAACCACAACAGCATCTTCAATCTTACCCCTCAAGGTATTTAAACATAACCATGCTTGAAGCATCAATTGCTCGGCAATACTTACATCCCACAATCGGCGGTATACTGAACCAACCTCTTGCATAAAACTTCAGAGAAGAAACTTCTCCCCCACTTATTTCACACGTACCTCTGCAGACAATGAAAAGGAAACAAACAAGTACCGACAGTGTTTCACACACATGTCGCGTACTAAAAGGGATTAAACACATAAACAACCTGGCCGATAGACCGACCTGCTCTGATACCACTATTGTAACACCCCTTCTAAATACCCAAATTAAAGGTAAAGATTAAAATCAGAGAAATAAAATTGCACGGAAGGGATGCCACAACACACATCACATTCCAAAGTTTTTAAGGAAAAACAGACAGGGTATGTTTGAAAGTATAAGCATTCCAACACAAAACAAACATACTATAAATATTTACTTCATTCTCTCGTGCAAACGCAACAGAGTTTCATAATTTCACATCATCTCCATTTATGGAAGAATCAAAACATAATTCAAGGCATCAAGCCATCATAATTCACATAAGCATATGTTATCAAGTCTCACATATACAAAACATCATATACACGAATAAGGATTATATACATCATAATCCAAATACAAAATAATCGAGTTCGACACTAATAAATCCCCCTCCCCCCCCCCCCCCCATGTGTTACTACCAGAGCATCGACTCGACTCTAATCAAATAAAACAGATTGCAATCCAATGCATCCGTTAGCTAGCGCCTCGCGCTACCGTCCTCGGTACCTGCACAATGCCATCAAAAGCATTGGCCAACAAAAGGGTAAGAATTCCAATAATCATATAACATATAATTTTAAGTAAATGAAATGGCAATAATTAAAGCAATACATAATGATCATGTTCATTTTATCACTTGTAATATCCTTACTCAAGGAATCCATTTCTTACACATTAACCATGTAAACCGATTATCCGAATACTCACATCCTTGGCACATAACCATAATTCAAACAACAACAATATTGGCACATAATCAAACACATCAACACACATGCATAACATGCACAAATATACATGTGACTCACAACACGACTCAACGTATGCGAATGCGGTACCGACTCATGGACCCAAAGTTCCACCACCTATGTTTCCCTTCCGGATCAAGGTCACTACGTCTTTTCCCACAATAGGGTCACCATCTAGATATTGTAGACCCAAAGTTCCACCACCTATGTTTCCCTTCCGAATCAAGGTCACTACGTCTTTTCCCACAATAGGGTCACCGTCTAGATAATGTGGACCCAAAGTTCCACCACCTATGTTTCCCTTCCGGATCAAGGTCACTACGTCTTTTCCCACAATAGGGTCACCGTCTAGATAATGTGGACCCAAAGTTCCTCCATCTCTGTTTCAAGACCACCATGCCATGCAATGTACAATATAACCAATGCATGCAATTAAGACTCACAATGATCTTAACATACACATGCCATCAAATCCAACCAATGGAACATCAACTATTGTACATGCATGCATACATATAATTTGTCAATCTCAACGTCAATTAAAATGTATACAAACAAGATTACTTACTCAACCAAAACATAAACCATCAACTATCAACAATTCCAAATCGGAAAGTATATTTCAACATAAAGTCATTATCAATGAACCGACATTATTCTCAATGTTTCTCATCGCGATCGAGTCACCGGAATGTAACTCGAACGGTTAGATTCGGGATTAAACTCAACTTATTTCATTCGCACTAAAATCGGGTCGATTCTTAAAAGTCGAAATTTCGCAAGACGAACTTCACTACGTCAAGCTACACGTCGGATTACACTAGCACGTTAATTTTCTTTGGATTCGGAGCAACTTGCTCCGTCGACGAATCTACCGAAATCGGAACACAAACGGGTTCTAAAGGAAGTGCGAAAATTAGAATTTTGGAGGCTACAGACGCATCAACACGGGCACCCGTGTGCTGTAACACGGCCCGTGTTGGGAGGCCACCAGAACGAGCCAAGAAAATGCCAAGTCAGAGCAGCAACACGGGCACCCGTGTGCTGCAACACGGCCCGTGTTGTGAAGCCTGCGTGAAAATCTCATTCTTTTGAGTTTTTCTCATTCAACTACCATGGTTTTCTTTCCCATTTCAATACTCTTAATTTCTACAAGTTAGCACCTAATACACCCACCAACCATACTCCTAATTCAACTTTTCTAAACCATTCTAACAATCAACCAATAAAACCCTAAAAAATCAACTATCAATTTTACCCCTAAATCCAAAATGTATCATACAAAACCTAACAATATGAGATGGAGAATCAAACCCCTTACCTTGGTGTGGGTTTTCTTGAAACAAGATGATGAAGATGTTGCAACTCCACCCTAGCTCCCTTTCTTCTCTTCTCTTCTTTTCTTTCTTCTTTATCCTCTTTTCTTTCTTCTTTCTCCTCTTTTCTTTTCTTCTTCTACTACTCTTACTAACTCTCCTTCTCTCTTTTATAAAACTCCCTTCTACTACTAACTTTCCTCCCTCTATCTTTCTAAAATTACAATTTGGCCCCAACAATTATTTAATTCAAATTATAATATATAACCATATTAAACAATATTACATTAAATAATATTTATTCTATATAAACCTAATCATGCCAATTAATCAAACAAAGCCAAATATTACTACACACCAAATTAATATTACTCAAAATAGTATTTTATCATTATGAATATTTTTATTTCAAATAACCGAATTAACATTTAATCAAAAACGGGGTGTTACAGAGGTCCTACAAGAAATGTTAGAGGGAAAAGGGAACAAAGGTTCTAGGTTGCTATGTGCTGAACTTCTGAATGTTAGAACAATGAGAAAAATTCAGAAGTTTTGTGCGTGTTAACAGTGAGGAAATTTCAGAAGTTCTGTATGTGTTAAAACAATGAGGAAATTTCACAAGTTATGTATGTGTTAAAAAAAGTGAGTAGAAATTAGAAGTTCTGTATGTGTAAAAAAAAGTGAGGAAATTTCAGAAGTTCTGTATGTGTTAAAACAGTGAGGAAATTTTAGAAGTTCTGTATGTGTTAAAAAGAGTGAGTAGAACTCAGAAGTTCTGTATGTGTAAAAAAAAGTGAGGAAATTTCAGAAGTTTTGTATGTGTTAAAACAATGAGGATATTTTAGAAGTTCTATGTGTTTGACATGTAGGGAGAACTCTGAAGTTGTGCTGTGTTAGGACAGTGAGTGAAAAACAAAAGTTCTATGTGTTGGAATAGTGAATGAAAAACAGAAGTTTTGTGTTATATTTCAAATCTTTCCTTATATCAACCAGCACAACAATATCTTAACCAGTTTTCAGCAAACAGCAAATTAGAAGGATAAAAGCACAACAATTTATAGAAGTTCTAATCCTAAATCTGAGCCTAGCATTATTCTAGAAGTTCTGATCCACAGTTTTTTCTACTTATGCAATGATATGAACAACATCAATACTATGATATTTACATGTTAAATAATGTTCTGAATGAAAAAGATGCAAAGTCAGAAAGACTTACCTTGAACCTGGAGCGTGCTTGGAGGTTTGAGTTGATGCCTTTGAATGTTCTGGGGGTTTGCACGAGCAGGAAACAACAATGTTAAGTTCTTTATTTCAAAGGGAAAGACAAAGGTTTTTGATTTGGAAAATTCTAAGTTTATGAGTGTTTGAGTGTTTCTTTTTTTCTCTCTCTCTTTTTTTCGTGTATTTGATGATCCTCTCTTTAAAATCCAGCCTCTCTCTAAAAACCCATCCCCTCTCTAAAAACCCAGCCTCTCTCTAAAAACCCATCCCTTTGAACGTGTGATGGAACAAACTATTTATAGATGAATTTGCTGTGGTTTTGGGGGGGAAAACAAATGAGTTTTAAACACTTCTGGCACACTGTTCCTTTGCTTTTTAATCACAGTTTTGGTTATGCTAATTTGGTGTAATTATGGGGTCTGAGAAAGTGCAGGCGTGGATTGGGTCAGCAGCAATTTGGAGCATTGTGGCAGCTGGTTGCAGGACTGTGCCAAAGCAGGGCAGCATGTTGGGTGGAACGAGGTTTTGTGGTGCTTGATGATGTTCTGAATGGAAAATAGAACATAGCCTTTATGTGCTGAAGAATGAAACTCTGAGGAGTCATGTTCTGATCAAAGAACAAAGCCTCCATATGTTCTGACTGAAGCGTGGAACGTAACCTCCATATGCTGAGGAATTATGTTCTGAACCAAATTTGTAACTTCTGACTGCAGTTGCATGGAGGCTGAAGAGCCATGTTCTGATTGAAGGCTATGTTCTGAACCAAATTTGCAACTTCTGACTGCACTTGCATGGAGGCTGAAGAGCCATGTTCTGATTGAAGGCTATGTTCTGAACCAAATTTGCAACTTTTGACTGCACTTGCGTGGAATTTGGCCCAGAAGTTCTGAAATCTCTTACCACTTAGAAAATTTTCCAAGTATTTAAAAAAATTGATTTCTTTCTTTTCTCAAAGTAGTTTCTGATTTTTGACTTCTTGATGAACCAATTTCTTGTCTTGATGAAATATAATGGTTGAAACTTGATTTTTACCATAAGTCAAAGTTTGACTTTTCAGAGTGCATTTTACCGTTTTGCCCTTGTGAATGACTTTCTTGGAAAATTGTGATTCAAGACTTGAAACTTGATGACAAAAACTTCATGATATCCCAAAAATCCATCCCACGATCCACTAATCGAGAACCAAATACGTTTCCCTTTTACTTGATAAGATAACTTCAAAACAAAATTAGACATAAAGTGGGCACAACCCTAATACCTCAAACCAAGGCGCTTGATTCCATGAGATGCGGGATATGCAAATGACTGAGTAAAAAAATGGTGCAAATGGGATGCAAAGTTCAAAGCCAGACAAAAGTAAAAGAGATAGGGCAAATTTAGGGTACGACAACTGGCCTAGGCAAAAATAAGGGCTTCCCGGCGAACCAAAAGGGTTCGGGCAAAAGTAAGGGATGAAAATGGAAAAAATATGTACACCCGACAAGTCGAAAACCCGAAAGGGCGGCTTGGGCAAAAAAGGGTATCCCGGTGGACTGAAAACCCGAAAGGGCGGTCTAGGCAAAAGTTAGGGATATAAAGCGTACCACTATGTCTCATTGGATCATCTTGCGACCAAACTTCGGTATCTACTATCAAGCTCGGACGTCACCAATCAATCTGATCAACTTTCAGCCAAGTAGCAAAGTGATGAGACACTTGAAGATATAAAGGCAATATCAGAGTTGGAACCCAATGGGGTTGTTTCACATAGTTGTTTTGTTTTTTTCTTTTACATAAATTTGTATAGCTTCTATTTTATGGTGGCGTTCTCTTACTAGAGCGTCAGCCTCTCTGTACAAAAATGCCAGTTATAGGCCAACTTCAAAAATCAATACAAATCATTTTTGCAAGAAACTTCGATTCGTTTTTCTTTTTCTGTTTTGTTTTGCAAGAACGTTCAATGACTTATTTTTGATATATGCATTTGAAAATGATTGTTGCTTATAAATATTTTCATAAGAAACAAAAGACAATTACTCGTAATTCCAGAAACAGGGGCAAAAACAAGAAGTGCCAAACCCAACAGTTACTCTGCCTAGCAGGTGCCGGGATAGAGCCAGCTTGGGAACATAATCATTGGTACATATACTCCCCACAGAGTAAAAGTATTCAAAAGCATTGATGTCAACTTTCCCGACACAGGACGTAACCTCCCCATCCAGGGTCACTCTGAAACCCGACAGCTATATCCTCCAGCCGAATTTCGTAATCATGGGCGGGTCAGTAAATTTCATCCCCCAAGCAGAGTTTATTTCTCTAGATACAGAGGCTCAATCCCCGACAGAGTTCATCACTTCAGCTACAAAAATTCACTTCCTAAGTTTGTTCTCCGCAGAGTTATTCTCAAGCAACATCTCTTCCCGACAAAATATTTATAAATCTCCAGCATCAGTCAGGGATTTATTTTCACAGACGCGAGCATACCCCGATAGCATTTCATGAACATACATCATGACATACGCATACATATCATATACAACATAATCTCATTTATTTTGAGAACATCATCTAACCCCGAATTTCATGCATCACATATAATTAACCCTGTTATCTTTTCAGGAAAGATGACTAGCTTCAACAAATCCAGCAGTTATATAGGTCACGTCTGCAGACGAATAATTGAAACTCAGTTCTCTAAACCAAATGGGTCAACTAATCTACACTATTGCTTTGAAGTAACCCTACTACCCAGGTTCCTTCTCACATCCCTACTATCCAGGCTTTCATTCTGAAGTAACCCTACGACCCAGGTTCCTTCTCACAACCCTACTATCCAGGCTTTCATTTCGAAGTAATTCTACTATCCAGGTTCCTTCTCACAGCCCTACTATCCAAGCTTTCATTTCGAAGTAACCCTACTATCCAGGTTCCTTCTCATAGCCCTACTATCCAGGATTTCATTTCGAAGTAACCCTACTATCCAGGTTCCTTCTCACAGCCCTACTATCCAGGATTTCATTTCGAAGTAGCCCTACGATCCAGGTTCCTTCTTACAGCCATACTATCCAGGCTTTCATTTCGAAGTAACCCTACTATCCAGGTTCCTTCTCACAACCCTATCATCCAGGCTTTCATTTCTAAGTAACCCTACGACCCAGGTTCCTTCTCACAACCCTACTATCCAGGCTTTCATTTCGAAGTAACCCTACGACCCAGGTTCCTTCTCACATCCCTACTATCCAGGCTTTCATTTCGAAGTAACCCTACTATCCAGGTTCCTTCTCACAGCCCTACTATCCATGCTTTCATTTCGAAGTAACCCTACTATCCAGGTTCCTTCTCATATCCCTACTATCCAGGCTTTCATTTCGAAGTAACCCTGCTATCCAGGTTCCTTCTCATAGCCCTACTATCCAGGATTTCATTTCGAAGAAACCTTATCATCCAGGTTTCTTCTCTCTTATCTCCAGACGGCAGTTTATAACACGGTAAAACCTGGACTCGACCAGTTTCGGTCGATTTCATCTTTCCCCAGTAAGTCGTTGTGCAGCCTGTACCCTG
The DNA here is from genome assembly GCA_948472305.1 of Vicia faba. Taxonomy (NCBI): domain Eukaryota; kingdom Viridiplantae; phylum Streptophyta; class Magnoliopsida; order Fabales; family Fabaceae; genus Vicia; species Vicia faba. The sequence goes on from OX451739.1 coordinate 1,425,825,262, forward strand.
GCCATATATACAGTTCACTTCCGGTTCCTCATGCAGGAGTTAATTCCCCAGTAGAGTAACAGACAACTGAAGCTCCTAAAATTCTATTTCTCCCAAGACAGATACCAACATTCCTAAGCATATTCATCCTCAATGACAGGAACAAGAATTCTCATCAAACGAATATCTCAGGAAATCAACATCCTCTAGATGGCATCTTTAAGCCCATCTCCGACGATTCTCCGTCACATCTAGGATGGCATCTTTAAATCCATCCCCGACGATTCTCCGTCAACTTCCAAATGGCATCTGTAAGCCCATTCCCGATATCACCTAATCAAGTATCACTTCATGCAAGTGCGAATTTATGGGCACTCTAGTGTTCAATCATCTTCCACCTTCAGATCACGAAAGGCTGACAAGCCAATCTACATCCTCAGGTTTAAGAAGATTGAATAGGGGCAGCTGTTGTACCCCAAAATTTTCTCTCTCATTTTACTCAACACATGCCCATTGTGATCCTCAACTTGCTCAAGGATGCCCAAGAGTTGACCAGACAAACTCTCTCATAAGGCAATGTGCCTCAAACTAGGGTTTCCATTTTTATCAAGATAGGTTAACTCCAAAGACCTCATATACTCTCCATGGTCCTAATATGTTCTCAAGACCCTCCATGTCAAGTTTCAAGCCTTGCACAAGAAGTTTGCTCAGTCAACTGCTTAGATGCTTGAGAATCGACTTTATTAGGTCAAAAGTCAACTATGGCCCACATACAGTCAAACTTCAAGCTTTTTGGTAAACATCAACATTTTGAAGTTATATCCATCATTTGATCAAGGGTTTATCATGATTCCTCAAGGAATGCCCCAAATTCATCAAAACCCAAAAGTTGCTAAATTAGGGTTTCTTAGGAAAAGTCAACCAAACTTTGACCAAGCATAACTTCCTCATACTTTATCAAAAAATTTCCATCCAAGCCTCATTTATAAGAGGATGAAATTCCCTACAATTCATCTTCAGCCCTCAAGTTTAAAATATGCACTCACAAAAAGATATGAATTTCCACATTATAGGTCCTTTTGAAAAGTCAACAAAAATACTTTTTGGGTCAAAGCTTCTTACATGAACATGGAAGACCCAATTAAGATGAGACCAAAAGGGTTGTTTAGGGGACATCCTAATATTTCTAAAAAGTCAAAGAACACCTCTCTAGGGTTAAAATTGGAAGAGATATGCCTTGTCAAAGTTGACCATTTTTGCAAAATTGCCAAAAGTCAAATATGCTCAAAATTACATTTTTTCCAAATGGGCCTAACTTTTTATGCTTGCACCTTACTCATAACATGGTCCACGACCCAAATATTTACTCACATGTTATTTGCTTCATTATTTATTTTATTTTCATTTTTTATTAATTAAAAATAAAATTAAATCAAATAAATGATAAATAATAGCAAAGATTTGTTTTGATATGATTTTTGGACAGAATCACAAGCTAATTATGCTGGCATATCAAGATCAAATCGAATCAAGGTTGATTGGAACAAGAATGGCATAATTAGGCATAATTTGGAAGGATATCATACAAGATGAAAACCAAATCAAATCTTCAAAAATTGCAAACATACCAGCTGTTTTTATAACCCTAATTCACTTAGGGATATATAATGAACAAGGCCATGCACGAAAACAAGGATTAGCAGTGGTGGAAAGCACATTACAAAACTCAAAAATTTTGGCAAAAAGTGGTGATCTGATCTCTACCCTAGAGGACGATTCAAGGTCTTCCAACATTCCTAAACGATTCCCGGACCTTCCTAGAAGCTAACACAATCAGTAGCAAGCACTCTCGCGCCCAGAATCACTCCCTAGACCTCATACATTTTGCTTGCTTTTTCAAAATCGATTACAGCCATTCTTGCATCATTAGCATAATTTAATGATATATTTATGATCATTGATGTATTTCTAACATGTCTGGATCATTTAATTGAATTTTTTAGGCTTATATGTATGACTGCCATTACTAGGGTTTCAAGCTCCATTTTAGGGTCTTTTAGCACAGGCGAAATTAGGGTTGGATAAGGGCACCGTGATGTTCAGGGCTTCAAGCCCAATCGATTCATGGTCTCCATGGGAATTTATATTGCTTATATTTGATCTTTGAATGATACAGGTTTGTAGCTACGGATGCTGTCCGTAGGTAAAAGGTCGTTATCTAAAACGACGGTTCCAGGAAGAAGATAAGGACGTGGCTGATAACCATTGGCCAATTTGAATTTTGTGCACTTTTTACATTCAGCCACTTGATTTCATATATTATATATTGTTGTTATTATATTAACAAACAAGGCATGTAGCACAGATGGCAAGCATGCACGCTGGATAGTGAGGGAGCCTGGGTTCGATCCCAGGTCCCAACAATTTTCCTTATTTTAATTCTTCTTTGCAGGATCCTATGCATTACCATCCTAAAAGCCTATCATGCGCCATCAATAGCCAGCCACAGGATTCATGATCAACCAGATCCAATGCCTATCATTGAAGGACCATGGTGTACCATCAAAGAGGGCCAGCACTGGATCTCACGCATTGGTTGGGCTCAGCAATTATTGGGCCTAGCAAATTTCACAACACACCCCAAGAATTACTCATCAACACAGGCCCAATTTAATAATTTTTTTTATTTCTTTTATTTATTTTATTTGTTTAATTATTTGTTTTCACAAATTAATCTATTCTTAATTAACTACAAAAAACCAAAAAAATCACAAAGACACCAAAGATCTCTTTTTTATAAAATATTTATTTTCTTTAATTAATTAATTTAATTCAAAATTAGGGCAAATCTTATTTTTTGTAAATTAAAATCAATTAGAAATTAGGATTTGATTTTATAAATAATTAAGTTTTCTTCAAAAATAGCTTAAATAGTTTTTCTCAAATTAGATTTTTTTAGGTTTTCTAATCGTCCTCGCATCTAATTCGCCGCGCGTATTTTAATTACTTTTTTTTAATTACTTTTGTAACTTCTTCGAGGTTGTAATAGATTTAATTAGGTTTTAATTCCGCATTTTATTTTCAGTCAAAATAATTATGTATCTGCGAAAACCATGTAATAGTTAGGATTTCTATTTTCGTACTTTAAATTTCTGCAATTATTAACTGTTAGATGTATGCTAATAGGATTGTATGGGAAGAATGCTTGAAAATTAAAACGGTAGAAAACCTTAAATGTGCAAAGACAAATTAACTGAAAAAGTCACTCTCACATGCTCACTCCTAGGGTTTACTCCACTTCGGTTGCCTTCGGTTAAACGGTCATGAAGTATAGGGTTTGTTAGTGGTCGTCCTCTTGCCCCGAAAGATCTCAAATAACCCATTCAAATGTTGCCTCAGAGAAAGATCTTTAAGGCTTTAGGATGATTACTAACACCTCCTAACATTGCTTTTGTGACCATATCTGTCCCTTAGAACGTCCCTTAAAACTCCAACAACGGTGCTACCTATTCCTTAATAATGTGATAGTGCTGTATAAAGGAAAACAAACAGTCTTTTTCGAGTAGGTAGAAAACTCTTAAGTACTCGCTCAATCAATCAAATAAACTTTTTCACACAAACACTTTTTCAAAACAATTTTAAAAAAAACAACTTCGTCACATCCTTGAGGACTGATACAAGGGTTATCACGAAGTAAACTTTTTTCAAAACAAGCACACACACAAGCAATTTTAAAATGAGCAAGTACCTAAGAGCCCATGGAAAACCATGGATAGAAAGGGTGCTAACACCTTCCATTTCTATAATCTACCCCTGTACTCATAAATATTCTCGAAAAATGTTTTTTCTATTCTTTTTCCTTTTTCTAATTGGATAAAATAAAAGTCGGTGGCGACTCTTGCTTACCGCGACATTTGTGAACAAAAATGCAAAACCAGTATTAACAGCCAGTTCTGCCACCGTATCACATACCCGCATTATTTTTCACTAATATTATGTAATTGCATATGGATTGTAATAGTTTAACTTGAGACCCTTTACATTTCCTTTCCCCGTTTTAGTTTGTAATTCCCCCATCCCGAAGCCTTGTAACAGTGTAGATTAAAAATTCCTGCACTTTATTTTTTGTACTTATTCAATTTACTGTTAGATGAATGCTAATAGGCTTGTATGAAGAGACTAAAATAAAATGTTAGAAAACCTAACATTCAAAGATAAACATAACTAAAACACAACACACTCGCACACACGCACCTCTAAGGTACCTCCACTTGTTGCCTTCGGAATAAAATAGTCACGACTCTCGAACGTAAGAAATTTTAGTGGCGACCCTTTGGTTTAAATATCATAAGTCACTCGATGAACCTTTCGATATTGACTCGATATATGATCTTAAAACCTTAGGGTAATTACTAAAGTATCTTATGAGTTGCTTTCGTGAATGTACGATGACCCTCACATGTCCCTCAAAACATTCAACGATAGGGCTACCTACTGACTAATAATAGGATAACACTATCTATAGGAAAAGAGGAAAAGAACAAATCTTTCGAGTAGGTAGATATATCCTAGTTGCTTGCTCATAAAAATAAACAAAACAATTTTTCTCACATACACAAACTCTTCTCTAAAATATTTTCAAAGATAAAACACTTTGTATACGTTCTCACCGAAATGAGAAACATTACAAAGTTCGCCGCACTTAGGCATCTTTTTCAAAATATTTTCAAATACACTTACACAAAAAAGCATTTTTAAAGTGAGCTAGCAACTAAGAGCCCGTAGATAACTATTGATAGAAAGGATGCTAACACCTTCCCTTTCCATAACCTACCCCCATTACTCAGAAAAAAATCTCGAAAAGTCTTTCCTGTTCTTTTCACCCTTTCCTTTGTTGGATAAAAGAAAAGTCGGTGGTGACTCTTGCTAACCTCAACTTTGCGATAAAATGCAAAACCAGTAAAAGTCATTTCTCCCACCGTATTATAGAACTGGCGACTCTGCTGGGGAAATTTGCTAAAAAAAGTGGGGTTACCTTAGAGATAGTTCACATTTAAATGCTTTACCTGTTTGCCTTGCTTGCTTTACATTTCAGTTTATGTTTGGGTATTCTTGTAAAGATCCTATACCCGGATCTGGGGCACTTTTAGGTAAGAAGCAATAGATCGTGGAGACTGTATGGCGTAGACTGATATGGTTGAAGTGATGGCGGTGTTAGTGTGACACATTTGTTGGTACCGGTATCTCTTGTATTAAATCGAGGAGAATACGGGGCCGCTGTGTAGTGTCATAAAACACCAACTGACCTTAGAACCTTAGTTGAACAAACTTGGCCATTAGAAAAGTAGTGAGATAGCCGGCTTCGGTATAAAGCTGAGGATTGGTTGATACTCAATACTACATTCATTGAGATCGGACTTTTGGGATATTTCGAACGCGAGAAAAGATCTCCTGAGCTGAAACAATTCCCGATAAAGAAAGATCGATGATATTGAGACTCTTAGAACCCGGTTACTTTTCTAGGACATGTTGAATCAACTAAACTTCAAGAGGGTACTTACCTACAAATTCCATGCAAGTCTGAACCTAAGGCTACTTGTGTGACTTGTTTTCTTTCATTATCTAACAACTTGAACTCCTTGCAGGGTTTTGTTTGTACTTATTATCTAACGATGTGAGTTACTTGCAATACTTGTTTGTAGTCATTATCCAATAACCTGGACTTCTTGCAAGACTCACTTCTCTTAATTACCTTACACTTTTGCTTGGTGCATAGCATACACATCATAACATCATGCCATAACATTTCCTTAACCATTTCAAGGATCTTAAGGGCCTGTGATGAAGGTTATGATGAACCAGACATCTAGCAAGGGGAAAGGGGATTTATTTTCCTCTAGTCAATGCCGTCAAAAGACCAAAGCACGATAACTTGAGCCTGAGGCTATGACCCACTCGACATGGTGAGCTTGATTCTCGTAAAAGGACATTTAATGATACGAAGTTCTTCAATCAAAGCTGCAGTCAAACTCAGTTGCTAACATTTTCTTGTGTTTCCCCCTCAAGATCCTTGAAAACATTGCATGCATATCATTACATAACAGGTACTCTCAAGACATGTTTCTCATTTTCTCGCTATTTATTTCAGCAAGGAAAATGGCTCTCAAAGAGAACAACAGAGATATCCAAACTCAAGATGCTCAGTTCAAGGAAATGTTCCTAAATCTATCCAAGTGGCAAGAAGAATTAAAAGCACTCCTCACTAGGAACTTGACCAAGAAAAATCCTGAAGACAATAAGGATGACCAGTTGGAACAATTGCAAGCTGAGATGGAAAGGATGAGAATCCAGAGGAGTAGTCAGATGTCTCTTATCCAAAATTTAGCTTGGGAACAAGAAGAGTTGAGGATTCTCATCAGCAAGCTTCATCAAGACAAATACGACCGTCTGGGGAGAACTACTAGAATTTGGGGCCTAATCAATGATCAACCTCTCTTGGCAGACAGGGAATTGGATGACATGCTCATGCGGGAACATGTTGAAAATAAAATCAGGAGCGGTGAAATCCAAGGGACTACATCTTCAAGTATTCAGAAGAGACCATACAATGGAAAGAAAGAGTCTAGTACTATGTACGACCAAAAGGGTCGCTGTGATACAGTGGGAAGAACTGACTGTTTTTGGAATGCTGGTTCGCGTTTTGCGTTTGTTTTCGCAAAATGTCGCGGTAAGCAAGAGTCGCCACCGACTTTTATTTTATCCAACAAGGAAAGGAAAAACGCACAGAAAAATTCCTTTTTTGAGATCATCTCTGAGTACGGGGGGTAGATTATAGAAAGGGAAGGTATTAACACCCTTTCTAACCGTAGTTATCTACAGGCTCTTAGGTACTTGCTCAATTGTTTTTAAAATTGTTTTCTTTGTGCTTGTGGGTTTGAAATTTTTTTTGTTTGAAACTTCGATTTAACTCTTGCTTCTGTCCTCAAAAGTGTAATAAAGTGTTTTGAAAAATTTGTTTGAAAAGGAGTGTAAGTGTGAAAAGTTTTGTTTTTGGATGAGCAAGTACCTAAGAGCTATCTACCTACTCAAAAAAGGAATTGTTCTATGCTAATTTCCTTTAGACAATGCTATCCTACCATTAGTTAATAGGTAGCATCGTCGTTGGAGTTTGAGGGTCAATTCGAATGAGGGACATACAGTCACTAAAGCAATGTTAGGACGCTTTAGCGGTAACCCTAATGTCTTAGATCATTTGTTTGAGGCAACAATATCCGAGGCAACCGTTTCGAGGCAACTATGATCTTTTAGACAAGAGGACGACCTCTAAAACGACCTATACTCAATGACCGTGTACGAAGGAAACCAAGTGGGGTGTATCCTAAGAGTGCGCATGTGCGAGTGTGTCGTTTTCAGTTATTTTTATCTTTGTACATGTTAAAGGTGATCTAATTTGATTTTAAGATTAACATTCAGTCTTGTCATGCAAACCTTATTATCAAACATCTAACAATTATAATTTGCGGAATTAAAATGCGGAATTTAAATTACAAGGCGTCGGGTATTTACATTGCCAAAGACAAACCCTTTGAAAAATAAAGTAAAGCGGTAAAAATAATTAAATTTCCTATTTAACTATTACAATCCGGAAGCAGGTACATTATTGGATAAAAATAAATAAAGCATGCGGGAAATTAAATCGAGTGCGAAATTTAGGGTTTTGACCCTTTTGAAAGAAAATTGTCTTTTTTTATTGTTTTTTATTTAAGAAAAGAAATTAATCCCAAATTAAATAACTAAATTAAATTAATAAATTAATTAATTAAAAATAAATTATGACATCTTTTTGGGTTTTTGTTATTTTAAGAAAGAAAATAAAATTAATTAAATTAGTAGTTAAAACCTAATTAAATCTAATTAATTTTAATTATTTACAAAAATGAATTAAAGTTTTCTAATTAAAAACCTAATCAATTAATAAGTTTATTAAGAAAAATAAAAGTTTAAAATTTGATTGAATAAAAATATTTTTGTGATTTTGTTTGATAAAAAAGAATTTTGTTATTGGTTAGAAAATTAATAAAATAAAACAATTAAATAAAAATAAAGATATAAGAGAAAGGAGGTAATGAGCCTGATTTGAGGGTGTGAGTAGAAGATCTGTAGGCCCAACAATGCTGGCCCTTTGGACTTTTTTGGATCTGGTACACATGCATTGACCAACGCTTTTGTGGACCTTCAACGCTTGGCCATCAGATCTGGCCTTTGGCCATCTGGCACTTGGATGGATGAGGGAGTATGGTGGGTTGCAAGCTTGAGTGTGCATGTAATAACCTGAAAAGAAATAAGAAAATACAAAGTGCTGGAGGCAGGGATCGAACCCCTGACCTCCAGCGTTGGGACACTTTGAAGCTGACATGGCAACCGTTGGGGCATGTTTGTTGTTTGTTAATAATAACACAAAGAATATAATATATATGAAAACAAAACAATTTCCAGAAAAAACAAAAAAATGCGCGTTTTGTTTGAATGGTCCAATGAGCTAGTGACAGCTCTTCGTCCCTGTCCTCCCACTACTGTAATATTACCGCTGATTTGAATCCGCAGCTAAAAGTGCAGCTTACTCCTAAAATCGTCCTCAGGCAATAAAAATACATTCCAAGAACATGGTTCAATTCGTCGTGGCCTCCTGATCAAAACCATGTTCTTCTTGTGTCTCAATTTTACCTGAAACAGAAAACCCTAAAAACAAGCGAAGAACCCTAGCTTTGGTGGTTCTCCATATAAGCCAGATAAATGCAATTGAATATTATGAAAAGCTTGCAAATGTTCTTGTGATCACAAATATGCCATTAGTTTTCTCAAATGATGCAAGAAATAATCAAATCAAATTCAAGAACAGGGGTCATTTGCGTGAGACTTACAGCGCGTATAAGGACCTGATAATGCTTGGTATGGATCCAGTTAGCTTGTGTGAATGGCCAGGAATCGATTGGGATATGTCTCCAGCCTTGAAAACGCCTCCAACCCTGGTTTTGATCTCTCACTTTTTTGTGAATTTTTGCAAAGTGGTTCTGCTCCTACCAATGCTTGCCAACCCTTATTTTGTGTCCTTCAGCTTGCTTATGTATTGTATGTTGCATTAGGTCTCAATTGGTTGTCCAAATCTTCCCATATTAAGGCTTGGATATTTGATTTGATCTCCATTTACAAACTTGCCAAATTTGCTTAATTCCAATATTTTTGCACATGATTCACTTGATACGAATTTGATGATGATAATAGCTGTATTTGGAGCCTGAAATCAACACAAGATCTTGGTTATCAATGCCTTTTAATTTTTATTTGATTTATTTTGATTTAAATCAAATTAATTCAAATAAAATCAAAATAATTAATAAAAAATGATATGGACACATGGCTGGAGCTAGGGCACATGGGCAATGATGCAAACTCAAATGAAGTGGAAAAGAATGGGCCCATTTGGCAAAATTTGAAGTTTTGGGGATAGTTGACTTTTGGCAATTTTGCAAAAAAGTCCAACTTCAACAATGCATAACTCCTTCAATTTTGAACTTTTGGAGATGTTCTTAGACTTTCTAGAAATATGGATATGTCTTCTAATCAACCCTTTTGGTCTCATCTCATTTTGATTTTCCATGCTCAAGTTATAAGCTTTGGAAAAAAGGTGTTTTTGTTGACTTTTCAAAATAACCTATAATGTCCAAATTCATAACTTCTTGTGAGTGTATATTTTGATCTTGGGGTATGAAGATATATTGTAGGTAATTACATCCTATTCAAAATGAGCTTTGGATGGGTCATTTCTCATAAAGTATGAGAAAGTTATGCTTGGTCAAAGTTGGGTTGACTTTTCCTACAAAACCCTAATTTAGCAACTTTTGAATCTTGATGAATTTTGAGCAATCCTTGATGAATCATGATCAACCCTTGATCAAATGATTAAATATCCTTCAAAATGAGAATGTTGACAAAAAATCTTGAAGTTTGACTGTATTTAGGTCACAGTTGACTTTTGCCCTAGCATAGTCGATTTTTGGACCTTTGAGCAATTGACTGAGCAAACTTCCTCTGCAAGGCTTGAAACTTGACATGGATGATCTTGAGAACATATTAGGACATTGGGGAGAACTTGAAGTCATTTGGATTTAAGGATCTTGATGCAACACAAAACCCTAATTTGGGGTAGATTGCCTTATGAGAGAGCTTGTCTAACCAACTCTTGAGCTACCTTGAGCCACTTGGAGATTTTCCTTGCAATGTTTGGAGAAATATGGGAGGGCAAATTTTGGGGTACAATAGCTGCCCTTGTTCAATCTTCTTAAACCTGAGGATGTAGATTGGCTTTTGGTGCCTTTCGTGATCCGAAGGTGGAAGATGATTGAACACTAGAGTGCCCAGAAATTTGCACTCGCATGAAGTGGTAGTCGCTTTGTGATGTCGGGAATGGGATTACAGATGCCATTTGGAGATTGGTGACGAGGAGATGGGCTTAAAGATTCCATCTGAAGGAGTGTCAATCGCATAAGAGATTCCTTAGCGAGAGCTTGCGTACCTGCTGTTGAGGAAGATTCCGCTGGGGAAGTCTGATCTTTTTGAAATTTAGGAACTTGTCCGTAATTCAACTGGGGGAAAACATCTTCATCGAGATTTAAGAACTCGCCCGTAATTCAACTGAGAAAACTTCTCTGCTGAGATTTAGGAACTTGTCTGTAATTCGACGGAGGAACTTTGTCGAGATTTAGGACCTTGTCTGTAATTCAACTGAGGATGATTCTGTTGAGATTTAAGAACTTGTCAGTAATTCGACTCTGGGGAAACATCTTCATCGAGATTTAAGAACTTGCCCGTAATTCAACTGAGAAAACTCTGTTGAGATTTAGGAACTGTCTGTAATTCGACAGAGGAACTTTGTCGAGATTTAGGACCTTATCTGTAATTCAACTGAGAAAAACTCTGTTGAGATTTAAGAACCTGTCAGTAATTCGACTTTGGGAAACATCTTCATCGATATTTAAGAACTCGCCCATAATTCAACTGAGAAAACTCTGCTGAGATTTAGGAACATGTCTGTAATTTAAAGGAGGAACTTTGTCGAGATTTAGGACCTTGTCTGTAATTCAACTGAGAAAAACTCCGTTGAGATTTAAGAACTTGTCAATAATTCGAATTGAGGGAAACATCTTCATCGAGATTTAAGAACTTGCCCGCAATTCAACTGAGAAAACTCTGCTGAGATTTAGGAACTCGTCTATAATTCGACGGAGGAACTTGTCGAGATTTAGGACCTTGTCTGTAATTCAACCGAGGATAATTCTGTTGAGATTTAAGAACTTCTCAGTAATTCACCTTGAGGGAAACATCTTCATCAAGATTTAAGAACTCGCCCGTAATTCAACTGAGAAAACTCTGCTGAGATTTAGGAACATGTCTGTAATTCAACGGAGGAACTTTGTCGAGATTTAGGACCTTGTCTGTAATTCAACTGAGAAAAACTCCATTGAGATTTAAGAACTTGTCAGTAATTCGACTTGAGGGAAACATCTTCATCGAGATTTAAGAACTTACTCGTAATTCAACTGAGAAAACTCTGCTGAGATTTAGGAACTCATCTGTAATTCGACGGAGGAACTTGTCGAGATTTGGGACCTTGTTTGTAATTCAACCGAGGATAATTCTGTTGAGATTTAAGAACTTATCAGTAATTCAACTTGAGAGAAACATCTTCGTCGAGATTTAAGAACTCGCCCGTAATTCAACTGAGAAAACTCTGCTGAGATTTAGGAACATGTCTGTAATTCAACGGAGGAACTTTGTCGAGATTTAGGACCTTGTATGTAATTCAACTGAGAAAAACTCCGTTGAGATTTAAGAAATTATCAGTAATTCGACTTGAGGGAAACATCTTCATCGAGATTTAAGAACTTGCCTGTAATTCAACTGAGAAAACTCTGCTGAGATTTAGGAAGTCGTCTATAATTCGACGGAGGAACTTGTCGAGATTTAGGACCTTGTCTGTAATTCAACCGAGGATAATTCTGTTGAGATTTAAGAACTTGTCAGTAATTCGAATTGAGGGAAACATCTTCATCGAGATTTAAGAACTTTCCCGCAATTCAACTGAGAAAACTTTGCTGAGATTTAGGAACTCGTCTATAATTCGACGGAGGAAAACTTTGTGAGAATTTAACCGCATCCTTCCTGAAAGATAAAGGTTAGTTGTATGTAATGCATGATATGTATCAGGCAATGATGTTCTCAAAATAAATGAGATTGTGTTGTATGATGCGTATATGCATGTGTCATGATGCATGGAAAGGTAATGTTTTTAGCTGGGGAAAATAAATCCCAGGTAGCTGCTGGAGAAAAGAGCTGAATTCTTCGTTTCCGCTGGGGATAGCGAATGAAGATGATCGTGAGAATAAACCTGCAGAAGAGGATAACTCCGTTGGGGAATAAACTAATGAGGAGATTACTCTGTGGGGAAGAGATGCTCTGTAGAGGATTCCGTTGATGGATTCAGCTGGGGATGAATTTACCATTGCTGGTGATACTGAATCTTGTTGGGAATCTGAATTCCTGTTTGTGAAAGGAAAGAACTCTGCTGGGGATGATCTTCAGCTACGACTTCACTAGGGATAACCTTTTAGACTCTTATGGGGATAATCCTTTGAGCTTTGCTGGGGACAATCTTCCGAAGTCTACTGGGGATGATTCTCCAAACTCCACTGGGGAAGCTTTTTCAGACTGCGCTGGGAAAAATTTCAAACTCTACTGGGGATATTTTGTACTCTGCCAGGGAATATTCTTATACTCCATTGGGGAATATTAAGACCTTTCAGTGTTGATAATAGATAACCTCTGCTTGGGGAGAATATTACTGATTCATTTACAGTTGCAAGTCTAAGTTGGGGAGAGTTATCATTACTGTCTTTTCTTACTCTGCAGGGAGTGAACGTACCTTAGCCATACTCTTCAGCTAAATCTACCTTGTACCTGGTGGATAGAGCAACTGTAAAGCTTGGGCAATTCTTATTGCCCCTATTTCTGATATTACAAGTAATGGTCTTTTGTTTCGCATGTAAATATTTATGGGCAACAATTAATGTCAAATGCATATATAAAAAATGAACATTAGACGTTCTTTGCAAAACAAAACAGAAAAAGGAAAAACAGTTTGAAATTCCTCTGAAAATGAATTGATATGATTTTGAAGTTTGTCCTGTAAATAGGCGTTTTTGTACAAGAGGCTGACGTCCTAGTAAGAGAACACCGCCGAATAATAGAATTTACACAATTTGTGAAAAACTAAACAAAACAGCTATGTGAATAATCCCACTGGGTTCCAACTCTGCTATTGCCCTTATGTCCTCGAGCATCTCATCACTTTGCTACTTGGTTGAAGGTAGATCAGATTGATTAGTGCCGTCCGAGCTTGATGGTTGATACTGAAGTCTTGTTGCAAGGTGATCCAATGAGACATAGTGTTAAGCTTTGATCCCTAATTTTTTCCTGGACCGCCCTTTCGGGTTTTCAGTCCACCGGGATACCCTTTTTTGCCCAAGCCGCCTTTTCAGGTTTTCGACTTGCCGGGTGTACATATTTTTTCATTTGTATCCCTTATTTTTTCCCGAACCCTTTTGGTTCGCCGAGAAGCCCTTGTTTTTGCCTAGGCTAGTCAACCTAGCGGGCCTTTGATTATGCGTAGAATCTTTTCACTATGTCTGCATTGACGGGGTGAGGAAGGTCGTCACCATCCATGGTGGTTAGAATCATAGCTCCTCCTTAGAAAATATTCTTAACCACAAATGGCCCTTCGTAGGTAGGGGTCCATTTTCCCCTGGGATCACCTTGAGGTAGGATGATACGCTTGATCACCAGATCCCCAACTTGATACTCTTGTCGTCTGACTTTCTTGTTAAATGCCTTGATCATTCGTTTTTGATATGTCTGACCATGACAAATAGCAGTAAGTCTCTTTTCGTTGATTAAGTTCAGCTGATCAAGCCGGGTCTGAATCCAGTCATCTTCGCTCAAACCTGCATCCTTCATAATCCTAAGAGAGGGTATCTGAACTTCAATAGGCAATACGGCCTCCATGCCATAAACCAAGGAATAGGGTGTTGCCCCTGTTGACGTTCGCGTTGAAGTACGGTACCCATAAAGATAAAACGGTAACATCTCGTGCCAGTCTTTGTATGTCATCGTCATCTTCTACACAATCTTCTTAATGTTCTTATTAGCCGCTTCAACAACCCCATTCATCTTCGGCCGGTAGTGAGAAGAGTTATGATGCTGTATCTTGAACTGTTTGCAGAGCTCGGTGATCATATTATTGTTGAGATTTGTACCATTATCTGTAATGATCCTCTCTGGTACACCATATCGACAAATTAGATTATGCCGAATAAACCGTGCCACGATGTTCTTGGTTACTGTAGCAAAGGAAGCTGCTTTAACCCATTTCGTAAAGTAATCAATAGCCACCAAGATGAAACGATGCCCGTTAGATACCGTAGGTATGATCTCACCGATCATGTCAATGCCCCACATTGCAAAAGGCCAAGGAGCCGTCAAGACGTTCAGAGGTACTGGAGGTATGTGCACCTTATCAGCATAGACTTGGCACTTGTGATAGGTCCGAGAATGCTGATAAAAGTCGGCTTCCATTATGGACCAATAATATCCTGCCTGAAGGATTTTCTTTGCCATGGTATGTCCACTGGAATGAGTTCTGAAAGTACCTTCATGTAACTCTATCATGATTCTTTCTACTTCGTTCTTATCCACACAACGCAGTAAGGTGGAATCATGATTACGCTTGTAAAGGATGCCATTGCTGATGAAGAACTTCGCCGCGAACCTCCTCAGAAACTTCTTATCATTAACAGATGGACCCTCAGGGTACTCCTGAGCCTCAAGATACCTCTGTACCTCATGGAACCAGGGTTTATCTGCTACCTCCTCAGTCTCAATTTCACAGCAATGTGCAGGTTCGTCCAACCTCTCAATGGTAATCTGGGGAGCTTCATTGTCCCATCTGACCTTGAACATAGAAGACATTGTAGCTAATGCGTCCGCTAACTGATTCTTCTCTCTAGGGAAGTGTTCAAAGGTTATCTCCTCGAAGTGTGGAAGCAACGTCAACACATACTCCTTGTAAGGAATAAGATTTGGGTGTTTCGTATCCCACTCGCCTTTGATCTGACTGATCACGAGAGAGGAATCTCCGAATACACTCAAGAACTTAATCCTTAGGTCAATTGCTGCTTGAAGACCCATGATGCATGCCTCATACTCCGCCATATTGTTGGTACAGTTGAAACATAGTCGGGCGGTGAACAGAGTATGAGAGCCTTCAGGAGATATGATCACAGTGCCAATGCCATTACCCAAAGCGTTTGAAGCTCCATCGAAGTACATAGACCATCGGGATCCTTCCTCAGGTCCAGGTGTTTCACAGTCAGTCACTATCATGATATTCTCATCCGAGAATTCAAAGTTCATAGATTGGTAATCATCCACTGCCTGATGTGCCAAATGATCTGCCAACACACTTCCCTTGATTGCTTTTTGGGTCGTATACTGGATGTCATATTCAGTCAAGATCATTTTCCATATTTCTATTCTTCCGGACAAGGCAGGCTTTTCGAAGATATACTTGATTGGGTCCATCTTTGATATAAACAGAGTAGTGTGAGTCAGCATATACTGTCTCAGCCGGCGAGCAGCCCATGCCAAAGCGCAACAAGTTTTCTCGAGCAACGAGTATCGGGTCTCACAGTCGGTAAACTTTTTGCTAAGGTAATAAATAGCATGCTCTTTTCGGCCAGACTCGTCATGTTGACCCAACACACACCCCATTGAATTGTCAAGTACTTTCAAGTATAGGATTAAAGGTCTCCCTTCAACCGGAGGCATCAGAATATGTGGCTCTTGGAGATATTCTTTGATCCTTTCGAAAGCAGCCTGACATTCATCATTCCATCTTACCACTTGATCTTTCTTCAGTAACTTGAAGATTGGCTCACAAGTAGCAGTCAGGTGTGAGATGAATCGGGCAATATAGTTCAAACGTCCCAGAAAACCTCTGACTTTTTTTCCTGTTCGAGGAGCTGGCATTTCCTGTATAGCCTTCACCTTTGCAGGATCCACTTGAATACCTTTATCACTTACGACAAAACCCAGCAGCTTACCAGATCTCACCCCGAAGGTGCACTTGTTCAGGTTTAACCTCAGCTTGTACAACTTCAACCTGTCAAATAGCTTCTGAAGATGGTCAAGGTGTTCTTCCTCAGTTTGGGATCTTGCAATCATGTCGTCGACGTATACCTCAATCTCATGATGGATCATGTCGTGGAACAAAGCAACCATGGCACGCTGATACGTTACCCCAGCATTCTTCAATCCAAAAGGCATGACTTTGTAGAAAAAGGTACCCCATTGAGTAACAAAGGTTGTCTTCTCCATATCTTCGGGAGCCATTTTAATCTGATTATAACCGGAGAAACCATCCATAAAGGAGAATACCTTATGTTGTGCGATGTTGTCAACCAGAATGTTGATATGAGGTAGAGGGACATCATCCTTGGGGATTGCCCTGTTCAGATCCCTATAGTCAACACACATTCGAACTTTACCATCCTTCTTCGGCACAGGAACCACGTTGGCAACCCACTGTGGGTATGAAGTAACTAGTAGAAAACCGGCGTCAAACTGTTTCATAACTTCAGCCTTGATTTTCTCAGACATCTCTGGGCGCATTCGGAGGACTTTCTATTTTACTGGAGGACAGTCTTCCTTGGTAGGCAATCGGTGAACCACAATATCGGTATCCAACCCAGGAATATCTTCATAAGACCAGGCAAAGATCTCAACATAGTCATGCAACATCTGAATCAGCCGTTGCTTAACACTAGGCTCCAGATTCGCACCGATCTTGACCTCTTTCTTGTCTTCCTCTGTACCCAGATTTACTGATTCCACTGGCTCTTCATGCGGCTGTATGGCCCTCTCTTCCTGAAGTAACAGTCTAGCAAGTTCATCAGGCACTTCGCAATCATCTTCACCTTCGTCTTCGGCTAAGTTGATTGGACTTTCGAAGTCATAACCGGCAGTAGCAGAGTTGTTATCAGTGGGATCCAGAGTGGATGTAGACCTGTATATGTGAGTGTGTGTAAAATAGCTGTTTTGCAATATATAAAAAGAAAAACAAAGAGCGCAAAATTTGAAATGCAAAAAACGTCCAATGCTTTTATTAATGATATATGGAAATGACACACATAAAGCCCTCATAAACAAAACCACGGTGTCTCGGGTAAGGCACCGGGCCATAAAGTTTAAAAATTGTCTGTTACAAATTTAAAACAAAAGTCTCATTACTGGGTAATAAAAGAAATTCGGACGAAGTCCTTTGCTGTCCAATTGCTCAGTCCACCATCAGTAGTAGGATAGATCCAACTGTCGAACTCAGATTCTTCAACATCGTCTTTGATGGCATTTATTCCTGAATTGCTGATAAACAGGGGAGCTCTTCCGATTCGTGCATTCTGAATGGCTCTTTGAGCTTCTGCAGTGAAACCCAAACCAAACTTGTTAGTCTTATGTGCAAAATCAGGGAGTTAGCCCCAATTTGCACACCCACCTTTCTCAACAACAGCCCGGGCATCCTTTAGGGAAGCCATTTTCATTGGAGGATCTTCAGTAACAATTTCAGTTGATGCCAGCGTCTGAGGCACTTCTTCAAAATGTTGAAACGGGGTCTAAATGAACTCCCCATCCATCTCCACATATCGGAAAGAGTTGAGGTGGCTCACCATGTATTCCTCCTCTCCTCGTACCGTAACAATTTTCCCCTTGATTGGGTATTTCAGCATCTGGTGGAGTGCAGAAGTCACTGCCCCAACTTTGTGGATCCACGGGCGACCCAGCAAACAAGAATAAGATGGCCGAATGTCCATCACATAAAAAGTAGACGCGAAGATCTGAGACCCAACCTTAATTGGAATATCCACTTCTCCATGTACCATTCTCTTGGACCCGTCAAAGGCCCTAACAACGATGTTACTTGGCTTCAGCTCTAAACCTTCACAGTCCAACCGGTCCAAAGCTTTCTTAGGCAAAACGTTCAAAGAGGATCCAGTATCCACTAACACATGGGCTAGAGTAGTGCCCCTGCATTCAATGGAGACATGCAGGGCATCATTGTGATTCTTCCCCTTAGCAGGAAAGTCTGCGTCGGAGAAACCCAACCCATTATCTGCTGTCAGACTAGCCACACAATCTTTAAACTGATCAGCTGATGTCTCTTGCGGAACGTGTGCAGTTTTCAGGAAGGCAATCAGAGCCTTGGCATGAGCTTCTGAGCATAGCAATAGAGACAACATAGAGATTTTGGACGGGGTTTGCCCCAGCTGTTCGACTACATTGTAGTCGCTCTTTTTGATGATCTTCAAAATTTCTTCCATCTCTTGTCTAGAGGCTTCAACAGTAACTTTCTTCGGTGCCTCCGTCCGGGCAGGCTCACCGGTGGTCCCTTTGCCCCGAGTGTCAGATGACTCGGCAACAGGGGTAAGAATGGGAACTTAAACAGGAATAATATCAGGTGCACTGGCAGGTGTAATAACCACAGGTTTCCGAACAGTTGGTGGAGAGATCTCAGGGGAAAAAAGTCTTCCGCTGCGGGTGAATTTGGCAGGTCCAACAATATTGCTAACGTCAGTATCAGCCTCTTCAGCATTCAAATCTTGTTTAACCCCGTGATAATACACGTCAGCCCCATAGTGCCAGGGCACAGCTTTATCTGATGTATAGGGGATAGGCCCAAAAACAATGATAATCAAAGGAGCGATTCTTGGAACAAATGTAATTCTAACAGGCTTTCTCGAGGAAGCCTTAGAAGAATTGTCGAAAATGGTGATTATAACAACTTCTTCAAAAGGAACCAAAGGAACAACAGTCTTCTCAAACATAATTTCTTTATTATCCATCAGGTGTTGGACACCCGACTTCAAAAGATGGCAACCAGTAGGTAGGACGACACATAGATGGCAACCTTCGCCACAGCCCGGAAATAAACCGGCTAACATAAGGTTCTTCTTCACAGTCATTGATGGAGTAACAATGTCTTTCACAGAAACCACAAACGAGTCTTCATCTACAACATTCACTCCATGCTTGGGCATAGGAGCAGTCACAACATTAGGTCTTTCAGGTGCTTCGAACTCAATCTCCTTAGCATCAATCAAGTCCCGTACCTTATTCTTCAATACCCAACAATCATTCATATCGTGCCCCGGGCTATCGGAGTGAAAAGCACAGTGGGCGTTAGGATTGTACATTGATGATGTTGTGTTGGGATTCTTCGGGGCTTCCTTCGGAATCACCAAGTTGGTCTTTAATAACTGCGATAGAATCTGAGATAAAGTCATGTTGAGCTGAGTGAACTGTCTTCGCGGCCTCTCGGCCCTTGGCTGATTGTTGTGTTGAGGAGCAACAACAGGTCTTAATATAACCATCGCATTAACAGCTTGGCGGTGTTCAGGTCTATTATGGCTCTTTGAACTGTAAACTGCACTAGACTCCTTTTTGAAAGGCTTCTTTTTGGTACTTGATGAAGCATCCTTCTGTATCTTACCGCTCTTGATACCAGCCTCAATTCTTTCCCCGATCATAATCAGCTCAGTAAACCCGGACGATGAACTTCTAATCAGATGGTTGAAATACGGTCCAGACAAGGTCCCCAGAAACATATCTACTAACTCCCTATCAGCCAGCGGGGGTTGTACTCTTCCAGCAAGGTCCCTCCATTTCTGAGCGTAGTCTTTGAAACCTTCACTCGCACCCATAGACATACCCTGAAGTTGGGTACGCGTGGGAGCGAGGTCGGCATTGTATTGGTACTGCTTGTAAAAAGCAGCAACAAGGTCTTCCCAATTACGGATACTAGCTCCTTCCAACTGGTAGAACCATTCAAGCTGAGTCCCTGAGAGACTATCTTGAAAGAAATGGATCTAGAGGTTCTTATCAGCAGTGTATGGCTGGATCTTTCTAACATACGACCGGAGGTGCAACTTCGGACAGGAAACTCCGTCGTATTTAGCAAAGGTTGGTGCTTTAAACTTGTGGGGAATCACCACCCCAGATGACAAACCCAGATAACCAAAGTCCAACCCAAGGACCTTCTGAATATCCATCGCACTTAGCCGGTCTTCAAGCTGTTTATATCTATCCTCAGCCAGAGGATACTGGTCTTCGTCAAAGTCAGTCTCGTGGTCAGATACCACAGGGCTAGGAACCCTCCTTTCTTCTTGGTTTTCTCCCCCTCCAGACGAGTGGGATAGATTGACTTCATCTCGTAGCCTGTTTCCAAACCTGTGACCCATGTTCAGGAGAACTGTCTTCTTCTTCTTCTTCTTCTTCTTCTTCTTCTTCTTATCCTTCAAGATAAGAGTCTTCAGATCTTGCTGACCCTTAGCCAAATTCATGAACATTTCCTGAAATTGAGCGTTTTGAGCTTGTAGAGCCTTAATAGCTTGATCAGTTGATGTTTCAGCAGACACGATGTGCTGAAATAAACAGTGAAGAAGATAAGAGACCTGTAATGGGTACCTGTGATGAAGTGCCTGGAATGAAATGCGTATGATATGATTTCAAAGACGTCAAGAGATTCAAATTTGTAAACCAAAAGGAAACACACTTTTATTAGATAAACCTGAAACAATGTTTGATAAATGCCTTTAAGGCATTACAAAAGGAAATACTGAAAAGTAAATCAAAACTAGAAATAACAAAATTCATCAGCGCTCCCATGGTCGTTTCCCGTTGGTGCTGACATGGTCGTTGAGGACCCTCTCATTCTCCAGTTGTCTTGTAAGCTTTAGAATCTTCCGCTCCTGCTCGTGATACTTTTCTATGTAAGTATCCCACTCTTCTCTTAGCTGGATCCACGACCTCTTTAATGCCCCAATGTCAGTTGGCATGTACGGGTGGAGGATGGTAGGAGAAACCCCTTCTTCATCAGAATTCTCAATAATTACTGGTAAGACAGCTTCGTACGGCATTCCCAGCTTTTGAGCATGTATACGAACCCATCGGAGATATGGTTCCATTGGAAGAGAGGTCTTCATCCCTAACTCGTGCAGATCAGACCTGTGTGCCCTATCCCAAGCTCGTATGAACTTGCGGCGATGCTCGTCACTATCCCCTTGGAAGTCAAAGACAATGCTTGGCATCAGCAACTCATGAGGTCCTTCCCTCCTAGCTCGCCCAAACTGACGTAAGGCCAAACAAGGGTTATAGGTAATCCCTCCTCGAACTCCAAGTAGTGGAACATTGGGATACTCCCCACAGCGATCAATAATGGCCACTTCTTCCATGCCCTTAGTACTCCAAATGATGTCATTATGAGAGAGGGACATAATCTTGTAGGCCTAACCCATGCATTTCTTGTTCTTCAAAACTGATTTGGGGAGGTGAGAAATAAACCACCTCGCCAGCAATGGTGCACAACTCATAAGGGTTCCCCATTTCCGAGCAGTACGGGCATAAAGAGAATGCAGAATGTCACCCAAGAGAGTGGGTACCAGATTACGGGAAGTGAAGATCTTCACCGCATTCACGTCGACAAAAGAATCTGAGTTAGGAAACAACACCAAACAATATATGAGAAGAGCTAGAATGTCCTCAAATTCCTGGAAGTCTAGACTGTCCCAGAACTGATTAGCCCGATAAACCAAGAACTTAGCCAAGAAGCCCTTTGTTAGTCTCCCAGTTTGACATTACCTCAGCCTTTGTCAGATGGAGGGCTGAAGCAATCTCTTCTGGCCTAATGATCTTCTCTCAACCTGTAAACGGGGTCTGCTCTAGAATGGAGATACCAAGCAGATCAAAGAACTCTTCCAAGGTAGGGACCAACTGGTAGTCCGGAAAAGTAAAGCAATGGTACAGTGGATCAAAGAACTGGACTAAGACACTCATCATCTGTTCATCCATCTTGGAGGTGACCAAACCAAGGAGGTGCCCATGCCTTCTGATAAAGGAGGAAGTATCTGGAATCTTTGCAACTAAATCCTTAAGCTGAGTGGGAATCTGGACAAAGTTGATCCGAATAGTGTTTCTACGCATGGGTGCCATGACCTATAAAACAGAACAAAGATGAATCCCCTCTTTCTTTGAAATAGGTTAGTCTTTATGCAAGTTGCAAGCAATGTCATGATGCATGATGTTATGATAGAAACACATCACAAGTATTCACAGATAGCAAACATGGTAAGGGCAAACAAGTCACATAGATAGCCCTTAGATTTCAGGCTGGCAAGGAGTTTAGGTATTACCCTCTTTCAGTTTAGTTGGTTCAAACCTGTCCTAAAATAGTAACCGGGTTCTAGAAGATCTCAATATCACTGACCACCCTCGATCGGTCATAATTCCAGTTTAGCAACCTTTTCTTACGGTCGGAATCATCACGAGAGTTTGGTCTCAATGAGTGTAGCATACTGCTACTGTTCTATGGCCAAGTTGGTCAATTAAAGGTTCTAAGGTTAGTTGGTGCTTAATGACCCCTTAGCAGACCCATATTCTCCTCGTTGTGCCATAAGGGATATTAGTACATACTAAAGTGCCACACCAACGTAGCTACTGCTTCAACCGTATCGGTCTACGTCGTACAGTTCCCTCATAGTTTATTGCTACTTACCTAAAGGGTATCCCCCAGATCCGGGTTAGGATCTATAATAACTCCGATTCAACCCACAAAGATAAAGCATACAAGTCAAGCAATTGAAAACATTATGAACTATTCCTAAGGTACACCCCACTTATACATTCCCCAGCAGAGTCGCCAGTTCTGTGATACGGTGGGAAGAACTGACTGTTTTTGGAATGCTGGTTCGCGTTTTGAGTTTGTTTTCGCAAAATGTCGCGGTAAGCAAGAGTCGCCACCGACTTTTATTTTATCCAACAAGGAAAGAAAAAAAGCATAGAAAAATTCCTTTTTCGAGATCATCTCTGAGTATGGGGGGTAGATTATAGAAAGGGAAGGTATTAGCACCCTTTCTATCCGTAGTTATCTACGGGCTCTTAGGTACTTGCTCAATTGTTTTCAAAATTGTTTTCTTTGTGCTTGTGGGTTTGAAAAATTTTTTGTTTGAAACTTCGATTTAACTCTTGCTTCTGTCCTCAAGAGTGTAATGAAGTGTTTTGAAAACTTTGTTTGAAAAGGAGTGTAAGTGTGAAAAAGTTTTATTTTTGGGTGAGCAAGTATCTAAGAGCTATCTACCTACTCGAAAAAGGAATCGTTCTATGCTAATTTCCTTTAGACAATGCTAGCCTACCATTAGTTAATAGGTAGCATCATCGTTGGAGTTTGAGGGTCAATTCGAATGAGGGACATACAGTCACTAAAGCAATGTTAGGACGCTTTAGCGGTAACCCTAATGTCTTAGATCATTTGTTTGAGGCAACAATATCCGAGGCAACTGTTTCGAGGAAACTATGATCTTTTAGACAAGAGGACGACCTCTAAAACGACCTATACTCAATGACCGTGTACGAAGGCAACCAAGTGGGGTGTACCCTAAGAGTGCGCATGTGCGAGTGTGTCATTTTCAGTTATTTTTATCTTTGTACATGTTAAAGGTGATCTAATTTGATTTTAAGATTAACATTCAGTCTTGTAATGCAAACCCTATTATCAAACATCTAGCAGTTATAATTTGCGGAATTAAAATTACAAGGCGTCGGGTATTTACATCGCCAAAGACAAACCCTTTGAAAAAAAAGTAAAGCGGTAAAAATAATTAAATGTCCTATTTAACTATTACAATCCGGAAGCAAGTACATTATTGGATAAAAATAAATAAAGCGCGCGGGAAATTAAATTGAGTGCGGAATTTAGGGTTTTGACCCTTTTGAAAGAAAATTATCTTTTTTTGTTGTTTTTTATTTAAGAAAAGAAATTAATCCTAAATTAAATAAATAAATAAAATTAATAAATTAATTAATGAAAAATAAATTATGACATCTTTTTGGGTTTTTGTTATTTTAAGAAAGAAAATAAAATTAATTAAATTAGTAGTTAAAACCTAATTAAATCTAATTAATTTTAATTATTTACAAAAATGAATTAAAGTTTTCTAATTAAAAACCTAATCAATTAATAAGTTTATTAAGAAAAATAAAAGTTTAAAATTTGATTGAATACAAATATTTTTGTGATTTTGTTTGATAAAAAAGAATTTTGTTATTGGTTAGAAAATTAATAAAATAAAACAATTAAATAAAAATAAAGATATAAGAGAAAGGAGGTAATGGGCCTGATTTGAGGGTGTGAGTAGCAGATCTGTAGGCCCAACAATGCTGGCCCTTTGGACTTTTTGGATCTGGTACACATGCATTGACCAGCGCTTTTGTGGACCTTCAACGCTTGGCCATCAGATCTGGCCTTTGGCCATCTGGCACTTGGATGGATAAGGGAGTATGGTGGGTTGCAAGCTTGAGCGTGCATGTAATAACCTGAAAAGAAATAAGAAAATACAAAGTGCTGGAGGCAGGGATCGAACCCCTGACCTCCAGCGTTGGGACACTTTGAAGCTGACATGGCAACCGCTGGGGCGTGTTTGTTGTTTGTTAATAATAACACAAAGAATATAATATATATGAAAACAAAACAATTTCCAGAAAAAACAAAAAAAACGCATGTTTCGTTTGAATGGTCCAATGAGCGAGTGACAACTCTTCGTCCCTGTCCTCCCACTACTGTAATATTACCTGCGGATTTGAATCCGCAGCTAAAAGCGCAGCTTACTCCTAAAATCGTCCTCAGGAAATAAAAATACATTCCAAGAATATGGTTCAATTCGTCATGGCCTCCTGATCAAAACCATGTTCTTCTTGTGTCTCAATTTTACCTGGAACAGAAAACCCTAAAAACAAACGAAGAACCCTTGCTATGGTGGTTCTCCATATAAGCCAGATAAATGCAATTGAATATTATGAAAAGCTTGCAAATGTTCTTGTGATCAAAAATATGCCATTAGTTTTCTCAAATGATGCAAGAAATAATCAAATCGAATTCAAGAACAGGTATCGTTTGCGTGAGACTTACAGCGTGTATAAGGACCTGATAATGCTTGGTTTGGATCCAGTTAGCTTGTGTGAATGGCCATGAATCGATTGGGATATGTCTCCAGCCTTGAAAACGCCTCCAACCCTAGTTTTGATCTCTCACTTTTTTGTGAATTTTTGCAAAGTGGTTCTGCTCCTACCAATGCTTGCCAACCCTTATTTCGTATCCTTCAGCTTGCTTATGTATTGTATGTTGCATTAGGTCTCAATTGATTGTCCAAATCTTCCCATATTAAGGCTTGGATATTTGATTTGATCTCCATTTACAAACTTGCCAAATTTGCTTAATTCCATTCTTTTTGCACATGATTCACTTGATACGAATTTGATGATGATAATAGCTGTATTTGGAGCCTGAAATCAACACAAGATCTTGGTTATCAATGCCTTTTGATTTTTATTTGATTTATTTTGATTTAAATCAAATTAATTCAAATAAAATCAAAATAATTAATAAAAAAATGATATGGACACATGGCTGAAGCTAGGTAACATGGGCAATTATGAAAACTCAAATCAAGTGGAAAAGAATGGGCCCATTTGGCAAAATTTGAGGTTTTGGGGATAGTTGACTTTTGGCAATTTTGCAAAAAAGTCCAACTTCAACAATGCATAACTCCTTCAATTTTGAACTTTTGGAGATGTTCTTGGACATTCTAGAAAGCTTGAGATGTCTTGTAATCAACCCGTTTGGTCTCATCTCATTTTTATATTCCATGCTAAAGTTATAAGCTTTGGAAAAAAGGTGTTTTTGTTGACTTTTTAAAATGACCTATAATGTCCAAATTCATAACTTCTTGTGAGTGCATATTTTGATCTTGGGGGATGAATATGGATTGTAGGGAATTAAATCCTCTTAAAAATGAGCTTTGGATGGCTCATTTCTCATAAAGCATGAGAAAGTTATGCTTGGTCAAAGTTGGGTTGACTTTTCCTACAAAACCCTAATTTAGCAACTTTTGAATCTTGATGAATTTTGAGCAATACTTGATGAATCATGATCAACCCTTGATCAAATGATGAGATATCCTTCAAAATGAGAATGTTGACAAAAAATCTTGAAGTTTGACTGTATTTAGGTCACAATTGACTTTTGCCCTAACACAGTCGATTTTTGGACCTTTGAGCAATTGACTGAGCAAACTTCCTCTGCAAGGCTTGAAACTTGACATGGATGATCTTGAGAACATATTAGGAAATTTGGGAGCACTTGAATTCATTTGGATTTAAGGATCTTTATGCAACACAAAACCCTAATTTGGGGTAGACTGCCTTAGGAGAGAGCTTGTCTGACCAACTCTTGAGCTACCTTGAGCCACTTGGAGATTTTCCTTGCAATGTTTGGAGAAATATGGGAGGGAAAATTTTGGGGTACAACAGTCGCAATAAGAGCAATCTCAACCAATCTGTGGGGGTAGTGCGGGTCTCTAATCCAGCACCGGTGCAATACCAATGACAAGGCAATCAGCGTAAGCAGGACATGCCCAAAAGGCAATTCACCAAAATCGACATGTCCTCGGCTCAAGTATTGTAACACATGTTAGGGATGGAGTTGATTACGCTGAAGGATCCTCCTCAGAATCCCAACACCGCTTCTCCTCGGTAAAATCCTAATTTGAGACGCGCTTATCATTGTAATAGTCCAGGGCATGACACTAATAGCTGTTGGGAATTGAAAAATAAGATTCAGGACTTGATCGACAAAGGGGTGCTGGAGTTCACACAAGATGGTCAGACTGAATTCTTCTGCCATCCCTCAAAGGCACACCATCTGAAGTGACATGTTCATACGAAAAGGCTTTTTGTTCATTATAATTTTCAAATTGTAATTTTCTTTTGATTGTTCGAACATTTATTTTATGTCAAACTTTTCTATTCCATTAATGCTTTGCATATGTTTTTCTTGAAGTAATCCATTCGTTTTCACTCTACTATGTTTTTACTTTTGTGACATTCAACTCTCGATTAAAAACTATATGCCTTTAAAGGAAGGATGACAAAAATGATACCATAATCTCTACAGTATGCTTTTGAACAAACCTTGCTGACGCTGTACATGCGTTTTTTCAAATCCTAAACAGTGGAGTTATAAGGAAGATTATCCTTAGTCAACCCCTTTGAACCTAAGAAGTAGGAGTTTTTCTTTTCACACAAGTTAAAACCCTTAATCATAACCTGGGGCAGGGTAGTTTCTCAGTTAATTCAATGGTGCATTCAATCACAAGCTTTTCTTGCGTACACGACGAATAGTGTCGAAGATGCTCTTCCAAATAAAAAAATGGTGATGGTTCCTCAAAAAAAAGTCAGGCAATCATTATCTCTCAAAAGAAAAGCCCGCTAAGTCAAAACCTACGAAGGAGACTTAAGAAAAAAAACCGGGACATCCCGCTCACTACAATCACAAAAGAAACAGTTCAGGCAAATAATAGGGATAATAAAATCAAAAAAAGAGGTTGTTACAAATCCTCGACAACATAAAAAAATATTACAAAAAATGACTGCCTTCTTAAACAAACATTCAATTTCTGAACCATCACCAAGTATCAGAGCAATGATTCCATACTCAATTAGGATCTAAACACACAATTAACTGAGTATAGGACTGAAGAACATCACGAAGAACGGGTTGGGTACAAATAAAGTTTGAGCCTTTATCCTTTGTTTCTTAAACCGTGAACCAAGTCACGTTACAACCCTTAAAATTCCTAGCTGAAGCATGGGTTAGTATGAAAGCATACTGTTACAAAAAGGTATCCTGACTCCTGTAAGGCTTATTATAAATCCTGAGTTAAATTCATATTCTTACAACTCCTGTTTTTTTACTAAAGATTCATTTTTGAAACCTCAAGATAGACAAGAGCTTTGCATTTTTAAATTCCATTGTTTGCATATGACTAATTGTTCGACATCAGAGAAATTCGTACGATGGATATTCAATGAACAAAAATCCTCTCAATGAACAAAATCACCTCATATGGAAAGACATTTCCAGTAACATACCTTTCATAATCAAGGGGCATGACAAGGTGTCTAACTGATATGGGGCAGTCGAGTCAAGATTCAAGGAATCTCTCAAAAGTGTCGAATAGCCAGGGGCAGACCTCCATCTGAATCATTTGGGGCATTAAACATGAATTTCAGCAAAGGGCCACGTATGATCAAGCAAACATTTTTCTGGTAGTGTTGCAACACTTATTACTATGAATAGTGACAATTATCCGCACCCGGCAAGTTGAAAACCTGAAAAGGCGGCTTGGGCAAAAAAGGGTATCCCGGTGGACTAGAAATCTGAAAGGAAAGTCCAGACAAAAGTTAGGGATTAAAGCGTACGACTATGTCCCATCATCTCGTCACTTGTTTATCAGTAGAAGACTTATCGACCTGATCAGCATTCACCAAAGGCTCTAGAAGTTGAGGTGTGTTCAAGTCTCCATGAATCCCCACAGAGCAACTTCCATGAGATTATCCCTACATGGTAATCTTCGCAAATTCATACATTTCCCGCAATCTTCCCAGCATATCACTCTGGAAGATAAAGGAGTGCAGGCTTCCTCCCAGTAATATTGCATATCTATAGGATCTCAAACATTACAGTCTATGGGAATTCTTCTCCCTAGCTGAGTTTTTAAAACTGTAAAATCCCCTGCAGATTACTTCTCTCCAGAAGAGCGCATTCTCCTCGATAAAGAGCTTTCCTCAGCAGGATATACCTCCATCAATAGGGTTTATTTCCCCAACAAGATTTATCTCCCTAGTGAAGACCAATCTCCCCAGCTTGAGTCTATTACTCAGATGACAATGAGTCACCGGCAAAACTTCCCTTCCCTAGTGAAGTCATCACTATCCCCAGAGAATTGCTATTTGAATCTTAAATTAGATCAAATATCAGTCCACTATATCCTCCTCAGACGAACCAGAAAGTTATCCATCGATGTTATCCCTAATCAGGGTATACAAGGAAATATAACTCCCCAGTAGAGCAAAAAACAACCAAAGTTTTGACCTCTTCTTCCCTAAGCAGGAGTAAACACTCTCCAGCAAAGTTCCCTCAGAGAGCAGAAATCAATGTTCCCCAACATAGTTTCATAAAATCTCAAGAAGTTTATAAAGCCTCATCCCTAGTAGAGTTTATTTCTCTAGCTACGGAAGTTCATCCCCCAGTGGAGTTTATTTCTCCAAATTGGTGAAATCTTCCAACAGAACTCTTCTCTCCAGCAGGATTAATCAAGATAACCACCTCCAGAAGAGTAGCTACTCGCATCACAGGATTATTCATTCTTCCATCCCCGATTAGAGTACATGTAATCAATCCGTTTCATAAACCATGACAGGTTATCAACTCTCCTAAAAAGATTCTATCCTCAAGCAGAAATCAAAATCTCCAGTGGAATACCCTCTGACAGAAAATGGGAATCCCCGACGAATTTAACTTCAACAAATAGTGAGGAATTACATTCTTCATCTCCAACAGGTAGTCGGGGATTTATTTTCCCCAATTCAATGACACTAAAAAAAGCAACTGATGCACTCACATATTATATTCATACATCATTTACAAACGTCATAGCATATGCATATAAAGCACATGCAACACAATCTCATTTATTTTGAGAACATTGTCCCGCAGTGCATTTCATACATCATGACATTACATACAGCTAACTCTTTACCGTTTCAGGAAAAGATCAATCAACAGACCAACATTATCAACTACTGGTATGACTATACCATCTTCTCAAAGACAACATCTTCTCGCTCAGATTAAATCGACCAATGATTTATTCTGATACTTCTTCCAGCGGACCTTTTTCTTGCCCATATTAAATCGACCAAAGATTTATTCTGATACTTCTTCCAGTTAAAGACAAAGATACCTCTTCTGGATCATATTAAATCAACAAAAGATTTATTCTGATACTTCTTCCGGTCGAAGTCGGACATAAATATCCTCTAGCTCAGATTAAATCGACCAAAGATTTATCCTGATACTTCTCCCAACAGACCTTTTTCTGGCTCAAATTAAATTGAACAAAGATTTATTCTGACACTTCTTCTAGTTAAAGACAAATATACCTCTTCTGACACAGATTAAATCGACCAAATATTTATTCTGATATTTCTTCCAGTCTAAGTCGGGCATAAAGAATCTTCTGGCTCAGATTAAATCGACCAAAGATTTACTCTGATACTTCTTCCAGTAGACCTTTTTCTGGATCATATTAAATCGACCAATGATTTATTCTTACTTCTTCCAGTTAAAGACACAGAGACCTCTTCTGGCTTAGATTAAATTAACCAAAGATTTATTTTGATACTTTTTCCAGTTGAAGACAGTCGTAGATAGTCGCTGGGTCGGATTAAATCGACCAATGATTTATTCTGATACTCCTTCCAGTGGACATTCTTCTGGCTCATCTTAGATCAGGTGTAGATCTATTCTGATACTTCTTCCAGTTGAAGACATTTTCTGGCTCAGGTTAAATCAACCAAAGATTTATTCTGATACTTCTTCCAGATAAAAACAAGAATAAATATTCGCTGGCTCAAATTAAATCGACCAAAGATTTTTTCTGATACTTCTTCCAGTAGACCTTTTTCTGGCTCAGATTAAATCGACCAATGATTTATTCTGATACTTCTTCCGGTTAAAGACACAGAGACCTCTTCTGGCTCAGATTAAATCAACCAAAGATTTATTCTGATACATCTTCCAGTTGAAGATGGTCGTAGATAGCCGCTGGCTCAGATTAAATCGACTAATGTTTTATTCTGATACTGCTTCCAGCAGACCTTTTTCTGGATGAGATTAAATCGACCAATGATTTATTCTGATACTTCTTCCAGATAAAATGAACATAAATATCTTCTGGATCATATTAAATAAACTAATGTTTTATTCTAATAGTTCTTCCATTAGACCTTTTTCTGGCTCAGACTAAATCGACTAATGATTTATTCTGATACTTCTTCCAGATAAAATGAGTATAAATATCTTCTGGCTCAGGTTAAATCGACCAATGATATATTCTGATACTTCTTCCAGTAGACCTTTTTCTGGCTCAGATTAAACCAACTGTAGGTTTATTATGATACTTCTTCCAGTTAAAGACAACAAAGACCTCTTTTGGGTAAGATTAAATCAACCAAAGATTTATTCTGATACTTCTTCCAGTTGAAGATGGTCGTAGATTGTCGCTGGCTCGTAATAAATCAACCAAAGGTTCATTCTGATACTTCTTCCAGTAGACATTCTTCTGGCTCAACTTAGATCAGGTGTAGATCTATTCTGATACTTCTTCCAGTTGAAGACATTTTTTGGCTCAGATTAAATCAACCAAAGATTTATTCTGATACTTCTTCCAGATAAAAATAAGCATAAATATTTGTTGGCTTAGATTAAATCAGCCAAAGATTTATTCGGATACTTCTTCCAGTAGACGTTTTTCTGGCTCAGATTAAATTGACCAATGATTTATTCTAATACTTCTTCCTGTTAAAGAGACAAAGACCTCTTCTGGCTTAGATTAAATCAACCAAAAATTTATTCTGAAACGTCTTCCAGTTGAAGACGGTCGTAGATTGTCGCTGGCTCAGATTAAATCAACTAATGGTTTATTCTGATACTGCTTCCAACATACCTTTTTCTGGCTCAGATTAAATCGACCAATGATTTATTCCGATACTTCTTATAGATAAAATGAACATAAATATCTTCTGGCTCAGATTAAATAGACTAGTGTTTTATTCTGATACTTCTTCCAGTAGACCTTTTTCTGGCTCAGATTAAATCGACTAATGATTTATTCTGATACTTCTTCCAGATAAAATGAGTATAAATATCTTCTGGCTTAGATTAAATAAACCAATGATTTATTCTGATACTTCTTCCCGTAGACCTTTTTTTGGCTCAGATTAAACCAATTGTAGGTTTATTATGATATTTCTTCCAGTTAAAGACAACAAAGACCTCTTCTAGCTCCGAATAAATCAACCAAAGATTTATTCTGATACTTCTTCCATTTGAAGATGGTCGTAGATAGTCGCTGGCTTGGAATAAATCAACCAAAGGTTCATTCTGATACTTCTTCCAGTAGACATTCTTCTGGCTCAACTTGGATCAGGTGTAGTTATATTCTGATACTTCTTCCAGTTGAAGACATTTTCTGGCTCAGATTAAATCAACCAAATATTTATTCTGATACTTCTTACAGATAAAAATAAGCATAGATAGTGGCTGGCTCAGATTAAATCGACCCCGAGATTTATTCTGATACTTCTTCTAGTAGACCTTTTTCAGGCTCAGATTAAATCGACCAATGATTTATTCTGATACTTCATTCAGTAGACCTTTTTCTGGCTCATATTAAATCGACCAATGATTTATTCTGATACTTCTTCCAGTTAAAGACAAGGAACATTTTCTGGCTCAGATTAAACCAACCATAGGTTTATTCTGATACTTCTTCCAGTTTAAAGTCAACATTTAATTTGGATGGCATCTATAAGCCCATCTTCGATGACTCTCAGTCATCTATCCGAATGGCATCTTATAAGCCCATTCCCGATACAATCAGCCAACAACGTTACCATCTTGCACAGGCGAGTGCAAATTTCTGGGGACTTAAGTGTTCAATCATCTTCTACCTTCAAATCACGAATGGCAAACATGCCAATATAACTCTTCTGGTTTAAGAAGATTGAACAGGGGCAGCTGTTGTACCCCAAAGTTTTCCCTCCCATTTTTCTTTAAAGCATTCTCTCAAGGCTCTTCAAATGGTCAAGGCACCCAAGGGTTGACTAGTCAAGATGCACCTCCTAGACCAAAAGCCTACAACTAGGGTTTGGAGTTTCTCAAGGAAATTTGGTCTGCAAAAGTCTCAAGTGGCTCCCATGTTTCTTCATAGGTCCTCAACAAGGGTCGCGTCAAGTTTCAATCCCTACATCACAAGTTTGCTCAGTCAAGGGCTCAGATGCTTGAAAATCAAATGTATTGATCAAAAAGTCAACTATGGTAAACATAGAGTCAAACTTCAAGATTTTTGGTCAACATCAACATTTTGAAGTGATATTCATTATTTGATCAAGGGTTGATCATGATTCACCAAGGAAAGTCCTCAGATCATCAAAAGTCAAGATTTGTCAAACTAGGGTTTCCTTAGGAGAAGTCAACTGAACTTTGACGAGGCATAACTTTCACATGCTTTATCAACTTTTCCCCAACCAAAGCCCATTTTTAAGAAAATTCAATTCTCCACAACTTTGCTATTGTTCTCAAGTCCAAAAAATGCTTCATTGGGAAGATATGATCTCATACATTATAGGTCATTTTTAAAAGTCAACAAAAGACACTTTTTGTCAAGGAAACTTACATCAAGACGTTGTCTTCAAAAGCAAAAATGATCAACATAGATATTGAAGGGGATATATTGAGCTTTCCAAAAGTCAAATATCAACTTCAAAAGATGAAAATTGAGCAAGTTATGATGTGCACAAGTTGGGAAATTTTTAAGAAATGCATGAAGTCAACTTTGAGAAAGATTGCATTTTTAGGTTAATGAACCTAACTTTTAGGGTTCAAACATGTTTATGACATACCCAAGGACCTCTAAAACCTAACCACGAACTATTGTGATTTTTTTTTATTTATTTGAATGTTTATTCATTTAAATATGAATTAAATCAAATAAATTAAATAAAAACACAAGGAAATAATGGGCCATGCATATGGGCTGGATTTGATCAACTTTGGAGCCCATTAATTCTTGCAAAACACATGAAACATGTCCTAGTTCATGCTCCAAACAAAAGTGGAAAGAATCACATCATTTAGGTAATTTTTCAAATTTTTTTGGTCATGAAACCATGGTTTAATGCCTTGATCTCTTGCCTTGTTTCCACCCTCACTCACTCCTCTATAAATACAATGCATTGCAAGCCCAAAGAGGGCACGGAATTCTACACATAAAAGCTCTCCAAAAGGTCTCCAAAAAAGCTCTCCAAAAGCTCTCCAAAAAATCAAAGAATTGGTGCAAGTCATATCTCAAAGTTCCAGCCTCTCTCGATTGAAACCAAGCCTTGAGCCATCCTCTTGAAGTCCCCATGAGTCTTTTACAAGGCCCAAGATAAGTCCATCACAAGCTTAGAAGGCCCCTATTTGATAACACTGGTTTGGTAAAGTTTAAAGTTTTGAATCTCTGATTTTAATCATATTTTATGGCATGCTAACATTTGTTTGAGTTTATATGAATCTATAGATCAGGTATGAGTGAGAGCAAATGTACGCATCATGCACCTCCAGTTCCTGACTACCATATTTCATCAGGCTAGATCCAGAGCCTCAAAGGCGCGCCCCTATGATGAACCCCAAGAAGCGCCCCTCACTGGATCTCCAGGCGCCTGACCCCTATTGCTAATGGGCCTGGGAATTTTTTGCTATTTCACACCCTCTAACTACTTTTTGCAGTGCCTGGCCCATTTTTTTTTATTTTTTTGTTGTTTATTTATTTAGTTTTCTTTAAACCTTTTTTTTCTTTTTACGAACATAAAAAATCAGAAAATCAAAAAATCACAAAAAATAGTAGATTTAAGTTTTTATTAATTAAATTAATTTTGATCAATCCTTTAATCACCTTTTTTTAATTAATTAACTAATTAGAATTAGGTTCTCATGATTTAATTATTTTTCTAAACAAAAATTAAAAACAAAAACAAATATTTCTTTTATCACTTAGAAATTTTCCTTAGGGTTTTTCTTCATCCTTTCATTTTTATTGCTTTCTCCTCCGCGTGTTTATTTATTTATCCGCATTATTTTTCACCAATATTATGTAATTGCATATGGATTGTAATAGTTTAACTTAGGACCCTTTACATTTCTTTTCACTGTTTTGGTTTGTAATTCCCCCATCCCGAACCCTTGTAATAGCGTAGATTCAAAATTCCCGCACTTGATTTTCTGTACTTATTCAATTAACTGTTAGATGAATGCTAATAGGCTTGTATGAAAATACTAAAATCAAAAGTTAGAAAACCTAACATTCAAAGATAAACATAACTGAAACACAACACACTCACACACGCGTACCTCTAAGGTACCTCCACTTGTTGCCTTCGAAATAAAACAGTCACGACTCTCGAACGTAAGAAATTTTAGTGGCGAACCTTTGGTTTAAAGATCATAAGTCCCTCGATGACCCTTTTGATGTTTCCTCGGTATATGATCTTAAAACCTTATGGTAATTACTAAAGCATCTTATGAGTTGCTTTCCTGATTGTATGATGACCCTCGCCTGTCCCTCAAAACATCCAACGATAGGGCTACCTACTGACTAATAGTAGGATAGCACTATCTAAAGGAAAAGAGGAAAAGAAAAAATATTTCGAGTAGGTAGATAGCTCCTAGTTTATTTCTCATAAAAACAAACAAAACAATTTTTCTCACATATACAAACTCTTCTCTAAAATATTTTCAAAGACAAAACACTTTGTATACGTTCTCACCGAAACGAGAAACATTACAAAGTTCTCCGCACTTAGGCATCTTTTTCAAAATATTTTCAAATACACTTACACAAAAAATCATTTTTAAAGTGAGCTAGAAACTAAGAGCCCGTAGATAACAACGGATGAAAAGGGTGCTAACACCTTCCCTTTCCATAACCTACCCCCCTTACTCAAAAAAAATCTCGAAAGGTCTTTCCTGTTCTTTTCACCTTTTTCTTTGTTGGATAAAAGAATAGTCGGTGGCGACTCTTGCTAACCGCAACATTGCAATAAAATGAAAAACCAGTAAAAGTTAGTTCTCCCACCGTATTACAATAGCTTTCAAAAATTTCTTGTTGAAGCAAGATGGCTTCAATGATATATGAAGTTAGCAGAAATGGCAGAAAAGGAATAGGACACAAGGGTAAAGTATCTCAACCTAAGAAAGTTAAGGATATGGTCATAAAACACACACCTCTCTATTCTCACTTCACATATGGGCACACACATGACATAAAGTATACTAGTAATTCTTTTTCTGCTAAACTAAAATTCAAACAGAATTTTGGTAACTCTAACAAACAAGGACCCAAAAAGATATGGGTACCTAAGGATAAAATTGTCTATGTTGTAGATGTATTTAACAACAAAATTGAAACACCAAACTTAGTACTTAGGCTCTGGATGCTCTCGACACATGACGGGAAGAAAGCATATGTTCCAAAGCTTGAAGCTTAAATCTGGAGGCTACGTAGGTTTTGGAGGCAATCAGAAAGGGAAGATTATTAGCTCTGGAACTATTGGTAATAGTAAACTTCCTTCTATAACTAATGTTTTGTTAGTAGATGGATTAATGCATAACTTATTATCCATAAGTCAATTAAGTGATAACGGTTATGATATAATCTTCAATCAAAAGTTCTGTAAAGCAGTTAGTCAGAAAGATGGATTAGTCCTCTTTAATGGAAAGAGAAAGAACAACATTTACAAAATAAAACTTTCAGAACTAAAAAGTCATAATGTAAAATGCCTATTGTCTATTAACTATGAGCAATAGGTCTGACACAGAAGATTGGGGCATGTTAGTATGAGAAGAATATCTCATATTAACAAACTTAATCTGGTCAGAGGACTTTCTAACCTGAAGTTCAGATTAGATGCTCTGTGAAGCATGTCAAAAAGGCAAGTTTGCAAAACCTTCTTTCAAAACCAAAAATGTTGTCTCTACCTCTAGACTATTAGAACTTCTGCATATAGATCTATTTGGACCAGTGCAAATTGCATCAATTAGTGACAATAAGTATGGATTAGTGATCGTAGATAACTATAGCAGATGGACATAAGTAAAGTTCTTAAGACACAAGGACGAGTCGTATTCTGTGTTCTTTGCTTTCTGTAACCAAGTCCAAACTAAAAAAGATCTTAGACTTGTTAAAGTCAGAAGTGATCATGGTGGGGAATTTGAAAACAAAAAATTTGAATTATTCTTTAATGAGAATGGCATCTCTCATGATTTCTCTTGTCCTAGAACTCCTCAACAAAACAGATTGTATAATGAAAGAATAGAACT
This sequence comes from Vicia faba, assembly GCA_948472305.1. Classification (NCBI taxonomy): domain Eukaryota; kingdom Viridiplantae; phylum Streptophyta; class Magnoliopsida; order Fabales; family Fabaceae; genus Vicia; species Vicia faba. Next base: position 1,425,862,436 of record OX451739.1, read on the forward strand.
TTACAAGAAATGGCCATAACCATGATCAACGAGACTAACATTACTAATAACTTCTGGGCAGAAGCAATTAACACAACATGTTACATTCAGAATAGAATCTCCATAAGACCTATTCTGGATAAGACTCCATATGAGTCGTGGAAGAACAGAAAGCCCAACATTTCTTATTTTTATCCATTTGGATGTACTTATTTTATTTTGAACACTAAAGAACATTTGAACAAGTTCGACTCTAAAGCACAAAAGTGTCTCATGTTAGGATACTCTGAACGCTCAAAAGGCTATAAAGTATATAACACAAACACAGATTGTAGAAGAATCCATCAGTGTCATATTTGATGATAAGCTTGGCTCTCAAAAGTCAAAGCATGGTAAATTTTTTGCAGACATAGAAGTCCAATTTACAGGTATTGAAGACACTACATCAGAAGTTTCTCACAAAGAATCGCAGTCAACTCCAGAAGAATATGTCTTAAACATTACAATAACATCTGAAGAGCCTTTCCAGAAAAGACAATCCAGAAGCAATTTAGCTCATCCAGAAAACAAAATTCTGGGAAAGAAAGAAGACCCAATCAGAACAAGATCTTCATTCAGAAATTCTGAAGAATCTCTCATGGGATTAGTGTCTCTGATTAAGCCAACTTCCATTGACGATGCCCTTCTGGACAATGATTGGATACTTGTAATGCAGGAAGAATTAAACCAATTCACCAGAAACGATGTGTGGGATCTAGTTCCTAAACCAAAAGGGTTTAACATCATTGGAACCAAATGGGTATTCAGAAACAAACTGAATGAACAAGGAGAAGTTGTTAGAAACAAAGCACGAATGGTGGCACAAGGTTATAGTTAGCAAGAGGGGATAAACTATATAGAAAACTTTTCTCCAATCGCCAGGTTAGAATCTATCATACTTTTAATTTCATTTGCTGTAAATAATGGCATCACTCTTTATCAGATGGATGTTAAAAGTGAATTTTTAAATGGTTACATTGATGAAGAGGTTTATGTGCACCAACCCCCTGCTTTTGAAAACTCAAAATATCCAGAATATGTCTATAAACTAAAGAAATCACTATATGGTCTGAAACAAGCTCCCAGAGCTTGGTATGAAAGACTAAGTAGTTTTATGTTAGAAAATGATTTTACCAGAGGGAAGGTTGACACAACTTTATTATGTAAACTATTTAAAAATGACATTCTAGTTTGTTAGATTTACATAGATGATATTATTTTTGGATCTTCTAAAGCCTCTTTGGGAAGAGAATTTACTAAGTCTATGCAGTCAGAGTTTGAAATGACCTTGATGGGAGAACTCAAGTTCTTTCTGAGTATCCAAATCAATCAAACTCTAGAAGGAACATACATATATCAAAGCAAGTATGTCAAAGAACTTCTGAATAAATTTGACTTGTCAGAATGTAAACCAACCAAAACTCCCATGCATCCCACATGCATTATGGGAAAGGAAAAGACGAGTAATAAATTAGAACACAAGATCTACAAAGGTATGATTGGTTCTATCTTATATTTAACAACTTCAAGACCTGATATTTTGTATAGTGTCTGTCTGTATGCTAGATTCCAATCAGATCCTAGAGAATCTAACTTAATAGCTGTTAAGAGAATTTTTAAGTATCTGAAAGGTACTACTAATCTTGGTCTCTGTTATAGAAAAACCAAAGAATACAAATTAGTAGGGTACTATGATGCTGACTTCGCTGGAGACAGAATAGGAAGGAAAAGTACTTCTGGAAGCTGCCAATTTCTGGGAGAAAATCTAATCTCGTGGTCCAGCAAGAGGCAATCCACCATTGCATTGTCAACTGCTGAAGATGAATATATAGCAGCAGCTAGATGTATCACACAGATGCTCTAGATGAAAATTCAACTTGAAGACTTCAATATATTTGTGAGTAACATTCCTATACTCTGTGACAACACTTCTGCTATTTATCTTTAAAAAAAAATCCTATTTTACATTTTATGGCTAAGCATATAGAAATTAAACATCATTTTATTAGAGACTATATTCATAAAGGAATTCTTTCATTAAAATTTATAGACACATACCATCAATGGGCTGATGTATTCACTAAACCCCTTTCTGAAGATAAGTTTAACTTCATTCTGAAATATCTCAGCATGAAATTATACCCAGAATGATAGTTTTTTTATGTATACGTTAACCCTCAAAACTTTATGTCTTTAATTTTTCTTGTGAACATCTGATCAATAATTCTTCATAAGTAAGAAGGAAAGTTGTATCAGGATCTATCTAAGAAGATCTGAACAGTCTCCAAACGGTTCATTTCAAAGATAGAAGCTTATAGTTCACAATATCAACATTTTTCATCTATTCATAAGGGTTTCTTCTAAGGCTGAACACGTGTTCAAATTCTGAAGGGACTGAAACATTGATTGGATGCATTGAGACTCGTGTCATATCAGTAATTGTTTCATATCTCTATGCCATCCCTCATTTCAAGAATCACTAATGATAAGTAATCATTATTTTAAACCCTTTTCTTGTTAATTAAGTTTCCTATTTTTCTACATATACGTTGCTCACTTTCACTATCACTTTTCCACTCTCAATTCCTCTTTCTCTCTTACTTGTGTTCAATATTTCAAAAAATCCTAAAAAGTCCGTGTGAATAATGGCTTCCTCCTAACAAATTTCTTAAAGCACTTAAAACATTCATGGCTCTTCTTCCTCAATAGCAGAAAGGTACGAAGAACCCTCAAGAACACTCCTAACTCCCATTGATTCGCTGGAAGTTCTGTGTGAACTCATTGTAGACTTCGTGAGAATGAAGGAAAATGAATACGATCTAACCCCTGATGTTGAGTTCCAAGGATGAAACGAGTACTTTGACCGCCTGCTAGGTCCATTTTTTCCAAGACTTGTTAAAGAATTATGGATTCACGCTACAACTTCAAATCATCAAGTCACTTCTTTTGTGATGGGGAAGAAAATAGTAATATTTGAAGATCTCATTAGGCAATTGATAGGTCATGACGGCAGAGGTATTCGTTGTAGTGACATAGCTGATAAAATCTCTTACCTAACAAAGATTTCAAAATAGATTTTTACTTATGGCCAACCATCCAACAAAATCAAAGATCTAAAATACTACCTCCGAATTTGGTCAAAAATCATTTTGGGCTGCAACAATCACAGAAAACCCAAAAGCTTTCTAGACTATATCAATATTGATCAGCAGTAACTTCTGTACTTCATAGCAACCAAAGCAAAGGTTAATCTTCCTCATCTTCTATTTAATCATCTAAAGACCAACGTCAAAGAGACAAGAGAAGAAGAAAGAAGAAAGAGAGACTGGATTCCTCTGGGCAGACTCATCTCAGATATTCTGATAGAAAAAAAAACTGATAGAACATCTTACTGAGGCTCAACAAGTCAGCACTCTGGAAGCTTGTGTTGGTAAACCTCTCAACGCTAAGAATCTGAAGAAGATGAATATTATTGAAACCATCAAGAAGGATCCAACAATAACAACCAAGGAAGTCATTACAAATAGAAGAGTACCTCTGAAGGACTTTCCACTTTTCACTCAAACAAATGCTTCTCCAGATATTATTCTCAGGTATTTGGATGCTTGTAAAAGGGACGGGATAAATCCAGAAGTAAACATTCATGATCTGAGACAACAACCTCTGGAAATTGCTCCCAGAAAATCTAGGAAAAGGAAAGCTGCTGCAGAAGGAACTTCTCAGAAGATTCCCAAGGCTGCTAAAATAAAGGTAATCCATCTTTTATTCTATTATTAAATCAGTATTGTTATCAACATCTGAAAACCCTTCTTCTCCAAAACCCACAGTAGATCCATTGCCACAAACTTTTGATGACTTTGACATTGAATTTGACCCATCACTATCTCTAGATAACCTTATTGTTGTACCCCAAAATTTTCCCTCTCATTTCTCAAGTAATCTCTCACAAGATCTCCATTGATTCAAGACTGCACAAGGTTTGATCAACTCAAGACACCTCCTCAAACACTGATAACTAAAAATTAGGGTTTGAGTTTGCACAAGGACAAATGGAATTTTAATGCCCCATTTTACTTTCATGGATCATTTTGGATCCTCAAGTTTTCTCATGTCAAGATTCAAGTCTTGGATCACATTTTTGCTCAGTCAATTGATCAGTTGACCTAAAATCAGTTGTATTTGGAAAAAGTCAACTATGGTCAATTTGCAGTCAAACTTCATAATTTTTTATCAATATAAACATAATGAACTCATATATGTCATTTGATCAAGTTTGGATCATAATTCCTCAAGAAATTTGATCAGATTATCAAAAGGGCAAAATGGTCAAAATTAGGGTTTTGACTGGGAATGTTCAATTTATGATTTTTGAACTAACAAATGACTTATTGGTTTAAGACGTGATATCAAGGATAAAAATGCATCATTTTTACCTAATGGCATGGCTCAAAACATTTCTCAAGATCAATTGATTGATAGTTGAATTTCAGTCAACTAATGAAAAGTCAACTATACAACTGAAAAGTCAAACTTTGACTTTTTGGTCAAAATCAACTTTCAAAGATTACAATTCATCAATACATGTAAAAATATGAAAATTTTTCATCAAGAAATCAAAAATTCAAAATCATCTTTGAAAAGTCAAATTTCCAAGACTTAGAATTTTTCTAAGTGTTGAAAAGTCCACTTTTTTCATAACTTTGAGCCAAATTTTCACCATGATGCAAGATGATTCAAAGGAAACTTCCAACATGAAAGTTGTAGATCTAAATGAGATCAAAAACATTGTAGGGCAGAAATTTTCTAGAAATGCTTGGATTTCAAGTTATGAATTTGTGAAGACATGCTCATGAAACTTGAAGACTTAGTGAAATTTTGCCCTAATTTAGGCAGGATTTTAACCTAACTTCATGACAATTTTTTACATAGTTCCAAGATGAATATTCAAAAATGTCCAACATAGCGGGTTTATAGGATGTTATAAGCTTTCCAAAATGTCCAAGAACTCATTGAGATCATACTTGAACTAAGAGAATCGAAGCCATGAAGTTAGGGTTTCATTCTTGTATTACAAGTCAATTTTTTGATGAACACTTGATCCAATCTTCAAGCATGTTATATAAATCTCACTTTGCAGGCTTCTAACTTTCCTTTCACTCCATAATTAAATGTCTACACAGCTGTTAGAAGCCTTAATCCAAGCATTCAATGCATTGCCCATGCTTAATACCATTTTAGGAAGAAAGACAACATTGCCATTTTAGAAAAGTGGCTTTTATGCACAAAGTCAATTCTTGAGCTTCTCACTTGTTCAATATGATCACACTCCATCTACAAGGTCATAAGCAATGTGTTTAAAGTGATTCAACCACTCTACATTGCTGGTACAAAACTTTGAAACTTGATTTTCTCACTTTTCTTCAAAATCAAGCAATCTAGCCAAAACCTTATAACTCAGAAATCTGTTGTACAAAAGTCCTCTAACCTTTTTCATATAACTATACAAACCATTTTCAAGCTAATACACGATTTCAAGCCTTCCCAAAACTTCCCAAACTCCATACTACCTTGAATCTGCCCAAACTTGACAGTTTTGAGCCAAAACTCACCATCTCCATTTCCACTCGTGTGTTTTGATTCCTAATCATCCAAACACCTTACATACATCATACATAAGTGATCCAAGTCCCTGTTTCAAGACTGTAACCCCTCCATCACTATCCACCATTTTCAAAACTAAAGCTTGCAACTTGACTTGAGTTGGGAGTTTCAATCATCCTCAAAGCAAAGTAGGAGTTAGAATACACTCAAGGAGGTCTAGGCCAGCTGAAAAGATCATCAGGACATCTCAAAGGTTGCTCAAACTCCATACACGATTCTCACTTCAAGGTAAGTTTTTCTCAACTGTGATATCTTGATACAAGCATCTTTTGTACATACATTCTGAAGTAGAAATGTAGATATCATTACTCTGAAGCTAGCCATGTCCATGACTTTCATTTATATTGACTGTGCATTGAGAATTTTGGGTTTGAACTTTCAGAAAAATTAGGTTCAGTTTGGTACTAACATAAATTCATCCTTATCTTTGAGTGTTAGCTTAAGTTAATTACATGGTTGGATTCGTGGTGGGAAAATGCACAAGTGTCATGTTTACACTTTTGAAAATGGTTGAGAATTGATGAAGTTACAGTTTTCAAAATTGTTGGCGCGAGGAAGAAGATGAAGTTGACCTCCTTACTTGTTTTCAAATATACATTTATGGTTTTGTATTAATAAACGGATGTATAGCCACCCCAGTAGTAAGGCGCGCGCCTGTTAACCTTTGGGACCTGGGTTCGAGTCCCAGTGGTACCCTTTTGGTTTTTTTTTCGTATTATTTCATTACAGATGCAATACAAGCAGCCCCTAGCGTGCATGGTACACCCCTCAACTCTCAATCACTTGATCATCATCAAGGCAGAGCCAGCGCACCACGTGCCTTCCCCATGATGCACCTCCAACAAGCCTTTCACACTGGATCATCAAAAGGCGTTGGGCTTACTGCTTTGGGCTTGAGTTTTTTTGCTAACTTCTCACCCCTCCATTTACTTTTGCATACTGGCCCAAACATTTTTTTTTATCATTTTAATTTAATTTATTTTCTTTCTTTTATTTTATTTTATTTCATTTTTCTTTATTATTTTTTTATATTACTATTATTACTACTATTATTATTTTTATTAATAAAAAAATCCAAAAATATTTTTATTTATTATTTTCACACTTATATTTTAATTTTCTTTATAAAGACAAAAGATAAAAACATTTTCTTAACATGTTTAATTTCTTTTTCTTAATAAATTAATAATTATATTTAGGTTTAATTATTTTTCTTTTTTTCTTTAAAATTAATTTGGAACTTAGGTTCCTTTTAATTAGTTAATTTCCATATTATCTTTAATAAACTTAAAACCTTTTCACAAAAAACCCTAAAGATGCTTTCTAACTTAATGTCTTTTCTTAATTATTTTAGGTTTAATTTTATTTAATTTAACTAATCATTTTTTAGATAATTAGGTTAAACCTTTAACAAAAATCCAAACAAAAATACTTTTATTTTCCATTTATATCCTTGTATATTATATTTTCATTTCTTGTACATTATCCAATATTCAATATGGTTATAATAGATAATTAGGTTTAATTTCTTGAAATCTCCATTTGTAAATTTGTATACCCCCTCCCCTAATGATGTAATAATGTAGTAATTTTACTTTCCGCAATTTATCGCTTTCATATAAATGTTAGTAATTAGGGTTTGTATGGCAAGACTAAAATCAACAAATAGTAAACCCTAATTCAAGATAAAAAATGCATGTAAATCAAACAAACTTGCACCCCTAGGGTTAACTCCACTTTGTTGCCTTACAAAAATGGTCATGTTAAGCATGTGGGATGTCTTAGTAAAAATAATCAAAAATACAAGATCATAGTCCCTCGATGACGCTATAAATGTTGCCTTTCAAATGATCTTAGTCCCTCAAATAGAAAAGATAAGATAAATCACAATATTGCTATCTGTTGTACCCCAAAATTTTCCCTCTCACATATCAAGTATTTTCTCACAAGATCTCCTTTGGTTCAAGACTGCACAAGGGTTGATCAGCTCAAGACACCTCCTTAAGCACTGATGATTGAAATGAAGGTTTGAGATTGCACAAGAATAATTGAACTTTTAATGCCTCATATGACTTTCATAGATCATTATGGACCCCCAAGATTGCTCATGTCAAGTTTCAATTCTTGGATCACATTTTTGCTCAGTCGACCTAAAAATTAACGGTATTGGGGAAAAAGTCAAATATGGTCAATTTACAGTCAAACTTCATAATTTTTTGATCCATATCAACATTGTGAACTCATATATGTCATTTGATCAAGTTTGGACCACAATTCCTCAAGAAATTTGATCAGATCATCAAAAGGGCAAAATGGTCAAAATTAGGGTTTTTGACTGAGAAAGGGCAATTTCTGATTTTTGACCTAGAAAATGGTTAATTGGTTTGAGACACGCTCTCAAGGTTTCAATTGCATCATTTTTACCTAATGGCATGACTCAAAACATTGCTCAAGGTCATTTGATTGATAGTTGATTTTTCAGTCAACTGATCAAAAGTCAACTGTACACTAAAAAGTCAAACTTTGACTTTTTGGTTAAAATCAAGTGTCAAAGATCACAATTCATCACAACATGTAAAAATATGAAACTTGTTCATCAAGAAATCAAAAAGTCAAGATTTCATTTTGAAAAGTCAAAGTTTCCAAACTTAGAAATTTTTCTAAGTGTTGAAAACTTCATATTTTTTCACAATTTTGAGCCAATTTTTCACCATGATGAAAGATGATTCAAAAGAAACTTTCAACATGAAAGTTGTAGATATCCATGAGATCTAAAACATTTATTTATACAACTTCTCCTAGAAATGCTTGGATCTCAAGTTATTAATCCATGAAGTCATGGTCATGAACCTAAAACACAGTGAAATTTTGAGCATTTTTGGTCAGTATTTTGACCTAACTTCTGGGCCAAGTTTCATATAGTTCCATTTGGATTTTGCAAAATTTATTCAAAGAGTGGCTGTAGATAACATTATAAGCTTTCCAAAATGTCCAAGAACTCCTTGAGATCATTTGTGAGCAAGGAGAATCGAAGGCCAGAAGTTAGGGTTTCAAGTTGTTTTGCAAGGCAAAATTTGTGATGCAACATGAACCAAATCCATAGCCATGCTACATAATCTTCACTTTGCATGCCTCAAAATTGTTTGTCACTCCTTAATTTAATGTTTACACAACTGATTGATCAATTGTCCAATTGATTCAAGTATTGTCTAAAGCATTTTGCCATTTTAGGGAGAAAGTCACCATTTCCATTTTGATAAAGCATCACTTTTGCAATTGTCAACTTCTTGAGCTTTGCACTTGTTCTTTCTGCACACACAACCCCTATAACCCAAAAGCAATGTGTCTAAAGCCTCTTTGAACTCAGAACTTGCTTGTACAATATTTTGAGATTTGTCTTCTCACTTTTCTTCAAAAGCAAGTTATAGAGCCAAAAGGCTAGAACTCAGAAGTCTTGAGTACATTAGGGCTCTCACCTTTCCATACATATGCACAAGTTGTTTGCAAGAAAATACACGCGTACACAAGCCCTAAAACACACAAGAACTCGGAATTGTATCAAAAATCACCATTGTTGCACATTTTGACCAAAAACTTGAAACTCACATTTCCCCCGTGTGTTTTCAAGCCTTTTGGTTCCTAAAGCTTCTAAACATCAAATACAACTAATCCCTGACCCTGTTTCATAACTGTAATTCCATTTTCATCAACCTCCATAACCAAAAACAGAGCTCTGCAAGTTGACTTCTCCAGAACTCTTCAGCCACATTCAGCTCAAGCCAAGCATCACATTAGCTTCCTGGGAACTTGAGGAAGTTAACCCAATCACTGGAACTCATCAAAAGTTGCTCAAACTCAAAACACGATACCCTCTTGCAAGGTGAGTTTTATGAGTTTTGAACTCTTCATATAGGCATCATTAATATTTAATTTGTGAATGAAAAATGTAGATATCATTGCCCTAAAGCTAACCATGTCCATAGTTTTCATTTATATTGCTTGAGCTTGGAGAATTTTAAGATTGAAGTTTCTGGAAAAGTTAGGGTTCAGATTAGGTTAATAAAATTCATGTTTGTCTTTGATCTATAGTTTTAATGCTTTACATTTCTGAAATCGTCAGGAAATTTTCCACAAGATTCATGTTTACACTTTTGCAAATGGATGAGAAATGAACAAGATGCAGGTGGTCTGGCTAGGTGCGAGGTTGAAGATGAAGTTGTCTTCAGGAAGCAATTTCTAATATATATTTATGGTACATAAGTTAACGGATGTATAGCCACCTCAGTGGTAGAAGCGCGCGCCTGTGACTATAGAGACCTGGGTTCGAGCCCAAGTGGTACCCTTTTATTTTTTCTTGTTTTGTTTTTATAGATCCCATGCAAATCAGCCAACGCGCGTATGGTACACTCTTCAATCATCACCATCTGATCATGATACAAGGCAGATCCAACACTCCTGGAAGCTATCCTCATGGTGAACCTCAAAGGGCCTCCCCCACTGGATCATAAAATAAGCGCATAGGCCTCCTTGGTCTGGGCCTTTCCATTTGTTTGTTTTTGCTATGTTGCACCCCCCCTGATTACTTATCCATGTGCAGGCCCATTCATTTTTTTATTATTATTTCTGATTCACACAAAAAAATCTGACTTGGGCCTGGACTCCCTTTTGCTAACATTCACACCTTTTTCACTTTCTAACCCCCCTGACTTTAATTTTATATTTTTATTTTATCCTCTTTCCTTTATTATTATTATTAATATTATCATGATTATTATTATTATTATTTTCATTAATAAAAACCCCAAAAAACATTTTATTTATTATTTTTTTAACATTTATTTAGTTTATTTTGTTTTATGAAACTAAAAAGAACAAAAACATTTTCTTAATAAATTAATTTCTTTCTTAATAATTAATATTTAGGTTTAGGTTTAACCATTATATTATTTTTTTGTAATTAAAATTAATTTAGAACTTAGGTTTATTTTAAATAATTAATATCCATATTATTTTTATTAATTTAAACCCTTTCATAAAAAACCCTAAAAATGTTTCAAACTTAATTTCTTTTCTTAATTAGTTTAGGTTTAATTTTTAACTATAATTAATCATTTTTCTTAACTAGGTCAAGACTAAACCCCTTTCATAAAAACAAAAATCATTTCTTTTCCCATTTATATTCTTGCAATATTAGTTTCAATTTTGTATAATATTCAATATGGTTGTAATAATTATTTAGATTTAATTTTCTTGCAATTTCCTCATTTGTAAATTTGTACTCCCCTAATGATGTAATAGCATAGTAATTTTAATTTCTGCAATTTATCGCTTTATATAAATGCTAGTAGATTAGGGTTTGTATGGCAAGGATAAAATCAACAAATAGAAAACCCTAATCAAAGACAAATCAAGCATGAAAAAGACACACTTGCACCCTTGCACCCTTAGGGTAAATCCACTTTGTTGCCTTATAAAATAGCCATATTATGCATGTGAGGTATCTTAGAAAAAACAAGAAAAAATACAAGATCATAGTCCCTCGATGACGCTATCAAAGTTGCCTTTCAAAAATGATCTTAGTCCCTTAAAGAAAATGCTAAGATATCTTACAACATTGCTAATTATGGTTATATGATGACCCTTGCCCGTCCCTTTTACATCCAAAGATAGGGTTACTTACCAAATCAATGGTAAGATAACAATGTCAAAGGAAAGAGGATATAAACGTGAAATACTTTTGAGTAGGTAGAATGTTCCTAGTTGCTTTCTCATTTTCAAACCAAAAACACCCTTGCTATTTTCAAAACAAACACCAACACTCTCAAAACATCTTTCAAACTTGAAAACATTTTCAAAAGATCAAACACTTTGTATACATTCTTATGAACGAGAATCATTACAAAGTTTTCCTAAACGATGGCACCTTTTCAAAATACTTTCAAAAACCACACATAGCATATTTTCAAACAAAAGCAAGTGATCTAGCAAGCAACTAAGAGCCCATGGAAAACCATGGATGGAAAGGGTGCTAACACCTTCCCTTTTCATAATCTACCCCCCGAACTCAAGAAAAAATCTCAAAGGTCTTTCCTATTCTTTTCACCCTTTCCTTATTGGATAAAAGAAAATTCGATGGTGACTCTTGCTAACTGCACAATTGTGATAAAATGCAAAACAACCAAGTCAGTTCTCCCACCGCGTTACAAAACTGGTGACTCTGCTGGGGAAAATCTTAAAAGTGGGGTTACCTTAGGGCTAGATCACATTTACTTGCTTTTATTGTTTGACTTGCATTCTTTACATTATGGTTCCTTGTTTGGGCTTACTAAAGATCCTACACCCGGATTTGGGGCACCTTTTTTAGATAAGTAGCAATAAACTGTGAGGGAATTGTACGGGATATACCGACACGGTTGAAACAGTGGCTACATTGATGCGATACTTTGGTGTGTACCGGTAGCCCTTGAGTAATCAACGAGAATACGGGGCCGCCGTGTGGTATCATAAAGCGCCAACTGACCTTAGCACCTTAATTGACCAACTTGGCTTTTAGGACGTAGTGAGATAGCCATCTTTGGTGTAAATCCAAAGTCGTTTGATACTCGATGCTACACTCATTAAGGTTTAACCCTCGAGTTTTTTTTTTGTGGCAAGTCAATTATCTATCGGAACGAGATTTGGGGGAAAGACCGATGATATTGATATCCCTTAGAACCCAGTTACTATATTTAGGACAAGTTAAACCAACCCAGCTTCAAGAGGGTATCACCTTAAAATCCATGCAAGCCTTAAACCTAAGGTCTCTGTGTGATTTTCTTGTGCTTGCTATATCTGCTATATCTGAGCATAATCATGACATCATAACATAGCATGTCATACTAACCATTTCAAGGATTCTTAGGGTTTATTTTTGTCTTGTTTTATAGGACATGGCTCTCGCCCGCAGATTCACTATCCAAGTCAGTCTGGTAAAAATACCTCCTCGGCTTTAGGATTTAGTATCAAGGGTTCCCTAAAGCTCTCCATTCACTGAAATACATGGAAGACTTCTCAGCTTGGTCACCTTAAACCCTGATGAAGAAATGTTAAAAGTGCTCTTTCAATTCTTTGACCCTTTACATCACTGCTTCACTTTTCCGGATTATCAGTTAGTGCCTACTATGGAGGATTTTTATCTATTGTTGGGGGTGCCTATCCTTAATGAGGTACCTTTAAATGGTATGGAAAGAGACCCTAAACCTGAAGATATTGCTAAAGCTCTATCCCTATAATGGTCTGACGTAGTAGCAAATTGGGAAACCAGGAGAGGTGTCAAGGATTTTTTGGCTAAGTTCTTGTTCGTGAAAAGCTCATCATTTTTGGGATACCTTGGACTTACAAGATTTTGAATAGGTGTTAGCACTTCTCATCTATGGTTTGGTGTTGTTTCCTAATCCGGACCAGCTCATAGACGTGAATGCGGTTAAGATTTTTCCTGTCACGTAATCCGGTACCTACTCTGCTTGGAGATATCCTACATTCATTGCATACTCGCACTATAAAGAGGAGAGGAACCCTTCTGTGTTGCACGCCTCTTTTGGCTAGATGGTTTATTTCACACTTACCCTGATCCGTCTTGAAGAATGAACAAGGCTTGAGATGGTCTCAAAGGCTGATGACTCTTACACATTCAGGCATTCATTGGTGTCCCTGATTCTCAGAGAATGTTATCATTGATCGATGCGAAGAATTCCCTAATGTCCCTCTTTTATGCATTAGGGGATGAGTCACTTACAATCCTTGTTTGGCACTACGACAGTTTGGATATGCAAGAAGGGATGGTCCTCATGATGCACTTATTCAAGGAATCATCTTCGACTACGAGAATGATGCTCAGGATTACCGCAAAAGGTTCGTGCGAGCTTGGGGAATGGTACATAGAATTGATAGCAAGACACTAGGGCACAATAATTCCATCCCTCTTGAGCCTTATCTCAAATGGGTACGAGCTCGTGCTCAAAGTATTACAATGCCTTACCCCTATATTCTCCCAGTTATTATAGAGCATGTTGTGAAAGGAGATGTCCCATACACTATCCTTCATCCCAACATGCCCACCTCTCTCGAATACTTACAAAGGGATTGGATACAACTTAAAGGGGAGCGAGACAATTTTGAGGCCCAATTCTACGCCAGCGAGAAGAAGGTTCTGGAACTCACCAAGCAGCTTCATGAGGAGCGGAGTATGAACGGCTACATCGCTCCAAAGAGGATGCGTTCAACTTTTTTGTCTTATAATTTTGTATTTTATTTCTTTCATTGTAAGCCCAAAGAGGCATGATGTACTCAAACTTTGATTTATTAATATAATGTGTGTTCCTTTTTGTCTAAAGAAAATTTAAATATCTAATTTCCTTGAAATCATTACATATGCATCTTCATTCATCATAACACAAACATGTTTCTTACAACAGGTCTCCTTATCTTTCTACTGTTTATTTTAGTAAGATGGATCTTGAGCAGACAGTAAAAGATCTCTAGGCATAGAATGCTCAGTTTCAACAAATGTTCTTGACTTTGGCAAAAGGACAAGAGGATTTGAAAACTTTGCTGATCGAAGAAAAGAAGAAGAAAGCAAAGAAATCAACCGGTGTTTTGAATCTAGGAAGAAGGTTCCCAGGGCCAGCGAGATGGACCCTAGACTTCGCAACATCATCAGGTGAAAAGGATAATCAAGAAGGGAAAAAAAGGAAGTGACTGGCCATCCAGAATCTGAAGAGGAAGAAGAAGATGATTACTCTAAAGAGCAGTATCCTCCGACTGATGACAAATACAAACATATGGAAGAGCGTCTAAGCGCAATGGAGATTCATAAAGTGCCCGGGCTGGACTTTGAAGAGCTGGGTTTTGTGTCTGGGATTGTTATTCCACCAAAGTTCAAGGCACCAGTGTTTTCTAAGTACGACGGGGTTTCGTGTCCCAAGATGCATCTCCGATCTTATGTGAGGAAGATACAGCCTCACACTGCTGACAGAGATTTGTGGGTCCATTTCTTTCAGGATAGTCTATCCGGGACTCAGCTAGATTGGTTCTATCAACTGGAGAGGGCCAATATCCATAATTGGGAAGACCTGGCCACTGCTTTTTATAAACAGTATCAATACAATGCAGACCTTGCTCCCACCCGTACTTAACTCCAAAGTCTGACTATGGGTTTGAACGAGGGTTTCAAAGACTACGCTCAGAAATGGAGGGATTTAGCAGGAAGAGTCTAGCCTCCCCTATCTGATAGGGAGATAATGGATATGTTTTTGGGCACCCTGTTCGGTCCTTTCTTTAATCATCTAATTGGAAGCTCCTCAGCCGACTTCACTCAATTAATCTTGACCGGGGAAAGAGTGGAAGTTGAGATTAAGAGTGGGAAGATAAAAAATGACGCATCCTCTAGTGCTGTGAGAAAACCAATTATTGGGGAGAAAGAGGTTGGTGTTGTGTACCCTCAAAAGAATCGGGAAAGAACTGAACATCGTCCAACGGTAGGGGCCTTCATGATCCCTAAGCCTGCACCTACCGAACAAAGTAACAACCAGCCTAAAACGGAAAGACCAGTAAGACAATTTACCCGGATAAATATGACATTGTCTCAAGTTCTGCCACATTTGTTGAGATCTAATCTAGTAACTTTGAAGGAAGCCCCAAAGAATCCCAACACCGCCTCTCCTCATTACAACCCTAATGCTCGTTGTGCTTACCATTCAGAAAGTCCAGGCCATGATACCAACAATTGATGGGCTTTGAAAAAAAAGGTGCAAGACCTTCTCGAGGCAAAAGAAATTGAATTTGATGCTCCTGAGATCCCAAATGTTATCACCGCTCCTATGCCCAAGCATGGTCGTGATGTTAACACTGTTGAAGATGATGTGTTTGTTACTGTTGTTGATGAACTTTTTACTCCTCTCCTGACCGTCAAGAGGAACCTGTTGAAGGCCGGTTTATTTCCGGGCTAAGGCGAAGGCTGCAACCTCTGTTTATCCCTACCAACCGGTTGTCATTTTTTGAAAGTAGGTGTCCAATGCCTAATGGATGAAAAAGAGATTTTGTTTTAGAAGACTCCCGTTCCAACCATTTCTTACAAGGATGTTTCAATAGTAACCATTTCCGCCAATCCTTCCAGGGTCTCCACCAAAAGACCCGTTAGGATTACATCTGTTCCTAAGGTGACTCCAATGATAACTACTATGCCAGGGCCGATCCCGTACTCCTCAGATAAAACTGTCCCCTGGACTATGGGGGCAACGTCTACTATCACAGCATCAACCAGGATTGGCTGGCTGATGAAAACTCGATTTTTGAGAAGGCTGACCCCGACATCGGCAACATTGCGGGAACCAGCAAAATAACCCGAAGTGGAAGAGTATTCTCCCATGAGATTGCTCCTCCAAAAACTGTTACCGGTCTTATGATCATCCCTGTTTTTGTTCCTGTTGACACTACTACTACAATCCCTATGGTTACCCCTACCGACGAGTCGATTGAGACTCGGGGAAAAGGCATTTTGGTTGAGCCTGTCCAGATGAAGGCGCAATCAATATCTATCCCAGAGGCATCCAAAAAGGAGATGGAAGAAATTTTGAAAATTATAAAGAGAAGCAACTACAATGTAGTCGAACAGCTAGGGCAGACTCTGTCAAATATTTCTATGCTAGCTTTATTGTTGTGCTCCGAGGCTCATGCGAAGGCCTTGGTTAAATTTCTTAAAACTTCCCATGTGCCACAGGAAACCTCTGCTGATCAGTTCAAAGATTGTGTAGCCAGTTTAACAGCTGACAACGGCTTAGGAATTTCTGATGCTGACCTGAAACCTAGAGGGAGGAAACACAACAAGGCATTGCATGTCTCTGTCGAATGCAGGGGCACAACTTTGGCCCATGTCCTGGTTGATACTGGTTCATATTTGAATGTGTTACCTAAGAAGGCTTTGGATAGACTAGACTGTGAAGGTTTGGCCTTAAAACCCAACAACATAGTGGTAAGGGCCTTCGACGGTTCGAAGAGAATGGTGCATGGGGAGGTGGACATCCCCATTAAAGTTGGAACTCAAACCTTTGATTCAACTTTCTACGTGATGGACATTTTCCCTTCCTATTCCTATTTATTGGGCCGACCTTAGATTCATAACACTGGTGCCGTCACCTCTACATTACATCAGATGCTGAAATACCCAACCAAGGGAAAAATCACCACTGTCCATGGAGAGGAGGAATATATGGTCAGTCACTTGAACTCCTTCAGATATCTAGAAATGGATGGTGAATTCACCGAAACTCCATGTCAACATTTCGAGGAAGTCCCACAAACAGTGGCAGCAACCAAGGCTGTTTCCCAAGTCCCAAAGATTACAAGACTTCCGCTAAAGATGTCTTCTGAAAGATGCCAAAGCCGTAGTCGAAGAAGTTGGGTGTACTATTTGGGGCCAACTCCCGGATATCCCTTACAAATCTGAAAAATTTGGTTTGGGTTTCACTTCAGGAGCCCAGAAGGCTGTTCGTCATGCTCGTGCAGGGGGGCCACCTTTACGGATCAGCAACCATGGAGTCAACACAATAGAGGATAGTGATGACAACTGTGACCTGGAAGAATGCATTTTCCTAACTATCAATGGAGGACTCACCAACTGGGAAGCCAAATGATTTGTCCCTATTACTTTTATCCAACAATAATTGTCTTTAATTTTTTGTCGGACTTGTAATAATTAAACAATTGAGACTTTTAAAACCCTTGTGTCTTACCCGAGGCACAACAGTCCATTTGTAAGGGTTGTTACTTCATTTTCATATGTCATCAATGAATCATGGATGTTTTTGCATGCAAACTTTGTTCTCTTTGTCTTTCTTTTTCTACATTTTTATTTCTTTCAAAAAATAGCTATGCTCTTAAACACACTCACATATCAAAATGCAGATCTACAACCACTCAGGATCCTATGGGTAACGATTTTGCTATGGCCTATTTTGACTTTGAAAATCTAATCTACCAAGCCGAAGACGAAGGTGAGGAAGATTGTGAAGTGCCAGGGGAACTAGCCAGGTTACTACAACAAGAAGAAAGGACCATACATCCCCATGAAGAACAGGTTGACACACTCAACTTAGGTACCGAAGAGGACAAGAAAGAAGTCAAGGTAGGAGCCAATCTGGAACCCAATGTCAAGAAGCATTTAACTCAGTTACTGCATGACTATATTAAGGTCTTTGCTTGTTCATATGAAGATATGCCAGGACTTGATGCTGATATCGTGGTCCATCATCTACCAACAAAAGAAGACTGCCCTCTGGTAAAACAGAAAGTCCGTCGCATGCGGCTAGACATGTCAGAGAAGATCAAGACTGAAGTCACGAAACAATTTAACGCCGGGTTCTTGGCCGTCAACTCCTATCCACAATTGGTCACCAATGTTGTTCCAGTGCCTAAAAAAGACGGTAAAGTACACATGTGTGTGGACTACAGAGATTTGAATAGGGCAAGCCCTAAGGATGACTTACCGCTTCCCCACATTGATATTCTGGTTGACAACACCGCACAGCATAAAGTATTTTCATTCATGGATGGTTTCTCAGGCTATAACCAGATCAAAATGGCACCTGAGGACATGGAGAAAACGACCTTTGTCACACAGTGGGGCACATTCTGTTACAAGGTTATGCCATTCGAGTTGAAAAACGCTGGGGCAACTTATCAGCGCGCCATGGTAGCTCTATTTCATGATATGATCCATCACGAAATAGAGGTCTATGTGGATGACATGATAGCCAGATCTCAAACTGAAGAGGAACATCTTGACCATTTGCAGAAACGGTTTGAAAGGCTAAAGAAATACAAGCTAAGGTTGAACCCGAGTAAATGCACATTTGGAGTAAGGTCCGGTAAACTCCTAGGCTTCATCGTCAGCAGTAAAGGTATCGAAGTGGACCCTGCCAAGGTGAAAGCAGTACAAGAAATGCCTGCTCCTCGCACCGAGAAGGAAGTCAGAGGATTCTTAGGACGGTTAAACTACATTGCCAGATTCATTTCTCACTTAACCGCTACTTGTGAACCAATCTTCAAATTATTGAAGAAAGATCAAGTAGTCCGATGGAGTGATGAATGCAAAGCTGCCTTCGACAAGATCAAAGAGTACCTATAAGAGCCTCCTGTTTTGATGCCGCCAGTCGAGGGAAGACCTTTGATCATGTATCTAACTGTCTTGGAAAATTCAATGGGGTGTGTGCTGGGGCAGTATGACGAGTCTGGCCGAAAAGAGCATGCTATTTATTACCTGAGCAAAAAGTTTACCGACTGTGAAACAAGATATTCACTGCTCGAGAAAACTTGTTGTGCTATGGCATGGGCTACTCGCCGGCTAAGACAGTATATGCTGACCCATACTACCTTATTGATATCCAAGATGGATCCAATTAAATACATATTCGAGAAGCCTTCCCTCTCTGGGAGAATAGCAAGATGGCAAATGATCCTAACTGAATATGACATTCAGTACACTACCCAAAAGCAATAAATGGTAGTGTGCTAGCCGATCACCTTGATCATCAAGCTGTGGATGACTATCAATCCATGAAATTTGAGTTCCCATATGAAGACATCATGATGGTAAACAATTTTGAAGAACTCAGACCATATGATGGACCTGAACAAGGATCCCGATGGACTTTGGTTTTTGACGGAGCCTCTAACGCACTCGACAATGGCATAGATGTTGTAATCATATCCCCTGAAGGATGTCATACTCCCTTCACTGCAAGACTTTGTTTCAACTGTACCAATAATATGGCAGAATATGAAGCGTGTATTTTGGGTCTCAAAGCTGCCATCTATTTGGGAATCACGTCTTTAAGTGTATTTGGAGATTCATCCTTAGTCATCAGTAAGATCAAAGGAGAATGGGACACGAAGCACCATAATCTCATCCCCTACAAATAACATGTGTTGACATTAATCCCACATTTCGAGGAAATTACCTTTGAGCATTTTCCACGAGAGGAAAATAAACTAGCGGACGCGCTAGCCACTATGTCATTCATGTTTAAACTCAAGTGGGGTAACGAGGCTCCCCAGATCACCATTGAATGAATGGATGAAACAACTTACTGTCACGAGATCGATGCTGAAGAAGTAGTGGACAAGCCTTGGTTCCATGAAGTTAAGAAGTATCTCGAAGCCCAAGAGTATCCGAAGGGAGCTTCAGTCAATGATAAGAAGTTCTTGAGAAGGTTCTCTGCTAAGTTCTTCCTTAGTAATGGCATTCTCTACAAGTGCAACCACGACTCTGTTTTGCTTAGTTACGTAGACAAGGTTGAGGCAGAAAAGATCATGGCTGATCTACATGAAGGCACTTTTGGCACCCATTCCAGTGGCCACACGATGGCTAAAAAGATCCTACGGGCGGGGTACTACTGGTCTACCATGGAAGCAGATTGCCACCAGCATTCACGAACCTGCCACAAGTTTCAGATCTATGCTGACAAAGTGCATATACCTCCAGTGCCTCTAAACGTCCTGACTGCCCCCTGGCCATTCGTGATGTGGGGCATCGATATGATTGGAGAAGTCAAACCTACAGCTTCTAACGGGCATCACTTCATCTTGGTGGCCATTGACTACTTCACGAAATGGGTTGAGGCGGCTTCTTTCGCTTTCGTTACCAAGAATGTTGTGGCCCTATTCATCAAATAGAATCTCATCTGTCGGTACGGTATCCCAGAGAGAATCATCACAGATAATGGTACAAATCTCAACAATACTATGATCACTTCACTATGCGCACAATTGAAGATCCAACACCATAATTCTTCTCCTTACCGGCCAAAGATGAATGGTGTTGTCGAGGCCGCAAATAAAAACATCAAGAAGATCATACAAAAAATGACAGTAACCTACAAGGTCTGGAATGAGATTTTACCATTTGCTCTCCATGTTTACCGTACCATGGCACACACGTGAATGGGGGCAACTCCTTTCTCCTTGGTATACGGCATGGAAGTTGTTCTACCAATTGAAGTACAAATACCTTCTCTGAGAATCATAAAAGATGCAGGGTTGAATGAAGATGAATGAATTCAAACTCAGCTTGACCAGTTGAACTTGATTGATGAGAAGAGGCTTACGGTTGTCTGTCATGGCGAGATGTACCAAAAACGTATGATCAAAGCTTTTAACAAAAAGGTTAGACGTCAGGTATATCAGGTTAATGATTTGGTAACACAGACATATGAACACAAACATAGTCAAAAGATACTATGCATAAGAGACCCGCTAGGTTGACACACCTAGGAAAAACAAGGGCATCCCGGCGAACCACAAAGGTTCGGGAAAAAATTAGGGATAAAATATATTAAAAAAATTGTACACCCGACAAGCTGAAAACCCGAAAGGGCGGCTTGGGCAAAAAAGGGTATCCCGGTGGATTGAAAACCCGAAAGGGCGGTCCAGGCAAAAGTTAGGGAATTAAAGCGTATGACTATGTCTCGTTGGATCACCTTACAGACAACCTTTAACATCGACTGACAAACTCAACGGTTCTAATTAATCTAATCAACTTCGGACAAGGCAACAAGTGGACTAGACGCTCAGAGACACGAAGGCTATAGCAGAATGGGAACCCCATGGGATTATTTCACATAGCTATCTTTTCTTTGTATCAAATTTTCATTTTCTATGATGATATTCTCTTACTAGAATGTTCGTCTCATTATACAAAAATACTTATTCAAGTTAATACAAAGATATCCCTTTGAAAGTGCAAACCTATCTGTTTTTCTTTATTGCTGTGTTTTGTTTACAAAAATGCCCAATGATTTATTTTTGAACATATACATTTGAACATAACTATTGTTTACAAATTGAAAAAAAAAAGAACAGAAAATAGAAAGACAATCACTAATGGCTTTAAGAAATAGGATAATATCTTTAGACTATTCCATAAAATCCCCCGCAGGTACCTTTTCCAACAAGAACGGAAATCAGGGCATCCCGCTGTAGGATCACTATCATATCTCCAGTATGCAGCTTAATGATATCAGGCTCTCTCACACCCCCGACGGAACAAAATTTCCGGTTATAGCTCCAAAGATTCCTCAGTAAAAGTCGCCCAATTTCTCAGGATTCCCCAATAGGATTTCATAGGGTCCACAAGCAATGCACGGTGTTTCCCCTTACACAACAAAGTTTATTTCTCTAACAAATGGAAGCTCATCAACACTTCAACTTTAAAGCATGAAGACTTACACTCCTTATACCCAGCAGTACTCAGGGTTTTATTTTCCCCGACTCCAGCAACACTGCGGCATAACAATTAACATGTCCATACATTGCATCCATACGTCATAACATTGACAACACAAATACATACGACACAATATCATTTATTTTGAGAACATTATTGCACCATGCATTTCATACATCATGATATTGCATGCAACTAACCTTTCATATTTTTTAGGAAAGATCAATCAATAGAGAATTATCGTCAAATTTTCAACAGGTCAATTACAGATCAATTTCCAAGAAAGGACTGGTCAACCATCTACATAACAAATATTTCTTTCAGACCCCTGCCGGTTCAGTTTAAATCTCTCAACGGTTTATTCTAATTCTTTCCTGCAGATGTCTTTTTTGGTTCAGATAAATCTCTCAATGATTTGTTCTGATTCTTCCCCAAATCCTTGCCGGTTCAGTTTAAATCTCTCAACAGTTTATTCTGATTCTTTCCCGCAGACGCCTTCTCTGGTTCAGATAAATCTCTCAATGATTTGTTCTGATTCTTCTCCAGACCCCTGCTGGTTCAGTTTAAATCTCTCAATAGTTTATTCTGATTCTTTCCCGCAGTCGCCTTCTCTGGTTCAGATAAATCTCTCAATGATTTGTTCTGATTCTTCTCCAGATCCCTGCCGGTTCAGTTTAAATCTCTCAATGATTTATTCTGATTCTTTCCCGCAGATGTTTCCTCTGGTTCAGATAAATCTCTCAACGATTTATTCTGATTCTTCTCCAGATCCCCGCCGGTTCAGTTTAAATCTCTCAACGGTTTATTCTGATTCTTTCCCGCAGATGTTTCCTCTAGTTCAGATAAATCTCTCAATTATTTGTTCTGATTCTTCTCCAGATCCCTGCCGGTTTAGTTTGAATCTCTCAACGGTTTATTCTGATTCTTTCCTGCAGACGTATTCTCTGGTTCAGATAAATCTCTCAATGATTTGTTCTGATTCTTCTCCAGATCCCTGCCGGTTCAGTTTGAATCTCTCAACGGTTTATTCAGATTCTTTCCCACATACACTTTCTCTAGTTCAGATAAACCACTCAAAGACCTACTCTGATTCTCTCCAGTTAAAGAATATTCAAGACCTCTTTTGGTTCAGTTTTAAATCTCTCAACGGTTTATCCTGATACTTTCCAAATTATCATTTCTGGTTCAGATAAACCGCTCCAAGATTTATTCTGATTTTTCCCAGTCAAGCAACATACAAGACTTCTCCTAGTTCAAATAAATCGCTCCAAAGATTTATACTGATTCTTTTCCAGTTGAAATCAAGTTCGGACTTAGTCCATTTTCTGTCAACACTCACCCTTGGATGGCATCTACAAGCCCATCTCCGGAAAATTTCCATCATTCCTCCAAATGGCATCTACAAGCCCATTCCCATTTCATCTTCAAGTGCAAATTTTTGGGCACTCTAGTGTCCAATCATCTTCCACCTTCAAGTCACGAATGGCGGATCCGCCAATCTAACTCTTCAGGTTTAAGAAGATTGAACAGGGGAAGCTGTTGTACCCCAAAATTTTCCCTCTCATTTATCAAGTATTTTCTCACAAGATCTCCTTTGGTTCAAGACTGCACAAGGGTTGATCAGCTCAAGACACCTCCTTAAGCACTGATGATTGAAATTAGGGTTTGAGATTGCACAAGGATAATTGAACTTTTAATGCCTCATATGACTTTCATATATCATTATGGACCCCCAATATTTCTCATGTCAAGTTTCAAGTCTTGGATCACATTTTTGCTCAGTCAACTGATCAGTTGACCTAAAAATCAATTATATTGGGGCAAAAGTCAACTGTGGTAGATTTACAGTCAAACTTCATAATTTTTTATCCATATCAACATTTTGAACTCCTATATGTCATTTGATCAAGTTTGGACAACAATTCCTCAAGATATTTGATCAGATCATCAAAAGGGCAAAATGGTCAAAATTAGGGTTTTTGACTGAGAAAGGGCAATTTCTGATTTTTGACCTAGAAAATAGTTAATTGGTTTGAGACCTGATCTCAAGGTTTCAATTTCATAATTTTTACCTAATGGCATGACTCAAAACATTGCTCAAGGTCATTTGATTGATAGTTGATTTTTCAGTCAACTGATCAAAAGTCAATTGTACACTGAAAAGTTGAACTTTGACTTTTTGGTCAAAATCGAGTGTCAAAGATCAGAATTCATCACAACCTGTCAAAATATTAAACTTGTTCATCAAGAAATCAAAAAGTCAAGATTTCATTTTGAAAAGTCAAAGTTTCCAAACTTAGAAATTTTTCAAAGTGTTGAAAACTTCATATTTTTAAACAAATTTAAGCCAATTTTTCACCATGATTCAAGATGATTCAAAAGAAACTTTCTACATGAAAGTTGTAGATATCCATGAGATCTAAAACATTGATTTACACAACTTCTCCTAGAAATTCTTGGATCTCAAGTTATTAATCCATGAAGTCATGGTCATGAAACTAAAACACTTAGTGAAATTTTGAGCATTTTTGGTCAGGATTTTGACCTAACTTATGGGCCAAGTTTCGTATAGTTCCATTTTGATTTTGAAAAAGTGATTCAAAGAGGGGTTTTAGAGACCATTACAAGATTTCCAAAATGTCTAAGAACTCCTTGAGATCATTTGTGAGTAAGGAGAATCGAAGGCCAGAAGTTAGGGTTTCAAGTTGTTTTGCAAGGCAAAATTTGTGATGCAACATGAACCAAATTCATAGCCATGCTGCATAATCTTCACTTTGAAGGCCTCAAACTTGTTTTTCACTCCTTAATTTAATGTTTACACAACTGATTGATCAATTGTCCAATTGATTCAAGCATTGTCCAAAGCATTTTTCCATTTTAGGGAGAAAGTCACCATTTCCATTTTGATAAAGCATCACTTTTGCAATTGTCAATTTCTTGAGCTTTTCACTTGTTCTTTCTGAAAACACAACCCCTATAACCCAAAAGAAATGTGTCTAAATCCTCTTTGAACTCAGAACATGCTTGTACAACATTTTGAGATTTGTCTTCTCACTTTTCTTCAAAAGCAATTTATAGAGCCAAAAGGCTAGAACTCAGAAGTCTTGAGTACATTTATGCTCTAACCTTTTCCATACATATGCACAAGTTGTTTGCAAGAAAATACACGCATACACAAGCCCTAAAACACACAAGAACTCAGAATTGTATCAAAAATCACCATTGTTGCACATTCTAACGAAAAACTTGAAACTCACATTTCCCTCGTGCGTTTTCAAGCCTTTTGGTTACTAAAGCTTCTAAACATCAAATACAACTCATCCCTGACCCTGTTTCATAACTGTGACTCCATTTTCATCAACCTCCATAACCAAAAACAGAGCTCTACAAGTTGACTTCTCCAGAACTCTTCAGCCACTTTCAGCTCAAGCCAAGCATCACATTAGCTTCTTGGGAACTTGAGGTAGCTAACCCAATCACTAGAACTCATCAAAAGCTGCTCAAACTCAAAACACAATACCCTCTTCCAAGGTGAGTTTTCTAACTTTTGAACTCTTCATATAGGCATCATTAATATTTAATTTGTGAATGAAAAATGTAGATATCATTGCCCTAAAGCTAACCATGTCCGTAGTTTTCATTTATGTTGCTTGAGCTTAGAGAATTTTAAGATTGAAGTTTATGGAAATGGTAGGGTTCGGATTAGGATCAATAAAATTCATGTTTGTCTTTGATCTATAGTTTTAATGCTTTACATTTTTTAAATCGTGAGGAAATTTGCAGCAAGATTCATGTTTACACTTTTGCAAATGGATGAGAAATGAACAAGATGCAGGTGGTCTGGCTAGGCGTGAGGTTGAAGATGAAGCTATCTTCAGGAAGTTGTTTCTAATATATATTTATGGTTTGACATAAGTTAACGGATGTATAGCCACCCCAGTGGTAGAAGCGCGCGCCTATGACTATAGGGACCTGGGTTCGAGCCCTAGTGGTACCCTTTTATTTTATCTTGTTTTGTTTTTACAGATCCCATGTAAATCAGCCAACGCGCGTATGGTACACTCTTCTATCATCACCATCTGATCATGATACAAGGCAGATCCAACACTCCTGGAAGTTGTCCCCATGGGGAACCTCAAAGGGCCTCCCCCACTGGATCATAAAATAAGCGCTTGGGCCTCCTTGGTCTGGGCCTTTCCATTTGTTTGTTTTTGCTATGTTTCACCCCCCTGATTACTTATCCATGCGCATGCCCATTCATTTTTTTAATTATTATTTCTGATTCACACAAAAAAATCTGACTTGGGCCTGGACTCCCTTTTGCTAACATTCACACCCTTTTCACTTTCTAACCCCTGACTTTAATTTTATATTTTTATTTTATTCTCTTTCCTTTATTATTATTATTATTAGTATTATTATTATTTACATTAATAAAAACCCAAAAAATATTTTATTTATTATTTTTTTTACATTTATTTAGTTTATTTTGTTTTATGAAACTAAAAAGAATAAAAACATTTTCTTAATAAATTAATTTCTTTCTTAATAATTAATATTTAGGTTTAGGTTTAACCATTATATTATTTTTTTGTAATTAAAATTAATTTAGAACTTAGGTTTCTTTTAAATAATTAATATCCATGTTATTTTTATTAATTTAAACCCTGTCATAAAAAACCCTAAAAATGTTTTAAACTTAATTTCTTTTCTTAATTAGTTTAGGTTTAATTTTTAACTTTAATTAATCTTTTTTCTTAACTAGGTCAAGACTAAACCCCTTTCATAAAAACAAAAATCATTTCCTTTCCCATTTACATTCTTGCAATTTTATTTTCAATTTTGTACAATATTCAATATGATTGTAATAATTATTTAGATTTAATTTTCTTGCAATTTCCCCATTTGTAAATTTGTACACCCCTCCCCTAATGATGTAATAGCATAGTAATTTTAATTTCCGCAATTTATCACTTTATATAAACGCTAGTAGATTAGGTTTTGTATGGAAAGGATAAAATCAACAAATAGCAAACCCTAATTAAAGACAAATCAAGCATGAAAAAGACACACTTGCACGCTTGCACCCTTAGGGTAAATCCACTTTGTTGCCTTATAAAATAGCCATATTATGCATGTGAGGCATCTTAGCAAAAACAAGCAAAAATACAAGATCATAGTCCCTCGATGACGCTATCAAAGTTTCCTTTCAAAAATGATCTTAGTCCCTTAAAGAAAATGCTAAGATATCTTACAACATTGCTAATCATGGCTATACGATGACCCTTTCCCGTCCCTTTTACATCCAAAAATAGGGTTACTTACCAAATCAATGGTAAGATAACAATGTCAAAGGAAAGAGGAAATAAACGTGAAAGACTTTTGAGTAGGTAGAATGTTCCTGGTTGCTTGCTCATTTTCAAACCAAAAACATCCTTGCTATTTTCAAAACAAACACCAACACTCTCAAAACATCTTTCAAACTTGGAAATATTTTCAAAAGATCAAACACTTTGTATACATTCTTACGAATGAGAATCATTAAAAAGTTTTTGTTGTACCCCAAAATTTGCCCTCCCATATTCTTCAAAGTTTTGACAAGAATCATCCACAAATGGTTCAAGATCTCTCAGAGGATTGCACAGTCAAACCATCCTCTTAAGCCAGTCAAATTAGGGTTTTGGTTCTTGCAAGGAAGTTGAGGTTTTCAAGGGCTCAATCAAGTCACATGTGCCCATATACATTGTCAAGCACCTACATGTCAAGTTTCAAGGCTCACAAGGTCAAGTTGCACAGTCAAAAACCCTAATTGCTTCACAATCAACTGTAGGGGCAAAATGGTCATTTGGCAGTCAAAAGTCAAAATTTTTGGTCAACATCTTATTTTGAGGCCACAATCATCATTTGATCAAGTCTTGATCATGATTCCTCAAGCATGGCTCAAAAATCATCAAGGTGTCAAAAGTTTCTATTTTTGGACAGCTGAAAAGTCAACTGTAATTGACCAAGGCATAACTTTTTCATGGTTCATCAGAAAAATACCATCCAATGCTCATTTTGAAGGGGATGACATTTCCTACAACTCATCTTCACATTCCAAGTCCAAGAAATGCTCTCACAAAAAGTTATCAATTTCAACATTATAGGTCATTTTCGAAAGTCAACAAAAAGGCACTTTAAGTCAAAGACCATAACTTGAGATTGGTAAATCAAAATGACATGGGACCAAAGGCATTGGTTAGAGGACTTCAAAGACCTTTCCAAAATGTCCAAGAACATGTTCATATGATCAAAATTGAGCAAGATATGCATTGGAGAAGTTGGGAAATTTTTGTGAAATGGCCAAAGTCAACTATCCTTGAAACTTCAATTTTTGACAAAAGGGCCCACTTTTTTCCACTTGGTTCAGCCTTGTCATGCCACCCACGTGTCCCATGATTAATTTCAAGATTAAACATTAATTTTTCTATTTTTTATTTAATTTTATTGATTTAATTCATTTTAAATCCATAAAATTCAAATAAAAATCAAAAAAATTAATTCAATGATATCATGTGGTTTGAATGACCTTGATGAAGCATAATGCACCTACCAAATTCGTGTAAGGTCCATTTTAAGCATAAAATTCAAATTTGAACAAAATTGGCAAGTTGCTTTAATGGTGGTTATGGAGAAATCCAAAGTTTAATTGCAATGGTTAAGAGCTCATAATAGTGACTGATTCTCACTCATTACTATATATACAAGCCTTGCAAGCCTCATTCACAACCTAGAACACTCTCAAACGGCCAAAGCAATTTCCAAAATTCCAAAGAAAAGTCACAATCTGAAATCAAACTTACAGTGCAATTCAGGCATTTTCTTTGACCCAAACACATTCCCAGCATCACCAGGAACCTTTTGCAAGCACAAACAAGTCCTCACACTCAAGAAATCGCGCTACACAACTCATACGGTTTACATTCTTTTCCAAAATCATAATCATCCATTTATGCATTTTTAACACTTTTTATTGATTGCATTGTACTCACAGGATCCATACGAAGCTTTCCATATAATTCAATTTGATTATAATGCCCTGGAATGAAAACTACCATTAGCAAATCCTAGGGTTTCAGAGCTTGTAATTTGGGGCTTTGCACATGCTGTAAAATTAACCTTCCAAACACCCATGGTTGAAATCAGCAGGAGGAGACGAATCCAAAGCATACCTCGCGCCCTTTTTATATGAACTGAGCGCCTAGTCGCTATTTTTGACATTGATATTTTGTGGGGGTTTAAAACCCCCGTTATTTGCATGTATTTTTTGTTTCAGGAATGAAGAAGATGACTACGTGGAATGATGGGAATGGGCCATTCAAACATGGTGCGCCTTTTTGTGTTTTTTCCAGAATATGCCTTTGTTTTGAATATAATATTTAGTTCCCATTATTCTAACACACGCGCATGAGTGGTTCAGTGGTAGGAGACGTGGCTTGTAATCTCTGGGACCTGGGTTCGATTCCCAGGTCCCCCCATAATTCCATATTGTTTTTTCTAACGCTTTCCTGTGCAGCATTCCAAAGAAGGCATATCATACACCTCATCCAAGAGTCAGCCAAGTGTCCATCAGTGCAAATCCAGTGGCCAAAGCATGAGGACCATGGTGTTCAGGAGTCAACATGGGCGTAGAAAATCAGAAAGAGTCAATGTGGCTGAAGTTTCAAATGGGCCTCAAATTCTATACATACCCTCCATCTGGCCCAGTACCCCCCATGGTTCTTGCATTTTTTATTTTCTTTTCTTTTTTATTTACTAATTATATTTATTAACTATTATTATTTAATTAACTCATAACTAATTTTTCACAATAAAATTCAATAAAAAACCAAAAAACACTTTATTAATTTAAGTAATTATTTTGTAAATAAGTATTAACAAATAAATAGTTTAATTAAGTCAACTTTAATTTCTTTTTCTTAACAATAAAAATAATTTAGAATTAGGTTAACTTAGAATTTTAATTCTTTTATTTTATTTCATAAAAACATAAAAAACACCAAAAAATATTGTCTTTTAATCAATTAATTAATTAGATTAGGTTTTATTTAATTAATTGCATTTAATTCAAAAAAGACAAAAAAAATTCAATTTCTTTTCTTAAAAGGGTCAAAACCCTTAGAACGTTCCCGATTAATTTTTTCGCGTATTTACTTTATTTTGATTATTATGGAATTGCTTCCAAGAATGTAATAGTAATTAGGTTTACCGCTTTATTTAATTTCTCGTATTTATTTACCAAAACGGGTATTTGTATTTTTGGCGATGTATAGACCCGCGCCTTGTAATAGCGTAGAATTTAGATTTCCGCAATTTACTTTCCGCACCCCTAACTGTTAAATGCATGAAAGAATGTATGTAAATAAAATCAACTCGTAGCTCACGAATAACATGTACAAGATAACCTTAACTGAAAAATAACACACAAAGCACATGCCACTCCTAGGGTACGCCTCACTGGTTGCCTCAACATGGTCATCAAGTATAGGGTGTCTTAGAGGTCGCCCTTTTGTCTAAAGATCCAGTTGCCTCGAAACGGTTGCCTCGGATAAAAAGGATCTAGGACATTAGGGTTACTTCTAAGGTGTCCTACCATTGCTTCGGTGACCACACTGTCCCGATAATCGAATTGACTCGAACAACTCCAACGATGGTGCTACCTACCCCTCAATGGTGGGATAGCACTATCTAAAGGACTCTTACACAGTTTAATTCCTTAGGGTAGGTAGATGACTCATGGGTACTTGCTCTTTTCAAAACAAACAAAATACTTTTCACACCCCACACTTTCAAAAAGTTTTCAAACAAAACACTTCATACACTCTTGAGGACTGATACAAGAGTTACTTAGAAGTTTTTCAAACGAACTTTTTCAAAACCCACTCACACTTGAAAAGCAAACAATTTTTGAAAACATAAGAGCAAGTACCTAAGAGCCCATGGATAACCATGGATAGAAAGGGTGCTAACACCTTCCCTTTCTATAAATCTACCTCCCGAACCGAGAAACATTCTCGAATAAGGAATTTTGATGTGATTTTGTCCTTTCCATGTTGGAGAACATAAAAGACGGTGGCGACTCTTGCTTACCGCGACATTTCGCGAAACCAGCTAAAAACAGTTAGTTCTATTTCCACCGATCACAGAACTGGCGACTCTGCTGGGGAATGTTGAAAAGTGAGGTGTACCTTAGGACTAAGATCACTTGTGTTTTCAATTGCCTGATTTGTTTGCTTTAATGTTGTTGGGCCTGTCTTGGGAGTTTCATAGATCCTAACCTGGATCTGGGGGATACCTCTTAGAAAGTAGCAACAAACTGTGAGGGAACTGTGCGGGGTACACCGACATGGTTGAAGCAGTTTGCTACATTGATGTGGCACTTTGGTGAGTACCGGTAACCCTTGAGTCAAGTCAAGGAGAGTACGGGGCCACCGCGTGGTGTCGTGAAGCATCAACTGACCTTAGGAACCTTACTTGAACCATCCTGGCCTCTTTAGGGGTAATGAGATGACTGACTTTGGTGCAGTCCGAAGTTGGTTGATACTTGATACTACACTCATTGAGGGTTGTTTTCTTGGAATATTTTGATCGCCAGTCCAGTGGCTAAATCAAAACAATGAACACAGAAAACAACCCAATGATATTGAGCTCCTTAGAACCCGGTTACTTTTGATAGGACATGTTTGAGCCCACCAACTTCAAGAGGGTAGTACCCCAAACTTCATGCTGGCCTGAACTCTAAGGGCTGTCTTGTGTGACTTGTGTGCCTTCAAACTTGACTACTTGCATGCTTGTTATCTGACACTTGAGTTTCTTGCAGGTCTTGTTTACAGTCCTTAATCTGGACTCATAACAGGGTTTACCTACATTACTCCACGCATAGCATAACATCATGCCATCATACCATTGCATACATCCTACATAAGGACTAATCCATTTCAAGGATCTCAAGGGTCTGTGATGCAGGTCATGATGAATCAAACTGTCTAGCAAGGGGCAAAGGGGATTTATTTTCCTCTAGCCAAGGTTAATGACTTGAGTCAGGGGCTATGACCCACTCGATATGGTGAGCCTTGACTCTTGAAGAAGAACTCTCATCAACATGAAGTTCCTTCAATCAAGCTACCCAAATTCAAATTCTAACAAGTTTCTTTGTTTACCCCGCGAGATCCTTGAAAACATCGCATGCATACATAAATATCATTGCATTACAGGTACTCTTTTCCACAGGTTGCTTAATCTTCTTCGCTGTTTATTTCAGCCATCATCATGAATCCTGAATCATCCAATGAACAAGCTATCAAGGCCCTCCAGGCCCAGAACATCCAGTTCCAGGAGCTGGTCATGAGCTTAGCCCAAGGACAACAGGAATTGAAGACTCTGCTTTTGAAGAAAAAGAAGAAGAGGACTGTGCTGTTCAACACTGGACGCAGACTCGGGAATACACTGCAGAATGAAGCTGAGAGGACTACTCCATCTGTTGGGGAAGGCAGTCACCAAGAGGGAAGGGTTCCTAGTCCCGTAGTCTCTGACACCGAGACAGATTTCAATGATGAACAGTACCCTCCTGCTGAGGACAGGTACAAACAGCTGGAGGACTGGTTAAATGCCATGGAGATTCAACGTGTGCCTGGGTTGGATTTTGGAGACTTAGGTTTATCTTCTGGGGTAGTGATCCCACAAAAGTTCAAGGCACCTGCCTTTGTGAAGTACGACGGGGCTTCCTGTCCTAAGCTGCACCTCCTTTCTTATGTAAGGAAGATCCAGCCTTACACTGCAGACAAGAACTTATGGATCCATTTCTTCCAGGAAAGTCTTTCAAGGACTCAACTCGAATGGTTCTATCAGCTGGATGGAACCAGTATTCGTAACTGGGAGGACTTGGCAACTGCTTTTTATAAGCAGTATCAATATAATTCCGACCTCGCTCCTACGCGTACCCAACTCCAGGGTATGTCACAGGGGACGGGTGAAGGTTTTAAGGAGTACACGCAAAAGTGGAGAGACTTGGTGGGCAGGGTGCAGCCACCGTTGACTGACCGTGAACTTGTGGATATGTTCCTGGGGACCCTATCTGGTCCATTCTTCAACCATCTGATTGGAAATTCTTCTGCTGGGTTTACAGACCTAATCTTGACTGGGGAAAGAATTGAAGCCGGTATCAAGTCGGGGAAGATACAAAATAGTGATTCCTCGAACACTGAGAAGAAACCGTCCAAGAAAGAATCTAGTGCTGTCAACGCAGTAGTTATCTCAAAACCGGTCGGTGCTCCCCAACATCGCAACCAACAAAGGGAAGAGAGACCTAAAAGGCAATTCACTCCCCTCGGCATGACCTTGTCCCAGATATTGCCGCAGCTGCTGGAGACCAAGTTGGTAACTCTAAGGGACCCTTCTAAGAATCCCAACAGGACACCTTCAAAGTATAACCCCAACGTTCGCTGCGCTTATCATTCTGACAGCCCGGGGCATGCTACAGATGATTGTTGGACTTTGAGAAACAAGGTTCAAGATCTGATCGATGCAAAGGAAGTCCAGTTCGACTTTCCAGAGACTCCCAATGTGATCACTGCTCCCTTGCCAAAACGTGGCTAGGATTAGAAATTTTTTGTTCATTCGAATGTTCAAGTTGTATTTTTTCTTTGATTGTTCAAACATTGTATTCATGTCAAACGTTGTTATTTCATTAATGCATTACACATGTCTGTTTTGAAGTAATTATTTCGTATTCACTATACGCAAACTGTTTTCATGTTTTTGTGATGATTAACTCTTGATTGAAAATTCTAAGCCTCTTGATGGAGGATGACGAAAATGATACCACAATTTACCGTATGCTTTTGAACAGACCCCGCTGATGAGGTACAGACATTGTTTCAATTCCTAAACACTGGAGTTATAAGGAAGATAATCCCTCGTCAACCCCTCTGAGCCAAAGAAGTAGGAGTTTTTCTTTTCGAAAATTAAAACCCTTAATCATAACCTAGGGCAGGGTAGTTCTCTCAGTTGATCCAAGTGCACAATGAATGGCACCAAAGAAGTCCTTACAAAACAAAAGACAGTGATGGTTCCGAATGATCATAAAGACAGGCAGTCATCATCTCCCAAAAATAAAAGCCCATTAAGTCAAAACCTATGAAGAAGACTTACAAAACTGGGGCATCCCGCTGACTGTGATCAAGAAAGAAATAGTTCAGGCAAAAAACAGGGATAACGAAATCAAAAAAGAAAGAGGTCCTACAAACCCTCAACCAAAAAAGGAATGACTGCCTATTCCCAATAAACTGTCAATATCCGAACCATCACTGGAATATCCGAGCAAAGACTCAAACAAGGTCTAACGCACGATCAACTGAGTTTAGGTTTGAAGAACATCACGAAGAGCGGGTGGGTACAAATATAATTTGAGCCTTTTCCTTTGTTTCTTAAACCGTGAACCAGGCCACGTTACAACCCTTAAAAGTCCTAGCTGAAGCATGGGTTAGTTCGAAAGCATACTGTTACGAAAGGTATCCTGACTCCTTAAGGCTTGCGGTAAAATAACGAGTTGACATCACAGTTTACAAAATTCACTTGTTTTTACTGAAAAATACATTTGCAAAAAAAAACTTCGAGACAGACATACGCTTTGCATTCTTAAAATAATATTGTTTGCATATGACTATTTGTTCAACAGCAGAGAAATTCGCACGAAGAATATCTAGTGAACAAAAGCACTCCCAACCAAGGGGTAGGGCATGATCATTGCCCATCATCTGGGGCAGTTAAGTCAAGATTCTGAGAATCTCTCAAAAGGCCAACCAGCTAGGGGCAAATCTCCGTCTGGATCACTTGGGGCATTGGACGATCAAACGAAGATCTTCTGGTGGCATGGTAACACTTCACTACTGACAGTGACAACTCCCGGCATCCTGAGAGCACGGACATAGTCAAAAAAAACACTACGCATAAGCAAAGACCCGCTAGGTTGACACACCTAGGCAAAAATAAGGGATGAAATGAAAAACAATCTGTACACCCGGCAAGTCGAAAACCTGAAAAGGCGGCTTGGGCAAAAATGGGTATCCCGGTGGACTGAAAACCCGAAAGGGCGGTCCAGGCAAAAGTTAAGGATCAAAAGCGTACGACTATGTTCCGTCATCTCGTCACTTGCCTACCAGAAGAAGATTTGTCAACCGGCAGTCATCAAGCGCCTCCACAGGTATCTTCTCCCACAGAAACAGGGGCAGTAATGAGTTGTCTAAGCGATCTGGTTGCTCTGTCCACCAAGGTACCAAGGTAGGTTCGGCTGAAGAACGTAACCAGGATACCTTCACTCCCCGCAGAGTAAGATAAGATTCAGCTATACTCTCCCCCGAGCAGAGTTGGTCTCCCGTCAGCCCTGACAAGGTACAATATCTCCAGCAAGTCAGCAACACTCTCCCCAAGCAGAGTTAGCCTACTGTCAGCCTTAAGGAAGTTGGGTATCCCCAGAAAATCTCAATATTCCCCAGCGGAGTATACAGATTATTCCTCAGCAAGCATCCCCGTCAGTCTTAATATAAGATTGTTCCCCGGCGGAATACAGACATCCAGTGGGGCCATTCCCCAGTACAGTCCAAAAGTCTCCCCAGGAAAGTTGAATCAATCTCCCCAGTAGATTCTGGAAGCTTATCCCCAGTAGATTCTGGAAGCTAATCCCCTGCAGAGCGCAAAAGCATCTCCCCAGCTTTAATCAAAGGTCATTCTCCACCAGAGCCTATAACTGGGTTATCCTCAGCTAGTTACCACGGAAAGATCGTCGTCGACGAAGTTCTTCCTATCCCCAACGGAGTTCATCAAATTCCTCAACATAGCTTCTCAATGGAATCCCCAGTGAAGTTTTCACCCAAATCTCAGCGAAGTATCTCTTCCCACAGAGTAATTCCCCACAGAGTAATCTCTTCAACAAAGTTTATTCCCCGAAGGAGTCATCTTCTCCTACCGGTTTATTCTTGTAATCATCATCCCCAACGGAAACGAAGAACTCTGTTCTTCAACATCAGCCCAGGATTCAACTTCCCGACATGCGTCAAGGATTTACTTTCCCAGACGAAGATACATTCATAAACATCACATCATGCATATGCGCATCATGTCATACAATCTCATTTATGTCAAAAACATCATTGATTGATCCATATCATGCATTGCATACGACTGACCTTTACCTTTCAGGAAGGATACAGTTAAATAATCAGCTATGTCAAAGTAGACAAATACAGTCAAAAGAGACCAATCCAGTCAAAAAAGACAAATCTAGTCAAAGAAGACAAATCCAGTCAAAGAAGACAAGTCCAGTTAAATCCCAAAGGTTTTTCTGATGCTCATCCAGTCAAAGAAGACAAGTCCAGTTAAATCCCAAAGGTTTTTCTGATGCTCATCCAGTCAAAGAAGACAGGTCCAGTTAAATTACTTCCTAAAGTCAAAGAAGAAGACTCGTCATTTAAGACAACTCGTCATTGAAGACAACTCGTCATTGAAGACAACTCGTCATTAAAGACAACTCGTCATTGAAGACAACCCGTCATTGAAGACAACTCGTCATTAAAGACAACTCGTCATTGAAGACAACTCGTCATTGAAGACAACCCGTCATTGAAGACAACTCGTCATTAAAGACAACTCGTCATTGAAGACAAATCGTCATTTAAGACAACTCGTCATTTAAGACAACTCGTCATTGAAGACAACTCGTCATTTAAGACAACTCGTCATTTAAGACAACTCGTCATTGAAGACAACTCGTCATTGAAGACAACTCGTCATTGAAGACAACTCGTCATTGAAGACAACTCGTCATTGAAGACAACTCGTCATTGAAGAAAACTCGTCATTGAAGATAACTCGTCATTATAGACAACCCGTCATTATAGACAACTCGTCATTTAAGACAACCCATCATTATAGACAACTCGTCATTTAAGACAACTCGTCATTGAAGACAACTCGTCATTTAAGACAACTCGTCATTGAAGACAACTCGTCATTAAAGACAACTTGTCATTTAAGACAACTCGTCATTGAAGACAACTCGTCATTGAAGATAACTCGTCATTGAAGACAACTCGTCATTGAAGACAACTCGTCATTGAAGACAACTCGTCATTGAAGATCACTCGTTGTTGAAGACAACCCGTCCATGAAGACAACCCGTCCATGAAGACAACCCGTCCAAAGAGACAACTCGTCAAGAAAGACAAAACCTCCTCTGGTTCAGTTAAATCCTAAAGATTTTTCTGAGATAACCTGTCAGTAGAGACAACCCATCAACCTTTTGAAGTTCCAGATTCGATACCTGTATCTAGCCAGGGCATGTCTGTGAGCGACTAAGTGAGGATCAACACCTGTAACAGGCCAGGAAATTATCTTTCTCAGGTACGCAAGTTCTCACTAAGGAATCTCTTACGCGATCGACACCTAGATGGCATCTATAAGCCCATCCACATACCACATCTCCAAATGGCATCTGTAAGCCCATTCCCGACAAGGTCCTGTCACATCTCCAGATGGCATCTTTAAGCCCATCCTCCTGTCCATCATCTCTCCAATGGCATCTGTAAGCCCATTCCCGCCATCACACTGCTGATACTCTACTATGTGAGTGCAAATTTCTGGGCACTTTAGTGTTCAATCATCTTCCACCTTCGGATCACGAAAGGCACACAAGCCAATCTACATCCTCAGGTCTAAGAAGATTGAACAGGGGCAACTATTGTACCCCAAAATTTGCCCTCCCATATTCTTCAAAGTTTTGACAAGAATCATCCACAAATGGTTCAAGATCTCTCAGAGGGTTGCACAGTCAAACCATCCTCCTAAGCCAGTCAAATTAGGGTTTTTGTTCTTGCAAGGAAGTTGAGGTTTTCAAGGGCTCAATCAAGTCACATGTGCCCATATACATTGTCAAGCACCTACATGTCAAGTTTCAAGGCTCACAAGGTCAAGTTGCACAGTCAAAAACCCTAATTGCTTCACAATCAACTGTAGGGGCAAAATGGTCATTTGGCAGTCAAAATTTTTGGTCAACATCTTATTTTGAGGCCACAATCATCATTTGATCAAGTCTTGATCATGATTCCTCAAGCATGGCTCAAAAATCATCAAGGTGTCAAAAGTTTCTATTTTTGGACAGCTGAAAAGTCAACTATACCTTGACCAAAGCATAACTTTTTCATGGTTCATCAGAAAAATCCCATCCAATTCTCATTTTGAAGGGGATGACATTTCATACAACTCATCTTCACATTCCAAGTCCAAGAAATGCTCTCACAAAAAGTTATCAATTTCAACATTATAGGTCATTTTCGAAAGTCAACAAAAAGGAACTTTAAGTCAAAGACCATAACTTGAGATTGGTAAATCAAAATGACATGGGACCAAAGGCATTGGTTAGAGGACTTCAAAGAACTTTCCAAAATGTCCAAGAACATGTTCATATGATCAAAATTGAGCAAGATATGCATTGGAGAAGTTGGGAAATTTTTGTGAAATGGCCAAAGTCAACTATCCTTGAAACTTCAATTTTTGACAAAAGGGCCCACTTTTTTCCACTTGGTTCAGCCTTGTCATGCCACCCACGTGTCCCATGATTAATTTCAAGATTAAACATTAATT
This sequence comes from Vicia faba, assembly GCA_948472305.1. NCBI lineage: Eukaryota > Viridiplantae > Streptophyta > Magnoliopsida > Fabales > Fabaceae > Vicia > Vicia faba. The sequence goes on from OX451739.1 coordinate 1,425,901,047, forward strand.
TTTCTATTTTTTATTTAATTTTATTGATTTAATTCATTTTAAATCCAAAAAATTCAAATAAAAATCAAAAAAATTAATTCAATGATATCTTGTGGTTTGAATGACCTTGATGAAGCATAATGCACCTACCAAATTCGTGTAAGGTCCATTTTAAGCATAAAATTCAAATTTGAACAAAATTGGCAAGTTGCTTTAATGGTGGTTATGGAGAAATCCAAAGTTTAATTGCAATGGTTAAGAGCTCATAATAGTGACTGATTCTCACTCATTACTATATATACAAGCCTTGCAAGCCTCATTCACAACCTAGAACACTCTCAAACGGCCAAAGCAATTTCCAAAATTCCAAAGAAAAGTCACAATCTGAAATCAAACTTACAGTGCAATTCAGGCATTTTCTTTGACCCAAACACATTCCCAGCATCACCAGGAACATTTTGCAAGCACAAACAAGTCCTCACACTCAAGAAATCGTGCTACACAACTCATACGGTTTACATTCTTTTCCAAAATCATAATCATCCATTTATGTATTTTTAACACTTTTTATTGATTGCATTGTACTCACAGGATCCATACGAAGCTTTCCATATAATTCAATTTGATTATAATGCCCTGGAATGAAAACTACCATTAGCAAATCCTAGGGTTTCAGAGCTTGTAATTTGGGGCTTTGCACATGCTGTAAAATTAACCTTCCAAACACCCATGGTTGAAATCAGCATGAGGAGACGAATCCAAAGCATACCTCGCGCCCTTTTTATATGAACTGAGCGCCTAGTCGCTATTTTTGACATTGATATTTTGTGGGGGTTTAAAACCCCGTTATTTGCCTGTATTTTTTGTTTCAGGAATGAAGAAGATGACTACATGGAATGATGGGAATGGGCCATTCAAACATGGCGCGCCTTTTTGTGTTTTTTCCAGAATATGCCTTTGTTTTGAATATAATATTTAGTTCCCATTATTCTAACACACGCGCATGAGTGGTTCAGTGGCAGGAGACGTGGCTTGTAATCTCTGGGACCTGGGTTCGATTACCAGGTCCCCCCATAATTCCATATTGTTTTTTCTAACGCTTTCCTGTGCAGCATTCCAAAGAAGGCATATCATACACCTCATCCAAGAGTCAGCCAAGTGTCCATCAGTGCAAATCCAGTGGCCAAAGCATGAGGACCATGGTGTTCAGGAGTCAACATGGGCGTAGACAATCAGAAAGAGTCAATGTGGCTGAAGTTTCAAATGGGCCTCAAATTCTATACATACCCTCCATCTGGCCCAGTACCCCCCATGGTTCTTGCATTTTTTCTTTTCTTTTCTTTTTTATTTACTAATTATATTTATTAACTGTTATTATTTAATTAACTCATAACTAATTTTTCACAATAAAATTCAATAAAAAACCAAAAAACACTTTATTAATTTAAGTAATTATTTTGTAAATAAATATTAACAAATAAATAGTTTAATTAAGTCAACTTTAATTTCTTTTTCTTAACAATAAAAATAATTTAGAATTAGGTTAACTTAGAATTTTAATTCTTTTATTTTATTTCATAAAAACATAAAAAACACCAAAAAATATTGTCTTTTAATAAATTAATTAATTAGATTAGGTTTTATTTAATTAATTGCATTTAATTCAAAAAAGACAAAAAAAAATTCAATTTCTTTTCTTAAAAGTGTCAAAACCCTTAGAATGTTCCCGATTAATTTTTTCGCGCGCATTTACTTTATTTTGATTATTATGTAATTGCTTCCAAGAATAAAATAGTAATTAGGTTTACCGCTTTATTTAATTTCTCATACTTATTTACCAAAACGGGTTTTTGTATTTTTGGCGATGTATAGACCCGCGCCTTGTAATAGCGTAGAATTTATATTTCCGCAATTTACTTTCCGCACCCCTAATTGTTAAATGCATGAAAGAATGTATGTAAATAAAATCAACTCGTAGCTCACGAATAACATGTACAAGATAACCTTAACTGAAAAATAACACACAAAGCACATGCCACTCCTAGGGTACACCTCACTGGTTGCCTCAACGTGGTCATCAAGTATAGGGTGTCTTAGAAGTCGCCCTTTTTTCTAAAGATCCAGTTGCCTCGAAACGGTTGCCTCGGATAAAAAGGATCTAGGACATTAGGGTTACTTCTAAGGTGTCCTACCATTGCTTCGGTGACCACACTGTCCCGATAATCGAATTGACCCGAACAACTCCAACGATGGTGCTACCTACCCCTCAATGGTGGGATAGCACTATCTAAAGGACTCTTACACAGTTTAATTCCTTAGGGTAGGTAGATGACTCATGGGTACTTGCTCTTTTCAAAACAAACAAAATACTTTTCACACCCCACACTTTCAAAAAGTTTACAAACAAAACACTTCATACACTCTTGAGGACTGATACAAGAGTTACTTAGAAGTTTTTCAAACGAACTTTTTCAAAACCCACTCACACTTGAAAAGCAAACAATTTTTGAAAACATAAGAGCAAGTACCTAAGAGCCCATGGATAACCATGGATAGAAAGGGTGCTAACACCTTCCCTTTCTATAAATCTACCTCCCGAACCGAGAAACATTCTCGAATAAGGAATTTTGCTGTGCTTTTGTCCTTTCCATGTTGGAGAACATAAAAGACGGTGGCGACTCTTGCTTACCGCGACATTTCGAGAAACCAGCTAAAAACAGTCAGTTCTATTTCAACCGCTCACAGTTTGCCTAAACGATGGCACCTTTTCAAAATACTTTCAAAAACCACAAAAAGCACATTTTCAAACAAAAGCAAGTGATCTAGTAAGCAACTAAGAGCCCATGGAAAACCATGGATGGAAAGGGTGATAACACCTTCCCTTTTCATAATCTACCCCCCGAACTCAAGAAAACATCTCAAAGGTCTTTCCTGTTCTTTTCACTCTTTCCTTATTGGATAAAAGAAAAGTCAATGGTGACTCTTGCTAACCGTACAATTGCAATAAAACGCAAAACAACCAAGTTAGTTCTCCCACCGCGTTACACTATCATGACTATACGATGACCCACGCCCTTCCCTTTTACATCCAAAGATAAGGCTTCTTACTAAATCAATGGTAAGATAAAAATATCAAAGGAAGGAAGAAATGAACAAAGACTTTTGAGTAGGTAGATTATTCCTAGTTGCTTGCTCACTTTCAAAACAAACATCCTTGCACACTTTCAAAACAAACACCAAACACTTTCATAAACAAACTTTCAAAACTTAAAATATTTTCAAAAGTCCAACACTTTGTATACGTTCTTAGGAACGAGAACCATTACAAAGTTTGCCTAAATAAAAGCGCCTTTTCAAAATACTTTCAAAAAAACACCACAAAGCACACTTTCAAACAAAAGCAAGTGATCTAGCAAGCAACTAAGAGCCCATAGATAACTATGGATGAAAAGGGTGCTAATACCTTCCCTTTTCACAATCTACCCCCCGAACTCAAGAAATAATCTCAAAAGGTCTTTCCTGTTCTTTTCCACCTTTCCTTTTGGATAAAATAAAAGTCGGTGGCGACTCTTGCTAACTGCAAAAATTGCGATAAAACACAAAATATTCCAAGTCAGTTCTCCCACCGTATTACAGAACTGGCGACTCTGCTGGGGAATAACTTAAAAGTGGGGTTGCCTTAGGGCTAGATCACCTTTGTTTTCTTTCATTGTTTGACTTGCTTGCTTTACATTTTGGTTCCTTGTTTGGGCTTGTTTTAATCCTCTACCCGGATTTGGGATACCTTATAGGTAAGTAGCAATACGTTGTGGAAACTGTGCGGGGTATACCGACATGGTCTAAGCAATAGCTACATTAGTGTGACACATTAGTAGGTACCGGTAGCCCTTGAGTAGTCAAGGAGAATACAAGGCCGCTGTATGGTGTCATGAAGCACTAAGTGACTTTAGAACCTTTACTTGACCAACTTGTCCATTAGGAAGTAGTGAGATATCCGACTTTGGTGCAGTCTGAAGTTGGTTGATACTCGATACTACACTCATTGAGATAAGACTTCTCGGGATATTTTGGTCACCGTGAAAGAGGCTTACGCTGAAACAATGCCCGATAAGAAAGGAAATGATATTGAGATCCCTTAGAACCTGGTTACTATTTCTAGGACATGTTTGAGCCAACTAAACTTCAAGAGGGTACTTACCTATAAGACTCCATGCAAGCCTAAACCTAAGGACTTATTTGCCTTGTTTGTATATGCTTAGTTGTACATAACATAATAAACATCATAACATCATAAGCATTCTCACTAACCATTTCAAGGATTTTTGGGATTTATCTTAATTCTGTTTTGTAGGACATGGCTTTTATCTGCAGGAACACTATTCAAGTCAATCTCGTAAGAATTCCTTCTAAACTCAAAGAGTTAGCATCAAGGGTCCTGAGAATTCTTTGTTCACCGAGAGACATGGTCTCCTCCTAAACTTGGTTACCTCGAGCATTGATTAAGATATGATGAAGGTGTTGTTCCAGTTCTTTGATCCTCTACACCATTGCTTCACTTTTCCCGATTATCAACTTGTACCTACTCTGGAAGAATTCTCTCAACTCTTGAGGATCCCCTCTCTCAATCAACTACCCATCAACAGTATGGAAAGAGATCCAAGACCTTAAGAGATTTCTCGAGCACTACACTTGCAACAATCTGATGTCACGACTAATTGGGAAACAAGGAATGGTGTCAAAGGTTTCTTAGCCAAGTTCTTGTTTGAGAAAGCTCAAGATTGTTGGAACTCTTTGGATTTACAAGATTTTGAAGAAATCCTGGCCCTTCTTATCTATGTGATGGTTTTGTTTCCAAATCCTGACCAACTTATAGATGTAAATGCTATCAAAATCTTCATGTCTCGTAATCCGGTGCCTACTTTGTTGGGAGATATCCTAAATTATCTTCACACTTGCAATACGAGGAAGAGAGGGATCCTCATGTGTTGCACTCCTCTCTTGGATAAATGGTTTATTTTGCATCTTCCCCAGTATGTGTTGAAGAACGATAAAGGTTTGAGGTGGTCCCATAGGTTGATGACGCTCAGACATTCAGATATTCATTAGTGTTCTCGATCCTTGGAGAATGTTACTATCATCGACCATTGTGGGGAATTCCCTAATGTCCCTTTGCTTGGCATTATAGGAGGTATCACTTACAAACCTTGCTTATCCTTACGACAATTTGGTTATGCACGAAGGGATGGTCCTCATGAGATGCTCATCCAAGGAGTGGTATTCGACTACGAGAGCGACGATCAAGGTTACCGTCAGAAGTTTATACGAGCTTGGAGGATGGTAAACAAAGTGGATAGTAAGACGTTGGGACACGAGAATTCCATTCCCCTTGAGCCTTACCTTAGGTGGGTACGATCTCGTGCTCAGAAGCTCGTGATGCCTTATCCCTCCATCCTACCAGTTATCATGGAACCTGTGGTTGAAGGAGATGTCCCGTACACTGTCCTCCATCCAGACATGCCTACTTCTCTTGAAGACTTGAAAAAGGGTTGGGTTCTGCTGAAGGAAGAGCGAGATACCTTCGAAGCTCAATTCTACGCTAGTGAGAAAAGGGTCTTGGAGCTTACAAAGCAGCTACATGAAGAGCAAAGCGTGAACGCCTACCTTGCGCCGAAGAGGATGCGTTCAGTCTTTTCATCTTAGAGATTTATTTTGTAAGCCCAAGAGGCGTGTTGTAATCATTTTGAGCTAATTAATGAAAACTGACGTTTGTTCATTCTTTGTCTATATAAATTTAAATCTCATAAATCCTTGAAATCATTTGCATAAACCCTTAAAAGTTCTAGCTGAAGCACGGGTTAGTTCGAAAGCACACTGTTACAAATGGTATCCTGACTCCTGTAGGGCTCGCTGTAAAATCCTGAGTTGACATCACATTTTACAAAAATTCGCTTATTTTACTGGAAAAAGGCATTTTCAAAAATTTCAAAACAGACATAAGCTTTGCATTCTTAAAATAATATTGTTTGCATATGATTATTTGTTCAACAGCAGAGAAATTCGCACGACGAATATCTAGTGAACAAAAACCTTCTCAATAAAAAGGATCACCTCAAGTGGAAAAACACTTCCAATCAAGGGGCACGGCATGATCATTGTCCATCATCTGGGGCAGTTAAGTCAAGATTCAAGGAATCTCTCAAAATACCAAATAGCTAGGGGCAGATCTCCATCTGAATCAATTGGGGCATTGGACATGAATTCCAGCAACGAATCTTGCATGATCAAACGAAGATCTTCTGGTAGTATGGCAACACAAAACTACCGACAGTGACACCTCCCTACATCCTAAGAGCGTGGACATAGTCAAAAAGTACTACGCATAATCAAAGACCCGCTAGGTTGACTGGCCTAGGCAAAAATAAGGGCTTCCCGGCGAACCAAAAGGGTTCGGGCAAAAATAAGGGATGAAAATGAAAAAATTTGTACACCCGGCAAGTCGAAAACCTGAAAAGGCGGCTCGGGAAAAAAAGGGTATCCCGGTGAACTGAAAACCCAAAAGGGAGGTCCAGGCAAAAATTAGGGATCAAAGTGTACGACTATGTCTCGTCATCTCGTCACTGGCCTACCAGAAGAAGACTTGTCATTTTGACCGAAAGATACCAAGCACCTCATAGGTGGGGATAATACTCGATCCACAGGGCCTCCGCAGGCACCTTCTCCCGCAGAAACAGGGGCAATAAAAATTGTCCAAACTGTACAGCTGCTCTGCTCACCAGGTACAAAGGTAGATTCAGCTGAAGAATATGGCTAAGATACTTTCACTCCCCGAAGAATAAGGCAGTAATGGTGGCTCTCCCAGCTGAGACTTGCAGCTATGTACAAATCAACAATACTCTCCCCAAGCAGAGTTAGTCTACTATCAGCCCTAAAAAAGCTTGGTATCCCCAGAAGGTCTTAATATTCCCCAGCGGAGTATAAGAATATTCTCTAGCAAGTATAAAAGTATCTCGACAGTCTTAAAATTCCTCCACGGAGTATAAGAATGTTCCCCGACGGAATACAAGATACCCCTAGTGGAGCCGTTTCCCAGCACAGTCTGAAAAGCTTCCCCAACGGAGTTGAATCATCATCCCTAGTAGACTCTAGAAGTTTACCCCCAGTGGAGTACAATAAATATCCTCAGCCAAATTCAGAAGGTTATCCTCACAAGAGCCTAACTGGGTTATCCTCAGCAACTTGCAACGGAAAGATCATCCCCAACTAAGTTCTTTCTATCCCCAACGGAGTTCATCATTAAAATCCCCAACAGAGCTTATCAACAGAATCCCCAATGGAGTTTATCGTTAAAATCTTCAGCAGAACATCTCTTCCCCACAGAGTAATTCCCCTCGGAGTAATCTCTTCATCAGTTTATTCCCCAACGGAGTCCTTTTCTCCTGCAGGTTTATTCTCACCATCATCTTTGTTCATCATCCCCAGCGGAAACGAAGAACTCAACTTTATCCTCCAGCAGCTCCAGGATTTCTTTTCCCTAGCTAAAACATCACATTTTCATACATCATGATACATGCATATACGCATCATACCATACAATCTCATTTATGTTGAGAACATCATTGCTTGATCCATCTCATGCATTGCATATGACTGACCATTACCTTTCATGAAAAATGCAGTTAAGTTCTCAACTTAGTCGAAGATCTGACCAGTTCTTAAATCTCAATTGAATTATCTTCGGTTGAATTTCAGATAAGGTTCTCAATCTCGACAGTTTATCTACGTCATAGTGTGGACGAATACTATAACCTCAATGGTATACTCCCGGTGAGCACGAGTCAAGTCTTAGATCTTGATGTTTTCCTCCGTCAAAGTGTGGACGAGTTCTATAACCTCAACGGTATACTCCCGGTGAGCACGAGACAGTTCCTAGATCTTGATGAAGATGCTTCCCTACGTCATAGTGTGGACGAGTACTATAACCTCAACGGTATACTCCCGGTGAGCATGAGCCAGTTCCTAAATCTTGATGTTTTCCTCCGTCATAGTATGGACAAGTTCTATAACCTTAACGGTATACTCCCGGTGAGCACGATACAGTTCCTAGATCTTGATGAAGATGCTTCCCTATGTCATAGTGTGGACGAGTACTATAACCTCAACGGTATACTCCCGGTGAGAACGAGTCAATTCCTAGATCTTGATGTTTTCCTCCGTCATAGTGTGGACAAGTTCTATAACCTCAACGATATACTCCCGGTGAGCACGAGACAATTCCTAGATCTTGATGAAGATGCTTCCCTATGTCATAGTGCGGGCGAGTACTATAACCTCAACGGTATACTCCCAGTGAGCACGAGTCAGTTCCTAGATCTTGATGTTTTCCTCCATCATAGTGTGGACAAGTTCTATAACCTCAACGGTATACTCTCGGTGAGCACGAGACAGTTCCTAGATCTTGATAAAGATGCTTCCCTACGTCATAGTGTAGACGAGTTCTATAACCTCAACGGTATACTCCCGATGAGCACGAGTCAGTTCCTAGATCTTGATGTTTTCCTCCGTCATAGTGTGGACGAGTTCTATAACCTCAACGGTATACTCCCGGTGAGCACGAGACAGTTCCTAGATCTTGATGAAGATACTTCCCTACGTCATAGTGTGGACGAGTACTATAACCTCAACGGTATACTCCTGGTGAGCACGAGTCAGTTCCTAGATCTTGATGTTTTCCTCTGTCATAGTGTGGACAAGTTCTATAACCTCAACAGTATACTCCCAGTGAGCACGAGACAGTTCCTAGATCTTGATGAAGATTACCCCCCAGTTGAATTATGGACAGGTTCTTAATACTCAGCCGAGGCATTCTCTCAGTTGAAGTACAGGCAAGTTCCTAAATCTCAACAAAAGTTAGACTTCCCCAGCGGAATCTTCTAAAATAACAAGTATGCAAATTCTCGCTAAGGAATCTCTTATGCGATCGACACTCATGCAGATGGCCTCTGTAATCCCATCCTCCTATCAACAATCTCCAAATGGCATCCGTAAGCCCATTCCCGACATCACAATGTTAATACTACACCATGCGAGTGCAAATTTCTGGGAACTCTAGTGTTCAATTATCTTCCACCATCGGATCACGAAAGGCTCGAAAGCCAATCTATATCCTCAAGTTTAAGAAAATTGAACAGGGGCAACTGTTGTACCACAAAATTTGCCCTCCCAAATTTCTCAATACATGTCAAGAATAATCTCCAAGTGACTCAAGTTAGCTCAAGGGTTGGACAATCAAATAACCTCCTAAGGCAGTCAAGTCAAAATTAGGGTTTTGTGTTGCACTAAGGTCCTTATATCCAAATGGCCCCAAGTGCTTACCAATGTCTTAATGTGTTCTTAAGTTCATCCATGTCAAATTTCAAGCCTTGCAGAGGAAGTTTGGTCAGTCAATTGCTCAAGAGGCCCAAAAATCGACTGTGTTAGGGCAAAAGTCACCTGTGGCCTACAAATATTCAAACCTCAAGATTTTTTGTCAACATTCTCATTTTGAAGGATTATTCATCATTTGATCAAGGGTTAATCATGATTCATCAAGGATTGCTCAAAATTCATCAAGATTCAAAAGTTGCTAAATTAGGGTTTTGTAGGAAAAGTCAACTCAACTTTGACCAAGCATAACTTTCTCATACTTTATGAGAAATGACCCATCCAAAGCTCATTTTTAAGAGCATGAAGTGTCCTACAATCCATATTCACACCCCAAGATCAAGAAATGCACTCACAAAAAGTTACAATTTTGGACATTATAGGTCATTTTTGAAAGTCAACAAAAACACCCTTTTTTCCAAAGCTTATAACTTGAGCATGGAACATCAAAATGAGATGAGAGCAAAAGGGTTGATTAGAGGACATCTCAAGGTTTCTAAAAGGTCCAAGAACACCTCCAAGAGTTCAAAATTGAAGAAGTTATGCATTGTTGAAGTTGGGCATTTTTCTAAAATTGCCAAAAGTCAACTATCCTCAAAACTCCAATTTTTGACAAAAGGGCCCACTTTTTTCCACTTGATTTGATCTTGTAATGCCACACACGTGTCCCATCTTTAATTTCATGACCAAACATTTATTTTTCTATTTTATTTAATTTTTATTGATTTAATTCATTTTAAATCTATATTAATTCAAATAAAATCCAAAAATTAATGAAATGGTATCTTTGTGATTTGTACAGCTTGCATATATAATATAACACCTAATCAAACTCGTATCTTGGCTTTTTGTGCACAAAAAATCAGATCTTGCTTATATTTGGAAACATGGTTATGGTGATCAAAATCAAATCCCAATTCTTCAATGCACATGGATATTGGCCCATATTCTGACCTAGAATCATTCTATTATATGCAAGCAAGCCTCACAAACCTAGAACAGGCACAAAACTCTGTGAAAACGGCCAGAACAATTTTGCAAAAAAGCTTTGAAAAGTGGTGATCGAATTTTGGTTTAGAGGCACTTTCAGACCAAAAGCTCAACGCTACTCCCTTGCCTGATATCCTGTGAAGCTGTAGGGATCAAAACCAAGCATTTTCATCATCTATAACGCACTGTAAGTCATCCTGAACATGGCCCTGTGCACGAATTTGTAACTTTGAATTCTTGCGTTTTCTTGCCAAGATATTGATATATTTGTGACTCTTGCATGATTTCCAAGCATTCTACATTGTTTGATTTTATTTTCGTGGCTTCTAACCCCATATCCAGAATCTAGGGTTATTGTTCTTGTTTTTAGGCGTTTTGTGTACAAGCAAAATCAGGACGATTCATGGCAATATTCGTGTCCAGGAAAGCAAGACGAACACAATGATGGCCTTAGCTTGCATTTACATTGCCTGGAGAGGATTTTAGGGACACCCTACGAAACTTCCTGCAGATAAAAATCCGCAGGTAAACGACCCAGGCTTTTGTGAAGAAGATGATAACGTGGCATAGTGTGATTGGTTCATTTGAATCGATTGCGCATTTTTATTTTTTGGCAGGCATAATTATTGATTTGTTTTATAATATTTGTTATGCATCCAACTAACAAGTTAACATCATGGCTCAGTTGGTAGCGCGTTGGTTGAGTTGTCCCTTGGGACCTGGGTTCGAATCCCAGGTCCCCCAAAACATTATTCAATTTTGTTTTCAGGTGTTCCCATATAGCGCCTAGAATGCAGGCCATCATGCGCCTCAACTATCAATGTGCCAAGTGGTCCCAGATCTAGATCCAGTGATTCAGGATGGAGACTCATCATACTCCCTGGTCAACAAGCATGCACTGAACCACAAAAAGTCCAACAAGGTTGCTTGCGTTTGGGCCTGGAATTCTGCTGAATCAACCTCCCTTCTAGGCCCAAACCCCCTTTGGTTTATTCTTTTTATTTTCTATATTTCTTTTATTTAATTTGTTTTATTATTTTTGTTAATTAACCAATTAATATTTTTTCTCATAAAATCAGAAAACACAAAAAAATATTAATTTTATTAATTTTATTATTTTTGTAAATAAATAATTTAATTGACTTAGTTTTAATTAGGTATGATTTTAACATTTTGCAATAAATTAAAATTAATTAGAATATTAGGTTTTAATAATCTTGACCATTTTATTTTATTTCCTTAAATAATAAATAACCAAAAAATAATATTTATTAATTTCACTATTTTATTTTTGTAAATAAACCATTAATTAATTTATTTAGTTTAAATAGGTTTAATAACAATATATTTTGCAATAAATTAAAATTGATTTAGAATTAGGTTTTTAATATTTTTACCATTCTCATTTTATTTCCTTAATTAAAATAAAAACCCAAAAATATTTTCTTTTTATTAATTAATTCAATTATTAATTTAGATTAGCCTTTTTTAATTCAAAAAGAACAAAAATATGCTTTATTCAATAAAAAGGGTCAAAACCCTAAAAACACTTCGATTTAATTTTCTTGCGCGCGATTAATTTTTGATCCATATGTTAATATTGTAACTGCTTCAAGGATGTAATAGTTTTAACTTAGGACTTTTATTTATCTCTTTTATTTACTTTTCGCAAATTAATTTTCAAGGGTTCGTTTTTGGCGATGTAAATACCCGACGCCTTGTAATAGCTTAGATTTATTTTCCGCAATTTATATTCCGCAACTATTAATTGTTAGGTGTTTGAATAATAGGCTATGCATGACAAGATCAATTTTTAACTTAAAATCAACAGTAGCTCACCATGACATGTACAAAGATAATATAACTGAAAAACAATACACTCGCACATGCCACTCCTAGGGTACGCCTCACTTGGTTGCCTCGAACGTGGTCATTAAGTATAGGAAGTTATAGAGGTCGCCCTCTTGTCCAAAGATCATAAGTTGCCTCGAAACGGTTGCCTCAGAAAAATGATCTAAGACATTAGGGTTACCGCTAAGGCATCTTAACATTGCTTTAGTGACCACATGTCCCTTAATCGAATTGACCCGAAAACTCCAACGACAATGCTACCTACTCCTCAATAGTGGGATAGCATTGTCTAAAGGACACTTGTACAGTTTAATTCCTTTTTGAGTAGGTAGATGTTCTTAAGTACTTGCTCTTTTGAAAACAAAAACAAAACTTTTCGCACTTACACTCTCTCTAAAAACAAAACTCTTTTCAAACCCACAATCACAAAGAAAAGCAAAACTTTTGAAAACATAGTGAGCAAGTACCTAAGAGCCCATGGATAACCACGGATAGAAAGGGTGCTAACACCTTCCCTTTCTATAATCTACCTCCCGAACCCGAGAAACATCTCGAAAAGGAATTTTTCTGTGCTTTTGTCCTTTCCTTGTTGGATAAAATAAAAGACGGTGGCGACTCTTGCTTACCGCGACATTTTGCGAAAACAAACGCAAACGCGAACCAGCATTCCAAAACAGTCAGTTCTCATTCCCACTGATCACAGAACTGGCGACTCTGCTGGGGATATATAAGTGAGGTGTACCTTAGGATTAGATCACTTGTGTTTTCAATTGTATGCTTTGTATGCTTTAATTTTGTGGGCTTGTATCGGAGTTTTATAGATCCTAACCCGGATCTGGGGATACCCTTTAGGTAAGTAGCAATAAACTGTGAGGGATCTGTCCGGCGTAGACCGACACGGATGAAGCAGTAGCTACGTTGGTGTGGCACCTTGGTCTGTACCGATATCCCTTGTGTTGGAACGAGGAGAATATCGGTCTTCTAAGGAGTCATTAAGCACCAATTGACCTTAGAACCTTAAATTAACCAACTTGGCCATAGAACAGTAGTAGTATGCTACACTCATTGAGACTAAACTCTCGCGATGATTCCGGCTGCAAGAAAAGGTTGCTAAACTGGAATTATGACCGATTGAGGGTAGTCAGTGATATTGAGATCCTCTAGAACCCGGTTACTATTTTTAGGACAGGTTTAAACCAACTACACTGAAAGAGGGTAGTACCTAAACTCCATGCTAGCCTGAAATCTAAGGGCTCTTTTGTGTGACTTGTGTGCCTTCAAACTTGAACTACTTACACATTCTTGTTATCTGACAACATGGGTTCCTTGCTGGTTTTGTTTACAGTCCTTATCCAATAATTTGGATTTATTGCAGGGTTCACTTACAACACCTCACACTTTTGCTTAAACGCATATCATACACATCATAACATCATGCCTTAACATTTCCTTAACCATTTCAAGGATCTCAAGGGCTTGTGATGCAGGTTATGGTAAATCAAATGTCCAACAAGGGGCAAAGGGGATTTATTTTCCTCTAGCCAATGCCGTCTAGAGATCAAAACACGATAACTTGAGTCAGGGGCTATGACCCACTCGATATGGTGAGCTTGACTCTTGAAGAAGGACTCTTAACAACACGAAGTTTCTTCAATCAAGCTACCAAATTCAAATTCTAACAGTTTCTTGTTTACCCCGCGAGATCCTTGAAAACATTGCATACATATATCATACATATCATTGCATAACAGGTCATCCAGTACAGGTCTCTCATGTTCCCGCTGTTTATTTCAGTAATGGCTCTCCCACAAGAAAACCAAGATCTCCAGGCTCAAAATGCTTAACTTCAAGAAATGTTCCTTAACCTATCCCAGGGGCAGGAAGAAATAAAATCTCTCCTCACAAGGGGCTTAGTCCTAGGGAATCCAGGCGGCGTCAGGAATGATCAGTTGGAAGGGCTACAAATTGAGTTGGCAACAGTGAAGATCCAGATGATGGGACAGCTGGTGGGCCAGATGGCTCTCATTCAAGACCTGGCTCAAAGACAAGAAGAGCTCAGGGTCCTCGTCAACAAACTACTTCAAAGTGACCAAGTGGGGCAAACAACTAGGGTTGAAGATCAAGTCATCATTCAACCATATTTGGGGCAAGAAGACAAGGGAAAAGCTCCTCAGCTTGCTTCAGGGTCACAAGCCCAGCATCAACCTCGCCAGCGTCAACGGGGTAGTCGGCGTAAGCAAAATACGTCTGGAAGACATTTCTCAGAGACTGATATACCATCATCTCTAATACTGAAACGCTTGTTAGAGGTCAATCTGATTCCTTTAAGGGATCCTCCCCGGAATCCCAATACCTCTACTCCTAGCTATCATCCCGACGCAGTTTGTGCATACCACTCCTATAGTCCTGGACATGACACCGACGACTGTTGGGATTTGAAAAACAAGATCCAACACTTGATTGACGGAAGAGTGTTGGAATTCATGCGGATGGCGAAATGAAAATCTTCTGTTGAGGATTCTCCACCTGAAATGACTAGTTCAAATTAAGAGACTTTTGTTCATTTAAATTCTGAAGTTGTATCTTTCTTTTCTTATTCAAACAATTATTATCATGTCAAACTTTATTACTTTATCAATGCATTGCATATGTCTGTTCTGAATCAATCCATTCGTATTCACTATATTCAAATTGCTTTCATTTTTTTTTGTGATGTTCAACTCTCGATTAAAAAATTCTAAGCCTTTTGAGGGAGGATGAAGAAAATGATACCAAAATCTCTACAGTAAGCTTTTGAACAGACCCCGTTGACGATGTACAGGCATTGTTTCAAATCCTAAACAGTGGAGTTATAAGGAAGATAATCCCTCGTCAACCCCTTTGAGCCAAAGAAGTTGGAGTTTTTTTTCATGAATTAAAACCCTTAATTATAACCTGGGGCAGGGTAGTTTTCTCAGTTTAATCCAGGTGCACAATGAATGGCATCAAAGAAATCCTTCTGACACAAAAGATGGTGTTGGTTCGGCATAATCGTCAAAACAGGCAGTCATTATCTCTCGAAATAAAAGCCCAATAAGTCAAAACCTATGAAGGAGACTTACAAAACTGGGGCATCCCGCTGACTGTAATTACAAAAGAAACAGTTCAGGCAAAAGACAGGGATAATAAAATCAAAAAGAAAGAGGTCCTGCAAACTCTCAACAAAATGACTGCCTTTTCAAAATAAATTGTCAGTATCCGAACCATCACTGGTATGTCAGAGCAAAGACTCTAACAAGATCTAATGCACTATTAGCTGAGTTTAGGATCGAAGAAAATCATGAAGAACGGGTGGATACAAATAAAATTTGAGCCTTTATTCTTTGTTTCTTAAACCGTGAACCAGGCCACGTTATAACCCTTAAAAGTCCTAGCTGAAGCACGAGTTAGTTCGAAAGCATAATGTTACAAAAGGTATCCTGACTCCTGTAGGGCTCGCTGTAAAATCCTGAGTTGACATCACATTTTACAAAAATTCGCTTGTTTTACTGGAAAAAGGCATTTTCAAAAATTTCAAAACAGACATAAGCTTTGCATTCTTAAAATAATATTGTTTGCATATGATTATTTGTTCAACAGCAGAGAAATTCGCACGACGAATATCTAGTGAACAAAAACCTTCTCAATAAAAAGGATCACTTCAAGTGGAAAAACACTTCCAATCAAGGGGCACGACATGATCATTGTCCATCATCTGGGGCAGTTAAGTCAAGATTCAAGGAATCTCTCAAAATACCAAATAGCTAGGGGCAGATCTCCATCTGAATCAATTGGGGCATTGGACATGAATTCCAGCAACGAATCTTGCATGATCAAACGAAGATCTTCTGGTAGTATGGCAACACAAAACTACCGACAGTGACACCTCCCTACATCCTAAGAGCGTGGACATAGTCAAAAAGTACTACGCATAATCAAAGACCCGCTAGGTTGACTGGCCTAGGCAAAAATAAGGGCTTCCCGGCGAACCAAAAGGGTTCGGGCAAAAATAAGGGATGAAAATGAAAAAATTTGTACACCCGGCAAGTCGAAAACCTGAAAAGGCGGCTCGGGAAAAAAGGGGTATCCCGGTGAACTGAAAACCCAAAAGGGAGGTCCAGGCAAAAATTAGGGATCAAAGTGTACGACTATGTCTCGTCATCTCGTCACTGGCCTACCAGAAGAAGACTTGTCATTTTGACCGAAAGATACCAAGCGCCTCATAGGTGGGGATAATACTCGATCCACAGGGCCTCCGCAGGCACCTTCTCCCGCAGAAACAGGGGCAATAAAAATTGTCTAAACTGTACAGCTGCTCTGCTCACCAGGTACAAAGGTAGATTCAGCTGAAGAATATGGCTAAGATACTTTCACTCCCCGCAGAATAAGGCAGTAATGGTGGCTCTCCCAGCTGAGACTTGCAGCTATGTACAAATCAGCAATACTCTCCCCAAGCAGAGTTAGTCTATCATCAGCCCTAAAAAAGCTTGGTATCCCCAGAAGGTCTTAATATTCCCCAGCGGAGTATAAGAATATTCTCTAGCAAGTATACAAGTATCCCCGACAGTCTTAAAATTCCTCCACGGAGTATAAGAATTTTCCTTGGCAGAATAAAAGATACCCCTAGTGGAGCCGTTTCCCAGCACAGTCTGAAAAGCTTCCCCAACAGAGTTGAATCATCATCCCTAGTAGACTCTGGAAGTTTACCCCCAGTGGAGTACAATAAATATCCTTAGCAAAATTCAGAAGGTTATCCTGACAAGAGCCTAACTGGGTTATCCTCAGCAACTTGCAACGTAAAGATCATCCCCAGCGAAGTTCTTTCTATCCCCAGTGGAGTTCATCATTAAAATCCCCAACAGAGCTTATCAACAGAATCCCCAGCGGAGTTTATCGTTAAAATCTTCAGCAGAACATCTCTTCCCCACAGAGTAATTCCCCTCGGAGTAATCTCTTCATCAGTTTATTCCCCAACGGAGTCCTTTTCTCCTGCAGGTTTATTCTCACCATCATCTTCGTTCATCATCCCCAGCAGAAACGAAGAACTCAACTTTATCCTCCAGCAGCTCCGGGATTTCTTTTCCCCAGCTAAAACATCACATTTTCATACATCATGATACATGCATATACGCATCATACCATACAATCTAATTTGTGTTGAGAACATCATTGCTTGATCCATCTCATGCATTGCATATGACTGACCATTACCTTTCATGAAAAATGCAGTTAAGTTCTCAACTTAGTCGAAGATCTGACCAGTTCTTAAATCTCAATTGAATTATCCTCGGTTGAATTTCAAATAAGGTTCTCAATCTCGATAGTTTCTCTACGTCATAGCGTGGACAAGTACTATAACCTCAACGGTATACTCCCGTTGAGCACGAGTTAGTTCCTAGATCTTGATGTTTTCCTCCGTCATAGTGTGGACGAGTTCTATAACCTCAATGGTATACTCCCGGTGAGCATGAGACAGTTCCTAGATCTTGATGAAGATGCTTCCCTATGTCATAGTGTGGACGAGTACTATAACCTCAACGGTATACTCCCGGTGAGCACGAGTCAGTTCCTAGATCTTGATGTTTTCCTCCATCATAGTGTGGACAAGTTCTATAACCTCAACGGTATACTCCCGGTGAGCACGAGACAATTCCTAGATCTTGATGAAGATGCTTCCCTACGTCATAGTGTGAACGAGTACTATAACCTCAACGGTATACTCCCGGTGAGCACGAGTCAGTTCCTAGATCTTGATGTTTTCCTCCGTCATAGTGTGGACAAGTTCTATAACCTCAATGGTATACTCCCGGTGAGCACGAGACAGTTCCTAGATCTTGATGAAGATGCTTCCCAATGTCATAGTGCGGACGAGTACTATAACCTCAACGGTATACTCCCAGTGAGCACGAGTCAGTTCCTAGATCTTGATGTTTTCCTCCATCATAGTGTGGACAAGTTCTATAACCTCAACGGTATACTCCCAGTGAGCACGAGACAGTTCCTAGATCTTAATAAAGATGCTTCCCTACGTCATAGTGTGGACGTGTTCTATAACCTCAACGGTATACTCCCGGTGAGCACGAGTCAGTTCCTAGATCTTGATGTTTTCCTCCGTCATAGTGTGGACGAGTTCTATAACCTCAACGGTATACTCCCGGTGAGCACGAGACAGTTCCTAGATCTTGATGAAGATACTTCCCTACGTCATAGTGTGGACGAGTACTATAACCTCAACGGTATACTCCTAGTGAGCACGAGTCAGTTCCTAGATCTTGATGTTTTCCTCCGTCATAGTGTGGACAAGTTCTATAACCTCAATGGTATACTCCCGGTGAGCACGAGACAGTTCCTAGATCTTGATGAAGATTACCCCCAGTTGAATTATGGATAGGTTCTTAATACTCAGCCGAGGCATTCTCTCAGTTGAAGTACATGCAAGTTCCTAAATCTCAACAAAAGTTAGACTTCCCCAGCGGAATCTTCTACAATAACAAGTATGCAAATTCTCGCTAAGGAATCTCTTATGCGATCGACACTCATGCAGATGGAATCTGTAAGCCCATCCTCCTATCAATAATCTCCAAATGGCATCTGTAAGCCCATTCCCGACATTACAATGCTGATACTACACCATGCGAGTGCAAATTTCTGGGCACTCTAGTGTTCAATTATCTTCCACCTTAGGATCACGAAAGGCTCGAAAGCCAATATATATCCTCAAGTTTAAGAAAATTGAACAGGGGCAACTGTTGTACCATAAAAATTTCCCTCCCATATTTCTCAAGATATGTCAAGAGTAATCTCCAAGTGACTCAAGTTAGCTCAATGGTTGGACAGTCAAATCACCTCCTAAGGCAGTCAAGTCAAAATTAGGGTTTTGTGTTGCACTAAGGTCCTCATATACAAATGGCCCCAAGTGCTTCCCAATGTCTTAATGTGTTCTTAAGTTCATCCATGTAAAATTTCAAGCCTTGCAGAGGAAGTTTGGTTAGTCAATTGCTCAAGAGGCCCAAAAATCGACTGTGCTAGGGCAAAAGTCAACTGTGGCCTACAAATAGTCAAACCTCAATATTTTTTGTCAACATTCTCATTTTGAAGGATAATTCATCATTTTATCAAGGGTTGCTCATGATTCATCAAGGATTGCTCAAAATTCATCAAGATTCAAAAGTTGCTAAATTAGGGTTTTGTAGGAAAAGTCAACTCAACTTTGACCAAGCATAACTTTCTCATAATTTATGAGAAATGACCCATACAAAGCTCATTTATAAGAGGATGAAATGTCCTACAATCCATATTCACACCCCAATATCAAGAAATGCTCACACAAAAAGTTACAAATTTGGACATTATAGGTCATTTTTGAAAGTCATCAAAAACACCCTTTTTTCCAAAGCTTATAACATGAGCATGGAACATCAAAATGCGATGAGAGAAAAAAGGTTGATTAGATGACATCTCAAGGTTTCTAAAAAGTCCAAGAACACCTCCAAGAGTTCAAAATTGAAGAAGTTATGCATTGTTGAAGTTGGGTATTTTTCCAAAATTGCCAAAAGTCAACTATCCTCAAAACTCCAATTTTTGACAAAAGGGCCCACTTTTTTCCACTTGATTTGATCTTGTAATGCCACACACGTGTCCCATCTTTAATTTCATGACCAAACATTTATTTTTCTATTTTATTTAATTTTTATTGATTTAATTCATTTTAAATCTATATTAATTCAAATAAAATCCAAAAATTAATGAAATGGTATCTTTGTGATTTGTACAGCTTGCATATATCATATAACACCTAATCAAACTTGTATCTTGGCTTTTTGTGCACAAAAAATCAGATCTTGCTTATATTTGGAAACATGGTTATGGTGATCAAAATCAAATCCCAATTCTTCAATGCACATGGACATTGGCCCATATTCTGACCTAGAATCATTCTATTATATGCAAGCAAGCCTCACAAACCTAGAACAGGCACAAAACTCTGTGAAAACGGCCAGAACAATTTTGCAAAAAAGCTTTGAAAAGTGGTGATCGAATTTTGGTTTAGAGGAACTTTCAGACCAAAAGCTCAACGCTACTCCCTTGCCTGATATCCTGTGAAGCTGTAGGGATCAAAACCAAGCATTTTCATCATCTATAACGCACTGTAAGTCATCCTGAACATAGCCCTGTGCACGAATTTGTAACTTTGAATTCTTGTGTTTTCTTGCCAAGATATTGATATATTTGTGACTCTTGCATGATTTCCAAGCATTCTACACTGTTTGATTTTATTTTCGTGGCTTCTAACCCCATATCCAGAATCTAGGGTTCTTGTTCTTGTTTTTAGGCGTTTTATGTACAGGAAAAATCAGGACGATTCATGGCTATATTCGTGTTCAGATAAGTAAGACGAACACAATGATGGCCTTAGCTTGCATTTACATTGCCTGGAGAGGATTTTAGGGACACCCTACGAAACTTCCTGCGGATAAAAATCCGCAGGTAAACGAACCAGGCTTTTGTGAAGAAGATGATAACGTGGCATAGTGTGATTGGTTCACTTGAATCGATTGCGCGTTTTTATTTTTTGGCAGGCATAATTATTGATTTGTTTTATAATATTTGTTATGCATCCCACTAACAAGTTAACATCATGGCTCAGTTGGTAGCACGTTGGTTGAGTTGTCCCTTGGGACCTGGGTTCGAATCCCAGGTCCCCCAAAACATTATTCAATTTTGTTTTCAGGTGTTCCCATATAGCTCCTAGAATGCAGACCATCATGCACCTCAACTATCAATGTGCCAAGTGGTCCCAGATCTAGATCCAGTGGTTCAGGATGAAGACTCATCATACTCCCTGGTCAACAAGCATGCACTGAACCACAAAAAGCCCAACAAGGCTGCTTGCGTTTGGGCCTGGAATTCTGCTGAATCAACCTCCCTTCTAGGCCCAAACCCCCTTTGGTTTATTCTTTTTCTTTTCTATATTTCTTTTATTTAATTTGTTTTATTATTTTTGTTAATTAACCAATTAATAATTTTTCTCATAAAATCAGAAAACACAAAAAAATATTATTTTTATTAATTTTATTATTTTTGTAAATAAATAATTTAATTGACTTAGTTTTAATTAGGTATGATTTTAACATTTTGCAATAAATTAAAATTAATTAGAATATTAGGTTTTAATAATCTTGACCATTTTATTTTATTTCCTTAAATAATAAATAACCAAAAAATAATATTTATTAATTTCACTATTTTATTTTTGTAAATAAACCATTAATTAATTTATTTAGTTTAAATAGGTTTAATAACAATATATTTTGCAATAAATTAAAATTGATTTAGAATTAGGTTTTTAATATTTTTACCATTCTCATTTTATTTCCTTAATTAAAATAAAAACCCAAAAATATTTTCTTTTTATTAATTAATTCAATTATTAATTTAGATTAGCCTTTTTTTAATTCAAAAAGAACAAAAATATGCTTTATTCAATAAAAAGGGTCAAAACCCTAAAAACACTTCGATTTAATTTTCTTGCGCGCGATTAATTTTTGATCCATATGTTAATATTGTAACTGCTTCAAGGATGTAATAGTTTTAACTTAGGACTTTTATTTATCTCTTTTATTTACTTTTCGCAAATTAATTTTCAAGGGTTCGTTTTTGGCGATGTAAATACCCGACGCCTTGTAATAGCTTAGATTTATTTTCCGCAATTTATATTCCGCAACTATTAATTGTTAGGTGTTTGAATAATAGGCTATGCATGACAAGATCAATTTTTAACTTAAAATCAACAGTAGCTCACCATGACATGTACAAAGATAATATAACTGAAAAACAATACACTCGCACATGCCACTCCTAGGGTACGCCTCACTTGGTTGCCTCGAACGTGGTCATTAAGTATAGGAAGTTATAGAGGTCGCCCTCTTGTCCAAAGATCATAAGTTGCCTCGAAACGGTTGCCTCAGAAAAATGATCTAAGACATTAGGGTTACCGCTAAGGCATCTTAACATTGCTTTAGTGACCACATGTCCCTTAATCGAATTGACCCGAAAACTCCAACGACAATGCTACCTACTCCTCAATAGTGGGATAGCATTGTCTAAAGGACACTTGTACAGTTTAATTCCTTTTTGAGTAGGTAGATGTTCTTAAGTACTTGCTCTTTTGAAAACAAAAACAAAACTTTTCGCACTTACACTCTCTCTAAAAACAAAACTCTTTTCAAACCCACAATCACAAAGAAAAGCAAAACTTTTGAAAACATAGTGAGCAAGTACCTAAGAGCCCGTGGATAACCACTGATAGAAAGGGTGCTAACACCTTCCCTTTCTATAATCTACCTCTCGAACCCGAGAAACATCTCGAAAAGGAATTTTTCTGTGCTTTTATCCTTTCCTTGTTGGATAAAATAAAAGACGGTGACGACTCTTGCTTACCGCGACATTTTGCGAAAACAAATGCAAACGCGAACCAGCATTCCAAAACAGTCAGTTCTCATTCCCACCAATCACAACCATGCTTAATACCTTTTTAGGAAGAAAGGGAACATTACCATTTTGGAAAAGTGGCTTTTATGCACAAAGTCAATTCTTGAGCCTCTCACTTTTTCCCTATGATCACACTTCATCTACAAGGTCAGAAGCAATGTCCTTAAAGTGACTCAACCACTCTACATTGCTGGTACAAAACTTTGAAACTTGATTTTCTCACTTTTCTTCAAAATCAAGCAATCTAGCCATAACCCTATAACTCAGAAATTTGTTGTGCAAAAGTCCTCTAACCTTTTTCATATAATTATACAAACCATTTGCAAGCTAATACACGATTTCAAGCCTTCCTAAAACTTCCCAAACTCCATACTGCCTTTAATCTGCCCAAACTTGATATTTTTTAGCCAAGACTCACCATCTCCATTTCCACTCGTGAGTTTTAATTCTTAATCATTCAAACACCTTACATACATCATACACAAGTGATCCAAGTCCCTGTTTCAAGATTGTAACCCCTCCATCACTATCCACCATTTTCAAAACTGAAGCTTGCAACTTGACTTGAGTTAGGAGTTTCAGCCATCCTTAAAGCAAAGTAGGAGTTGGAGTACACTCAAGGAGGTCCAGGCCAGCTAAACAGATCATCAGGACATCTCAAAGGTTGCTCAAACTCCATACATGATTCTCACTTCAAGGTAAGTTTTTCTCAACTGTGATATCTTGATACAAGCATCTTTTGTACATACATTCTGAAGTAGAAATGTAGTTATCATTGCTCTATAGCTAACCATATCCATGGATTTCATTTATATTGACTGTGTATTGAGAATTTTGGGTTTCAACTTTCTAAAAAATTAGGGTTCAGTTTGATACTAACATAAATTCATCCTTATCTTTGAGTTTTAGCTTAAGTTAGTTACATGGTTGGATTCATGGTGGAAAATGCACAAGTTTCATGTTTACACTTTTGAAAATGGTTGAGAATTGATGAAGTTACAGTTTTCAAAATTGTTGGCGCGAGGAAGAAGATGAAGTTGGCCTCCTGACTTGTTTTAAAATATATATTTATGGTTTTGTATTAATAAACGGATGTATAGCCACCCTAGTGGTAAAGCGCACGCCTGTTAACCTTTGGGACCTGGGTTCGAGCCCCAGTGGTACCCTTTTGGTTTTTTTCTTATTATTTCATTACAGATCCAATACAAGCAGCCCCTAGCGCGCATGGTACACCCCTCAACTCTCAATCACTTGATCATCATCAAGCCAGATCCAGTGCACCACGTGCCATCCCCATGATGCACCTCCAGCAAGCCTTTCACACTGAATCATCAACAGGCGTTGGACTTACTGCTTTGGGCTTGAGTATTTTTGCTAACTTCTCACCCCTCCATTTACTTTTGCATACTGGCCCAAACTTTTTTTTTCATTTTAATTTAATTTATTTTCTCTCTTATTTTATTTCATTTTTCTTTATTATCTTATTATTATTATTAATAAAAAATCCAAAAATATTTTTATTTGTTATTTTCACATTTTTATTTTTATTTTCTTTATAAAGACAAAAGACAAAAACATTTTCTTAATAAATTTAATTTCTTTTTCTTAATAAATTAATAATTAGATTTAGGTTTAATTATTTTTTTTATTTAAAATTAATTTAGAACTTAGGTTCCTTATAATTAGTTAATTTCCATATTATCTTTACTAAACTTAAAACCTTTTCACAAAAAACCCTAAAGATGCTTTCTAACTTAATGTCTTTTCTTAATTAGTTTAGGTTTAATTTTATTTAATTTAACTAATCATTTTTAGATAGTTAGGTTAAAACCTTTAACAAAAATCCAAACAAAAATACTTTTCTTTTCCATTTATATCCTTGTATATTATATTTTCATTTCTTGTACATTATCCAATACTCAATATGGTTGTAATAGATAATTAGGTTTAATTTCTTGCAATCTCCATTTGTAAATTTGTATACCCCCTCCCGTAATGATGTAATAGCGTAGTAAGTTTACTTTCCGCAATTTATCGCTTTCATATAAATGTTAGTAATTAGGGTTTGTATGGCAAGACTAAAATCAACAAATAGCAAACCCTAATTCAAGATAAACAATGCATGTAAATCAAACACACTTACACACTTGCACCCCTAGGGTTAACTCCACTTTGTTGCCTTACAAAAATGGTCATGTTACGCATGTGGGATGTCTTAGAAAAAATAATCAAAAATACAAGATCATAGTCCCCCGATGACGCTATAAATGTTGCCTTTCAAATGATCTTAGTCCCTCAAAGAGAAAAGCTAAGATATCTCACAACATTGCTATCATGACTATACGATGACCCACGCCCGTCCCTTTTACATCCAAAGATAAGGCTTCTTACCAAATCAATGGTAAGATAGCAATATAAAAGGAAGGAAGAAATGAACAAAGACTTTTGAGTAGGTAGATTATTCCTAGTTGCTTGCTCACTTTCAAAACAAACATCCTTGCACACTTTCAAAACAAACACCAAACAATTTCAAAAATAAACTTTCAAAACATAAAATATTTTCAAAAATCCAACACTTTGTATACGTTCTTACGAACGAGAACCATTACAAAGTTTGCCTAAACGAAGGCGTCTTTTCAAAATACTTTCAAAAAAACACCACAAAGCACATTTTCAAACAAAAGCAAGTGATCTAACAAGCAACTAAGAGCCCATAGATAATGGTGGATGAAAAGGATGCTAATACCTTCCCTTTTCATAATCTACCCCCCTAACTCAAGAAATAATCTCAAAAGGTCTTTCCTATTCTTTTCCACCTTTCCTTTTGGATAAAAGAAAAGTCAATGGCGACTCTTGTTAACTGCAACAATTATGATAAATCATAAAACATTCCAAGTCAGTTCTCCCACCGTATTATACTTCTGAACAATTCACCTACTACCCATCTTGACCAAAATAAGCCTGAATTTGCTCCAGTTCTTTATGATATTGATCAATTTGATCCGCTGTTTGAAACTCCCCACACAGAAAATCCAAACTCTGACTCTGATACCACAACATCCATTCTTGGAATCACCTTCCCTCTCATGTTCTCTCAACCACCCACAATTCCCTCAACTTCCTCACAAGACCTCTCCATCCCAGATATTCCATCTCCCTAT
The DNA here is from genome assembly GCA_948472305.1 of Vicia faba. Lineage (NCBI taxonomy): Eukaryota > Viridiplantae > Streptophyta > Magnoliopsida > Fabales > Fabaceae > Vicia > Vicia faba. The sequence continues at coordinate 1,425,926,957 of OX451739.1, forward strand.
CAATCCACTCCACCAAACTCACCAAATTCACCCATTGCTATTTCTGACTCTCCCTCTCCAAATTACTACCCAGAAGATTCCCTTCGAACAATTATAGACTTAGAAGCTCTGGACAATCTTGTCTTAAGCTCACAAAGTATTTCCGTACCAAAACCAAAACCAAAAATCTCCAAAGCAGATATTGGAAAATCTCTGCTGATTTTTGAAACAGAAATATAGGAATGGGTTAACTCTGTGAAGCTAGCTTGCATAGAGAATCTTAATCCAGCTACTTCTAATTTTCATTGGAACCAGTTCAGAAAATGGTTCAGCTTTGAATCCTTGAAACTCAAGGAGCTAAGTTATGAAATTGCTCAACAGAACTTCTGTGATCATCTGAATATCTTCAAGGATCAAGTTCTGTGTCACTGGGAAAAGAAGCCACTCCTTCTGCTGGACAATTTCCCTTGGGAAGATCATCAGCCAACAGAATATGGTGAACCATCCTCTGATTCTCTTCCTTTGGATATGTTTCAAGACAAAGGCAAGGAAGTTAAAAAATCTCCTGAGCCAGAATCAGCCGCAGCTTGCTCTGAAAAGGTGATTCCTTCTGCTGATATACCCTCTTCATCTCTTGTGGTGCAATATCTGGAGGAATTGAAGAAAGAGAATATTTTGTTTAAGGAAAGGCTAGACAAGTAGGATGATACGTGCAAGGAAATCAATGGGATGCTTGGAAAACAAGAGGAATCAAACAGTCAGATCAAGAGTTTATTAGAAGCCCTGTTCACACGACTTCCACCACCTCAAACTTAGTTCTAAAATTTGTTTTCTTTATTTTTTATTTGTTTTCTTCAGAATGTGTTTTATTGAAATCCTTTTGAATACAAACCGTCTTTTATTGCTTAAAGTGTTTTTATTGCTTTTTGATTCTTAACAAAAAATAGGGAAAACGTAAGATATTTCTAATATAACAGTATCGAGACTCAGTCTCAAACATTTTGAATATCATAACTTCTATTGTTTTTTTCTGAAAGCAAAACAGGAACAAACTCTGTTGAGGACAGAAGTGGACGCATCAAAAAAACTGATCAGAACAATCTTTAGGGAAGAATTTCTTCTTTATCTGAGTATCCAACTCAGGGGGAGACTTTAAATACTTTATGTTCTTTAAGTTTCTATCAAAATATCCAACTTTTTGTCATCATCAAAAAGGGGGAGATTGTTAGAACATAGTTTGATTCTATAACCCTTGTAAGATTTTTTATGATAACAAACACTCAAAGAACAATTAAGCTCCCTAAATAAGTATTTTGTTTTGCAGAGAAGTTCTGATGGAAGAAGCATAGAAGATAAGTTAGATTGTTGTTCAAACATTGATTAAATACATCTTTTATAAAGAAGTTCTAAAACTGCAACCTCTGAGTGCCTAAACACTGCGAACAGGAACTCCGTTATTCTGATTCGTACAGTTCTGGAAAGAAGTAACGGTAACTTTCATCTTCTGAAGCAAGCATGTTTTGAAGCTTTACATTTCACTTATGGCTATTCAAAAGTTTGAAAGGGGACAAGAATCTCTATATTTGGAAAGCTCTTTAATTACTATTTATCAATATTCCAAAAGCTCCCACATGCATTGTCTATATAAATAAAGCTTGAAGGAGAAATCATTTACGATTTTGCTGTGCACAACAAATGAAATATTTTTATCACCTTCATCTTACAAAATTTCATTTGTGTAAAACATCACTTGTGTGATACTGTTTTATTAGAAAACAAATATTGTACACTCTTTCAAATATTGTATTGTGTAATTCTTTGAGAAAATCGGGTTGTGGTTTAAACTCAAGAAGACTTTGACGGTTGTCACAGTAATTGTGTAGTCAAGTTTGGTTAGTGGACTAAGACCTCATTGAGAGAGGCAAAATCACATTGGCGGGTGGACTGGAGTAGTTTGAGTTCAAACGAACCAGGATAACCAACGTGATTTTAATTTAAGTTTTAAAAACCCCAATTCAAACCCCCTTCTCGTGCTTTTCCATTCTTCAATGTCCACAATCTTTACAGTGTCATCACCATACTATGCTCTTTGCAATTGGAGAATATGGATATGCAAGGCTATCTGACTAAGCTTGATATGTTAAAGGCAAATTTCACAACTTTAATTCCCTTTACAAAAGATGAAATAACTTATGTTGAACAACAAAGTAAGTACATCATGGTCATGGCACTTGCTGGACTACCATCTGAACTTGATTTCATTCGAAATCAGATTTTATCAGGAACCAACATTCCTAACTATGAGGCAGTTAATGAAAAACTATTACGCTTGGCTACACCTCATGCTTTTGGACCGGTTCCTACTTCATCTCCCACTGAATCACCCGCTCTTGCTTCCCATTATCTTGGTCGTGGTGGACGAACCAGAGGACGAGGTGGACGTTATGGTATTCATTGTAACTATTGCAATCGTTACAGTCACATTGAAGCCGGTTGTCATATAAAATCAAGAGAACAACAACAAAAACCATAGATCACTATTTTCGCTAAACCAGATATCACTAAAGACGTGACTATTCATGCCGTTGATTAAAATGATTTCCTTCAATACAAAGCAGCCCATCAACAATCATCATTTGCCATTGTTGCTCAGTCGGGTAATCATGTAGCCTTTGTCTCTACATCTTCTCTTGGTTCTTGGGTCCTTGACTCTGGTGACTCTGATCATATGACTGGTAATAAATCTCTTTTACCTCACTTGTCTTATTCTGGTTCTTTGCCTTCTATCAATGTGGCAGATGGTTCTAAAGTCAACCTTCAAGCCCTTGGTAAGGCACATCCACTTCCAAAATTGTCTTTAGTGTCTGTCCTTTACATTTCTGGTTGTCCCTTTAATCTAATATCTATTCACAAGCTTATTCATACTCTTGATTGTTCAGTCCTCTTCAATGATAATTTTGTTTATATCCAAGATCAACGTACATGAAAGATGATTGGAGCAGGGAGTGAAGCTGAAGGATTATATCATCTTTCTCCACTGGTGGTCTGTGCTTCTATTTCTTCTCAAGAACTCACACATCAACTTTTGGGTCACCCTAGTCTTAATAAAATATGTCTTTTAGTTCCTAGGCTTTCTAAGCTTTCGTATTTTGAGTGTCAGTCCTGTTAATTAGGTAAACATACTCGTAGTACATTTTGTCAACGAGTAAATAAAAGTGTTGCAACACCTTTTGCTTTAGTTCACTCTGATATTTAGGGTCCTAGTCGTGTGAAGTCTACTTTAGGATACTATTACTTTGTAACTTTCATCGATGATTACTCACGATACACTTGGTTATTTTTAATGAAAAATTGTTCATATGTTTTCTGTATATTCCAAGAGCTTTATGCTGAAATTAAAAACCAGTTTAACACTTCCATTAAAATTTTATGCAAAGATAATGCTCGTGAATATATGTCATCCCAGTTTCAATCTTTTTTAACATTACAGGGAATTATTCACCAATCATCATGTGCTCATACACCACAACAGAACGGTGTTGCTGAACGGAAGAATAATCATTTAGTTGAAACTGCACATACTCTTTTACTTCACCATAATGTACCCTCTCATTTTTAGGGTGATGCTCTCCTCACCTCATGTCACCTTACCAACCAAATTCCTTCATCGGTCCTCCAGGATTAGATTCCATACTCTATCTTGAATCCGCAACATGATCTCTACCCCATTCCCCTTCGCGTGTTTGGTTGCACATGTTTTGTTCATGATCTTAGTCCAAGTAAAGACAAACTTTATGCTAAATCTCTCAAATGTAAATTTCTAGGCTACTCACGTATACAAAAGGGATATCGTTATTTTTTTCCTCAACTTCAATGGTACATTGTCTCCTCCGATGTCACATTCTTTTAAGGTCCCCCTTTTTCCTCTGCCTCTTCGTCCTCCCATTAGATTTGTAATTTAGATGATCAAGATATCCCTTCTATCATCCCCACACCCATTAAACCTCCTTTGCAGGTATATCAGTGACACACATCGCGTCCATCGGTAGTTAGAGATAATATTGATCCACCAGTACCATCTCCTACTCCAATTGTTCCTCCAGCTACATCACCTGAACTTGACCTTCCAATAGCATTACGAAAAGGTATTCGATCTCATAATCCAAATCCTAAATATGTTTGTGCTTTAAATTATGAATGTTTCTCTACTTCCTATGTTTCTTTTGTGTCTGCTTTAGATTCTGTGTCTATTCCTAAGTCTATAGGTGAAGCTATAAATGACCTCAATTGGCGTCAGGAAATGGTGGAAGAAATGGTTGCATTGGATTCAAATAACACTTGGGATATTGTTCCTTAACCTCCAGACAAAACTACAGTGGGATGTAGATGGGTTTATACAGTGAAAATTGGACCAGATGGTCAGATTGATCGTTTTAAAGCTCGTTTGGTAGCCAAGGAATACACACAGATATTTGGCCTTGATTATGGTGACACCTTTTCTCCAGTCGCCAAGATTAGTTCAGTTTGTCTCTTTCTAGCATTGGCTGCTATTAATCATTGGTCACTTCATCAGTTGGACATTAAAAATGCCTTCTTACATGAAGAATTGGAGGAGGAAGTGTATATGGATTAACCTCCAGGTTTAACTATTCTTGGTAATTCAAGATTTGTCTATCGGCTTAATCGATCTCTTTATGGGCTGAAACAGCCTCGACGTGCTTGGTTTGGTCGCTTCAGCTCTGCCTTGATACAATTTGGTATGACTAGATGTGAAGCAAATCACTCTATTTTCTTCCTTCACTCTTCTACCGGTCAACACATCTTTCTTGTTGTTTATGTTGATGACATTGTTATCACTAGAGACGATACAGAAGGTATCTAGCAACTCAAAACTCATCTTTTCAAAAACTTTCAGACAAAAGATTTGGGTCCACTCAAATACTTCTTAGGTATTGAAGTTGCTCAATCCTCATCAGGCATTGTAATTAACCAACGTAAGTATACATTAAACATCCTAACTTAAACTGGTATGCTTGACTGTCGTTTGATTGACACTCCTATGGATCCCAACATCAAGCTTCTTCCGTGTCAGGGGGAATTATTGAATGACCTAGGAAGATATCAACGTATAGTGGGTAGACTCAATTATCTTACTGTCACCAGACCAAATATTACTTTTGTAGTGAGTATTGTGAGCCAATTCCTTAATGATCCTTGTGATACTCATTGGAGTGCATTTATTTGGATTCTCAAATATATAAAGAATGCACCAGGAAAAGGTCTATTATATGAAGATAAGGGTGATGTGATCGTAAAAATATCAAGTGTAATATTCTCACTGATGTAGTAATAATGGGATTTCCCCAAAGTATCGATCTCGGGGACCACGTAGGAAATACTGAGTTTTATTATTATTTCAATTAAACAAAAACAATAGTTTAGGGTTTGATTGAAATAAATCCTTGCGAAATATTAAATGACTAAAAGCAAAATGTGACTTTTTCTGTTTGATTTAAAAGATGCTAGGGGTGAGTGTATGATTTGCCCTGAAATAACCTTCACTCTTTGATCTCTTCAACAAGTTCATCAACCTCAATTACTGATTCTTAAGATTGTCTTTCCCTAAGTCCTTAGTGAAAAACCTTTAACCTTCTACCCTAATTTCAATGTCCATTCAAATTAGTTTTGAGGTTAAGCATTCAATTATCAAGAACTATTCTGGTTATCATAGGATTGCCCTAGTCCTAGGTGAAATCATCTATAATATCATTATTTAGAAAACCTTAACACGAATGTCCGACTCGAATATGTTAATAACAGTGAAACCCTATGGTCCCATAAGGTAAAACTATAAATTCTTCTAAACAATCAAATTGATGTATAAATTTTTTTATGTTGAATAAAACAAAGAGATTAGTATTCTTAACATTGCAAATCATAGACACCCCTAGCATTGGAGGGTTTAGCCGCACATAGAATTAAAAAGTAAAATAACACAAATATTAGATGTAGAAATTACAAGAAGTTTGGATGGTTTGATCTTTAATTGCTATCGCGGATGAAGAGTTCTCTGTTCCCAAGGCTCCTATGGATCTCTAGTCTTCTATCGTGAAATTATTTAATCCTTCAAAAAGTTTTTTTCTTCTTCTCACAAACAGGTTTTTATAGTGTTAGGTCATCCCTCAGCGATGCAAAATATCCAAAGTCCCCTTAATGATCCAAGAATACAGCAAAATCTCAAAATTGGTATTTCAAACGCCTAGGCTGACACAGGTCGTGTCACCAGACACAGGCACCAGTGTCAGCATATGTGATATGCTCTTTTCACACTTTTTTGTTCCAACTGAATTAACACGGGTGTGTCGTGTGACACGAGCTCCTGTGTCTCCTTCGGCCTCGCTTCCAACTTCAACTTTTGCCAAGTCTCCCCCCTGACACGGCCCGTGTTAGGTGACACGGCCACCCGTGTCAGGGCTTCTGAAGCATTTTTTCTGGAACGCTGAATACTGTACTTTTCTGCCCCGATTTGTCCTATTTTATTCTTTTGAACCCGATTTGTCCCAAAGCATAAAATGCAGTAAAATGAAATAAAACACCCATCAATTAAAAGAAACGATAACTAAAATAAATGCTAAATTCATGTGTAAAAACCATTGATCAAACTCCCCCAAACATAAATTGTTGCTTGACCTCAAGCGACCATTACAAGAACTTAAGAAAATTATAGCATCATGTTTCTCATACGTGAGACATCCATTCAAATTGATCAAAAAGCAGTTCGTCCGATGTTCACATGACGCGAAGAGTTTGTTTAAGAATCTTTAAATCTAGAGTTTCCTCTTCAGATACCTCTCTAACTATGCTTTGTACTTAAGTCTCTTTCCCATTTACCTCCTTTTCATTGGGCTAGTCAAATTAAGGCAATGATAATTATTAATGATCATCACACGCACAAGACTGGTCAAGAAAGTTTTTGCTCAGGCACCAAACAAGAACTTTTGCTCTTTTATAATTTTAGATGAAATTTTCAAAATGTTTCAGTTTATATATTGTCCTTTATGGATGACGTTTGGGGATCAACCCCCTTTGGGCTGAATAACCTGGTGAAGGCTACCCAACTTAGCGAGCCAATTGCCTTTTACCGTCTTTTCATCATTTGGTTCCAAATTTATTTCTTTCTCCTTCAATCATACATGCATGTGAATCTATGTTCTGCCAGATTGTGAGGATAAACTACTTCAGGAGTACTTCTCAGGATTCAAGCACTATGGTACAAATCTACACGTTAGACTTGTATCCTTGTCACATTATTCCAAACTTCCTACCCTTGAACAACCATCCCTTTGTCTCTATATACTATTCCTAAACTCTATGAGAATCAAGTTCTTAATTAAAACAAATTTTTTGGCCAAATTTGGAGGACTTAAACTCGTGGATTTACATAGAAATTCGCAGAGCACTAACAAATAATTCGAAAATAAGAAAATCAATAGAAATAAATAACCCCCCCCCCCCCCAAACTTGAACTAAACATTGACCCTAATGTTTCAGAACAAGCTCGAAAAGGTGACTCACAGAGGGTAATGCAACACATGCTGCAGCCTCCTAGCTTTCACCAGTAAGGCTCCCTTTTTATTACCTACAAACAAAACAAAAGAGGAAATACATTATTAAAAATGTGGGTTGCCTCCCATGAAGCGCTTCATTTAACGTCGCATGACTCGAAGGTTCCTCCCCTTATGGGGGTACTTCCTCTTCCATACCTTGTTTTTTGTTTCTTCTGCAATCCAAAAATCATTCAGATCAAAAGTCTCAATCCATTTGTGCTTCTAGCCACTTCTAACTTCCATCTTTTCAGCTTAGTGTTCCTTCTTCTTTCTCTTCTTTCCTTGTTAACTGAGCTTAGGAATTTTTATTGATGCCACTTGAGATGTTTTTCCAGAGACGTCTTTTGGTTGTGATTTTGAGTTGTTGACTTCTCCTTCTACTTTGATCATTCCGACCGAAGATCTATCCTTTTTACCTGCACCTTTATTCCTTATTTCCAACACCTTTAAAGTTATCTCCTCATCAAATGATTTCAGTGTCTGATTATGTGTCTCAATATCAAAATTGCATCGACTAGTCAACATAAATGGTCGACCAAGAATGATAGGGGTCTCTTCATCTTCAGGTATGTCCATGATCTGCAAATCAAATAGGAAAACAAAATTATCAATTTCCACTAATACATCTTCATCTATCCCATATGACTGCTTGATGGTGTGATCAGTAAATTACAATTTTATCCTACTCCTGCTTATCTTCTCAATATCGAGCTTCTTGAAAATCGATAATGGCATTAAACTCACACTAGAACCAGAATCAACCAAAACTCTCTTGAAAGCTCTGTTTTTTATTCTGCATGGTATTGCAACTGACCCTGAATCCCTCTACTTGACATGTATTTTTCTCTCGGGCGCAATTTTACATAATTTCTCATCAATGGGTACCTGTCCATCTTCTGTTGATTTGTTTTTTTGAAAGTACCTCCTTCATGAATTTTTGGTACAATGGCATTTTCTTGAGTGCTTCAAAGAATGGTATGTGAATTTCTATCTTTTTGAAAATTTTGACAAATTTCTCAAAATCTTTTTCTTTTGTGTCCTTTTTTGCCAATCGGGATGGATACAGTAACTTGATCGCGGATTTAGTCTTCTCTTCAACTGGCTTCACAGGTGATACCACTTCTTCCAGTTTGTTCCTATTCTCTCTCACTTCCATCTCTACTTCTGTGATATTGTCATCAAACTTCACCCCATCTTCTTTTTCTCTATAATCTTTCTCACTCCTTATTTTGACAACATTCACATTCTCATAAATTTTCTGACTTTCTTGTGCTCGCAGCTCTACCTGTTGTGCAATATGTGCCATTTGAACTTCCAAATTTTTTGTTGCAGTTGTGGCATTCCTATAATTACTCCTTGTCTCTTCTTGAAATTGAGAGGTTTGGGCAGCCATCTTTTCAATATCCACCTCTCACTCTTCCTTTTGAGGAGCTTGTTGTTGCTGATCTTTCCAGGAAAAGTTAGGATGATTCTTCTACCGAGTATTATAGGTGTTTGAATAAGGATTATTCTGCTTCAAGAACTTAATGTCTTCAATTTGTTGTGGAGAAGCTAAACAGTGCATCATATTATGCGGTCCATTACAGATTTCACATACAACATTTTATGCTTGTTGAACTTGGGCAACTTGATGAGTACCTAAATTCAGTTATTTAAGCTTCTTATCTACCTCTATAGTAATTGTTTCTTAAATTTTTAATTGTCTGGCAACCCTGTCATATAACTCTAAATTCTCATTTGCAGCAATTGCTTCTATTATCTTCTTCACACCAGTGGCTGTTGAGAAGTTTGATGAGCCACTAGCTGTTGTGTCTATCAGCTACTTTGTCTTGATTTTCATACCATTTACAAATGTTTGCATTTGATCAGTCTGGTCTAGATTATGAGTAGGTCAGACCACTAGGAATCTTTTGAACCTTTTATAGGCCTCCCCCAGCGATTCTCCCTCTTTTTTCTTGAAATTCAGTATGTGATACGGTGGCAGAACCGACTGTTTTTACTGGTTTGCGTTTTTTGTTCGCAAAATGTCGCGGTAAGCAAGAGTCGCCACCGACTTTTATTTAATCCAATCATGGAAAAGGAAAAAGAACAGAAAAAAACCTTTTTTCGAGATATTCTGAGTACGGGAGGTAGATTATAGAAAGGGAAGGTGTTAGCACCCTTTCTATCTGTAGTTATCTATAGGCTCTTAGGTACTTGCTCATTTTTCAAATTGCTTATATGTGTTTGTCTTGAAAATGTTTTACTTCGTGATAACCCTTGTATCAGTCTTCAAGGATGTGACAAAGTTGTTTTGAAAATCTGTTTTGAAAGGTGTTTGTGTGAAAAGTTTTCATTGAGCAAGTACTTAAGATTCTACCTACTCGAAAAAAGATTGTTCATTCTATTTACTTTAGACAACACTATCCTACTATTAAGGAGTAGGTAGCACTGTCGTTGGAGTTGTAAGGGACACTCGAAAGGGACAAGTACAATCACTAAAGAAATAGTTAGAAAACTTTAGTAGTAACCCTAGAGTCTTAAGATCTTTTCGAGGCAACATTTCCTAGGCAACATTTTCGAGGCAACATTCGAATGGGACACTTTGATCTTTTAGACTTGAGGGAAACCACTAAAATCTCCTATGCTTAATGATTGTTTACCGAAGGCAACCGAAGTGAGGAAAACCCTAGGAGTGAATATGTGCATATGAGTTTTTTTCAGTTATTTAGTCTTTGCACATTAGGTGATCTACCGTTTTAAATTTCAAGCATTCTTTCCATACAATTCTATTAGCCATGCATCTAGACAGTTAAAGATTGCGGGAGTTTAAAGTGCGAAAAATAAACCTAGCTATTACAAGGCTTCGGGGAGGGGGAATTAATTACATTACCAAAAAAACGGGGATTGAACAGTAAATAAAAACCCTAGGTTAATTATTACAAACCCTTAGCAGTTACAAAATAATGGAAAAATAATTAACAAGCGCGCGGCGAATTAAATGCGAGGACGATTGAAAAATAACCTAAAACTCTAAGTGGGGAAAAGTATTTTTTTATGGATTTTTATTTGAGAAAACAATTAAATTACAAATTTATTAAACCTAATTTCTAATTGTTTTTAATTATGAAAGAAATTAAATTAACTTAATTTTCTAATTAATTAATCAATTAAAGGAATAAATATTTTATGAGAAAAATGATCTTGGTGTATTTTTAATGAAAAAGAAGAATGCATTAAGTTATGTACAATCAAAATCCTAAGTCTAATTATTTTTAGTTATATAAAAAAAAGATCAAATTTCCCTAAGTTAAATTAAACTAACTAATTTAAAAAATAAAAATATTATTAAAAAATATTTTTGTGATTTGTTAATTTAATAAAACAAATAATTTGTGTTAATTAAAAGAAAAAAAGAAAATAATTGAAGAAAATAAATAGAGAAATTAAAAAAGAATAGAAAATAATAACCAAATGGGCATGTTGTCTTGCTGAAGAGGGGGTGTATGAACTGAAATTCCCAGGCCCATTAAGCTGAGGCCCAGTCAGCGCTGGGTCTTGTGTGGCATTGACTTGAACGTGCACCATGGACCTTCAGGCTGGAAGCGTTAGATATGGATAGAAGTGCATCTGGTGGCTGGACGTTGAGGTCGTATGGAAGGCGCTTGGGATTGTGACGCGGAGGATCTGGTAAAGGAAAAGAAAATAAAGAAAGCGCTGGGACCTGGGATCGAACCCAGGTCCTCACGCTTAAATCCAATGCCACGCTGCCAGTTGAGCTATGATTGTTAATTGTTAATACAATAAAGAGAATATATAATATATAAAATAAATTAAATGTCCCTGGAACAAAAAACCGCGCGCACTGAATTCAAACGAACCAACGGGGTGATGACAAATCACCTTCTTCTACCTCCAGCCCGTCGTTTTAGGTACATAACATATACCTACAGACCATGTCTGTTGCTAAAAACCCATGTCATTCAAAAATTCAATACAAGCATGATAAATCTATTGTGATGGTACCAATCAACTCGTCTTGGTCTCACGAGTATCATGGTACCTCATTCATGGCCCAATTTTCCCTATGGACGAAAACCCTAAAAGCAACGTGAAAACCCTAACAATGGCATCTGCATGTAAAGGCTTCAAAAATGCAATTAAACCATTCAGTTAGCTTGCAAACATGATAATAATCATAAATATGACAATTAAAATTGCTAATGATGCAAGAATTGGGATAATCGATTCTAAAAAAAACGCAAACTGTGTGAGTTACAATTGGTGTTTCTGGGTGTTTCAGACCTTGCAGATGGTTGGAATAGCTTCCTGAGACCCCCAACAATGGATTGGGATAGCTTGGACAGCTTGACATGGCCTGGGGAATGGAAACTGATTCACACTTTTTCCTTGAATTTTTGACTTTGCTCAGCCTCTTTCACGACTCCAAAAAACGTGTATTCTGACTTGTATTTGTTTAATATATATCATAGGGTGAATTAGGATTGTAAAAATAGATCACATATTTGAAAGTTTTGAAGATTTGATTTGATCTTCATGGCATATGTAAACTTGCTATAATGAGCCAAATTATCCCTTTCTTGTTCCAATTAGCCTTGATTCGAATTGATCATGATATCCTTGCATTATTTGATTGAGATCCTATCCAAAAATCAGATCACAACATATCTTTTCCATTATTCATCAATTATTTGATTTAATTGAAATTTTAATTAACAAAAAATCCAAATAAATTGAAAAATGAAGCAAATAACATGAGGTTGGATATTTGGGTCGAGGACCATGCTATAAGTGAGGGGCAATCATGAAATGCTAGGCCCATTTGGTAAAAAATGCACTTTTGAGCACATTTGACTTTTGGCAATTTTGCAAAAAAGGTCAACTTTGATAAGGCATATATCTTCCAATTTTAACCGTGGAGAGGTGTTCTTAGACTTTTTAGAAAGCTTAGGATGTCCCCTAAGCAACCCTTTTGGTATCATTTCAATTGGATCTTCCATGTTCACGTGTGGAGCTTTGACCCAAAAGGTGCTTTTGTTGACTTTTCAAAAGATCCTATAATGTAAAAATTCATATCTTTTGATGAGTGCATATTTTGAACTTGTGGGATGAAGATGAATTGTAGGGAATTGCATCCTCTTCAAAATGAGCCTTGGATGGAAAATTTCTTATAAAGTATGAAGAAGTTATGCTTGGTCAAATTTGGGTTGACTTTTCCTGCAAAACCCTAATTTAGCAACTTTTGGGTTTTGATGAATTTGGAGAATTACTTGAGGAATCATGATCAACCCTTGATCAAATGATGGAAGTTACTTCAAAATGTTGATGTTGACCAAAAATCTTGAGGTTTGACTGTATGTGGGCCACAGTTGACTTTTGACCTAATATAGTCGATTCTCAAGCATTTGAGCAGTTGACTGAGCAACTTCTTTGTGCAAGGCATGAAACTTGACATGGATGATCTTGGGAACATATTAGGACCTTGGGAAGCATTTGAGTCCTTTGTGGTTCACACATCTTGATGAAAAGGGAAACCCTAATTTGAAGTATACTGCCTTAGGAGAGAGTTTGTCTGGTTAACTCTTGGACTTCCTTGAGCAACTTGGGGACCTCAATTGACATTTGTTCAGTAAAATGGGAGGGAAAATTTTGGGGTACAACAGCTGCCCCTATTCAATATTCTTAAACCTGAGGATGTATATTGGCTCGTCTGCCTTTCGTGATCTGAAGGTGGAAGATGATTGAATACTAGAGTGCCTAGAAATTTGCACTCGCATGAAGTGGTACTCGATTTGTGATATCGAGAATGGGCTTACAGATGCCATTGGAGGTTGATAATAGAAGATTGTCAGAGATGGGCTTAAAGATGCCATCCTGGATGCGATGGAGAATTGTCAGAGATGGGCTTAAAGATGCCATCTAGAGGATGTTGATTTCCTGGGATATTCCTTTGATGAGAGTTCCTGTCGCTGTTATTGATGAGGAATCTGCTGAGGAATGTTGATATCTATTTTGGGATAAATGTGAAACCAATCATGTTTGATCAGGTCTCGGTCTTACAATGTTGTGGATTATTGTCTGGAAACAAGAGAGAAGGAACTTGGATAGTAAGGTTAGGAGAAGGAACCTGGATAGTAGGGTTGCTTCGAAATGAAAATCTGGATAGTATGGCTTGTGAGAAGGAACCTGGGTAGTAGGGTCACTTTGATATGAAAAGCCTGGATAGTAGGGCTGTGAGAAGGAACCTGGATAGTAGGGTTACTTCGATATGAAAATCCTGGATAGTAGGGCTGTGAGAAGGAACCTGGGTAGTAGGGTTACTTCGAAATGAAAAGTCTGAATAGTAGGGCTGTGAGAAGGAACCCGGATAGTAGGGTTACTTCGATATGAAAAGCCTGGATAGTAGGGTTGTGAGAAGGAACCTGGATAGTAGGGTTACTTTGATATGAAAAGCCTGGATAGTAGGGTTACTTTGATATGAAAAGCCTGAATAGTAGGGCTGTGAGAATGAACCTGGGTAGTAGGGTTACTTCGATATGAAAAGCTTGGATAGTAGGGTTGTAAGAAGGAACCTGGGTAGTAGGGTTACTTTGATATGAAAAGCCTGGATAGTAGGGCTGTGAGAAGGAACCTGGGTAGTAGGGTTACTTCGATATGAAAAGCCTGGATAGTAGGGCTGTGAGAAGGAACCTGGGTAGTAGGGTTACTTCGATATGAAAAGCCTGGATAGTAGGGCTGTGAGAAGGAACCTGGGTAGTAGGGTTAATTCGATATGAAAAGCCTGGATAGTAGGGCTGTGAGAAGGAACCTAGGTAGTAGGGTTACTTCGATATGAAAAACCTGGATAGTAGGGCTGTGAGAAGGAACCTGGATAGTAGGGTTGCTTCGATATGAAAAGCCTAGATAGTAGGGCTGTGAGAAGGAACCTGAGTAGTAGGGTTACTTCGATATGAAAATCCTGGATAATAGGGCTGTGAGAAGGAACCTCGGTAGTAGGGTTACTTCGATATGAAAATCCTGGATAGTAGGGATGTGAGAAGGAACATGGGTAGTAGGGTTACTTAGATATGAAAAGCCTGGATAGTAGGGATGTGAGAAGGAACCTGGGTAGTAGGGTTACTTCGATATGAAAAGCCTGGATAGTAGGGCTGTGAGAAGGAACCTGGGTAGTAGGGTTGCTTCGATATGAAAAGCCTGGATAGTAGGACTGTGAGAAGGAACCTGGATAGGTTGCTTTGTGAGGAGTTTGGGTAAAACTTCAGCAGGAACCTGGGTAAGGTTACTTTGGGCTAAATCCGTGTAAAACTTCAGAAGGAACCTGGGTAAGGTTACTTTGGGATAAGTTTGTGTAAAACTTCAGGAGGAGCCGGGGTAAGGTTACTTTGTGATAAGTTCGTGTAAAATTTCAGAATGAGCCGGGGTAAGGTTACTTTGAGATAAGTTTGTGTAAATCTTCAGGAGGAACCTGGGTATGGTTACTTCGAAGCGATAGTGTAGATTAGTTGACCCGTTTGATTTCGGGAACTGAGTTTTCATTAGTTATCTATAGATGTGATCCGTATAATTGCTGGATTCGTTGAAGCTGGTCGTCTTTTCCTGAAAAGATATCAGGGTTAGTTATATGCGATGCATGAAATGCAGGGTGAGATGATGTTCTCGAAATAAATGAGATTATGTTGTATATGATATGTATGCGTATGTCATGATGTATGTTCATGAAATGCTATCGGGGTATGCTCGCGTCTGGGAAAATAAATCCCTGGTTGTTGCTGGAGATTCGCAAATATTCTGTAGGGAGGAGATGCTAGAGAATAACTCTGCGTGGACCAAACTTAGGGGGAAGAGATATTCTGTTGGTAGACCTGCCGATCTGGAGGAACAAATTTAGCTGGGGATGAAATTTTGTTGCTTGAAGTGATGAGCTCGGTTGGAGATTGAGCTTCTGTATCTGTAGAAATAAACTCCGCTTGGGGGATAAGATTTATTGACTCGCCTGTGATTATGAACCTCGGTTGGGGATAGTTATGTCTTGTTTCTGGAAAGCTGACATCAATGCTTTTGGATACTTTTACTCTGTGGGGAGGGTATGTACCAACAATTATGTTCCCAAGATGGCTCTATCCCGGTACCTGCTGGGCAGAGTAACTGTAAGGTTTGGCACTTCTTATTTTTTCCTGTTTCCGGAATTATGAGTAATTGTCTTTTGTTTTTTATGTAAATATTTATGAGCAGCAATCATTTTCAAATGCATATATCAAAAATAAATCATTGGACGTTCTTGCAAAACAAAACGGAAAAAGGAAAAAAAAAACAGATTAAAGTTTTGTAAAAATGACTTGTATTGATTTTGAAATTGGCCTGTAATAGGCGTTTTGTTCAAGGAGGCTGACGTCCTAGTAAGAGAACACCGCCGAAAGATAGAAATTATACAATTTGTGTAAAAGAAGGAAAAACAGCTATGTGAAACAACCCCATTGGGTTCCAACTCTGCTATTGCCTTTATATCTTCAAGCGTCTCATCACTTTGCTACTTGGCTGAAGGTTGATCAGATTGATTAGCGTTGTCCGAGCTTGATAGTCGATACCGAAGTCTGGTCGCAAGATGATCCAATGAGACATAATGATACACTTCAATCCCTAACTATTTCCTAGAATGCCCTTTCGGGTTTTCAATCCACCGGGATACCCTTTTTTGCCCAAGCCTCCCTTTCGGGTTTTCGACTTACCGGGTGTACAAATTTTCATTTTCATCCCTTACTTTTGCTCGAACCCTTTTGGTTCACCGCAAAGCCCTTATTTTTTCCTAGGCCATTCGACCTAGCGGGTCTTTGATTATGCGTAGTATCTTTTCACTATGTCTGCATTGACAGGGTGAGGAAGGTCGTTACCATCCATGGTGGTTAGAATCATAGCTCCTCCCGAGAAAATGCTCTTAACCACAAATGGCCCTTCGTACATGGGAGTCCATTTTCCCATGGGATCACCTTGCGGCAGTATGATGCGTTTCATCACCAGATCCCCGACTTGATATTCTTGACGCCTGAATTTCTTGTTAAAAGCCTTGATCATTCGCTTTTGATATGTCTGACCATAGCAGATAGCAGTAAGTCTCTTTTCATCGATTAGATTCAGTTGATCAAGTCGGGTTTGGATCCATTCGTCTTTGTTCAAACCCGCATCCTTCATAATCCTGAGAGAAGGTATCTGGACTTCGATGGGTAGGACTGCCTCTATGCCATATACCAGAGAGTAGGGTGTTTCCCCTGTCGACGTCCGAGCTGAGGTACGGTACCCATGAAGGGAAAATGGCATCATCTCATGCCAGTCTTTGTACGTCACCGTCATCTTCTACACAATCTTCTTGATGTTCTTGTTAGTTGCCTCAACAACCTCATTCATATTCGGTCGGTAGGGAGAATAATTATGGTGCTGTATCTTGAACTGTTTACAGAGCTCGGTGATCATTGTGTTATTGATATTCGTACCATTGTTAGTAATAATTCTCTCATGCACACCATATCGACATATCAGATTGTGTCGAATAAACTGTGCTACGACGTTCTTAGTAATTGTAGCAAAGGAAGCTTCCTTAACCCACTTTGTGAAGTAATAAATGGCTACTAAGATGAAACGATGCCTATTAGACGCAGTAGGTCTTATCTCACCGATCATGTCGATACCCCACATCGCAAAGGGCCAAGGAGTTGTCAAGACATTTAGAGGAACTGGAGGTACATGCACCTTATCAGCATAGATTTGGCACTTATGACAGGTTCGAGAGTGCTGATAACAATCGGCTTCCATAGTGGACCAGTAATATCCTGCCCGTAGGATCTTCTTAGCCATGGTGTGTCCACTAGAATGGGTTCTGAAGGTGCCTTTATGTAAATCTATCATGATCCTTTCTGCTTCGCTCTTGTCTACACACCGTAGTAGTGTGGAGTCATGGTTGCGCTTATAGAGGATTCCATTATTGAGGAAGAACTTTGCAGCAAACCTTCTCAGAAATTTCTTATCATTGACAAATTCCCCTTCGGGATATTCCTGAGCCTCGAGATACCTTTTGACTTCGTGAAACCAGGGTTTGTCTGCCACTTCTTCGGTATCGATCTCACATCAGTGTGTTGGTTCATCCAACCTCTCAATGGTAATCTTGGGAGCTTCATTGTCCAACCTAACCTTAAACATAGAAGACATGGTATTTAGCGCGTCTGCCAACTGGTTCTCCTCTCGTGGGAAATGTTCAAAAGTTACCTCCTCAAAATGTGGGAGCAACGTCAGTACATACTCTTTGTAAGGAATGAGATTCGGGGGCTTCGTATCCCACTCGCCTTTGATCTGACTTATCACCAGAGCGGAATCCCAGAATACACTTAAGAACTTAATCCTCAGGTCAATAGCAGCTTGAAGACCCATGATACATGCTTCATACTCCGCCATGTTGTTGGTACAATTGAAACATAATCGAGCAGTGAACGGAGTATGACAGTCCTCGGGAGATATGATTACAGCGCCAATGTCGTTACCCAGTGCATTTGAGGCTCCATCAAAATACATGTACCATCGGGATCCCTCCTCAGGTCCTTCATCCGGTCCATATTCTTTGTAGTCAGTCACCAACATGATATTCTCATCCGGGAACTCAAAATTCATGGACTGGTAGTCATCCACGGCCTGATGAGCCAAATAATCAGCCAATACACTCCCCTTTATTGCTTTTTGGGTTGTATATTGTATGTCATACTCAGTTAGGATCATTTGCCACCTTGCTATCCTTCCGGAGAGAGCAGGCTTCTCGAAAATATACTTGATCGGATCCATTTTTGATATCAACAAGGTAGTGTGAGTCAGCATATACTGTCTCAGTCGGCGAGAAGCCCATGCCAAAGCACAACAAGTTTTCTCGAGCAATGAGTATCGTGTCTCACATTCGGTAAACTTTTTGCTAAGGTAATATATGGCGTGCTCTTTTCGACCAGACTCGTCATGCTGCCCCAGCACACACCCCATTGAATTGTCTTGCACTGTCAAGTATAATATCAAAGGTCTTCCTTCAACTGGAGGCATCAGAATTGGCGGTTCCTGAAGGTATTCCTTGATTCTTTCGAAAGCGGTCTGGCATTCATCATTCCACTTTACCACTTGATCCTTCTTCAGAAGCTTGAAGATTGGCTCACAAGTAGCAGTCAGATGTGAAATGAACCTGGCGATGTAATTCAGGCATCCCAAGAAGTCTCTAACTTCCTTCTCTGTACGGGGAACCGTCATCTCTTGTATGGCCTTTACCTTCGCAGGGTCTACCTGGATACCCTTGTCATTGACGACAAAACCCAGAAGCTTACCAGATCTTACCCCGAAGGTACACTTGTTCGGATTCAACCTCATCTTCTATGTCTTCAACCTATCAAACAATTTCTGGAGATGATCAAGGTGCTCTTCCTCAGTCTGAGACCTGGCTATCATGTCATCAACATAGACCTCGATCTCGTGGTGAATCATATCATGGAACAAAGAGACCATGGCGCGCTGATAAGTTGCCCCGACATTCTTAAACCCAAAAGGCATCACCTTGTAGCAGAAGGTTCCCCACTGTGTAACAAAGGTTTTCTTCTCCATGTCTTCAGGAGCCATCTTGATCTGGTTGTAGCCAGAGAAACCATCCATTAAGGAGAATATTTTATGATGCACAGTGTTGTCGACCAGAACATCGATGTGAGGAAGTGGGAAGTCATCCTTGGGGCTTGCCCGGTTCAGATCTCTGTAATCAACACATATTCATACCTTACCATCCTTCTTAGGTACCGGAACGACGTTGGCAACCCACTGTTGATAGGAAGTGACAACTAAGAATCCTGCGTCAAACTGCTTCATGACCTCTGCCTTGATTTTCTTTGACATTTCAGGGCGCATATGATGGACCTTCTATTTAACCGGAGGACAGTCTTCTTTACTCGGTAGGCGATGTACCACAATATCAGTGTCCAAACCAGGCATGTCTTCATAGGACCAAGTGAAGATCTCGACATAGTCGTCCAACATCTGTATCAACTTTTGTTTGATGCTAAGCTCCGGATTTGCACCTATTCTAACCTCTTTTCTGTCTTTCTCAGTACCCAAATTCACTGTCTCAACCGGCTCTTCATGAGGCTGTATGGCCCTTTCTTCCTGCTGTAATAGTCTAGCAAGTTCTCCAGGAAACTCACAATCATCCTCACCTTCGTCCTCGGCTTGGTTGATCGGATTTTGGAAGTCATAACTGGAAATAGCAGAGCTGTTATCAATGGGATCCAGAGTGGATATGAATCTGCATTATGATACGTGAGTGTGTGTGTAAGAGAATAGCTGTTTTGATAAAGTGAAAACATAAAAGAAAAACAGAGAGCGCAAAATTTGTATGCAAGAAACGTCCAATGCTTTATTAATGATATATGAAATGACACATAACAGACCTCACAAGCAAAGCCAAGGTGCCTCGGGCAAGGCACCGGGCCGTAAAGTTTCAAATTGTTTATTACAAATGTTAAAACAAATAAGTCAATTACTGCGGAATAAAAGAAACAGGTATGAAGTCCCTAGCCGTCCAATTACTCGGTCCACCGTTGGTAGTTGGGTAGATCCAACTATCAATGTCTGAGTCCTCTTCGATATCTTCAATGGCGTTAATTCCCCGATTGCTGATGTGTAGGGGAGGTCTTCCAGCCCGAGCGCGTCTAACATCGCTTTGAGCCCCTGCAGTAAAGCCCAAACCAAATTTATCAGTTTTATGAGTGAAATCAGGGAGCTGACCCCAATTGGCACACCCACCTTCTTCAACCGCGGCCATGGCGTCCTTGAGAGAAGCCATCCTCAAAGGAGGTTTGTTGCTAGTAGTTTCAATTGATGCCAATATGTGAGGGACCTCTTCAACATTCTGACAAGGAGTTTCGATGAATTCCCCGTCTATCTCCATGTAGCGGAAGGAGTTGAGGTGACTCACCATATATTCTTCTTCACCCCGCACTATGACAATCTTTCCTTTCACCGTGTACTTCAGCATTTGGTGGAGTGTGGAAGTAACTGCCCCAGCCTCGTGGATCCAAGGACGACCCAGTAAACAAGAATACGACGGCCTGATATCCATCACATAGAAAGTGGACCCAAAATTCTGAGAACCCACTTTGACAGGGATGTCCACTTCCCCGTGCACCATTCTCTTCGATCCGTCAAAAGCCCTTACCACAATGTTACTAGGATTTAATGTCAAACCCTCGCAATCTAACCGGTCCAACGCCTTCTTGGCCAGAACATTCAGCGAAGACCCAGTATCTACCAGCACATGAGCCATAGTGGTGCCCCTGCATTCAATCGAGACATACAGAGCATCATTATGCTTCCTTCCCTTCAGTGTCAAGTCTACATCTGAAAAACCCAGCCCATTGTCAGCAGTCAGGTTGGCCATACAATCTTTGAGTTGATCAGCTGAAGTTTCCTACGGCACATGCGCAGTCTTGAGAAATGCAATCAAAGCCTTTGCATGGGCCTCGGAGCACAACAGCAAAGACAACATGGATATCTTCGATGGGGTCTGCCCCAGCTGCTCGACCACATTGTAGTCGCTCTTCTTAATTATTTTCAGTATTTCCTCTATTTCTTGTTTAGAGGCTTCCACAACAACTTTCTTAGGCGCCTCTGTCCGGGCAGGCTCACCTACAACCTCTTTGCCGTGGTGTTGTACCCCAAAATTTGCCCTCCTATTTTTCCACAAGAAATCACAGCTTCGGGCTTTTCCTGACTTTTTAGATTGGCTCAAGAATCAGTCAAACAGACTTTTTCTTATCAGTCTATCCAATTTAGGGTTTTCATGGACTCTGGAACAGTTCAAGCAGATTATTAGGGTTTGGTTGAGTTTGGCTCAGGGTTTGATCAGGCAGGCGCTTCTGTGAAAATTAAATCAAGAACTAGGGTTTGTGCGCACATTCTCAGAAAGAATTAATTCTACAGTTCTTTTCAATTTACTCTGACATATGGATTGAGGCTTCTGATTGAGAGTTTGCAGTGTTTGATTTAATCAGTAAAAGGGATAAGCATATGGATGTTTGTTTGATTAACTGTGCATTACTTATGTTTAATTGGGACGCCGAGTTTATTATTGATTGCAAGACTACAGTGTTTGTTAATTATTTATTTTATCTAAGTTAGAATAATTGGATTTCCTTCCAGTTATTTTAATTCAAGAAAGCTTAAATAATTAAATAGACAGTTGAAATAAAAGAGATATCTGACAATAAAAAGACTTTTATTTATTTTTAATTATTTGTACAAGTGTTATTTAAATACAGTAATTATTTACAAGTATTTATAATAATATTTATTACAATGATTAAAAGTAAAATAAAATTGCATCCTAATTTTCCTAAGTCTTCATCTTCTATTGCTGCTCCCCATTGCTCAATTGATTTTCATCTGCAAAAACAAAGAAAAAGAAAGAAGTCAAATGCAGATGAAATAAAAACAAAGGCAAACAGATATTTTAAAACTCATCATTAAAAGTGATTGGCCGGAATCAGTTGTTCACCCTCTCTGCAAATCACAAGAAATACTCTTGGTTCACAAAGAGGGATGGAAAATGTTTACAAGCATTGGAATTAATTAAATGTACAAGGCTGCATAGTTTCAAATTTGCAAAGTGTCAACAAAAATGTCAAAATGCACAAAGCTACTGAATATGCCAAATACAAAGCTGCATAGTTCAAAATTCCAAACTAAGTCACAAATTGCAAACTGAAAAATGCCTAACCAAGTCCAATGTCAACTAAACTGTCAAAAGCTGTCCAAAGAAAGTACAAAAAGCTGTCAAGAGATATGCAGGAAATCTGGAAAAGAGATATGCAGAGCAAAACAATTGAAAGCAACATTTCAAATGTACATCACTTTCCAGCCAACCCTTTTTTCAGAGAGTACAGATTTAAACAATATAATATGTTTTTTCTGTGGAGAGAGAAAAGAGAGAGAGAAGAGGCTTACAGGCTTAGGCTTAAAGGATATAAACAAACAGTTCAGAGGCAGAACCACATAACAAAAACAACACAAAAATCTGGTAAACTCTAACAAGCCTTCACCTGCATAAACCTAGAACCACAAATCCTGTCAAACTGTTAGTTACAAACCAGAGCTGCCTCAAGCTTGGATCTTACAGCCTCAAGCCTGTTTCAAGCCATCAAAACCTGCCTCCAGCCCTGTCAAAGGAAAACTACACAAAGCCTTTCAAACCATAAGCTTCAAACTTACAAAACTGATACAAGCCCTAAAGCCTGTACATTTTCAAAGGAAAACAAACAGCTTTCAAACCTAAAATCCTGTCAAGCAAACCAAAACATATCAAACCTGTTAAGCTTACAACCTGCCTAAAAACAACAAAATAACATTAAACCAGTTCACACAAGAACTGTAACATCCTGCAATACACAAGCCTCATCCTGCATAAACAAGCCCTAAAGCCAGCATAAACCAGAAAAGCCAATCCAAACAACCATCATCCAATATCCAAATAACCAACAAGGCTCTCAGAACTGGAAAGTTCATCATTAAGCACAAAGCCAAGAGAGGAAAAACAGCCAGAAGTGAAATGATAAGTCTTCCAACAACATCAAAATATCTCAGAATCAAATCATCATTGAACAAAAAAGCAAGCAAGCAAGCAATCGAGCAAGCAGTCAGAGCAAGCAAGCAAGCATTCAAAAGAGGAAAAGAAGCAACTGTCAAAGGGTTTTCAGGAAAAGCGTCATCATAAAACCATAAAAAGCAAATACGAGTACCAGGAAGGCTAGCCAGTTCTCAGCGCATCATACTCCGTCCGCCTCCGGCCGCCTAAAGCGCCTCTAGTCCCCACTTCGCTTCCTCTCAGAGACAAGAACAAAGGTAGAAATCTCTTCTCCCTCCTTTCACACCTCATATGAACAACAACACATAAAATCAGAACACATAAAATTAAAACATGCAAGACATAAAACTTAAAACCCTAAAACATAAAAAAGGGGAAATTGTTACCTTTTGTCCGAACCATCGCTGCTCTGCTTAATCATGGAGGAAGAAGGAGTGGGAAGTGGCGTCTGGTAGCTGAGGCGAAGGGAGGAGGTCAGAATCCATGGCTCAAGGAGACGAAGAGGACAAAGGTGGAAGCGGTGCCGCTCTAAGCCTGTAACTCTGTAACCCTAAATGAAACAAAACAACGAAAACCCTAAGCAAATTTTTGTGAAACGCTTGGGCCTGCTGCCCCACAAAAAAACGTTAAGCCCAATGTTTCTGGCGTGCACCCCCCATTGACTCCTTTCATACACGTTTTGGGCCCAACATAATACTCTAAGGCACATTTAATCTTTTATCCATTTTTATTTATTTCAAACTAATACTATTTTCTCTATCACTTTATTTTTTATAAACAACTTATACTAATATTTTTGTTTAAATAAAAAATAATACATTAACTCTTTTTTTATATAAAACTTTCTTAATTACTTGTTATTTTAGTTAGTATAATTAAGAATACATAAGAATAAAATTTGGAGTTAAATAATTTTCTTGTATATAAAACATTAAAAGATACATAAATAATTAGTTTGTTTTGAATTAAATATTTTTCTTTAAAACCCTTTTGTTTATATAACATTAACTAAAAATGTATAAGTGTTAATTTTCTCTAAAACTTAAAACATTTTTCTTTTCTTTTATTAAATATATTTGTTTGTACATAATCAACAAAAACGCAAAAAAGAATAAATACTTATTTAATTTCGCATTAAGTTAACATCTTGCATCACTTGTAAATAATCACATACACTTTCACAAATACTTTTGATACATTTCCTTTTATTCTTGTACATTGCTACATTTTACATTGAGAATGCGATTCGATTTGGTTGTAAATATTATTTGGACACTACTATCCTGATAAGTCTCATCCCCCTTTGTAAATATTTGTACCCCCATCCTCGGATACTTATTTGTAATAGCTTAGACTTTAAATTCCCGCAATTTATCGCTTTCAATTATGCCATGCTTAGACTTAGGGTTTGTATGCCAATAAAATCAACCGCTAGATAACCTAATACAAAGACAAATGCATGATAATCAATACACAATTCACACTTGCACCCCTAGGGTAATCCCGCTTGTTGCCTTCCAAAATGGGCCATGCTTGCATGTTGAGTTTCTTTGGCAAAACAAAACAAATCAAATGATCATAGTCCCTCGACGACACTTTCGAAGTTGCCTAAACAAAAATGATCAAGTCCCTTAAAGGAAAAATTGCCAAAGACACTCGACACTATTGCATTCATGGTCTAAACGATGACCCGCGCTCGTCCCGTTAACATCCTAACACAAGATTGTCCACCAAATACAATGGTGGAACAATACTGTTAAAAGGGTTAAAACATAGAAAGAATCTTTGAGTAAATTTAGGGATACACAACTCTTAGTTACTTGATCAAACTTGCAAAACACACTTTCCTACTTTCAAAACATACTCCACAACACAACTTTCAAAAACAACTTTCAAAACCTTGAAACATCTTTTCAAAAAGACACACACCTTTGTAAAACATTCGAGTAAAGAATTGTTACAACGGTTGCCTAGACAAGGCATCTTTTTCAAAACATTTTCAAAACCACACAAACAAAGCACCATTTCAAGCAATTGAAAATCAAGGCAAGTGATCTAAAACAAGTAACTAAGAGCCCATGGATAACCATGGATAGAAAGGATGCTAATACCTTCCCTTTCTATAATCTACCCCCCGAACCCACGAAACATCTCAAAAGGTTTTTCCTGTGCTTTTTAACCTTTCCTTTAGGATAAAATAAAAAGTCGGTGGCGACTCTTGCTAAACCGAACAAGTGCGAATACAAACGCAAAACCTCAAGTCAGTTCTCCCACCGTATCACAGAACTGGCGACTCTGCTGGGGAAAAAATTTAAAAGCGGGGTTACCTTAGGGTTTAGATCACCTTTACATACTTGCTTTGATTGCTTTGATTGCTTTACTTTTTGGGTCCTTGTTTGGGTTTATTGTAAATCCTACACCCGGATTTGGGGGCACCTTTTTAGGTAAATAGCAATAAAACTGTGTGGGAACTGTGCAGGGTATACCGACATGGTTGAAGCAGTGAGCTATGTTAGTGTGACATATTTGTGAGTACTGGTAACCCTTGAGTTCAATCAAGGAGAGTACGGGGCCGCTGAGTGATGTCGTGAAGCACTAACGAACTCTTGGAACCTTAATTGACCATCTTAGCCTTTTTAGGGGTAGTGAGATGATCGACTTTGGTGCAGTCCGAAGTTGGTAGATACTCGATACTACACTCATTGAGGGTTGTTTTCTTGAAATATTTTGGTCGCCAGTTAAGTGGCTAAACCAAAACAATAAACACAGAAAATAATCCAATGATATTGAGCTCCTTAGAACCCGGTTTCTATTTTAGGACAGGATGAGCCAACTAACTTCAAGAGGGTACTTACCTACAACCCCATGCAAGCCTAAACCTAAGGACTTGTTTGCTTTTTGTGAATATGATTACCTGTATATACACTTGCTTGTTTTTGCATACATGTACATAACATCATGACATCATACCATAGCATTTTTTTTCAATAACCATTTCAAGGATCTCGAGGGTCTTTTGATGCAGGGTCACGTTGAACCATACGTCTACCAAGGGGCAAGAGGTTTTCTCCTCTAAACAAATGCCATCAAAGATCAAGTGCAACAACTTGAATCAGGGGCTATGAACCACTTGACATGGTGAGCTTGATTCTCGTGGAAAGACATCCACTGATACAAAGTTCTCCAATCAAAGATGTTGACCAAAGTTAAATCTCTAACATTTTCTCGTGTCTACCCCGAGAGATCCTTGAAAGCATGCATCCACATATCATGCATTGCATCATAACAGGTTTTCCTTTTCAGGTTTCCTTATTCTCCTACTGTTTATTTTAGTAGAGATGGCTCTGGAGCAGAATATCAAGGGCATCCAAGCTCAAAACGCTCAATTTCAAGAGATGTTCTTGAACCTATCTAAGGGGCAGGAAGAGTTGAAAGTAATCCTTGCTAGGAACCTGGCCGAGAAAAATTCGAAAGACAATAAGGACCAACAGTTGGAACAACTGCAAACTGAGGTTGAAGCAATGAGAACCCAGATGCTAGGGCAGATGGCTCTTATCCAAGGCCTAGCCCAAAGACAAGAAGAGTTGGGTACCATTATCAATCAGTTTCGTCAAGACGGTCGCAACTGTATGGGGCAAACAATCAGGATTGGAAATCAAGGCCTTGCTCAGCTTCCCATGAGACAAGAAACCAGTTTAAAGGAGAGAAGACCTTCTCACTTTGCTTCCACATCACGAGCCCAACAACGGCCTCGTCAACACCAACCAGATAATCATCCAAAGGGGGAAAGACTTCAAAGGCAATTCACCCAAATCAACATGCCATTGTCACAAGCATTGCAGCATATGTTGAAGATGAATCTAATTTCGGTGATAAACCCTCATCCGAACCCCAAAACTTTTTCTCCCATCTACAATCCAGATGCCAGGTGTGCCTATCATTCTGATAGTCCTGGACATGATACAAACGATTGTTGGGCGTTGAAGTACAAAATTCAAAACCTGATCAACGAAGGAATGCTGGAGTTCACACAAGATGGCCAGACTGAATTCTTCTGCCAAGGGTTCTCCACTTGAAATGACCAAGCTCAAACTGAGAGACTTTTGTTCCATTTGAATCTTCAAGTTGTAATTTCTTTTGTTGTTCAAATAATTATCTATTAATGTCAAACTTTGTTTCATTAATGCATTGCATATGTTTGTCTTGATTTGATCCACTCATTTTCATTACACTTGAACTATGCTTTCTACTTTCTTTATGACATTTAACTCTTGCTAAAAGTTACAAGCCTTTAGAGGGAGGATGACGAAACAATACCATAATCTCATACAGTATGCTTTTGAATAGACCTTGTTGATGATGTACAGGCATTTCTTTCAATTCCCAAACACTGGAGTTATAAGGAAGATAATCCCTAGTCAACCCCTTCGAGCCAAAGAAGTAGGAGTTTTCTGTTCTAAACAAATTGAAACCTTTGATTTAAACCTGGGGCAAGGTAGTCTCTCAGTTAATTCAAAAAGGATGCGCATTGAAGTCGCAAACTCTCAGTTCGTAATACAACGAATGATATCAAAAAAAAGAAAAGCATTCCTTTGGAATCAAAAGACAGTGATGGTTCCTTATCTCATAGGCAGTCATTACCTCTCGAAAGAGAAAAGCCCACTGAGCCAAAAGAAAGCTGGGGCATCCCGCTGACTGTAATCCCGAAAATAGGAACAGTCAGGCAAAAGTTAGGGATAACGAATCAAAAGAAAGAGGTCATTACAAATCCTCAACAACATGAAAAATGTTGCAAAAAAATGATGATGACTGCCTTCTCAACAAATTCAATTGGTGTGAACCATCACCAAAAAATTTGTTCCAAATTCGAATAGAGTGCGACACACAATTAACTGAGTTTAGGATTGAAGAACATCACGAAGAGCGGGTGGGTACAAATATACTTTGAGCCTTTATCCTTTGTTTCTTAAACCGTGAACCAAGCCACGTTACAACCCTTCAAAAGTCCTAATTGAAGCATGGGTTAGTTCGAAAGCATACTGTTACAAAAGGTATCCTGACTCCTGTAAGGCTTTGCCCTAAATCTTGTGTTGAATTTGTCTCATAAAAAGTTTTCTGCTAAGAAACACATTTTTCAAAACTTCGAGACAAGCATAAACTTTGCATCATTTGAATATCGTTGTTTGCACATGGCTATTTGTTTGACAGCGAAGAAATTCCTACAGTGAATGTTCGGATGAACGAAAGCCCTCTCAGTGAGAAAAATCACTTCAAAAAGGATGACACCTCCATTGACAAATCTCCTATCAACAGGGGGGCTTGACATGTTACCATCCAGCACGCCTGGGGCAGTCCAGTTAAGGTTTCAACAGATCTTTCAAAGTTCAGTTAACCTGGGGCAGTCCAGTCAAGGTTTCAACAGACCTTTCAAAGTTCAGTTAACCTGGGGCAGTCCAGTCAAGGTTTCAACAGATCTTTCAAAGTTCAATTAACCTGGGGCAGTCCAGTCAAGATTTCAACAAAATCTCTCAATTGCAGATTAACTTGGGACAAGTCTCCGTCACCATTGCTTGGGGCATTCGAATGTCAATCTCAAGGGTTACGAACAGTCCAAGTTTCCTGGCAATATCACATGCATCTGATACTGGGGGCAGTGATGAAACCTCTCTAGCAGACCTGCAGTCATGGGTTTATTTCCCCAACATTTGTCAAGGATTTATTCTCTAGAACAAATTACATTTCAACAGCATTCTTAACATATGCAGTTTGATCAACAGATAAGATTCCTTCATCTTTTGAAGTAGTAATCATCAAGGTTCCTTCATCTTTTGAAGTAGTAATCATCAAAGTTCCTTCATCTTTTGAAGTAGTAATCATCAAGGTTCCTTCATCTTTTGAAGTAGTAATCATCAAGGTTCCTTCATCTTTTGAAGTAGTAATCATCAAGGTTCCTTCATCTTTTGAAGTAGTAATCATCAAGGTTCCTTCATCTTTTGAAGTAGTAATCATCAAGGTTCCTTCATCTTTTGAAGTAGTAATCATCAAGGTTCCTTCATCTTTTGAAGTAGTAATCATCAAGGTTCCTTCATCTTTTGAAGTAGTAATCATCAAGGTTCCTTCATCTTTTGAAGTAGTAATCATCAAGGTTCCTTCATCTTTTGAAGTAGTAATCATCAAGGTTCCTTCATCTTTTGAAGTAGTAATCATCAAGGTTCCTTCATCTTTTGAAGTAGTAATCATCAAGGTTCCTTCATATTTTGAAGTAGTAATCGTCAAGGTTCCTTCATCTTTTGAAGTAGTAATCATCAAGGTTCCTTCATCTTTTGGAGTAGTAATCATCAAGATTCCTTCATCTTTTGGAGTAGTAATCATCAAAGGTTCCTTCATCTTTTGAAGTAGTAATCAAAGGTTCCTTCATCTTTTGGAGTAGTAATCGTCAAAATTTCCTTCATCACCTGCTGGAAATTACAATCACCAAAAAGATAACAGACAACTGAAAATTTGTTTCTCTCAAGAATGAAGACTCTCATCCTTGAACCCCCAGTAGATTGGCATACACCCAAGCTCCTGACATTCCCGACAGAATGAAGATTCTCATTCTCAAAGTGGCATATAACCTGAGAACCTAATTCCACTCAGAATCAAGTTTCAAAATCCCCAGTGGAGCCAAAACTGTCAATCCCCAGTGGAGCTAAAACTTCCAACTATCGATCCCCAGCGGAGCTAAAACTTCCAACTATCAATCCCCAGCGGAGCCAAAACTTCTAACTATCAATCCCCAAGCAGAGTGAAGACTCTCAGTTCCTCACAGGATATTCAGATATTCCCCAGTGAAGATCTCCTAAAGACAGGAATCCCCAGTAGATTGGCATACAACCCAAGCTCCTGATTCCCCAACAGCGGTCCCAGGACTTCTCATTTTCAACGATCAAAGGATTTTCAATCCCCTGCAGCAGTCAAGAAATTACTTTCCTCGACAGCAGTCAAGATTCTTTTATCTCCAGCCATCCAGGATTCATCTATCCTCAGCAAGACAGCTCATCCGCTTACATGCGCATTTATCACATTCATATCATAAACATTGATATAACATACATTGCATCACGCATCATGACATTGCATACAACTAACTCTTTACCTTTTCAGGAAAGATCAGTCAACAGACAAAGATCATCATCTTCCGAGATTCTTACTAGAAATAGTTCAGATGTGACCCAGACATGGCGACATTCTGATACTTATTCCAAATTCACCCAGAGATAGTTCAGATGTGACCCAGACATGGCGACATTCTGATACTTATTCCAGATTCATCCAGATGCAGTTTTACACGGACTCATCATCAGGAAACCCTACACCAGTTCCTTCTCCACTTCAAGACTTCTGAAAACAGTTTACGGGTTCTCCAAGACATGGATGTTAACCTATCGCTTGTTCAGATTCTTCAAGACTTCTGAAAACAGTTTACGGATTCTCCAAAAACGGATGTTAATCTATCGCTTGTTCAGATGCAACTTTTGAAAACAGTTTACGGATGCTTCCCAACATGGATGCTGCTCTATTGCTTATTCAACTTCAAGACTTTTGAAAACAGTTTACAGATGCTTCCATATACGGATGTCAATCTATTGCTCGTTCAGAAACCCCTAGTTCAGAGATGTTCCAAAACATGGATACCTTTCTGATACTCGTCCACTCACCAACTACATACAGTTCAAAAAACATTTCCAGATGGCATCTTTAAGCCCATCCTCCTACAACATACATTCCAGATGGCATCTTTAAGCCCATCTCCAAATGGCATCTTTAAGCTCATTCCCTCCACCATCACATCACCGAGTGCAAATTTTTTGGGCACTCTAGTGTCCAATCTCCTTTTACCCTCGAGTCGCGAAAGGCAAACTTGCCAATCTAACTCTTCAGGTTCAAGAAGATTGAACAGGGGCAACTGTTGTACCCCAAAATTTTCCCTCCTATTTTTCCACAAGAAATCACAGCTTCGGGCTTTTCCTGACTTTTCAGATTGGCTCAAGAATCAGTCAAATAGACTTTTTCTTATCAGTCTATCCAATTTAGGGTTTTCATGGACTCTGGAACAGTTCAAGCAGATTATTAGGGTTTGGTTGAGTTTGGCACAGGGTTTGATCAGGCAGGCGCTTCTGTGAAAATTAAATCAAGAACTAGGGTTTGTGCGCACATTCTCAGAAAGAATTAATTCTACAGTTCTTTTCAATTTACTCTGAGATATGGATTGAGGCTTCTGATTGAGAGTTTGTAGTGTTTGATTTAATCAGTAAAAGGGATAAGCATATGGATGTTTGTTTGATTAACTGTGCATTGCTTATGTTTAATTGGGACGCCGGGTTTATTATTGATTGCAAGACTACAGTGTTTGTTAATTATTTATTTTATCTAAGTTAGAATAATTGGATCTCCTTCCAATTATTTTAATTCAAGAAAGCTTAAATAGTTAAATAGACAGTTGAAATAAAAGAGATATCTGACAATAAAAAGACTTTTATTTATTTTTAATTATTTGTACAAGTGTAATTTAAATATAGTAATTATTTACAAGTATTTATAATAATATTTATTACAATTATTAAAAGTAAAATAAAATTGCATCCTAATTTTCCTAAGTCTTCATATTCTATTGCTGCTCCCCATTGCTCAATTGATTTTCATCTGCAAAAACAAAGAAAAAGAAAGAAGTCAAATGCAGATGAAATAAAAACAAAGGCAGACAGATATTTTAAAATTCATCATTAAAAGTGATTGGTCGGAATCAGTTGTTCACCCTCTCTGCAAATCACAAGAAATACTCTTGGTTCACAAAGAGGGATAGAAAGTGTTTACAAGCATTGGAATTAATTAAATGTACAAGGCTGCATAGTTTCAAATTTGCAAAGTGTCAACAAAAATGTCAAAATGCACAAAGCTACTGAATATGCCAAATACAAAGCTGCATAGTTCAAAATTCCAAACTAAGTCACAAATTGCAAACTGAAAAATGCCTAACCAAGTCCAATGTCAACTAAACTGTCAAAAGTTGTCCAAAGAAAGTACAAAAAGCTGTCAAGAGATATGCAGGAAATCTGGAAAAGAGATATGCAGAGCAAAACAATTGAAAGCAACATTTCAAATGTACATCACTTTCCAGCCAACCCTTTTTTCAGAGAGTACAAATTTAAACAATATAATATGTTTTTTCTGTGGAGAGAGAAAAGAGAGAGAGAAGAGGCTTACATGCTTAGGCTTAAAGGATATAAAACAAACAGTTCAGAGGCAGAACCACATAACAAAAACAACACAAAAAGCTTGTAAACTCTAACAAGCCTTCACCTGCATAAACCTAGAACAACAAATCCTGTCAAACTGTTAGTTACAAACCAGAGCTGCCTCAAACTTGGATCTTACAGCCTCAAGCCTGTTTCAAGCCATCAAAACCTGCCTCCAGCCCTGTCAAAGGAAAACTACACAAAGCCTTTCAAACCATAAGCTTCAAACTTACAAAACTGATACAAGCCCTAAAGCCTGTACATTTTCAAAGGCAAACAAACAGCTTTCAAACCTAAAATCCTGTTAAGCAAACCAAAACATATCAAACCTGCTAAGCTTACAACCTGCCTAAAAACAACAAAAGAACATCAAACCAGTTCACACAAGAACTGTAACATCCTGCAATACACAAGCCTCATCCTGCATAAACAAGCCCTGAAGCCAGCATAAACCAGAAAAGCCAATCCAAACAACCATCATCCAATATCCAAATAACCAACAAGGCTCTCAGAACTGGAAAGTTCATCATTAAGCACAAAGCCAAGAGAGGAAAAACAGCCAGAAGTGAAACGATAAGTCAACCAACAACATCAAAATATCTCAGAATCAAATCATCATTGAACAAAAAAGCAAGCAAGCAAGCAATCGAGCAAGCAGTCAGAGCAAGCAAGCAAGCATTCAAAAGAGGAAAAGAAGCAACTGTCAAAGGGTTTTCAGGCAAAGCGTCATCATAAAACCATAAAAAGCAAATACGAGTACCAGGAAGGCTAGCCAGTTCTCAGCGCATCATACTCCCTTCGCCTCCGGCCGCCTAAAGCGCCTCCAGTCCCCACTTCGCTTCCTCTCAGAGACAAGAACAAAGGTAGAAATCTCTTCTCCCTCCTTTCACACCTCATATGAACAACAACACATAAAATCAGAACACATAAAATTAAAACATGCAAGACATAAAACTTAAAACCCTAAAACATAAAAAAGTGGAAATTGTTACCTTTTGTCCGAACCATC
This sequence comes from Vicia faba, assembly GCA_948472305.1. Lineage (NCBI taxonomy): Eukaryota > Viridiplantae > Streptophyta > Magnoliopsida > Fabales > Fabaceae > Vicia > Vicia faba. The sequence continues at coordinate 1,425,960,470 of OX451739.1, forward strand.
GCTGCTCTGCTTAATCATGGAGGAAGAAGGAGTGGGAAGTGGCGTCTGGTAGCTGAGGCGAAGGGAGGAGGTCAGAATCCATGGCTCAAGGAGACGAAGAGGACAAAGGTGGAAGCGGCGCCGCTCTAATTCTGTAACTCTGTAACCCTAAATGAAACAAAACAACGAAAACCCTAAGCAAATTGTTGTGAAACGCTTGGGCCTGCTGCCCCATAAAAAAACGTTAAGCCCAATGTTTCTGGCGTGCACCCCCTATTCACTCCTTTCATACACGTTTTGGGCCCAGCATAATACTCTAAGGCCCATTTAATCTTTTATCCATTTTTATTTATTTCAAACTAATACTATTTTCTCTATCACTTTATTTTTTATAAACAACTTATACTAATATTTTTGTTTAAATAAAAAATAATACATTAACTCTTTTTTTATATAAAACTTTCTTAATTACTTGTTATTTTAGTTAGTATAATTAAGAATACATAAGAATAAAATTTGGAGTTAAATAATTTTCTTGTATATAAAACATTAAAAGATACATAAATAATTAGTTTGTTTTGAATTAAATATTTTTCTTTAAAACCCTTTTGTTTATATAACATTAGCTAAAAATGTATAAATGTTAATTTTCTCTAAAACTTAAAACATTTTTCTTTTCTTTTATTAAATATTTTTGTTTGTACATAATCAACAAAAACACAAAAATGAATAAATACTTATTTAATTTCGCATTACGTTAACATCTTACATCACTTGTAAATAATCACATACACTTTCACAAATACTTTTGATACATTGCCTTTTATTCTTGTACATTGCTACATTTTACATTGAGAATGCGATTCGATTTGGTTGTAAATATTATTTGGACACTACTATCCTGATAAGTCTCATCCCCATTTGTAAATATTTGTACCCCCATCCCCGGATACTTATTTGTAATAGCTTAGACTTTAAATTCCCGCAATTTATCGCTTTCAATTATGCCATGCTTAGACTTAGGGTTTGTATGCCAATAAAATCAACCGCTAGATAACCTAATACAAAGACAAATGCATGATAATCAATACACAATTCACACTTGCACCCCTAGGTTAATCCCGCTTGTTGCCTTCCAAAATGGGCCATGCTTGCATGTTGAGTTTCTTTGGCAAAACAAAACAAATCAAATGATCATAGTCCCTCGACGACGCTTTCGAAGTTGCCTAAACAAAAATGATCAAGTCCCTTAAAGGAAAAATTGCCAAAGACACTCGGCACTATTGCATTCATGGTCTAAACGATGACCCGCACCCGTCCCGTTAACATCCTAACACAAGATTGTCCACCAAATACAATGGTGGAACAATACTGTTAAAAGGGTTAAAACATAGAAAGAATCTTTGAGTAAATTTAGGGATAGACAACTCTTAGTTACTTGATCAAACTTGCAAAACACACTTGCCTACTTTCAAAACATACTCCACAACACAACTTTCAAAAACAACTTTCAAAACCTTGAAACATCTTTTCAAAAAGACACACACCTTTGTAAAACATTCGAGTAAAGAATTGTTACAACAGTTGCCTAGACAAGGCATCTTTTTCAAAACATTTTCAAAACCACACACACAAAGCACCATTTTAAGCAATTGAAAATCAAGGCAAGTGATCTAAAACAAGTAACTAAGAGCCCATGGATAACCATGGATAGAAAGGGTGCTAATACCTTCCCTTTCTATAATCTACCCCCCGAACCCACGAAACATCTCAAAAGGTTTTTCTTGTGCTTTTTAACCTTTCCTTTAGGATAAAATAAAAAGTCGGTGGTGACTCTTGCTAAACCGAACAAGTGCGAATACAAACGCAAAACCTCAAGTCAGTTCTCCCACCGTATCACACGTGGGTATCAGACGATTCACCGACAGGGGTAATAATTAGAGTAAGAATAGGAACAATAGTGGATGTGCTAGAAGGAACAACATATGGAATGACAATAGGCTTGTTAACAGTCTTAGGGAAAATCTCGGGGGAGAAGATCCTTCCACTTCAGGTAACTTTGCTAGTTCCGAAAATGTTACCAATATCAGGATCAGCCTCTTCATCTTTCAAATCTTGTTTGATGCCATGATAGTACACATCGGCACCATAATGCCAGGGGACATCTTTGTCCGAGACATATGGGACAGGACCAGGAACAGTGATTATTAGTGGAGCAATTCTTGGAGTAGATGTAATCCTAACAAGTCTTCTTGAGGAAACCTTGGAAGGATTGGCGGAAATGGTTATAATAGCGACGTCTTCAGATGGAACAACAGGAACCAAAGTTTTCTCAAACATAATTTCTTTGCTATCTATCAGGCGTTGGACACCTAACTTCAGCAAACGGAAACCAGAAGGTAGAAACGAACACATGTGGCAACCTTCACCACAACCCGGAAATAAACCAGCCAACAACAAATTCTTCTTGACAGTCATGAGAGGAGTAGACACTTCATCGACAGAGGTAACAAACAAATCAGTATCAATAACATTAACTCCACGGTTGTGCTTAGGCATGGGAGCAGTTATGACATTTGGCTTCTCCGGAGCATCAAAATCTATTTCCTTAGCTTCAATCAAGTCTTGTATTTTGTTTCTCAGAGCCCACCAGTCATTTGTATCGTGGCCAGGACTCTCAGAATGATAGGCACACTGGGCGCTTGGATTATATCGGGGAGATGTAGTATTTGGATTCTTGGGGGCCTCTCTCAAGGTTGCCCAGTTGGATCTCATCATATGAGGTAGAACTTCAGCCAATGTCATGTTGATGCGGGTAAACTGCCGTTGTGGTCTTTCCACCCTTTGTTGATTGTTGCATTGTGGAGCAACTACAGGTATAGGTATCATCACGACACTTACTGTCTGACGATGTTCAGCCCTGTTTTGGCCCCTCGGGCTGTAGATGGCACTGGCTTCCTTCTTACCAGCAAAAGGCTTCTTTATTGAACTTGGAGAGGCATCCTTCTATATTTTTCCGCTTTGAATACCAGCTTATACTCTTTTCCCAGTTAGGATCAGCTCAGTGAAACCAGCTAATGAGTTGTCGATCAAATGATTGAAAAATGGACTAGATAGCGTCCCTAGAAACATATCAACCAACTCCCTATCAGACAACGGGGGTTGAACTCTCCCAGCCAAGTCTCTCCATTTTTGTGCATAATCTTTAAAACCTTCACTTGCACCCATGGACATACTCTGGAGTTGAGTACGAGTGGGAGCAAGGTCGGCATTATACTGATACTGCTTGTAGAAAGCACCACCCAGATCTTCCCAGTTTCGGATATTGACTCCCTCCAGCTGGTAGAACCATTCAAGCTGAGTCTCTAACAGACTATCTTGAAAGAAGTGAACCCACAGATTTCTATCAGCTGTGTGGGGCTGAATTTTCCTGACGTAGGAATAGAGATGGAGTTTTGGGCAAGACACTCCATCATACTTAGCAAAAATTGGAGCTTTGAACTTCTGCGGGATGACCACTCTCGACACCAAACCCAATTCTTCGAAATCCAATCCAAGTATCCTCTGAACTTCCATAGCACTCAGACGATCTTCCAATTGTTTGTATCTATCCTCAGTAGGAGGTTATTGCTCATCATTGTAGTCGGTATCATTGTCAGAAACTGCAGGACTGGGATCCTTCTCTTCTTCCTGATTCTCCCCTTCCTTAGATGAAGAGGTCAGATCGACTTGTCTCTTCAACCGCTCTCCAAACCTTCTGCCCATATTCAGAATACCGGTAACCTTCTTCTTTTTCTTCTTCTCTTTCAGAATAAGGGCTTTCAGATCCTCCTGCCCTTTTTCCAGACTTATGAACATTTGTTGGAATTGTGCGTTCTATGCCTGAAGGTCCTTGATGGTTTGTTCGGAAGATATTTCTGCTGAAATAAATAGCGAAGACACCTGTAATGGTAATGATGTGTATGATAATGGGATGCACATGCAATGATTTCAAAGACTTCGGGAAATTTAAATTTGCAAACCAAAATAAACAAAGATTTTATTAGCTGAATTTGAAGTTCAAATGCCTTTTAGGCGTTACAATTAAAAATAAATCTGAAACTATAAAGACATTAAAATTCCCATGGATGCTTCCTCTTTGTGCCAAGATAGTCATTCAGTCCTCTTTCTTCATGCAGTTGCTTTGTGAGCTCTAAAAATTTCCTCTCCTGAGCATGGAATTGATCCCTGTAAGTATCCCGCTCCTTCATCAACTGAATCCAAGACCTCTGTAATTCTCCAAGATCAGTGGGCATATAAGGATAGAGAACTGTGTAAGGAATACCCTCCTCTGTAGTGGGTTCCACAATCACTGGCAAAACAGACACATAGGGCATTATAAGCTGCTGGGCACGAGCTCGTACCCATTGTAGGTACGGTTCTATAGGAATGGAAGTCTTTGGCCCCAAAGCCTTGGCGTCAGATCTGTTTACCATGCCCTCAGCTCGTATGAACCTCCGGTGATACTCTTTAACATCATCCTCATAGTTGAATACAAAACCCTTGATAAGTAACTCATGGGGGCCATCCCTTCGAGCGTGACCAAATTGTCGCAGAACTAAACAGGGGTTGTAGGTTATACCTCCTCTGATACCATGTAACGGGACATTAGGGTACTCCCCGCAACAGTCAATAATAGCAGTGTTTTCCATAGATCTAGAACACCAAAGAATATTCGTATGAGCGAGTGACATTATCCTTTGTGACCAACCTAGATCTTCTTTATTCTTCAGTATGGACTTAGGGAGGTGAGAAATAAACCACCTCGACAGCAATGGCATGCAGCACATGAGAATCACTCTTCTCTTCTTGGTACGAGTATGGAGAGTGTGCAAAATATCTCCGAGTAAGGTAGGCACAAGATTGTGGGAGAGGAAGATATTGATAGCATTCACATCTATGAATGAGTCCGGATTAGGGAATAGGACTAACCCATAGATTAGAAGAGCCAAAACCTCCTCAAAAGCCTGAAAATCCAAATTATCCCAAAACAGCTGGGCCTTGTCTATCAGAAACTTAGCTAGAAAACCTTTGACTCCGCTTCTAGTTTCCCAATTGGATACCATGTTGGCCCGTGTCAGATGAAAAGCTGAGGCAATGACTTCTGGCTTAGGAACTTCTTCTAGAACTGTGAAGGGCAACTGTTCAAGAATGGGTATATCCAACAGCTGAGAGAACTCTTCCAAGGTAGGTACCAACTGATAGTCTGGAAAGGAAGCAGTGGTTCTTGGGATCAAAGAACTGAAAGAGTACACTCATCAACTTTTCATCAAAGTTTGAAGTAACCAGGTTGAGAAGTTGACCATGTCTCTTAGTGAACGCATAAGTTTCAGAAACCCTTGATGTTTGAGTTGGGAAGGTATCTTCACAAAGCTGATTCGAATAGTGTTTCTACGAGCAGAAGCCATGATCTGCAAAACAGAACAAAGATAAATTCCCTTGGTCTTTGAAATGGTTAGTGCAATAAGAATGGATGCCATGCTATGATGCATGATGTCATGATAGAACACAAGTATGGCAAACACATGTATAGCAAACACAGGTATAGCAAACACAGTCAAATCACACCAAGTCCTTAGGTTTAAGGCTTGCATGAGATTAAAGGTAGTAACCTCTTGAATTTTAGTTGGTTTCAAACCTGTCTTAAATAGTAACCGGGTTCTAGAGGATCTCAATATCACTGACCATCCTTTATCGGGCATTGTTTCAGCTCAATCAATCTTTCCTTGCAGCCAAAATATCCCGAAAGTCTGGTCTCAATGAGTGTAGCATCGAGTATCAACCAATCCTCAGCTCTACAATGAGGCCGGCTATCTCACTACTTTCTAATGGCCAAGTTTGTTCAACTAAGGTTCTAAGGTCCGTTAGTGCTTCATGACACCACGCGGCGGTCCCGTATTCTCCTCGTTTCCCCACAAAGGATACCGGTACCAACTAAAGTGCAACACCAACATAGCCATCGCTTAAACCATAACGGTCTACACCGTACAGTCTCCATGATCTATTGTTGTTTACCTAATAAGTGCCCCCAGATCCGAGTGTAGGATCTATAGTAACCCCAAACAAGCCCTTAAAAGTAAAGCAATCAAGACAATCAAGAGAAGAAATTTAATGACCTAGATCCTAAGGTAAACCCCACTTTATTTTTTCCCCAGTAGAGTCTCCAGTTCTGTGATACGGTGGCGGAACCGACTGTTTTTACTGGTTTGTGTTTTTTGTTTGCAAAATGTCGCGGTAAGCAAGAGTCGCCACCGACTTTTATTTCATCCAATCATGGAAAAGGAAAAAGAACAGAAAAAACCTTTTTTCGAGATATTCTGAGTACGGGGGGTAGATTATAGAAAGAGAAGGTGTTAGCACCCTTTCTATCTGTAGTTATCTATGGGCTCTTAGGTACTTGCTCATTTTTCAAATTGCTTGTGTGTGTTTGTCTTGAAAATGTTTTACTTCGTGATAACCCTTGTATCAGTCTTCAAGGATGTGACGAAGTTGTTTTGAAAATCTGTTTTGAAAGGTGTTTGTGTGAAAAGTTTTCATTGAGAAAGTACTTAAGATTCTACCTACTCGAAAAAAGATTGTTTGTTCTATTTCCTTTAGACAACACTATCCTACTATTAAGGAGTAGGTAGCACCATCGTTGGAGTTGTAAGGGACATTCAAAAGGGACAAGTACAATCACTAAAGTAATAGTTAGAAAGCTTTAGTAGTAACCCTAGAGTCTTAAGATCATTTCGAAGCAACGTTTTCGAGGCAACATTTCTGAGGCAACATTCGAATGGGACACTTTGATCTTTTAGACTGGAGGGCAACCACTAAAATCTCCTATGCTTAATGATTTTTTACCGAAGGCAACCGAAGTGAGGAAAACCCTAGGAGTGAATATGTGTATATGAGTTTTTTTCAGTTATTTAGTCTTTGCACATTAGGTGATCTACCGTTTTAAATTTCAAGCATTTTTTCCATACAATCATATTAGTCATGCATCCAGACAGTTAAAGATTGCGGGAATTTAAAGTGCGAAAAATAAACCTAGCTATTACAAGGCTTCGGGGAGGGGGAATTAATTACATGACCAAAAGAACGGGGATTGAACAGTAAATAAAAACCCTAGGTTAATTATTACAAACCCTTAGCAATTACAAAATAATGGAAAAATAATTAACAAGCGCGCGGCGAATTAAATGTGAGGACGGTTGAAAAATAACCTAAAACTCTAAGTGAGGAAAAGTATTTTTTTTTATGGATTTTTATTTGAGAAAAAAATTAAATTACAAATTAATTAAACCTAATTTCTAATTGTTTTTAATTATGAAATAAATTAAATTAACCTAATTTACTAATTAATTAATCAATTAAAGGAATAAATATTTTATGAGAAAAATGATCTTGGTGTATTTTTAAGGAAAAAGAAGAATGAATTAAGTTATGTACAATTAAAATCCTAAGTCTAATTATTTTTAATTATATAAAAAAAATTACAAATTGCCCAAAGTTAAATTAAACTAACTAATTTAAAAAATAAAAATATTATTAAAAAAAGATTTTTGTGATTTGTTAATTTAACAAAAAAAAATTTGTGTTAATTAAAAGAAAAAAAGAAAATAATTGAAGAAAATAAATAGAGAAATTAAAAAAGAATAGAAAATAATAACCAAATGGGCATGTTGTCTTGCTGAAGAGGGGGTGTATGAACTGAAATTCCCAGGCCCATTAAGCTGAGGCCCAGTCAGCGATGGGTCTTGTGTGGCATTGACTTGAACATGCACCTTGGACCTTCAGGCTGGAAGCGTTAGATCTGTGTAGAAGTGCATCCAGTGGCTGGACGTTGAGGTCGTATGGAAGGCGCTTGAGATTGTGACGCGCAGGATCTGCTAAAGGAAAAGAAAATAAAGAAAGCGCTGGGGACCTGGGATCGAACCCAGGTCCTCACGCTTAAATCCAATGCCACGCTGCCAGCTGAGCTATGATTGTTAATTGTTAATACAATAAAGAGAATATATAATATATAAAATAAATTCAATGTCGCTGGAACAAAAAACCGCGTGCACTGAATTCAAACGAACCAACGGGGTAATGATAAATTACCTTCTTCTACCTCCAACCCATCGTTTTAGGTACATAACCTATACCAACAGACCATGTTCGTTTCTAAAAACCCGTGTCATTCAAAAATTAAATACAAGCATGATAAATCTATTGTGATGGTACCAATCAACTCGTCTTGGTCTCACGAGTATCATGGTACCTCATTCATGGCCCAATTTTCCCTGTGGAGGAAAACCCTAAAAGCAACGTGAAAACCCTAACAATGGCATCTGCGTGTAAAGGCTTCAAAAATGCGATTAAACCATTCAGTTAGCTTTCAAACAAGATAATAATAACAAATATGACAATTAAAATTGCTAATGATGCAAGAATTGGGATAATCGATTCTGGAAAAAACGCAAACCGTGTGAGTTACAATTGGTGTTTCTGGGCGTTTCAGACCTTGCAAATGGTTGGAATAGCTTCCCGAGACGTCCAGCAATGGATTGGGATAGCTTGGACAGCTTGAGATGTCCTGGGGAATGGAAACCGATTCACACTTTTTCCTTGAATTTTTTACTTTGCTCAGCCTCTTTCACGACTCCAAAAAACCTGTATTTTTACTTGTATTTGTTCAATATATATCATAGGGTGAATTAGGGTTGTAAAAACAGATCACATCTTTGAAAGTTTTGAAGATTTGATTTGATCTTCATGGCATATGTAAACTTGCTACAATGAGACAAATTATCCCTTTCTTGTTCTAATTAGCCTTGATTCGAATTGATCATGATATCCTTGCATTATTTGATTGAGATCTTGTCCAAAAATCAGATCACAACATATCTTTTCCATTATTCATCAATTATTTGATTTAATTGAAATTTTAATTAACAAAAAATCCAAATAAATTGAAAAATGAAGCAAATAACATGAGGTTTGATATTTGGGTCGTGGACCATGCTATAAGTGAGGTGCAATCATGAAATGCTAGGCCCATTGGGTAAAAAAATGCACTTTTGAGCACATTTGACTTTTGGCAATTTTGCAAAAAAGGTCAACTTTGACAAGGCATATATCTTCCAATTTTAACCCTAGAGAGGTGTTATTGGACTTTTTAGAAAGCTTAGGATGTGCCTTAAGCAACCCTTTTAGTCTCATTTCAATTGTATTTTCCATGTTCATGTATGAAGCTTTTACCCAAAAGGTGCTTTTGTCGACTTTACAAAAGATCCTATAATGTAAAAATTCATATCTTTTGATGAGTGCATATTTTGAACTTGTGGGATGAAGATGAATTTTAGGGAATTGCATCCTATTCAAAACGAGCCTTGGATGGAAAATTTATGATAAATTATTAAGAAGTTATGCTTGGTCAAAGTTGGGTTGAGTTTTCATGCAAAACCCTAATTTAGCAACTTTTGGGTTTTGATGAATTTGGGGCATTCCTTGAGGAATCATGATCAACCCTTGATCAAATGATGGAAGTAACTTCAAAATGTTGATGTTGACCAAAATTCTTGAGGTTTGACTGTATGTGGGGCACAGTTGACTTTTGACCTAATACAGTCGATTCTCAAGCATTTGAGTAGTTGACTGAGCAAACTTCTTTGTGCAAGGCATGAAACTTGACATGGATGATCTTGGGAACATATTAGGACCTTGGGAAGCATTTGAGTCCTTTGTGGTTCACACATCTTGATGAAAAGGGAAACCCTAATTTAAAGTATATTGCCTTAGGAGAGAGTTTGTCTGGTCAACTCTTGGACTTCCTTGAGCAACTTGGGGACCTCAATTGACATTTGTTGAGTAAAATGGGAGGGAAAATTTTGAGGTACAACAGCTTCCCTTGTTCAATATTCTTAAGCCTGAGGATGTAGATTGGCTTGTCTGCCTTTCGTGATCTGAAGGTGGAAGATGATTGAATACTAGAGTGCCCAGAAATTTGCACTCACATGAAGTGGCACTCGATTTGTGATATTGAGAATAGTCTTACAGATGCCATTGGAGGTTGATAATAGAAGATTGTCGGAGATGGGCTTAAAGATGCCATCCTGGATGCGATGGAGAATTGTCAGAGATGGGCTTAAAGAAGTCATCTAGAGAATGTTGATTTCCTGGGATATCAAGTTGAGTGATAGTACTGGAATGGAGTTGAAAATTTAGTACATTCACCGAGTGGTTTACAATAGTGAGTCTACTAGTCAGTGAATTCCTTCCACCATAGTCACCAAGTAGTCTCTCAGGTGGATTTTTGCCCATGCTTTCAGTTTCTGAATCTAACTCTGTCTCTTGGTGTTCTGAATGGTATTCTGAATCTGTGTCTTGGTGCTCTGAGTGAATTGAGGAAATATCTTCCTCGGAAGCCAGTCTGGCTAACTTAGCTTGTCTTCTCCTTGAGTGAAAATTTCTTTCGATCTTTGCGTCAAAAACAAGTTCAGTTGAGGTCTTACCTTGCATAAAAGATTAGTTAAAATATAATAATAAACAAAAATAACTGAAAAATAAAATTTTAATTGCAGAGCAATAAAATTTTAAGTGAATAACAATGAAACTCAGTATTTTGATAGTTCCCGGCAATGGTGCCAAAAACTTGATCAAAAAAATAGAAAATGTACTATTCTCACTGATGTAGTAATAATGGGATTTCCCCAAAGTATCGATCTCGAGGACTACATAGGAAATACCGAGTTTCATTATTAATTCAATTAAACAAAAATAATAATTTAGGGTTTGATTGAAATAAATCCTTGCGAAATATTAAATGACTGAAAGTAAAATGTGACTTTTTCTATTTGATTTGAAAGATGCTAGGGGTGAGTGTATGATTTTCCATGAAATAACCTTCACTCTTTGATCTCTTCAACAAGTTCATTAACCTTAATTACCAATTCTTAAGATTATCTTTCCCTAAGTCCTTAGTGAAAAACCTTTAACCTTCTACCCTAATTTCAATGTCCATTCAAATTAGTTTTGAGGTTAAGCATTCAATTATCAAGAACTATTTTAGTTATCATAGGATTGCCCTAGTCCTAGGTGAAATCATCTATAATATCATTATTTAGAAAACCTTAACACGACTGTCCGACTATAATGTGTTAATAATAGTGAAACCCTATGGTCCCATAGGGTAAAACTATAAATTCTTCTAAACAATCAAATTGATGTATGAAAACTATTATGTTGAATAAAACAAAGAGATCAGTATTCTTAACATTGCAAATCAGGGACACCCTTAGCATTGGGGGGTTTAGTCGCACATAGAATTCAAAAGTAAAATAACACAGATATTAGATGTAGACATTACAAGAAGTTTGGATGGTTCGATTTTCAATTTCTATCGCGCATGAAGAGTTCTCCGTCCCCAAGGCTCCTCTGGATCTCCAGTCTTCTATCGTGAAATTATTCAATCCTTCAAAAAGTTCTTTTCTTCTTCTCACAAACAGATTTTTATACTGTTAGGTCATCCCTCAGCGATGCAAATTGTTCAAAGTACCCTTAATGATCCAAGAATACAACAAAATCTCAAAATTGGAATTTCAAGCGCCTAGGCTGACACGGGCTGTGTCACCGGACACGGGCACCTGTGTCAGCATCTATCATCTTCTCTTTTCACACTTTTTGTTTCTAGCTGAATTGACACAGACCGTATTGTGTGACACGGGTGCCTGTGTCGCCTTCGGCCTCGCTTCCAACTTCCACTTTTGCCAAGTCTTCCCCCTGACAAGGCCCGTGTCAGGTGACACGACCACCCGTGTCAAGGTTCTTGAAGCATTTTTTCTGGAACTCTGAATACTGCACTTTTCTGCCCCAATTTGTCCTGTTTTATTCTTTTGAACCTGAAATCACAAAAATACAAAACCAAAGCATAAAATGCGGTAAAATGAAATAAAACACCAGTCAATTAAAAGAAACGATAATTGTTGGAAGTGTTATAGTGACAAGCAACAAAAGTTTTGGAAATATTTATCCGGGAATTTATCGTGTCCACAGAGATTGGTTATTGAATTGTCGTTCGACAAATCTCTCGTTAATGAGTTTGAGGATAAATGGGTTTGTAAAGAAAATGTTATCAACAGAAAATAAATGTAAACAAAAGTTAAAACAAAGGAAGAACTTATCAAACCTGCATATAATCTACTCATCACAGACTTAAATCTATCGGCATATTATATTCAACCTAACAATACTCATCACTGTCACCACGTATCACTCACAACCTAAGTCATTTCTAATCCAAATTGAGAGACCGACTGTATCATAAAGGAAGTGATCTCTCTAGCTCCTCAACAACACAGAAGACAACTATGTAATCCCACTGACGATCTCTCAGTACAGCACAACCACACAGAGGCATTAAGCTCTGATACCCAAGTAGATGTCAGCTCTAAATCTATCTTTAGAGTAAAGAAACTAACAGATAATCATCCTAGATAAGAATCTAAGCAGTATATATCTATAACAACTCAAATCCCTAGCACAGAGCAAAAATCTAAGATAATAATCGACAAATATTTGTAAAGCAAGTTTAATATAATGGCATGTGCGACAAATATACATAAGTTCATAGTAAATATATGTACAAACTCAACACATAAAGAATACACAAAGAGGAAGAGAGATGAACCATAAATCTACTGGTTTGTCACCGTCAAATGATGAGAAATCCACCCCAGATCATCCGTATGCAAGCTTCAATGTTGTTTTCTAAGCTAATCCTATCCAAAAATGAAGGTTGGTGGAGTTGGGATCAAAAATACCCAAAACCATACCCAAAAATGTGTTTTTACACCTAAATACGTATTTCCGACTGTCCAGCATCGTCAGACGACCAAAAAGCGTCGCCCGGCGACCAAAAGCGTCGCCTGACAACGGATGACAGAAAGTTGAAAAACCAGCATAACATTCTGCACTGTTTCGGCCATAACTTTTGAACCGTAACTCCTATTTGCACCCGGTTCGAAGCATTGGAAAGCTTATTCAATGCTCTTTCTAACAATGTCAAAATATAAACTAAATTGATGATTTCTTAATATTTTATTTTGAGTCTTATTCATTGACGAGTTGCTCAAAATTGCGCGTTTGAAGACGTGTCTTCGACACTTTATTGCTCATGCTCCAAATACGCCTCAATACCTACAAAGTGAATGGAAAAACATCAAATGGTATCCTATATATACAAAAAAACACAAGTAAACACAAACTAAATGTATTTATACAAAAGTCGAGTTTATTCAATGATATTAACAACAAAAAGTCGATAAGTGCAACAAAAAGTATATACAAAAATAGCTACAATTTACACTTATCAAACTCTCCCCAACTTGAACTATTGTTTTTACTCAAACAAAGCTAAATAAAATAAAGAACAAAGAATGATAAATCAAAGAATCATGAATCAACGAGTTTTGAAAACATAAAACAAATGCAGTGGTTCAAATAAAGAACGGTACACACGAAGAAACATACTTACCACTAAACTACGACGATAACATAAACATGATACAAATACTAAACACAAAGAATATGCCAAAAATTCTAAAACAATTATTGGTCACAAATGAATCACACCTAGCAAACATTATCATCGGTAGATGAAAAACACACAAAAATGGGGTATTTTCACTCATCCAACAATCTTGCAAACAATAGACTAAATTATGCATTTATCCAAAAACATACATTGAAAATATAAAAGCAAGAATCTCAAGGGCTTTTCAAGGTTGTAATGTGGCTTGGTTAACAAATAAGTGATAAGTCCTAAAGCTAATCGAAACAAAAACTTTCCTAAACCTAAGGGAGTAATTACTTCCACAAAGTTTTAAACAATAGAATTTCAATCAAACTTCTTCTTCATCCTAAATTTCAAACCAACACACATCACTTATTCAACACAACATTATTCCATACTCTTTTTTATTTTTATTTTTCCAATGCCTTTTCAAATTTTCTCTTTCTTTTTCTATCTTTTCTATTTCACTTTTTTTTCTTATTTTCTTTTTCTTTTTCTTTTCTTTTTCAACCTCATAGCAATCACAACATAAGCACATAAGCATTATTCTCCCCAACTTGAATTCAACCATCAACATAATGTGAATACTTCCTACTTTCTAAGGTAAGGTAAAAATTGAACTATAAATCATAGTTAAGGGATTAAGAAAACAAGGAATCAATATTCATACAAAAAGGGAAACTAAACACTCATATACAAGCATTTAGCAAATACAACATGGATATCGACAAAAAGCTCAAAGGGGTTACTAATGATCATACACTCACAAGGTGAATTGACTATTTGGCTAGGTAGTTTTGCTCAAAATGGAACAAAAAATGCCTTGATCACTTTCTTGCATTCATACAGTCAACACAAAACAAAAGATTAAGCATAATAAAATCCAGTTAAAACAAGAATTGTGGTCTCCAAAATATGTGAACAATGGAAAGCTACCTCACAAAAAGGGTGGGAACTAAAGTGATTCCTAAATGAACAAGTATACAAAAGAATGAATGGCATAAAAATTGAAAAAAGTCTAATTATTATGAATATGCTAAAGCATAGAAAGCGATAAACACATACCTCAAACGTGTACAAAATTTTAACAAAATCATTACCACACATTTGCAAGTCGAAACGATCAAACTTGACAAATGACCTCAATATTCTACAAGTTACCGGACCAAAAATCGAGTCCAAAAAACAACAAAAGAATTAGTAAAATAATACTCCTACAAAATTTCAATGTACAAAATTTACAATATATACAATGAAGAAAAATCCTAAAGCTAAACACGATAAGTTTTCGGAAAACACAAATTGACGTAACAAAACAAATACAAATAACAATATGAAAACCGGGTGAAAATAAATTAACAAGTTGAAAAGTGAAGATTTAAAATTCAGAACATTTCCTTGTTTCAACTTGTTAAAACACAAATCACCATACACATAAACAAATACAAACAAACATGATTGTTTTACGTTGTAAGCTCGAAGCCTTTATTGTGCGAGCTAGTAACCTCCTCTCATCATGCCATGGTATTGTCACACCGTGCAAACCTAAAGAAAGTGTCCTAAAAATCACACAATAAACGTTACAAAAACGAGACAATTCACAACAATACATGAAAACACATATATGCACAAATATCATATACAAGTTAATGTACAATTTCTATACAACATATACATTAATTACAAAACTCAAAAACAAAGAAATTACCGCAATGCGAAATCAATAGAACCAATCCTCGACAACACCATTATTTTGTTGGAAGCGTTATAGCGCCAAGCAACAAAATTTTTGGAAATATTTATCCGGGAATTTATCGTGTCCACAGATATTGGTTATTAAATTGTAGTTCGACAAATCTCTCGTTAATGAGTTTGGGGATAAATGGGTTTGTAAAGAAAATGTTATCAACAAAAAATAAATGTAAACAAAAGTTAAAACTAAAGAAGAACTTATCAAGCCTGCATATAATCTACTCATCATAGACTTAAATCTATCGACCAATTATATTTAACCTATCAATACTCATCACTGTCACCACGTATCACTCACAACTTAAGTCATTTCTAACCCAAATTGAGAGACCGACTGTAGCACCAAGGAAATGATCTCTCTACCTCCTCAACAACATAAAAGACAACTATGTAATCGCACTGACGATCTCTCAGCACAACCCAACCACACAGATGCATTAAGCTCTGATACCCAAGTAGATGTCAACTCTAAATATATCACTAGAGTAAAGAAACTAACAGATAATCATCCTAGATAAGAATCTAAGCAGTATATGTCTATAACAACTAAAATCCCTAGCATAGAGCAAAAATATAAGATAATAATCGACAAAGATTTGTAAAGTAAGTTTAATATAATGCCATGGGCGACAAATATACATAAGTTCAGAGTAAATACATGTACAAACTCAACACATAAAGAATACACAAAGAGGAAGAGAAATGAACCACAAATCTACCGGTTTGTCAGCACCGATTAATGAGCAATCACCCCGGATCATCCGAATGCAAGCTTCAATGTTGTTTTCTAAGCTAATCCTATCCAAAAATGAAGGTTAATGGAGTTGGGATCAAAAATACCCAAAACCATACCCAAAAAATGTGTTTTTACACCTAAATACGCATTTCTGACTATCCAGCATCGCGCGACGACCAAAAAGCATCGCCCGACAACCAAAACAATGTTTTTCCCACACAACAGCTCTCCTAGCATCGCTCGGCGACCAAAAGCGTCGCCCGGTGACGGATGACATAAAGTTGAAAAATCAGCACAACATTTTGTAGTGTTTTGGCCATAACTTTTGAACCATAACTCCAATTCGCGCCCGGTTCAAAGTGTTAGAAAGCTTATTCAATACTCTTTCTAACAATGACAAAATATAAACCAAATTGATAATTTCTTATTCTTTTATTTTTAGCCTTATTCATTGACGAGTTGCTCAAAATCGCGCATTTGAAGTCGTGTCTTCGATACTTTATTGCTCATGCTCCAAATATGCATCAATACCTACAAAGTGAATGGAAAAACATCAAACGGTACCCTATGTACACAAAAACACAACTAAACACAAACTAAATGTATTTATTCAAAATTCGGGTTTATTCAATGATATTAACAACAAAAAGTCGATAAGTGCAACAAAAAGTATATACAAAAATAGCTACAATTTGTACTTATCAATAACTAAAATAAATGCTAAATTTCTGTGTAAAAACCACTGATCAAGATGATAAAATCACTTTTTATTCAGATTCAGATTGGGAAGGATCATTATTGGATAGGAGATCCACTTCTAGATATTGTGTTCTTATTGGAGGAAATGTGATCTCATGGAGGAGCAAGAAACAAAACGCAGTTGCATTATCTAGTGTTGAAGATGAATATTGGGCCATGGCAGCAGCCTCAAAAGAACTTACATGACTTAAGAATTTGCTCTCAGCAGTTAGGTTCGGTGACCTTCAGACCACAAAACTCATATGCGACAATCAAGCAGCACTCCACGTTGCGTCCAATCTAGTTTTCCATGAACGGACCAAGCACATTGAAATAGATTGTCACTATGCAAGAGATAAGGTATTGTCAGGAGAAATAACCACATAATTTTTCAAATCTAAAGATTAATTGGTTGATATGTTTACCAAGTCTCTCAAAGGTCCGAGTGAATTATATTTGTAACAAGCTCGGATCATACAATATATATGATCTGGCTTGATGGGGAATGTTAAGAATCCATTATCAATGAATTAGTATTGATTGATATTCAATTAGTCATAAATGCAATTGATATTATTTCCTATCATATATTACCTATTTGCATATAAATATACACCATGTGTGATCATATTCAACACACAGAGATACAAACTCAATACCTGAGATTAATTCTAAGGCCTGTAGAATCAGTAGAATCCTTGAAAGTAGACATTAAAAGCTCCACAGGAGTTATGTTTCCCCTACAGAACATGAGAATGTCACCAGCAAAAGTCAAGTTTGTTAGGGCTATACCTTCACATTTAGCATGGTGGTTATAGTTTGGGTTCTGCTGTGTTTTCATCAAGCACCTATTCATATATTCCATCATAAGAACAAAGAGAATGGGGGAATATTGGATCCCATGCCTAATGCCCATTTTAGGTTGCAGAATATCTGTTAGCTCACCATTAATGTTGAAAGAATAAGAGACTGTGGTTGCCAGACTCATAACCTATTTAACAAACCTATTAGGAATACCCAGCTCATGCATAATTTTCTCAAGAGCAATCCAACTGACCATATCATAGGCCTTTTGGAGATCAAACTGAATCATATACCTAGGAGTATTAGTTTTCCTATCATAGCCCTTCAGCAATTCATAGGCTAATAAAATGTGATTGTGAATGTTTTGGCCAGGGATGAAGGCTGCCTGACACTTGCTGATAACAGTATGCAAGATTCTCCCCAATCATGTAGTGAGAATCTTGGAGATGATCTTGAGAATTATGGTACAACCAGCTATATGCCTAAAGTCTTTAATACCTCTGGCATAATCACCTTTAGGAATAAGGGTGACAATAGTTGTATTGAAGCCTCTATGCATATTACCATTTGTGAAGAAATCTTCAATAGCTGAAATAATATCATCCTTCATAATGTGCCAATTCCTTTTGAAGATCTTAGCATTGAAACCACCATCCCCTAGAGATTTGTTATCACCAATGCCCTTTAGAGCATCTTTAATTTCATGTGTAGTGATTCTTCTAATAAGATTATTCCATTGATCCATTGTGAGTTGACCCCCTTTCCTCATAGCTTTAACATAAATGTGTTTTATGCTGTTAGGATTAGAGCCCACAAGACAACCATAAAACTCCAAGACCTCTTTAGCAATAAATTTCTGATCAGTAAGGATGTCCCCATTGTCCCTTTGTAGAAATTTGATGCATTTAGCATTTTGTCTAGCCTTAATGTAGTCATAAAAAATATGTTGTTGCTATCTCCTTTTCTAATCCACTCAAGTTTGGATCTCTGCACTAACATGGAATCTTCGAGCTCTTATAAGTTGATAATCTTCTAAGTCAGCTTTTTAATTTTTTCAATATTACCACTATCCATTCTGTTATGCACCAGGTCAGTCTGAGCCTCATGAAGAGTCTTCCTATCTTTCTTTAAATTCTATTTCACACTCCCATTAATTTTTCTAAACTTCTTAATAGCCATTTTAAGCCTTTTCAACTTATACCAAAACATCTGCATAGGATTACCTCTAGCCGACTGATTCCATCTCTCCAACACCATCTCTTCAAATCCATTCACATCCAACAAGTAGTTATTGAATTTGAATTGATTTTTCTTAATTGTTCTGTCAATAGGGCCACTGATACAGAGCAGGGAATGATCTGAAAAATTTGGAGGTAAAATATTCAGGGCCAGGTTAGCATTTTGAAGGAACTAGGAAGTGTTGCAAAGCACTTTCTCTATTCTGGAAAAGATGGTCCCTATACTATGCTTATTGGACTAAGTGAAATAGTCACCCAAGCTGTCCATCTCTGCAAGGTCAGTATAATCCATCATATTATGAAGGTCAATATACTCATTTTCACTCACCAACTTCCCTCCTATTCTATCATGAGCTTTAGCAACATTATTAAAGTCACCTATGACACACCATGGGCCAGTTTGACTACCATTGATCTTCTCTATATCTTTCCAACAAACCCTCATTTTACCAAGCTGATTGTGAGCATAAACAGCTGTTAGCCAATACTAAAATCTATCAGATAAGTCATAGACTCCACAGTGGATAAATTGGCTATATTTACTAACAAGTTTCAGAATCACCATTGAGTCATCCCACTGATGTGGTGTGATCGACTTAATGTGTCTAACGGTATCTTAACTGCAAGTGCACAGCCTATCGCGGTAGTAATAAAAAGATGTCGAACCCACAGGGACTTTGTAATCACTCTAGTGCTATAAAGGTTTGCTAGTTTAGCTAAGACGGATGTTGTCACGTTTGGTTTTTTGGAGGTTAAAGGAGAGGAAAACTAAATCGAATTACGGGAATAATAATAATAAAATGGTCGGTATGTAATATAGTGAACCTAAGTGGATCTAATCGAACCTAAGCATATAAAGATGTTTAACTTAGATGGTTTTGTAGAAATTATCAGTTTAAAAACCCTCAACTCACACTTTCGTGGTCTTATCTCGGATTATATCCCTAAAGCCCTATGCCTGCTCTCACTAGCCCATAAGTGTTTAGAAAATACTCTTTGAAAACTTAATAAAATCTAATTCGTTTTAAAGCGCTCTCGCTGTATTTAAATCAAATGCCTAACTTTAGCTATCCGGTTAAAACCTCACACTTTCGTGGTCTTGATCCTAACCTATTCTACTTTTCTTACTTTCGTAACAAAAAGATTGATTTTAATTATAAAAAGTCACAGCCAGAAATTAAGTTAATTTAGATTTTAGCTTAGGAACAATTTAATCCGTTTAGTTACTATTATCACATCCCGACTCTAGAAAATTAGCTAGTCATGGTACTTGAAACAGACAGACATGAAATATAATCGGGAAACAATAAAACATTCATGATAAATAAATATATAATTTAACGTAAACAATTGTATTAAAATAAAATTAAATGCGATTAAAAATATGAATAATAATATTATTCCTCAAGCTCCCTCTCCCACAAGTCGGCAAGATTGGAACCTTCAGAATCGGAACTTGAAATGAATTCTGAGGCTAAAAATAAATTCTAACTACAATAGCAATTTCCTAATGTTGCAAATAGCTATTAAATGGTAAAAGGGAAATAAAACAAGAACAAAAAAAATGCAAATTGATTGTTCGTAAATTTGGCAGGGCTTCCGCAAGAAATTATGTAAAAAAACTCTGTCCCTCTTCATTGAAATCTCTCCTATTTATAGAAGAGAAATTGGCGGTTAAGAAATAATAGGAACGTGGACTTGTACTTCCTTAGTGGAGAAAGACCAGGACTGGGCGTTGGCGAGGTTGAGAAATTGTAAGAGTTGAAGAATCCTTCCATTATGTTGCCCATGTCTCTTGTTCTTCATAACGTTGAATTATACGTGTGACAGTCGTAAGGCAGAAGTGACGGTCGTAATGCGCTTAAATAGCGCGTTACGTTCGTCAATGATGTGTGACGAGCGTTCTTCATGTTGTGAGCGCGTTACGGTCGTAATGAACGTGTGACGACCGTTACAACATCAAAATTTGCAGAATTTTGCAGTATAGTTCCTTTTCTTCTGATTTTCATGTTAGCTTTCTTCATGTGATCTTTTTCACTAAATTGATTTGAAACATGTTGTACCTGTGAAAAGACATAAAAACTCGGAACAATTGGGAGTTAAATAGATTAATGCAGCATAAAAATGGATTAAAAACGTAGCAATTTTATGATACGATTTCTCGTTATCACCCACACTATCCAAATTCTACCATTCATGTGTTCACTATAGTTATCTATATAGAAACCTTTTAAATTGAGTTTATCTCTAACCTTATTAACTTTGTTCTCCTTTACTCTAGTTTCTATCAACATGGTAATTGTTGACTTAAGATCCATGAGACGGGAACTAATCTCCTTAATCTCGCCAACCTTATTTAGTCCCCTTATGATCCAAGAAACTATCATGTCCCCATATCAAAGGCTACTAATGGCTCATTCCAACCACCTAGAACCTCAAAGCCATTGTTACCATGGACACCTGAAGAATTACTGGTTTGGATGATGGCCTTCCCTCTATCTCTGCTAGCTTTATTGGGCTTTGACCAGAATTCCTCTTCATTCTCCTCTTCACTATTATGCTGGCTCACATTAGGAGTGGTGATCATCTCAGTATTCTTTTCAATAGTATCATCTTGGATTACATTAGGAGTAGCAATTTTACCTTTTGGAATCCATTGCTTCTTTTTGATCTTGCCTTCACAATTATGACCTAAAACTTGGCATTTTTCATAATACGTTGGTCTTTATTCGTATTCAGCCTTCTGAATCATGGTGTTTCCATCCCTATCCTTAATACTGATTTCCTCTAGAAGATTTTAAGTAATATCAACCTCAACAAGGATCCTTGCATACGAGACCCTAAGTTTGCTAGCAGTGCATTCATCAGTCACCAACAGGGTTCCAAAAGCACTTCCTATCCTGTTCAAATTCGGTTCACCCTATAAATGGAGAGGTAGCATGGGTAGCTTGATCCAAATGGGGATAATTCTTTGCATATCTCTTTTTAGGTTGAAGCGTGGCCTTCATTCCTTCAACATCATTGGCATTCCTCTGAATGTATAGGGACCCTTCATCAACACAACATTTATCTCATCACTGGATTTGAATCTAAGGATGAAATAACCTTCATTGTGATAATATAGATCTAGAAGTTGAACATAGTTCCATGTCTTCATCATGAAATTCTTGACATCGTTCATGCTTAATTCTTTCCCAAGCACGTACATGATTAACGAATTGCTCCAAACTTAATCTCCAAATCTGCATCTGCTTCATCAACATCAATTTCCACCTTGCCATTGATCACTCTAGGAGCAACAAATTTCAAGACATTCCCCTTAGCGGGATTCTGGTTTTCGCTGAGAATATCTACCCATATCTTACGTGTCATAGAACTATCCTCGAGGTTAACTCCCAAATCGGCTTTTAGGGTTTCCTCTGGTTTATCTGCAACCTTACCTTCATCACAATTACTATTATCACCAATGTTTTCAGGTTTCGTCGCACTCAGCAACTCCGATTGTATCTCTGGAGACGATGAATTGTCGACGTCGGTAGCACTGAGGTTTTTGACGGCTGACCTCAATTCCGTTTCTTCATCGAGAAAGAGAGTAAATTATGAAGATTTCTTACTATCTACTTTTAATATATAAAAGTTAGGTACTATCAAAATCATCGTCTACTTCTAATAAAACCAGTTTAGAAAACTTCTTTCATAACCCTAATTATCATTTTCTATTCCTAATTAATGCATTCATACTAATTAATGTTGACATTAGTGCTGGCAATATCAATTTCTTATTCCAATGTTGAACTTCCTTAACATCATCACAAATGAACGAAAAAAATACATAGGAAATACGAGAAAAAATATCTTTGGTGTCCCTATTTTCAATTTCATTCTTTATTATGCAAATCTTTGGAAAGCCAACATCATATACCCTAAACCCTATCATTTTACAGATCTGATTATATAAATTCATCTTCTTCTTCGTTTCCCATTCGTCTTCTTTTTCTCTCCATTATCTTCCTTTTCTCTCCAATATCTCAATGTGTTTCATTTATTATATACCTAACAGCGACTTTTGAATATTTTACAATTTCACTATTTATTTCTGTTATTTAGGGAAATTCAAATTTATTGGAACATAGATCTTTTATTCATCTTTAGTTTCAACTACTAACATGATTTTTCTGATATTTTGGCTATGTTTGCAGGTTTTGTTTGGTATATTGTTTGATTTGTAATTTCTTAGTTTGGATTTAGGAAGGAAGTTACGCTCCATTCCTGCATTTTTGTTTTCACAGTTCCGAGTTGCAGCTAACTAAAGACGTGCTTTTTTTCACAAAACCAATTTCAGATCTCATCCATTAGAACAATTTATATCATAAGATAATACAACAACTATATTTTATCCTACTAAATGTATGAAATTCCACCCTAATGTGCTATTCAATATTCATTCTATACAATAAAACGATACTTTGATTAAATGACTCGATAGAAATTTAAGGGCCACAATCAAAAATATTGTTTGTTTATGACCAGAAATTCAGCTCCATAATTCTATGATTGGAAAATTATAGATTTGTTATTACAATTAATAATCTAATTAAGCATTAGATGGAACTGTTATTTTTTCTTATGGAGAAGCAACGTAAACACTCACACGTTTTTTTTTTGTTTTATTTTTTCACTTTATCTTCACACGTTTTATTTTATTTTATTTTTTCACTTTATCTTCTATCATTTTAATTATTATATTTAAATCCTACAAATTAATTCATAATAGATTATCCACAAGTTTTAAACTTTCAAAACAAAATCGTAAAATTTAGTTTTCATAATTCCAGTACTTAAGAACTCTAAATCATAATATTCACTTTAATGGAAATTAGTTTATTGACCCTATTCATATACATTTATTATATTTTATAATAAAAATACTTATTAATGATAAATTACATCATTTTAATTATTATTTTATAATATTATTTTAATCTATGAAAAATTACATCATTTTAATTATTAAAAATATCAAATATCAAATATTTTTATAAAAAAAACATAATTAAAAATATTATAAAAATATAATTTACTTATTATAAATAATATAATTTTTGTTTAGTAATAAAAATAAATTTATGTTTTAGTATATTTTTATGTGTGTTAGTAAACATCATAATATTTATTTAGAAAATAATAAGTAAATATAGCTTTTATGAAGAAAGAAAGTATTCTTTAAAAGATATAATATGATAAATATATTTATATACTCTTTAATAAAAAAATAACTCTAAAAGTATGGTTAAATAATTTTTAAGATAATAAGTAAATATATATAATTTAGAGAAAAAAACTATTTTTTAGAAGGTATAATATGGTAAATATATTTATATACTCGTTTAAAAAAGATATCTCTAAAAAGTACATTTTCAAGATTAAAAATATGTTTAAAAAGTATTTAATTAGAATAAATAAGTAGATATATTATTTGGTGAAATATATATTTAGAAAGTATGATTAAATACTTTACAAAAACATTATTAAAATTAGGTAGATATATTGTATGAATAAATGCTTAATTAGAGTAGATATATTGTATTGAATATTATGAAATCTATAACTAGTTTTATGATGTTATCGACAAAAAATTAAAAATTTGTCGTTAGATCAATCTCCATTTTATTCAATAAAATTAAACAAGATCGATGTTGTACATGTGCAGTATGGAATATTATCACTTTTATCGTAGTTGAATGTATGATAGAATGTTTCCTGGAAGACGTGGGCTTAAACCGCATTTTAAGGAAGGAGTTGTCAGGTTTCTCTCGTATGCGTTTGGTCAAGAATGTTGTCAAAGTGAAGGAGGGATAAGGTGTCCGTGTTTAAAGTGTGGTTGCAGAAATATTATTAGTGACCCTAGTGAAGTGAAACGTCACTTAGAGTAAGTGGATTTTAGGCTACATTATTAGGTTTGGACATCTAATGGAGAAAAAATACCAAAGATGAATAGAGAAGCTTCTAGCAGTCAAACACGTATTGGACCTGATATAAATAGAGATGATTCATGGAGTCCATCATATATGTAATGCCAGGAACAATTTAATCTAGACGAGGATATGGTTAGTGACGCATTAGGGGTGAATGTGGCTTATGATGAACTTCAAGACTTTGACGCAAAAGAGCTCCTGAATGAGAAAGCGCAAAAGTTTTATCAATTGTTGAAAGAAATAAATATACCATTGTTTGAGGGGTCATCTTACTCTAGGCTATCAATGTGTATGAGGCTTTTGGTTGCGAAGTCAAATTGAAATGTTTCTGATCAATGTTTGAAATTCTTTGCGAGAATGATGTTGGACGCAACTCCTGGAAAGAAAAACATGCCTACAAGTTATTATGATGCAAATAGGATGGTGTCGAAGTTGGAACTAGAAGTAAAAAAGATTGACGGTTGCGTTGGAGGTTGCATGTTGTTTTATGAGCAATCTTAAGTAAGAATTTTTTTTATTAATAACCAAGTATGAAAATAATATTTCACAAATAACCGGATTTCAGAAAAAATTACACAAATAACCATGTTTCAGATGACTCCCCAAAGGAGGAGCCATCTCACTTGGCACCTCCACCTAGGGTTTTGCCCTAGGCGCCATCTCACTTGGCGCCTCCCTTGGCTTTTATCCAAGTGAGATGGCGCATGCTCCTTAAAAGTGAGAGGAGGTGCCATCTCACTTGGCTCCTTGGGCAAAACTAGGGCAAAATGCTGTTTTATAAATAATTCGTTCGTTTCTCCGAAATTTCTCACACTTTCTCGCACTGTATTTTTATTTTGTACTCTGTTATTTTCGTCGTGACGTTGCCTATGATTTTAAGCAGAGATGGTTACGTTATCTTCTCCGCCACGAAACCTACGATGAAAATGAAATTCTGGCACATTCACTCCATGGAGCGTCTGAAGCGGGAGTTGATGCGATGGCTAGATGGAGACATTGCTGAGGGGGGGGAAAATTCGAAGGATCCAGCGAAAACGAACCACAACCTCACATGCGACAGGAAGACCTAATGTGTGGTTGGAGGAAGTCAAGACAGACAGTGATGTAATGTTGATGATGCATGGGTCAGATGAAATTGTGTTAACAGTTGTAATTTCGTAGATGGAATATCGTTAATTATTTTTGTACGCGTTTTATTAATTGTAGCAAAATCTGTTAATGGAAGGTTTCGTATGCCTTTGAATACCCCATTCATTGATTCAATAAGATTCGTTGTCATATGCCCCCATCTTTGGCCATTGTCGTATGACCTAGTCCATTTTTCCACCGGAATATTGTCGATCCACCTACCGGCTTCCGGATTAGACAAACGGATCTTGTTGCGGTAATATTTGAATGTGGGTTGTGTCAATGTATATCCCGCATTCATAACCGCTTTCCTCAATGTTTTGTCCTTGACCTCCCTCGAGAAATTCTAGACGATATGCCTAACGCAATAGACATGCGTAGAAGGAGGGTCATGCCAACCATTTGCTGGATTATTGTAGGCACTTTCAATGGAGGCATGTTTGTCCGAGATCAAACAGAGATCTGGTTGAGGAGCCACGTGTGTCCGAAGATTTTTCAGGAAAAAGCTCCAAGCACCACCGGTCTCCCCCTCGACAAGGGCAAAGGCAATGGGGAAAATGTTGTGGTTGCCATCTTGTGCAACTGCCATCAATAGTGTGCCTTTGTACTTCCCATACAACCAAGTCCCATCAATTTGTATAATTGGTTTGCATGATGCAAACCCTGTGATGCATGGTTGAAATGCCCAAAACACGCGACTGAATATTTCATTGCCATTCAGTAGACTACCATCTTGGGCGTACGCTGGCAATGTTTCCAGAACGTAAACACTACCTGGAGAATACGTCTTGAGTGCATTCAGGTAGCGGGGAAGTTCTCGGTATGACTCCTCCCAGTTTCTGTACACCCTTTCAATCGCCTTAGTCTTTGCTAACCACGCCTTACAGTAAGACGGAGTGTAGTTAAAAACCGTGGTGATGTGGGAGATGATTGTTTTCACCTTCAAAGATGGGTCGTTGCTGACCAGGGGTAGGATTTCTTGACAGATTAGATCATAGTTGAGTTTTTGGTGGTCCTGTGATTGAGTGGAACTTACACAAGTGTGGGTAGTCATGGAACCTATGACCCAGCAGTCACCCCTTAATCTGTATGATGCGGTCAGCTTGAACATACAGTCAGGGTGGACACACTTGATCTTGTACCTTTCTGGGTTGACACGATCCACCTTAAAATCAACCGAGTTGAGCATATGAAATTTTTTAATGGCCCTGATGCATTCCTCTCTGTTACGAAACTTGTCCTTCTCTTTTAAATTTTCATCCGACTGCATATACGGATTGAAAAATAAGTCAGTAGAAGGTTCATCTCCTCCCATGTTGAAGTTTGTCATGTGAGGAGGTGGTGTGTAGATTTTGTCTGTAGGAATACTAGGGATGCCATCATCGTCGGAATCATCATTCACCATTTCATCAAACTCTAACTCGTTATCTTCTTCTTCATCATCAACTGCATCTACCTCATCTTGTTCATTCTCCAAAGGATCAACCTCCTGTGTCACCTGAGGCTCTCGAAGCAAAACGTACAACTCAATAGAGTCGTATCCATAATAGACATGGCTGGAAATCATATTCTGGAGATCCTCGTCATCTTGAACTTCAGCCTTATAAAAAATTACTTAGTTGTTTCCAAAGAAAACTGGATTCTGATAAAATATCTGGGACACCGGGCCTCGTTCAAGTTTGGCCTCCAATCTTTTTTTGAAGTACGAGAAATTGGATTTCCCGTTTAAGAGAAATCGGATGTTGTCTGTGTCTCTAAACAAAAACCCAGCGGTGGGACAAATGTATGTCTCACCGTTGAAATGTGCTTTGACGACAAATTGTGGTGAAGAGGCCATTGCGTAGAATTGTTTTAAGTTTTGAAGGTTGGAATGTTTGAGGTTTATTGATTGTATGAAGGTTTGAATGTTGTAATGTTTGAAGGTTGGAATGTTTGAATTTTATAAGTGATTCGAAGGTTGGAATGTTTGATTGTTTGCAGGTTTGAAGGTTTGGTTGTAAGAACTTTTGAAGGTTGGAAGATTTGACAGATTATGTGAATCAATGTTATGATAAACATAAGGCTAAAAATTTCAATTAAGTAAGGATGCAACCCCCCAAGGCTGCCAATAATATTACATGCAATAATGAAAGGAATCCCAAAGGCTGTCACGTAGCCTGAGCCTAGGCTGCAACAAAGGACACCTCTTATTCGCCAATTGGGGTGGCGACACCATTCATTTTTGTACTCTTTCGCCAAGTCAAATGGCGCCTCCCTTACTGTCCAATCGTGATACATGCATGGGCTTATGTAACCCCTTAGGCTGCCACCTAGCCTTCCCCTAGTCTGCACCTATACATGTATTTTGTAAGAGTCCTCCCATCAACTCTAATGGGCTTACATGCAATAATGAAAGGAATCCCAAAGGCTGTCGCGTAGCCTGAGCCTAGGCTGCAACAAAGGACACCTCTTATTCGCCAATTGGGGTGGCGACACCATTAATTTTTGTACTCTTTCGCCAAGTCAAATGGCGCCTCCCTTACTGTCCAATCGTGATACATACATGGGCTTATGTAACCCCCTAGGCTACCACCTAGCCTGCCCCTAGTCTGCACCTATACATGTATTTTGTAAGACTCCTCCCATCAACTCCAATGGGCTTACATGCAATAATGAAAGGAATCCCAAAGGTTGTCACGTAGCCTGAGCCTAGGCTGCAACAAAGGACACCTCTTATTCTCCAATTGGGGTGGCGACACCATTCATTTTTGTACTCTTTCGCCAAGTCAAATGGCGCCTCCCTTACTGTTCAATCGTGATACATGCATGGGCTTATGTAACCCCCTAGGCTGCCACCTAGCCTGCCCCTAGTCTGCACCTATACATGTATTTTGTAAGACTCCTCCCATCAACTCCAATGGGCTTACATGCAATAATAAAAGGAATCCCAAAGGCTGTCACGTAGCCTGAGCCTAGGCTGCAACAAAGGACACCTCTTATTCGCCAATTGGGGTGGCGACACCATTCATTTTTGTACTCTTTCGCCAAGTCAAATGGCGCCTCCCTTACTGTCCAATCGTGATACATGCATGGGCTGCCACCTAGCCTGCAAGAGTGACACCTTTCATTTTTTGTACATGCATGCATGCATATGTGTAACCCCCTAGGCTGCAAATGTGACACTTCGCAGGCATGCAAGCACAAGCAACCACTATATCAAATTTATTTGCCTATAAATACATACCATATCATACATCTCTCACACCCACACAAGTCTCAC
The DNA here is from genome assembly GCA_948472305.1 of Vicia faba. Lineage (NCBI taxonomy): Eukaryota > Viridiplantae > Streptophyta > Magnoliopsida > Fabales > Fabaceae > Vicia > Vicia faba. The sequence goes on from OX451739.1 coordinate 1,425,989,655, forward strand.
TCTCTGCTACGAAATATTTCATAAGTCTATCATACTCTCTATCTCTTCCTAAGTCTTTCTTACTCTCAAGCATTTTAAACAATGTCTCTTCTAACAATGGGCGATACTCACAGAGGCACAAGGGAAAACATTGCCGCATTTGTAAGTATCTTTTTTGGTTATACATTTTTCATACTTCAAATAACGCGTTGTTCATCTTAATTATTCTTACACATGTTACATTATGAACTCAGGACACAAAAAGATTCAGAATCCGTTCGCACAACTACCTAGCTCCCGACCCATTTATCGTCCCATATCTAGAATACGCAGGTTTTGGACATGTCATAAAGATCTCCAACTGCACCATTGACTCGAAGTTCATTCTTGCAATGTTGGAAAGGTGGAGACCGGAGACCCATATATTTCACCTACCAATAGGTGAATGTACCATCACGCTAGAGGATGTGTACATGCTACTAGGTCTCCCTGTCGATGGTAAGGCCGTGAACGGGTCGGTTCAACAACCCAACTCTCAGTGTGAAGAACTGTTGGGCAGAGATATGGTAGAAGGTGGTGGTGCAAGAGGGCAGGGAATACTACTCACTGAGCTGAAAATTCATTATGCAAGTTTGGAATTAAATGAAAATTCCTCAGAGAATGACAGGGTAGTAAAAGCCAGAACTTATCTTATGATACTTTTTGGTACATTTTTATTTCCCGAAAGTACGGGAAATAGTGTAAATTTTATGTATTTACATTTACTAAGGAATTTTGAAAAAACAAGAAAATATAGTTGGGGTTCTGCAGTTTTAGCCCACCTATACAGTTCCTTGTGCAAAAACGCAGTCAAGGAAAAATGTACATTTTATGGGTGCGCTTTTTTACTACAAGCCTGGGGTTGGTGGAGGATGGAGTCCTTAAACCCCGTCAACAACAACACTTTCGGTCTCCCGTACACAACAAAGTAAGTCATCAAGTTATAGCATTTATAACTATTCATCTCTTCCCCAAATATATGCTAAGAATAAAATGTTTCTCATTTCCTTTAGATACTGCGTGAGGGGTATGGATTACGGCAAGAATCCAAGATTCAATGTCGCACTCTACCGCAACCTGTTGGATCACTTAGGCCCGGATGACGTACGTCGTAGCTTTTAACTTTTGTTCAACTAAATTATTTATACATTACTTTTGCATTAACCTGATTTAAATTTTATCGCAGTTCGTCTGGAGACCATATTTGGGTTTGGGCCATGATCCAAACCCGGAGGATGCAGTAACTTGGACCGCGAAGATTGCAATCATTCGGTTCAAAATTATGGAGATGCACCACAGCGACCGTGTGAAGATGCAGTTCGGAATGCATCAAGAGATACCAAGTGATCCAACTTGTTTGTCCCCATGGCATCTTAAAAGGGTCGACGCCCAGTGGGGTCTTACCAACTGGAAAGACTTCGCTCCGGAATGGTGTAAGATGTGGCAGAGGCGTCACCGCTACGTCTTGCAATTCCCGGTTTTCCTTAGTCAAGGTAATATGCGACACACGGATCAATATTTGTCTTGGTACAGGTCGGTTAGTAACCCTGAAATGCACGTGTCTCATCCAAGGTACTTGGTTGACCCACGCACACAATGGGCACAACCCTCGTTTCCCCATCAACAAACCCAAAACCCATCAACCTCCCACCAACCCCCAAGAAGAAACAAACTCACGAACACCCAACCACAGTCCCCACCACAACACAATTACACTCAAATGCCTCACAACCAACCACAATCACCACCAAACTACCAATACCCCGATATGCCTCAAACCCAACCACAATACCAATCCCAATACCAGCACACCCACATACCCCACTCACAATTTCAGTCTTCCACATATCCCAATATGGCCCCCTCAACATCCAGCCTTAGCCCTGATATGGGAATGTCGGAAGATTACGAACAAACCGACCCAACCTACCATCACCCACAATATCACCAAACCACCCAACATCCTCAATACCAAACACCCCAAGATCCATTTCCTTTCTACCCACCGTACTCAGACAATCAATGCTACAGACCCACTATGGAACCGCACCCACCGCCAACACGACCAAACTTTGAGGGTATGGGTAACCGACTGTACCAAAGCGGATCTTCTAGATATGGAGATCTGACTGATTTTATGGATTCAGACCGCATTGACTTCGCGGGGCCATCGACCTTGCCGCAACAGGAAACGCGACGACACCCAGCACGAGAAATGCGAGGACGGGGATGCGGAACCGGGGGTCATTACCGGGTTCCGGGGGATCACTAATTTATCTGTTTTTTTTCAGTATTTTTGTATCCATTTTTTTTAATCTGTTTTTTTTACTGTTATTTTAATGTAATACAGTTGGATGTAATTATTTTTTTATAATAAAAAGTCTATTTTGTTGATCTCTGTCCAACACGCAACGCACCGGACAAAAAAAAATTAATTTTTGTCCTAAAAATACACCTAGGCGCCATCTCACTTGGCTTAGGGCATGCCCTAAGCACATAGGCGCCAAGTGAGATGGCGCCTCCCCTTAAAATATAGGTGCATGCGCCATTTCAGATGGCTCCTCCTTTGGGGAGTCATCTGAAACATGGTTATTTGCGTATTTTTTTCCGAAACGCGGTTATTTGCGAAATATTATTTTAATACTTGGTTATTAATAAAAAAAATTCCTTAAGTAAAACCTAATAATAATAATAATAATAATAATAATAATAATAATAATAATATAAATATAATAATAATAATAATAATAATAATAATAATAATAATAAACATTAATAATGATAATAACAATAAAAAATAAAATATTATTATTGTTCATATTTCTATTTCAATTATAAATTAATTTATTAAAACTCAAAAATATTTACAATTCTACTACAAATATAAAGGGTATTTTAGATATAATTATATTTTATTTATAAAACTCTTCATTCTTTTAACTTTAATTAAAAAATAAAAATATAAAACATCAAAAATTTTGAGTTACTATATTATTCATATTTTCATTTAAATTTTGAATTACTTAAAATATGAAAAATATGAAACGTAAACTATTCTAGGATACAATCGTAAAAAATAATAGTATTTTGGACAATATTTTTGTAAATTATGATTGCAATCCTTCTTTATAATTTTCATAGTTACCTAATTTTACACGTAACTGCAAATATAAATATCCAATTCCATTAATTTTGTAACTCCCATATAATTTTATTAATTATTTTATTTATCCAAACTTATAATTTTTTTAAAGCCAAACTCATTCATATCTCTATTTTTTTTTTCAAATTCTCCACCCACTCATTAATCAACTCATATAAATTAATTAATATAAATATAATTAATATATTCATAATCTACTTATAATAATAAAGGGTATTTTATTTATAGAGGGATTTTTGATATAATTATATTTTATTTATAAAATTCTTCATTCTTTTAACTTTAATTAAAAAAATAAAAATAAAAAATATTTTAATAATTTCTAAAATTATAAATAATACACTACCATAATAATAATATAAAAAATAAAAAATAAATCCATTAATGATTACAACATCACAAAAAATTTTAAAATAAAAGAAGTCAAATAAGAAAATCACTATATTATTCATATTTTCATTTAAATTTTGAATTACTTAACTTTTTAAAATAATAAATACAAATCATAAATTACAAATATAAAATGTATTTTAACACCTAATTAGGATAAAAAAATCACTTATTGATTTATAAGTTTCATAGTTAAATCTATTTTATAATTCCATTAATTTTAATTAAAATATTATAAGATATCACTTGGTATTTTGGACAATGTTAGTAGGAATCTACTTTACAATTCAATTTTTTTTATATTCGAATTAAAATATGAAAAATATGAAACATAAACTATTCTAATATACAATCGTAAAAAATGATAGTATTTTGTATAATATTTTCATAAATCATGATGACAATCCTTATTTATGATTTTCATAGTTATCCAATTTTACACGTAACATGACCATTGAGGATGGCGAAAAAATGAGGGCGTCCGAAGAATCTGGTACCCTTGCCGCTACCGTCGAATCCTTCTTCTCCAAACATTGTTTCATTGATTTTAGAGAACAAATTTGTGCACCAGGATTCTCCAATTCACCATGCGAGCACAAGTAAAGTGGAAGAGGAGAGTATTGAAGAGGAGATAGTTGATGAAATTCCTAAATCTACTGAAGCCCTAAGTCCCAAAGCTGGGAGGAAATTATGGGTGAATATTCTAAACGATAATAGGAATCCTGCGAAGGGGAGAAGCATGACCTTCATAGCTCCTAAGATTGTCAATGGTGAGATTGAGGTGGAAATCGATGATGAAGATGTAATATTTGAACTCAAATTCTGGCAAACTTCTCTTATTTTATATGCTTTAGGTGGATAACTTAGCATGAATGTTGTTAATAACTTCATGGTTAAGAGCTGGAATTTTGTTCAACTTCCTGACATGTATTACCAGAAGAAGGGTACTTTATCCTTTGATTCAAGACTTTCTGAGAACAGGATGATGTGTTAATAAGAGGCCCATATACGATTCGAAGTATGTCATTGTTAATTCGTGAATGGAAACCTAATTTTAACCTAAAGGATGATCAACTCTGAACTCTTCCTATCTGGATAAAACTTCCACAGCTAGCTCTATACTTATGGGGTGATATAAGTCTTAACAAGATTGGGAGCGCTCTAGGTAATCCAATTGTCATTGATGAATGCACTGCTAATAGGCTTTGGGTGTCTTATGCTAGGATTTTAGTGGAAATGGATATTACAAAAGAGCTCCCTAAAAGTATTACAATCAAAGATAAGGATGGAGAAAAACTTTTTCAACCTGTAGAATATGAGTGGAGGCCTCTTTTCTGTGGTAAATGCCAAAAGGTGGGTCACGATTGTGACAAACCTTAACCAAAAGGGATGCAATGGAAGTCTAAACCTAAGCCATTAGAAGAGAACAAAAATCCAAAATGTGAAGCCTGCTAATAGAAAAGATAATATATGGGACTGATAAGTGGTTTGTTGTTCACAAAAGTGGGGATAGAGGCAAAAGACGGATCTATGAAGGCACTCAAGATAAAAACTCTTGTAAGTTGGTTTGTGATAATAGATTTGATGCTCTAGGGATTTTAAATGATCTCTTAGAGTTTCATAATATTGTTCAATGATTGTAGCTTGGAATATTAGGGGGTTAAATAAATCCTCTAAGATTAAGAAGATTAGATCTCATCTCAATTATCTTAGAGCTGATATTAATATTCAGATAGAGACTAGAGTAAATTTTAGTAAAGCTACCAATATTAGAAATAAGTTGAATCAGTGTGGTAACTATATTGATAGCTGCTTATCTCATGATAGTGGTAGAATTTGGCTTCATTGGAATAATAAGAATATTGATGTTAGATGTATTAAGCATACCAGTCAGATGATCCACTGTTCTATTTATGATATTAATGATAGCTTCAAGTATTGGATGACAACTGTGTATGCCTTGAACAAGTTGGAGCATAGGAAAACTCTCTAGAAAGATCTGAGTAACTTGTAAATCCAGGGTCCCTGGTGCATCCTTGGTGACTTTAACAACGTGCTTAAGGCTCAAGACAGGATTGGTGGGAATATGGTGACTGAATCTGAGTTTATTGATTTACAAGAAATGATGGACAATAATATGTTGTATGAGATGGATTCTATAGGTGATTATTACACCTAGTCGAATAAGCAGAAAACTGGTACTATCTACTCTAGAATATATAGATTAATTAGGAATACTGATTGGTTTCAAAGTCACTTGAATAATACTCTGAACATCCTTCCCCCCATATCTCTAACCATGCTTTACTCCTGATCTCTAATCAGATCCCTTGTACCAAAAATATGAGAAGATTCAAGTTTATAAATTATGTTTCTAAAATGATAGGTTTCTTGGATATTGTTAAAGAGAACTAGAATCTGCATATTGAGGGTAGACATATGGTTATTCTCTGGAAGAAGTTAAAGCGTCTTCAACCTATTTTGCACAAATTGCACTCCCCCTTGTTACAATCTAAGAAGCATATCATAACTTCCAGAATTAATCTTGAGCAAGCTCATCATAATTTTCAAGTTGATAGAATGAGCACTAGTCTGATTGAGAAGGTTAAGTCTTGTACTGATGATCTTCTTTATTGGAATTCTATTGATGATCTTCATACCTGAGCTCCTTTAGCTTCAGAGGTTCAAAGTTAAACAATTTTTTAAACTGATTCCAGTGAGAATCAGAAGCAGCTGGGTTAAGATTCTCCATGCAATCTAGCTTTAAGGAGTTAACCCATTCCTGTATTTATGTTTCAAAAATCAGCAAAGATTTACCAACATCTGATTTGGATATTTTTGGTGTTGGTTTAGGAACGACTATTTTCTGGGAACTCGTGACAAGATTGTCCCAAGATTCTAAATCAATGATTGTTCTTAGGGGATCTTCTGGGTAGTTATTGGGAGAGGGAGAGTCGAAAAGAATTATAGGTGAGTTAGGTGGTGTTGAGAGATAAGGAGATGGGAGATCTGGAATGGATAAGGTTTGTGATGAAGTTGTGAGGATTATTGGTGGTTGAGAGATCGTGAGAGGGCAAGTGATGCCTGGGATGGATGTTGTGGCATCAGAGTCAAATTTTGGATTTTTGGTTTGGGGAGCTTCAAATAGTGGATCAAATTGATCAATATAAGAGAGAACTTGTGCAAGTTCTGGACGAGTCTGATCAAAATAGGTAGAAGGTGGATTAATTGGAGGATTGTTTGAAGGTATAGAGGTGTCAATATCTAAGTCAAGATCATCAAGGGTTTGAGGAGATGGATCTTCAGCGGGTTTTGGAGAAGAGGGAGTTTCAGATGTTGATAAAAATATTGATTCAATAAAAGAAACAAAAGACGAGTTGCCCTTCTTTTTGGCAGTTTTGGGGGTTTTCTGAGAAGTTCCTTCTCCAGCAGCTTTCCTTTTTCTTGATTTTCTGGGAGAAACTTCCAGAGGTTATTGCCTTAGATCAAGAATGTTCACGTCTGCAATCGTACCATCACTCTTATAGGCTTACAGATACCTGAGAACAATTTCTGGAGATGAGTCTGCTTGAGTGAAGAGAGGAAAATCCTTCAGAGGCACTCTTCAGGTTGTGATTACTTCCTTGGTGGTAATTGTTGGATCCTTCTTAATAGTTTCAATAATCTTCATCTTCTTCAAATTCTTGGCGTTTAGAGGCTTTCTAGCATAGGCTTCCATAACATTTACTTGTTGATCCTCAGTCAGATGTTCGATCAATTTGTTTTATGTTAGAATATCTGAAATGAGTCTTCCCAGAGGAATCCAGTCTCTCTTTGTTCTTTCTTATTCTCTTGTTTCTTTGACGCCGGTATTTAGATGATTGAATAGAATATGTGGAAGATGAACTTTTTCTTTGGTGGAGATGAAGTACAAGAGGTATTGTTGATCAATATTGATATAGTCTGGAGAGCTGGTTGGTTTTCTGTGATTAATGCACCCCAGCATTATTTTGGACCAAATTCTAATATAATCCTTCAGATCTTTGATTTTGTTGGATGGTTGTCCAAAGGAGATAATTTCTTTTGAGACAGTGGTTAGGTCAGAATCTTTTTCTGCCAGGCACTGCATCTTATTCTGCTGCTGTCATGACCTATAAGCTTCCTAATAAGATCTTTAGTAATGATGATCTTCTTTCCCATAACGTAAGACATTACCTGATGATTTGAAGTTGTGGCATGGATCCAAAATTCTTTCACTAATTTTAGAAAAATTGGACCTATGAGACGATCAAAGTATTTCCCCCATCCTTGGAACTCAACATCAGGGGTTAAGTCATACCCATTTTCTTTCATGCTTACGAAGTCAACAATAAGCTCACATAGAACTTCCAGAGAATCAATGGGTGTGAGAAGGAAGAACCGAGAATAATTTGAGAAACTTGAGGAATTTGTTGAGAGGAAGCCATTTGTCCACAAACTCTTTTAGAGTTTTGAAAGATGAACAGATGAGGAGAGAAAAGTGAGTTAGAGTGAATATATGATAGTGTTTGTGAAGGGGTGAAGTATAAATAGCTAACAGAAAAAATAGGAGTTTTGATTTTATTTTAAAAGGGTTAAAGAAAATGATTACGAGCATATAATGATTCCTACAAAAAGAGATAGCGTGAACATATGGAACAGTTACCGATTTGACTCGCGTATTTAATGATTATGAGATAATTATGTAATTGTGTCCTTGGGCTATTTTGTCTCTTTTGACTGGATTGATTGCGATCGCCTTTGTTTTCATCATTTTTTTAATATATCATCTTTTTGTTAAAAAAAAAAAACTTACACGTAACTGCAAATATAAATATCCAATTCCATTAATTAATTTTGTAACTCCCATATAATTCCATTAATTATTCTATTTACCTAACCTTATAATTTCTTTTAAACCAAACTTATTCATATCTCTATTTTTTTCAAATTCCTTACCCACTCATTAATCAATTCATATAAATTAATATATTCATAAATATTTTTTAATTACCATATATACATTAATTCATATTTATATTTATATTTTTATTATTCTTTATAAATACCTATTTGGTCATTTCATCACAGTATCACTATTTGTTCATTTCATCACACGAACATTTTTCAAACAAATACCTTATCAAAATTATCAAAAATGGCTAACAATGGTTAGTATTGGAAACATAGTATAATATTATTTTATTATTCTTAAATGGTCAATTCGTCCCACTTTCTTCTTTAAATAGATAAATTCCTCTCTTTTTCTTCATGACACGAATGTTTTAGAACTTGACAAAGCATGAGATAAATGAGTGAATTATTCAACATCGATTCAAAAAGAGAATTGATATTTCTATTTTTATCTAATCCGGTAAGGTTTCATTTTTTTCTTCTTACATCTATTCAATTCAAATTAATTTCATGTCCATATTTTTTGTATAAATTTTAATTATATTGTTTTGATCATATTCCAATTCATTTCATAAATATTATTTTGATCACATTCATATTTCGTAGAGTGAAGACCCATTTTGATCCCTCGCAAAATCTACAGGACCCAAATTAATCCTCCACAAAAAGCGGGCCTGATTTGATCCCTTACAAAACTTAACCAAGCCATATTAGTCTCTCTGTAAATATTTTTTCAAACGGATCCGATTTAATCCCTTACAAAATTTAACCGGGACATACTAGTCCCTTTGTTAATATTTTTTCAAACCATTTTTTTTTTGCTTTTAATGGATTTTATTTTTTATTTTTCATTTTTTAAATACTAAATTGATTTTTATATTAGATTGCAAGTTTGATTTTATTTTTTATTTTTTAAATACTAAATTGATTTTTATATTAGACTGCAAGTTGGATTTTATTTTTTATTTTTCATTTTTTAAATACTAAATTGTTTTTTATTTTTAATTTTATTTTTATTTTTAAACAATTCAGATTTGAAAATATCAAAAAAAGATAAAATTGATTTCTAAAAGGAATCAAACCCAAGACCTTTAATATACTTTCTATGTCTTTACCACTAGGAAAATGTACATTGTGCAAGAACAAGATTTGGTTATGCAATATTATCTGAGTTTTGATGATAACAAATGAGTATTGTTGTACTAATGTTTGTAATGCAAAATTGTATGAACAATTTTATTATACTAATGTTTGTTATTGTTGAGTATTTAAAAAATAGATTTTGCTTCTGATGGATGGCATGGCCAATAAATTAGAAGAGAAATGATTATGCTTCTATGTTACACAAGTTCTGTTGAACAGTAGCAACACACTCCAGAAGGCTCTGAAGTGTAAACTCTGATATTTGTCTAAAGAAACCATTCAAAAGATCTGAAGACAGAAGTTGTCCAGATGCTGAAGACTCAAGCTTCTAAAGATAATGTTCTCTAAGGAAACCAGTCAGAAGATCTAAAGACATAAGTTGTTACTTACGTCCAGATGCTGAAGACTCACGTTTCTAAAGACAACATGTTCCAAAGAAACAAAGTTAGAAGATCTGAAGACAAAGTTTCCACTGAAGTTCAGATGATGAAAGCTTGTATTTCTATTTATGAAGTTCTAAAGATAAGGAATTTAAAAACCAAGTGCTGAAGACTCTAAAAGACAGGAGGTCTAAAGATTCTAAAGACTTGAAGTTCTAAAGACCCAAGGTTCAAAGAAAAGGCTCTCATAACCAAGTACTGAAGACTCTAAAGACGCGGTTCTGAAGACTTAAAGTTATAATGACCTGTGTTGTACCCCAAAATTTTCCCTCTCATTTCTCAAGATATTTCCTACAAAGATCTTGAATGACTCAAGTTTGCGCAAGTATCGACCAGGTCAAATCATCTCCTCAATACTGATGTCTCAAATTAGGGTTCGAGTTTGCACAAGGGCAATTGGAATCCTAATACTTCAAATGACTTTCATGGACCATTATGGACCCTCAAGATTTCTCCTGTCAAGTTTCAAAGTCTTAGATCACAAAATCGCTCAGTCAAATGATCAGATGACCTAAAACCAGCTGCATTGGAAAAAAGTCGATTGTGGCAACCTACATTCAAACTTCATGATTTTGGACCGATATCAACATTTTGAAGTCATATGTATCATTCGATCAAGACAGGATCATAATTTTCCAAGAAAATCGTTCAAATTGTCAAAAGGGCAAAATAGTCAAAATTAGGGTTTTGACCGAGAATGACCAATCTTCGATTTTGACCTAGTACATGACTTGCTGGTTTGAAACATTGATTTCAAGAATCAAAATACATCATGTTGACCTAATCGCATGTTTCAATTCATCTCCCGAGATCAGTGGATTGATAGACGAAATTCGGTCAACTGGTGGAAAAAGTCAATTGTACACTAAAAAGTCAAACTTTGACTTTTTGATCAAAATTGAATTCCAAAAATCACATTTTATCAAGACATCCAAAATATGAAATTTGATCATAAAAAATCAAGAGAGTCAAAAATCCAACTTTGCAAGGCTTGGAAATTTTTCTAAGAATTTGTATACTTGATAATTTCGTTGCTTCATGACATCTTTTCACTAGAATTCAAGATGATACAAATAATTCGAGATGTGACAAATAATTCAAATTATTACAAGGTTGCATTTTTTGTAAATTACAAATCCTAAACTTTGTCTTGTTTGAATTTTTCCCTTTGACTCAATGTCCAAACCTTGTCACTTTGTTGTCCACAAAACAAACTTGTGTCATGTTACAAACAATGTTGTCCAAACTACTGCTGAACAAAGCCCTATTGCTGCCAAGTCCAAGCCTGCTATACTGTTCACATAACAGCCTAAAACCATGTTAAAAATAGTTTGTTGTACTGCTATGAAACAACCCTGCACCAACCTGCCACAACACTCCAAAACTGCTAAAAAAACAACCCTACTATGCTACTACCAATCCAGTCCAAGCCTGCATTATTTCGGTCCCATGTTTGCACCAAATTTGCGTATGAGAGATGCATCTAAAATGAAATGATGCAGCATACCCAAATAGTTCAAATTGTTATTTGTTTCCCTCCCAAAATCCCAGTAAAACTTCGTCTATAAAATAAATTGTTCTCACAACACATAAGGGGTTGGATTTTGGAGAGAAAAAAGGGAGAAGAGAAAAAACAGAATTCTTGTTAAACTCTGCTCATTCATAAAACTCTGCTCATTCATAAAGCTCTTCTCATCTTCAACTTTATTTTCACTCACAAAACAGAAAAATCCTCAACCCATTATTGTACAACCTTGCAAGCTTTCCTCTAAACCAACTACCCAAACACCTCATATACATCACACAGATTATTCAAACACAAGAATAATTTATGTAACACCCTTATCATCACCTTCCAAACATAAACGAAAAAAAACCGTATTTTGCAACTTTGACAGGGTTGGAGCGATTCTGGAACTTTGCGACACAAAGCAAGGATTGGAGAAGCTCCAAAGAGGAGCTCGGTCAATCATCACTTCGCATCCGGAGACATCTATACATACTCCAAAGTTTCGATTCAAGAGGTATACTTCTTTTTTCCAAACTGTAATATCTTTATCCATACATTATTTTATGTTTGTGTTTAAAAGATATATAAAAAAAATAGATCAAAAGAAGAAAACTCAGTAAAAAATCCAAGACAGGGGGCTAACACGGGTGCCCGTGTCACGCGACACAACCCGTGTCATGCGACACAGCCCGTGTCAACTCAGTTACTTAAAAGTCTAACAAAAAATGCAGGACATGGTGCTAACACGGGTGCCCGTGTCACAGGACACGGCTCGTGTCAGGTCTACTAGAGCCAGAAACATGCAAAGTGGCAAGTCAGGACGCTGACACGGCCCGTGTTAGCTTAGCTGGCGCAGAAAGAAAAAATGCGCATGGATCACTACAGGGTGCTGACACGGGTGCCCGTGTCACATGACACGACCCGTTTCAGACCAAACAACATAAATCTTGATTTTTTTTGACTTTTTTGCTTTTATTTTCATTCGATTTGGTTGTAATAGTAAAATTAGGTTTTATTTTCTTTTATCTCCCATTTGTAAACTTATACCCCCATCACCTAAAGTGATGTAATAGCGTAGGATTTTAATTTCTGCAAATTTATCGCTTTTCATATAATTGTTAAGAATTAGGGTGTGTATGTCAAGATAAAATCCACCGCTAGAAAACCCTAATCTTAAAGACAAAAATACATGCAATCAAACGCACTTTACACACGCGTACCTTTAAGGTAATCTCGCTTGTTGCCTCAGAAAATAGTCATGTCCCTCGAATATGGGCGTTTTAGAAAAGACTCTCGATAAAAAAGATTGTAGTCCCTCGATGTCCCTCGATGTTGCCTTCGGTAAATGATCTAGTCCCTTACGAAAATTGCTAAAGCGTCTCATAAATTGCCTTCTATGACTATACAGTTGACCCGCGCTTGTCCCTTCACATCCAATAACGGGGCTTCTTACCAATCAATGGTAAGATAGCAAAATCTAAAGGAGGAGGAAAAGAACAAAGACCTTTTGAGTAGGTAGGACGCTCGTAGTTGCTTGCTCACCAAACTAAAAACCATTTTCACACTTACACTTTCAAAACATCTTCAAAAACAAACATCTCTTTGAACTATTTTCAAAACCAACACTTTGTATGCGTTCTTATAGAGACGAGAATCATTACAAAGTTTGCTAAAACAAAGGCGTTTTCAAAATACTTTCAAAACCCACCACAAACACATTTCAAACAAAGCAATTTCAAAAGTGATCTAGCAAGCAACTAAGAGCCCGTAGATAAATACGGATGTAAAGGGTGCTAATACCTTCCCTTTTCATAACCTACCCCCCGAACTCAAGAAAATATCTCGAAAGGTCTTTCCTGTTCTTTTCACCCTTTCATTTATTGGATAAAATAAAAGTCAGTGGCGACTCTTGCTATCTGCAACATTTGCGATAAAACGCAAAACACCAAGTCAGTTCTCCCACCGTATTATAGAACTGACAACTCTGCTGGGGATTAACTAAAAAAGTGGGGTTACCTTAGAGCTAGATCACATTTATAATGCTTTACTTGTTTGACTTCCTTGCTTTACATTTTTGGGTCTTTGTTTGGGTTTTGTTTTGATCCTCTACCCGGGTCGGGGAACATTATTAGGTAAGTAGCAATAGATCGTGGGGACTGTATGGGGTATACCGACATGGTTGAAGAGATGACTACGTTAGTGTGACACATTTATTAGTACTGGTAGCCCTTGAGCTTAGCGAAGGAGAATACGCGGCCGCTGTGTGGTGTCATGAAGTTCTAACTGACCTTAGAACCTGTAATTGAACAACTTGGCCATTAGGAAGTAGTGAGATAGCTGGCTTTGGTGTAATCCGAAGTTGGTTGATACTCGATACTACACTCATTGAGATCGAACTTTCTAGATATTCCGGTCGCCAATAAAGAGGCTTGCGCTGAAACAATTTCCAATGAAGAAAGATCAATGATATTGAGATTACCTAGAACCCGGTTAATTTCTAGGACAGGTTGAGCCAACTAAACTTCAAGAGGGTACTTATCTATGAACCTAATGCAAGCCTAAACCTAAGTACTTGTTTGATTTGTGTGAATATGTTTGTTTGTATATAACATCATGACATCATACCATGGCATTTTGCACTAACCATTTCAAGGACCTAGAGATTTATCTTTGTCTTATTTTGTAGGACATGAATCCCACTCGTAGGAATACTGTCCAAATCAATCTCGTCAAAATGCCTCCTCAACTTAAGGAATTAGCATCAAGGGTCCCCAATGATTGTCCCTTCACCAAGAAATATAGTCTTCTCGTCAACTTGGTTATAACAAGCTTTGAAAAGGATATGGTGAAAGTGTTATTCCAATTCTTTGACCCTAAACACCATTGCTTTACCTTTCCTGATTACCAACTTGTGCCTACTATGGAAGAATTCTCTCAAATCTTGGGAATTCCTATTCTTGATCAACTACCCTTAAACGGTATTGAAAGAGACCTGAGACCTGAAGAGATTGCTCGATCTCTACATTTACCTCGGTCTGACGTTGTGGCCAATTGGGAAACAAGAAGTGGTGTCAAAGGGTTTCTAGCCAAGTTTTTGTTTGAGAAGGCTCAATATCTTTGGGAGGCTCTGGATTTACAAGCCATTGAAGAAGTGTTGGCTCTTCTCATCTATGGGATGGTTCTATTTCCCAATCCTGACCAACTCATAGATGTGAACACAGTAAAAAAATTTCTATCTCGCAATTCAGTGCCTACTTTACTTGGGGATATCTTGCATTCCCTTCACTCTCGCACCATGAAGAGAAGAGGACTTCTTATGTGTTGCACTCCTCTGTTGGCTAGGTGGTTTATTTTGCACCTACCCCGATCCGTTGTGAAGAACGAGCAAGGCTTAGGATGGTCTAGTAGGTTGATATCGCTTACACATTCTGATATTTATTGGTGTTCTCGATCCATGGAGGACATTACTATTATTGACCATTGTGGGGAATTCCCTAATGTCCATCTACTTGGCATTAGGGGAGATATTACCTACAATCCTTGTTTGACTTTGCGATAGTTTGGATATGCTAGGAGGGATGGCCCTCATGATGCACTTGTCCAAGGAACTGCATTCGACTACGAGAACGATGTCCAAGGTTATCATCAGAGTTTCATACGAGCTTGGGGCATGGTTAATAAGGTTGATAGCAAGACATTGGGGCATAAGAACTCCATTCCTGTGGAGACTTATCTCAAGTGGGTGAGAGCTTGCACTCAAATTCTTATGATGCCTTATGAAGCCATCCTACCTATCATCTTGGAGCCTATTGTCGAGGGAGATGTTCCTTACACTATTCTCCATCCTGACATGCCGACTACTCTCGAGGAGTTGCAAAGAGCTTGGATTCAAATAAAAGGGGAGAGAGACACCTTTGAAACTAAGTTCTACGCAATCGAGAAGAAGGTTTTGGAGCTTACGAGGCAACTTCATGAAGAGCGAAGTTTGAGCGCCTACATTGCACCAAAGAGGATGCGCTCATGGGAAGCTTGATTTCTTTTTGTTTTAGGAAGTTTATTTTGTATTATTTTTGTTTCTTCCATTGTAAGCCCAAGAGGCATTTTTTTAACCGTTTAAACCTATTAATGCAATTAATGTTTGTTCTCCCTCTGTCTAAGCAAATTTAAATCTTAAAAGTCCTTGGAAACATTGCATAAGTATATCATGCATATCATCACATAAACTGGTTTCAAGACCGATTTCTTATCTTTTCATTGTTTATTTCAGCAAAAAGAAATGGATATCGAACATAATAGTAAGTATCTTCAAGCACATAATGCTCAATTCCAGCATATGTTTCTGGCACTGGCTAAGGGACAAGAGGACCTGAAGGCTCTCATTCTCAAAGACAATAATAAAAAGACAAATAAACTAGTGGGTGTCCTGAATATGGGAAGGATATTTATAGGACCAGCAAAGCGAGCTATAGAATTCACAACTCCGTCAAATGAGGGAGACAATCATGAAGAGAAGACAAAAGAAGAGGACCACAGTCCAGGGTCTGATGAAGAAGAGGCTGAATACACTGAAGAACAATATCCTCCTGCTGATGACAAATATAAACAGTTGGAGGATCGTCTCAATGCCATGGAAATTTAGAGAGTACCTGGTCTGGATTTTGAAGAACTAGGGTTGGTTTCTGGAGTGGTCATTCCATAGAAGTTCAAGGTTCTCGCATTTGCTAAATATGACATAGTTTTATGTCCTAAGTTGCATCTGAGGTATTATGTCAGGAAGATCCAACCTCACACCACTGATAGGAAATTGTGGGTGCATTTCTTCCAGGAAAGTTTATTGGGGGCTCAATTGGAATGGTTCTATCAACTGGAGGGAACCAACATCCGCAACTGGGAGGATCTGGCTGCTTCTTTCTACAGGAAATACCAGTATAATGTTGACCTTGCTCCAACCCGTACACAACTTCAAAGCATGTCTATGGGTTCCAGTGAGGGCTTCAAAGATTATGCCCAGAAGTGGAGAGATATTGCAGGAAGAGTCCAGCCTCCTCTATCTGATAGAGAGCTGGTACATATGTTCTTGGGTACTTTGTCAGGCCCATTTTTCAACCATCTGATCAAAAGCTCTTCAGTTGGGTTCACTAAGCTGATATTGACAGGTGAAAGAGTAGAAGCTGGTATCAAGAGCGTTAAGATTCAAAGGGATGTATCTTCAAGTTCAGTGAAGAAGCCTTTCATTGGGAAGAAGGAAGTTAGTGCTGCTTTTGGCCAGAGAAATCAGGGTAAATCTGAACACCGTCCAATGGTAGGAGCTATAATAATCTCCAACCCTGTATCAACTCAACGACAAAAGAATCAGCATAGGCAGGATGCGCCTAGAAGATAATTTACCAGACTCAACATGCCCTTATCTCAGGTATTGAAACATCTATTGAAGGTTAGCTTGGTCACTCTGAGGGAGCCTCCTCAAAATTCAAACACTACATCTCCCTGTTATAATCCAAATGCTCAGTGTGCCTACCACTCCAACAGTCCAGGACATGATACAAATGACAATTGGGCTCTGAAGAATAAAGTTCAGGATCTTATTGAGGCAAAGGAGATTGAATTTGACCCTCCTGAAACCCCCAATGTGATAACTGCACCAATGCCCAAGCATGTCCCGGGTATTAATGTTGTTGATGATGTTCTATTTGTTTCTTCTGTAGATGATTTGACTACCCCTCTGTCAACTGTTAAGAAGAATCTCTTACAAGCCGGTTTATTTCTAGGCTGCGGTGAAGGTTGTCACTTGTGTGCGTCTCTGCCCAATGGTTGTTTGTTGTTGAAGATAGGTGTCCAACGCTTGATGAACAACAAGGAAATTCTGTTTGAGAAGACTCCCTCTGTGATACGGTGGGAGAACTGACTAGTGTTTTGCGTTTGTATTCGCAAATGTTGCGGTTAGCAAGAGTCGCCACCGACTTTTTATTTTATCCTAAGGAAAGGTTAAAAAGCACAGCAAAAACCTTTTGAGATGTTTTCTTGGGTTCGGGGAGTAGATTATAGAAAGGGAAGGTATTAGCACCCTTTCTATCCATGGTTATCCATGGGCTCTTAGTTACTTGCTTAGATCACTTGCCTTTTGTTTTCAATTGTTTAAAATGGTGCTTGAGTGTGTGGGTTTGAAAATGTTTTGAAAAGATGCCAATGTGGTGGCAACCTTTGTAATGATCCATGTGGGGATGTATACAAAGATGTATATCTTTTGAAAAGGTTTTCATTTATTTTTGAAAGTTGTTTTGAAAGTGTTGTGGGTTGTGGTTTTGAAATTAGGCAAGTGTTTTGTTTTTGCAAGTTAATTCAAGTAACTAAGAGGTTATCTACTCCTAAATTTCTCAAAAGATCATTGCTATACTTTAACCCTTTTAACAAGTTTGCTCCACCATTGTATTTGGTGGGCAACCTTGTGTTAGGATGTGAAAGGGACAGGCGCGGGTCATCGTTTAGACCATAATTGTAACGACGTTAAATGTCTTTGGGCAATTTCTTTAAGGGACTTGATCATTTGTTTGTTTGTTTTGAAAAGTTTTGTCGAGGGACTATGATCATTCAAATTGTTTGCTTTGCCCAAAGAAGTTCAACATACAATATGGCCCATTTATTTGAAGGCAACAAGTGGAATACCCTAGGGGTGCAAGTGTGATTTGGGTGTCCATTTTCATGCTTGTTTATCTTGTATTAGGTCAAACTATTTTTTTTATCGTTTTTTCGCATACAAACCCTAATTTTAACATGTTATCATTAGAAAGCAATAAAGTGCGAAATTAAAATTACTAAGCTATTACAAAACCAAATATGGGAAGGGGGGTACAAATGTTCAAATGGGGATATGGACAAGAATTTAAATCTAAATTATTACATCAATTGAATATTTGCAATTTAAATAATGTATAAAAATGCAAGATGCACAAAAATGTTTTGTATATGTATGAAAAAATATTATTTATGTAAAAGAGAAAAGAAAATAAAAAAATGTATTATTTTTTTGGGGTATTTTGAACTTAGGGTAAAAACCCTAATTTTTAAAGAAAAAGGTATTATTTTCTAATTTAATACAACTATTTATTCATTATTTATAAAAATAAAATAAAATGAAGTGTATTATGGAAAAAGGTATTTTTATATCAAATATTAATAAAAATAAAAAATCAAGTATTTTTATATTTTGTCTTAAATATATTAATAATCACATATATATATATATATATTAAACCCTAAATATGTATTATACACAAAATAAATATTTATTTAATATTTTAATAAAATAAATGAAAGAGTATTTTTTGTGTGAAATATTTTCAGAAAATAAATAAAAATAAAAATGTATTTACACCATTTTTCTATTTTTATTCTAATAATGGTATATATATATATATATTTATGTACAAACAAAGAAAATAAACAAATAAGTATGCAATAAATGCAAAAAATGATGGAAAAAATATTTTTAATTTTTAAATGCCATGAGAAAAAATAAACAAAGTTAATCAAAAAAGAAAAAGTCAAAAATGTTAAGAAATGAACAAATGGGCTCAGGGGGGTGTGAATAAAAAAAGGTGGTGTGAAAAGTGAAATAACACAGGCCCAGCCCACTGATCATTGTCTTCAACCTCCAGCTTCAAACATTTGAAAAACGCGCGCCCCTGTTCCTCAATGTCTAACTCCTGATTCTTGGCTTTTCAGCAAAAACTCATAACACAAGAAATGTTCAGCATGAAGAGACGGTTTCAACCATATAAATAACTTGACCTATCTCTCTAAGATGAGGGAGAATTTCTCCTCCCCCAATTTCTGACCTAACTTTTCATCAATGTTCAGACATTAAATTCTCTAAGCACACAAAACATAAATGAAATCTAATCATATGAGCATGTTCAGGGCTATGATTGTGACATGTTTTCTTCAAAAACCTAAAGCTAACAATGCCTAATAAGAGAGATAGAACTCCATGAATATACCTGTTCAGTTGGAATCGAGTTTGGCAATGGAGGATGTTTCAGAGTGAAATGATGACTTGTACAGCTTCCTTGAAGTGTAAGGATGCTTTTCCAATTCCTACTTTGTCTTGAAACTCCCTGAATCGAGCTAGTGAACTCCAACTGCAAAACAGAAAATTAAAAATGGTGAAGTGGCTTGGAGGTGTTACAGGTCTGATTTTAGGACATGGTTAGCTTGCATATGTTGTAGGGAAGGTAGAGGAAAAGGTTTGGATCAAAGTGCTCGAAGGGATTGGGAGTTTGCACTCAAACTGCAGGGGCTCCCCTGTTTGTGCAGTTTTGAGGTGATTAGAGCAATGGGAGTGTTTCAGATGGCAAGGGCTCGTGTGTTAGCTTGGATTTTGTCTATGGAATGTGTTTGATAGCTTTTGTGTTGTGTGTCTAAGCTGAGATGAGAGATAGCATAAGTTATGGACTTTTCTTCTATCTTAAGCAACAAAAGCAAGTTGGTTGTTTTAGGTTAGTAGGGGGCCTCCTAATGTGCTGCATAAGCCTCTCTTGATCAGTGTGTTATGCACATAATCTTGTGCAAAGCAGATCTTTCATGTACTTGTTGGATTACAAACTTGACATAAAGCTAAACTTTTCAAAAATGGAAATTTCACTTTATCTAGTTTAGGATTAAACCATTATGCAATGTTAGAACACAAAGAACATGACTTTAACACATTGAATATGCATTAAATTATTGAGTATGAAATGGTTCAAGGACCTGTAATCAAGCATAAAGCAAACTGATTTCAAATTGGCAAGATTATGAACATGTCTTGATGAAGAACAAAAGTGAATTTTTGCCAACTTGTGAAATTCGAATCTCTCAAGTTATGAGGTTGTTTGATGAGTTCTTGGACATTTTGGAAAGCTTGGAATGTGTACTACAATCCATCTTTGAAATGCAAATCAAAATTCCAAGTGGAAGGGTATGAAAAGTGGCCTTGAAGTGGGATAGAAAACCTTGTCAAAATAGGTTAAATTTCACTAAGTTAAAAATGGTTTAGTGCCCTTATTCAAAAAATTATAACTTGAGATACAAGCTTCAAATGAGAAAACTTTGTGAATAAAAGTTGTAGATTATGCAACAAGCTACAACTTTCATGTTTTGACTTTTGTTTGAATCCAAATGGATCATGGTGAAAAGATGGGGCAAAGTTGGGAAAAAATTAGGGTTTTTCATAACTTAGAAAAATTCTAAGTTATGAAAAATTCTATTTTCAAACCCTAATTTGCATTTTGTGATTTCTTGGTGAACAAGTTTCATGATTTTGCAAGTTTTGATGAAAAATGAATCTTGACTCTTGATTTTGACCAAAAAGTCAAAGTTTGACTTTCTAGTATACAGTCAAAATTGATCAATTGACTGGGAAATTCAACTGTCAATCTTGTGTACTTGGGATCTTTTGAGCTTGATGAACATGTCAAGATAATTCCATTGAGTCCTTGAGTCCATATGTGATCTTGGTTTACCATTGGCTAGGTTAAACAGTCAAAAATTGCCTTTGTGCAGTCAAAACCCTAAAAATGACCATTTTGCCCTTTTGATGATCTGATCAAATTTCTTGGGGAATTGTGATCCAAACTTGATCAAATGGTCCATATGAGTTCATAATGTTGATGTGGATCAAATTTCATGAGGTTTGACTGTCAATTGGCCACAATTGACTTTTTCCCAATACAACTGATTTCTAGGTCAACTGTCCAATTGACTGGGTAAAACTTGGAATCAAGACTTGAAACTTGGTATAGGTAAACTTGGGAGTCCAACATGAAGCATGAAAGTCATCTTAGGCATTTTAGGTCAAAACATCTTTAGGCAAACACAAACCCTAATTTGAGCCCACAGTGCAAGGAGAAGTCTTGAGCAGAGGGAACCCTAACTGGATCTTGATCTTCAAAGGTATTGTGATGAGAAAATGTTGAGGAAATGGGAGGGCAAATTTTGGGGTACAACAGTTGCCCCTGTTCAATCTTCTTGAACCTGAAGAGTTAGATCGGCAAGTTTGCCTTTCGTGACTCGAGGGTAAAAGGAGATTGGACACTAGAGTGCCCGGAAATTTGCACTCGCATGCTGGAGTCTCAACAATGTGGTGTCGGGAATGGGCTTATAGATGCCATTTGGAGAGGTGGTAGATAGGGAGATGGGCTTATAGATGCCATTTGGAGGTGTTGATCGCGTAAGAGATTCCTTATCGAGAACTTGTGTATTTTGAGAGAGGCGGATGTTTTCCTGGCTTGTTACAGGTGTTTGATCCTTAGTCTCCTTATGTAGATATGCCCTGGCTAGATACAGGTATCGAATCTACAATCGGTTTGCTCACAGATGTGCCCTGGCCGGATACAGGAGTCGAATCTGGAAATAGTCGTTTAATAGATGTGCCCTGGCTGGATACAGGAATCGAATCTTCGAACTCTTCAGACGTGCCCTGGCTAGATACAGGAGTCGAGTCTGGAAACGTGGTCAACAGATATGCCCTGGCTGGATACAGGAATCGAATCTGGAGCTGTTGTAGTTGATAGATGTGCCCTGGCTGGATACAGGAATCGAATCTTCGAACTCTTCAGACGTGCCCTGGCTAGATACAGGAATCGAGTCTAGAAACTGATCACTCTCAGATGTGCCCTGGCTAGATACAGGTATCGAATCTGGAATTGTGACAGTTGAAGGTAGTCGTTTTTTGAGATTGTCTTTTTCCTGAAAAGGCAAAAACGTAAGTTGTATGCAATGTCATGATGTATGATATGCATGATATCATGATGTTCAACATGAGATGTTGTATGCGTTTCATCATGTATGTAAGCAAGATGTATGAAAATGTGAAATGTTTATGAGTGTAATTTCATCTTAGGAAAATAAATCCTTGACGAACGGCCGGAGAATTGCTCTGCGGAAGAGAAATTTGGCCGAAGTTTTGATGAGAGGCCTGCTGAGGACTTTAACGATGGATTCCGCTGAGGATAATGATGATAAACTCCGCTGAGGAACTCCGAAGATAAACTCTGCTTGGGAATACCAAAGATAGACTTCGCTGGGGATTGAAGGAACTTTGCCGAGGGCGGTCTTCCGTGGCTTTTAGCTGAGGATAACCCACTTATAAGTCCTTGTGAGGAAATAACTCTAAATAAAACTCGGGTGAGACGTCCGTTCTTTGCAGGGGATAAGCTTGCAGAATCTACTGGGGAATGTTGTGCTTTTTCGGGATCGACGGGTAATCAACTCCGCTTGGGGAAAGTATTGTCGCGTCCTGTTTTACTCTGCGGGGGATTGAGATAATTTGGCCACATTCTTCAGTTGAACCTACCTTGGTGCCTTGGCGGACAAAACCACCAGACTGCAATAGACAACTCCACATTGCCCCTGTCTTTGATGTCACCTGTAATTAATCTCTTGTTTCATATGCAAACATTTATGAATCAGCAATTTAATGTCAAATGCATATATCAAAATGAACATTGGACGTTCTTCGCAAGACAAAACAAAAAAGGAAAACAATGGTAATTTGTATGGACAAGTGAATTTGTATTGATTTAAACTTTGCCTGTGAATAGGCGTTTTTGTACAAGAGGCTGACATCCTAGTAAGAGGACATCGCCAAATAGTATAGAGTTTACAATTTGAAAAAGGAAACAAAACAGCTATGTGAACAATCCCACTGGGTTCCAACTCTGCTATCGCCTTTATGTCTTCGAACATCTCATCGCTTTGCTGCCTAATTTGAAGATGAAGCTGATTGGTCAATGCCGAAATCTGGAGCCAGATAGTTGATGCCGAGTTCCGGATGCGAAGTGATCCAATGAGACATAGTGTTACGCTTTTATCCCTAACTTTTGCCTGGACCGCCCTTTCGGGTTTTCAGTCCACCGGGATACCCATTTTTGCCCAAGCCGCCCTTTCAGGTTTTCGACTTGCCGGGTGTACAGATTTTTTTTATTCATTTCATCCCTTACTTTTGCCCGAACCCTTTTGGTTCGCCGGGAAGCCCTTATTTTGCCTAGGTATGTCAACCTAGCGGGTCTTTTATTTATGCGTAGTATTTTTTTACTATGTCTGCATTGGCGGGGTGAGGAAGGTCGTCACCATCCATGGTGGTTAGGATCATGACCCCTCCTGAGAACACACGTTTAACCACAAATGGCCCTTCGTATGTAGGGGTCCATTTGCCCCTGGGATCACTTTGAGGAAGGATGATGCGTTTGATTACCAGGTCCCCAACTTGATACTCTTGCGGTCTGACTTTCTTGTTAAATGCCCTAATCATCCGTTTCTGATACGTTTGACCATGACAGATAGCAGTGAGCCTCTTTTCGTCAATCAGATTTAATTGATCAAGTCGAGTCTGGATCCAATCATCTTCATTCAAGTCTGCATCCTTCATTATCCGGAGAGAGGGTATCTGGATTTCAATTGGCAAGACTGCCTCCATGCCATAGACCAAGGAGAAAGGAGTTGCCCCGGTTGATGTCCTGGCTGAGGTACGGTACCCATGAAGAGCGAACGGTAACATCTCGTGCCAATATTTATAGGTCACTGTCATCTTCTGCACAATTTTCTTGATATTTTTATTGGCTGCCTCTACAGCCCCATTCATCTTCGGCCGGTAAGGAGAAGAATTGTGGTGCTGTATCTTGAATTGTTCACAGAGTTCAGTGATCATTTTGTTATTGAGATTGGTACCATTGTCCGTAATGATTCTTTCCGGGACGCCGTACCGACAGATCAGATTATGCCGGATGAAACGTGCCACGACGCTCTTGGTTACTGTGGCATAGGAAGCTGCCTCAACCCATTTCGTGAAGTAATCGATCGCCACCAAGATGAAGCGATGCCCATTGGATGCCGTTGGTCGGATCTCACCGATCATATCGATGCCCCACATTGCGAAAGGCCAAGGTGCCGTCAGGACATTCAAAGGAACCGGAGGGATATGCACCTTGTCAGCATAGATCTGGCATTTATGACAAGTTCGGGAGTGTTGGTAACAATCGGCTTCCATTGTGGACCAGAAATATCCTGCCCGAAAGATTTTCTTAGCCATGGTGTGTCCACTGGAATGTGTTCCAAATGTACCTTCATGCAGTTCCCTCATGATTTTCTCCGCTTCAGCCTTATCCACACAACGTAGCAGGGTTGAATCATGATTCCGTTTGTAGAGAATGCCGTTTCTGAGGAAGAATTTTGCAGCAAACCTCCTCATGAACTTCTTATCATTGACAGATGCACCTTCCGGGTATTCCTGAGCTTCCAAGTACCTCTTCACCTCGTGATACCAGGGTTTTTCAGTCACCTTCTCAGCCTCGAGCTCACAGCAGTATGCCGGTTCATCCAACTTCCAGATAATGATTCGGGGAGCCTCATTGTCCCATTTAACTTTGAACATTGAAGACATCGAGGCTAGTGCGTCCGCTAGCTGATTCTCCTCTCTGGGGAAATGCTCAAAAGTTATCTCTTCAAAGTGAGGGAGCAAGGTCGACACATACTCCTTGTAAGGAATAAGATTCGGGTGTTTCGTATCCCACTCGCCTTTGATCTGATTGATCACGAGAGCGGAATCTCCGAAGACACTTAGAAATTTTATCCTTAAGTCGATTGCAGCTTGTAAACCCATGATACATGCCTCATATTCTGCCATATTGTTGGTGCAGCTGAAACATAATCGGGCGGTGAGGGGAGTATGAGTTCCTTTGGGAGATATGATTACAGCGCCGACGCCGTTACCCAAAGCATTGGAGGCTCCGTCAAAATGCATAGACCATCGGGATCCTTCCTCAGGTCCTTCATCCGGTCCAGGCACTTCACAGTCAGTTACCACCATGATGTCTTCATCCGGAAAATCAAAGTTTAATGATTGGTAATCGTCCACAGGTTGATGTGCCAAATGATCTGCCAGTACACTTCCCTTAATTGCTTTCTGAGTTGTATACTAGATATCATATTCTGTCAAGATCATTTGCCATCTCGCTATTCTCCCAGACAGAGCGGGCTTTTCAAATATGTACTTGATGGGATCCATCTTTGAAATCAATAAGGTAGTGTGAGTCAGCATATACTGTCTCAGCCGGAGAGCAGCCCATACAAGAGCGCAACAAGTTTTCTCAAGCAGTGAGTAACGAGACTCACAGTCGGTAAACTTTTTGCTCAAGTAATAAATAGCGTGCTCTTTTCGGCCAGACTCGTCATGCTGCCCCAGCACACACCCCATTGAATTATCAAGCACTGTCAAGTATAGTATCAGAGGTCTTCCTTCCACCGGTGGCATAAGAATGGGTGGCTCTTGGAGATATTCCTTTATCCTTTCAAAGGCGGCCTGGCATTCATCATTCCAGCGTACTACTTGATCTTTCTTCAGCAATTTGAAGATTGGCTCACAAGTAGCAGTCAGATGCGAGATGAATCGAGCAATGTAATTCAGTCGTCCTAGGAAACCTCTGACTTCTTTCTCTGTTTTTGGAGTCGGCATCTCTTGTATGGCTTTTACCTTGGCAGGGTCCACCTGAATACCTTTATCACTTACAATGAAACCTAGCAATTTTCCGGATCTTACCCCAAAGGTGCATTTGTTGGGATTCAACCTCAGCTTGTATAACTTGAGTCGGTCAAACAACTTCCTCAGATGGTCAAGGTGCTCCTCCTCAGTTTGATACCTCGCAATCATGTCATCAATGTATACCTCAATCTCATGATGGATCATATCATGAAATAAAGCAACCATGGCACGTTGATAGGTTGCCCCAGCATTTTTCAATCCGAATGGCATGACCTTATAACAGAAAGTGCCCCACTGAGTCACGAAGGTAGTCTTCTCCATGTCCTCTGGAGCCATCTTGATCTGATTATACCCTGAAAAACCATCCATGAAGGAGAACACCTTGTGCTGAGCTGTATTGTCAACAAGGACATCAATGTGAGGTAGGGGGAAGTCATCCTTGGGGCTGGCCCTGTTCAAATCCCTGTAGTCGACACACATTCTGACTTTACCGTCCTTCTTTGGTACTGGCACCACATTGGCAACCCACTGGGGGTAAGAAGTTACTGCAAGGAACCCGGCATCAAACTGCTTCATAACCTCGGCCTTGATCTTTTCAGACATCTCTGGACGCATCCGTCGAACTCTTTGCTTTACCGGAGGGCAATCTTCCTTGGTTGGCAGATGGTGAACTACAATGTCGGCATCCAAACCAGGCATATCTTCATAGGACCAAGCAAAAATCTCCATGTAGTCTTGTAGCATCTGGATCAATCGTTGCTTCACGCTGAGCTCTAGATTGGCACCAATCTTTACCTCTTTCCTATCTGTCTCAGTACCCAAGTTAATTGTCTCCACAGGCTCTTCATGTGGTTGAATAGCCCTCTCTTCCTGGAGTAGCAGTCTTGCGAGTTCACCAGGCACTTCGCAATCATCTTCACCTTCGTCTTCGGCCAAGTTGATCGGATTTTCAAAGTCATAACTGGTGGTAGCAGAGCTGTTACCAGTGAGATCCAGAGTGGATTTAAACCTGTATAAGTGAGTGTGTGTAAATACAGCTGTTTTGCAATATATATAACACAGAAAGGAAAAGAGCAAAAGATTTGAAATGCAACAAACGTCCAATGTTTTGATTGATGATATATGAAAATGTCATACAAAAAGCCCTCACAAATGGAGCTACGATGCCCCGGGTAGGGCACCGAGCCAACAAAGTTTTAACATATTGTTTGTTACAAATTTGGAAATCAAAAGAAATTAATTACTGCGTGACAAATGTGATAGGGGTAAAATCCTTTTCCGTCCAGTTGCTCGGTCCGTCGCTGGCAGTCGGGTAGATCCAACTATCAAACTCTGCTTCCTCCACATCTTCCTCAATAGCGTTCACCCTTGAGCTGGAAATAAACACCGGAGCCTTTCCGATCCTCTCTTTGCGCACCGCCTTCTGAGCCTCTGCAGTAAAGCCTAGCCCAAACTTGTCGTTCTTCTGAGTGAAGTCAGGAAGCTGACCCCAGTGTGCACAATTGCCTTTCTGAATCACAGCCCGGGCATCCCTTAGGGAAGCCATCTTCAAGGAATCATTCTCTTCGGCCATTGTCTCTGCAGCTGCTGAAATGGGATGCACCTCCTCCAAATGCTGGAAGGGGGTTTCAATAAACTCTCCGTCCATCTCGATGTACCTGAAGGAATTCAAATGGCTCACCATATACTCCTCTTCTCCTTGCACAGTGACGATCTTCCCCCTGACGGGATACTTCAGCTTCTGGTGCAAGGTGGAGGTCACTGCCCCAGCTTCATGGATCCAAGGTCGACCCAACAGACAAGAGTACGATGGACGTATATCCATCACATAAAAGGTAGAGTCAAACACTTGAGAGCCCACACGAATAGGGATGTTAACCTCTCCATGAACCATCCTTTTGGAACCGTCAAAGGCCCTGACGATGATATTGTTGGGTTTCAACTCCAGGCCTTCATAATCCAGACGATCTAAAGCCTTTTTCGGTAGAACATTCAAGGAAGAACCAGTATCCACCAATACATGTGCCAGAGTAGTGCCCCTGCATTCAATAGAGACATGTAGGGCATCATTGTGGTCTCTCCCTTTCGCGGTCAGGTCAGCATCTGAAAAACCCAAACCGTTGTCCGCCGTTAGATTCGCTATGCAATCAGTGAACTGGACTGCAGACGTCTCCTGCGGCACATGGGCCGTCTTGAGAAATGAGATCAAGGCTTTAGCATGGGCCTCGGAGCATAGCAATAAGGAGAGCAGGGAGATCTTGGAGGGCGTATGCCCCAACTGCTCGACAACATTAAAATCACTCTTCTTTATTATTTTCAGAATCTCCTCCATTTCTTGTCGGGAGGCCTCAACATTTACGGGTATTGGTGCCTCCATCCGGGCAGGCTCTTCTTCAATCCCTTTGCCCCGAGCATTTGATGACTCGGCAGCAGGGGAAACAACTTGATCAGCAACAGTAGCAGGTAAACTTGTAGGTTTTATGAGGAGGGGTTTTTGAATAGCGGGCGGTGCAATGTCAGGCGAGAAGAGCCTGCCACTGCGGGTGACCTTGGCTGGACCAGTGATATCGCAGATACTGGCACTAGCGTCAAATTCTTGTTTGATTCCATTTACATACACGTCTGCCCCATAATGCCAGGGGACAGCTTTATCAGACACGTAGGAGAGGGGCCCCGGAACAGTAATGATCACAGGCGCAACTGTCATGATTTGAATAGGCTTCTTCGGGGGAGCCTTGATTGGATTTTTGAAGATGGTAATCACGGAAACTTCTTTCATCGGAACCAATTGAACAGCAGTCCTTTTGAATAGAATCTCCTTGCTATCCATTAGGCCTTGGATGCCTAACCTCAGCAAGGGACAATCAGATAGGGAAATAGCACAGAACAGGCAACCTTCACCGCAACCCGGAAATAAACTGGCCCGCAGTAGGTTCTTCTTAACAGTCTTCAGAGGGGTAACAACTTCATCTACCGAAACAGCGTACATTTCTTCTTTGATGGCATTTACCCTATGCTGGGGCATAGGAGCCGTTACAACATTTGGTCTCTCCGGCGCTTCAAACTGAATTTCCTTTGCGTCGATCAGATCTTGCACTTTATTCCTCAAGGCCCAGCAATCATCAGTAGTGTGCCCGGGACTATCAGAATGATAAGCACACCGGGAATTTGGGTTATATTTAGGAGACGCAGTGTTGACGACCTTAGGAGCTTCTTTGAGGGTCACCAGGTTGGTGGATAACAGTTGGGGTAAAATTTGAGATAATGTCATACTTAGTCGGGTATACTGCCTCTTGGGCCTTTCGCTTCTTTGTTGATTGTACTGCTGAGGAGCAGCAACAGGTTTGGAGATGACCAGAGCGTTGACGGCTTGGCGACTTTCGGGCTTGACTTGTCTTCTAGGACCATAGACGACACTTGCTTCTTTCTTAAACGGCCTCTTCTCAGCACTTGTAGAGGCAGCCTTCTGTATCTTGCCTGACCTGATGCCAGCTTCAATTCTTTCTCCCGTTAATATCAAATCTGTAAACCCAGCGGAGGAGTTACCAACCAAATGATTGAAAAACGGCCCAGACAACGTCCCCAGAAACATATCAACCAGCTCTCGATCAGTTAATGGAGGCTGCACCCTGCCAGCCAAATCTCTCCATTTTGAGCGTACTCTTTGAACCCTTCACCCGTCCCTAGAGACATACCCTGAAGTTGGGTACGTGTAGGAGCGAGATCAGAATTGTATTGGTATTGTCTGTAGAATGCGGTTGCCAAATCTTCCCAGTGTCGGATGCTAGCTCCATCCAATTGGTAGAACCATTCAAGCTGTGACCCCGAGAGGCTGTCTTGGAAGAAGTGAATCCAGAGGTTCTTATCCGCCGTGTAAGGTTGGATTTTCCTTACGTACGACCTTAGATGCAGCTTTGGGCAGGAGACCCCATCATACTTGGCGAAGGCAGGCGCCTTAAACTTATGTGGAATGACTACCCCAGAAGATAACCCTAAATCTCCGAAATCCAGTCCCGGCACATTCTGAATTTCCATGGCGCTCAAGCGGTCCTCCAATTGCTTGTATCTGTCAGCAGCAGGTGGGTATTGTTCATCGTTATAGTCCGTCTCGTTGTCGGAGACTGCGGGATTAGGAGCTCCTCCCCCTTGGGGACTATTTTTCTCAGCAGAGGAAGTGGTTGGATCAGCTTCATTGTGGAGTGTGTTCCCAAATCGGCGTCCGGTGTTGAACAATGCAGTCCTCTTTTTCTTCTTCTTCTTCAGGAGTAGAGTCTTCAACTCTTGCTGACCTTGGGCTAGGCTTAGGACCATCTCTTGAAACTGTGCACTTTGGGCCTGAAGGGCCTTGATTGCTTGCTCACTGGAGGAGTCTGGATTCATGATGACTGTTCACACAAACAGCGAAGAAAATTAAGCAACCTGTGAAATAGGGTACCTGCTATGCATATGGTGCAATGGAATGCGTATGTATGCAATGCATTCAAGGATTTAGAATATTCAAAATTTGTTGTAGACAAAAAGGAACGCACATCATATTAATAAGGAGAAATTCGTTAGTACATAAATGCCTCATGGGCCAAATATTACAAAATAACTCCTTAAGGTAAAAAAACATTGCGCATCCTCTTTGGCGCGATGTAGGTGTTGAGATTCCTTTCCTCGTGCAGCAGGCGAGTGATTTCCAGGACCTTCTTTTCACTAGCATGTAGACTGGTCTCAAGAGAATTCCGTTCTTCCTTAAGCTGGACCCAGCTCTTCTGCATCTCTTCCCAGGAGGTGGGCATGTCGGGATGTTGAATGGTGTAGGATGCTTCTCCTTCCAAGACTGGTTCTTTGATCACAGGAAGCATATGGGGATAAGGCATCACCAATTTCTGGGAGCGGGCTCGTACCCACTTGAGGTAAGGTTCCAACGGGATGGAATTCTGGTGCCCCAATGTCTTGCTGTCTATCCTACTTGGCATCCTCCAAGCTCTGATAAATTTCTGACGAAGTCCTTGAGTATCATTGTCGAAGTCGAAAACTATGTCAGGAATTAACATGTCATGAGGGCCATCCCTCCGAGCATAACCAAACTGTCTCCAAGCCAGGCATGGGTTGTAGGTAATACCTCCTTTGATTCCAAATAAAGGAACATTAGGGTACTCCCCGCAACGATCAATGATAGTGACGTCTTCCCTGGACCTAGGACACCAATGTATATCTGCATGCGTGAGAGTCATTAATCGTTGTGACCATCTCAAACCCCGCTCGTTCTTTAAAACTGTTTGTGGAAGGTGTGAAATAAACCACTTTCCCAGGAGAGGAGTGCAACACATAAGGACACCCCTTCTTCTCATGGTTCGAGTGTAACATGAGTGAAGGATGTCCCCCAGCAATGTTGGTATTGGATTTCTGGACAAGAAGATTTTGACGGTGTTGACATCTACCAATTGGTCAAAATTTGGGAACAAGACCAACCCATAGATAAGGAGTGCCACAATTTCTTCAAAGGCTTGTAGGTCCAATGAATTCCAACATTCTTGTGCCTTCTCAAACAAGAATTTTGCTAAGAATCCTTTGACACCGCTTCTGGTTTCCCAATGTCCTTTGAGGTCAGATGTCTGTAGGTGCAAGGCTTTAGCAATCTCTTCAAGCTTGGGTTCCTCTTCCGTACCGTTGTAGGGTAGTTGATCAAGGATAGGGACCTTCAGAAGTCGGGAGAACTCTTCCAATGTAGGCACCAATTGATAATCCGGAAAAGTGAAACAGTGATGCAGAGGGTCAAAGAACTGGAACAGGACCTTTATCAAATCTTCCTCAATGTTGGTGTTAACCAAGCTGATGAGTCTTCCATGTCTCTCACTGAATGAAGAACCCTCAGGAATCCTGGACATAAGTTCCTTAAGCTGAGGAGGGATCTTTACAAGGCTAATCTGAATTGTCTTTCTGCGAGCAGTTTCCATGTCCTGTAAAACAAGAACAAAGATGAAGATTCGAAACCCTTGAAATGGTTAGTCAATGCTCATGATGTTTGTATGATGTAATGATGTGATGATTAAATACACTATAAGTATTCACAAAGGCAAACATGGTAAGGCACACAAGTCACACAAACCCTTAGAGTTTAGGCCTGCATGGAGTCTGGGTATTACCCTCTTGAAGTTTGGTGGGCTCAACCTGTCCTATCAAAAGTAACCGGGTTCTAAAGGTCCCAATATCACTGGATTGCTTTCATTGTTCATCGTTTCGATTTAGCCACTGAACTGGCGACCGAAATATTCCAGGAAAGCAACCCTCAATTGAGTGTAGTATCGAGTATCAACCAACCTCGGACTGCACCAAAGTCAGTTATCTCACTACCCTAAAAAGGCCAAGATGGTTCAATTAAGGTTCCTAAGGTCAGTTGATGCTTCACGATACCACGCAGCGGCCCCGTACTCTCCTTGACTGAACTCAAGGGTTACCGGTACACACCAAAGTGCCACATCAACGTAGCAGACTGTTTCAACCGTGTCGGTATACCCCACACAGTTCCCTCACAGCCTTGTTGCTACTTTCTAAGAAGGTATCCCCAGATCCGGGTTAGGATCTATAAAACTCCGATACAAAGCCCTCAAATGTAAAAGCAAACAAAGCAAGCAATTGAAAACAAAGGTGATCTAAACCCTAAGGTTACTCCACTTTAAAAGTCTCCCCAGCAGAGTCGCCAGTTCTGTGATACGGTGGGAGAACTGACTAGTGTTTTGCGTTTGTATTCGCAAATGTTGCGGTTAGCAAGAGTCGCCACCGACTTTTTATTTTATCCTAAGGAAAGGTTAAAAAGCACAGCAAAAACCTTTTGAGATGTTTTCTTGGGTTCGGGGAGTAGATTATAGAAAGGGAAGGTATTAGCACCCTTTCTATCCATGGTTATCCATGGGCTCTTAGTTACTTGCTTAGATCACTTGCCTTTTGTTTTCAATTGTTTAAAATGGTGCTTGAGTGTGTGGGTTTGAAAATGTTTTGAAAAGATGCCAATGTGGTGGCAACCTTTGTAATGATCCATGTGGGGATGTATACAAAGATGTATATCTTTTGAAAAGGTTTTCATTTATTTTTGAAAGTTGTTTTGAAAGTGTTGTGGGTTGTGGTTTTGAAATTAGGCAAGTGTTTTGTTTTTGCAAGTTAATTCAAGTAACTAAGAGGTTATCTACTCCTAAATTTCTCAAAAGATCATTGCTATACTTTAACCCTTTTAACAAGTTTGCTCCACCATTGTATTTGGTGGGCAACCTTGTGTTAGGATGTGAAAGGGACAGGCGCGGGTCATCGTTTAGACCATAATTGTAACGACGTTAAATGTCTTTGGGCAATTTCTTTAAGGGACTTGATCATTTGTTTGTTTGTTTTGAAAAGTTTTGTCGAGGGACTATGATCATTCAAATTGTTTGCTTTGCCCAAAGAAGTTCAACATACAATATGGCCCATTTATTTGAAGGCAACAAGTGGAATACCCTAGGGGTGCAAGTGTGATTTGGGTGTCCATTTTCATGCTTGTTTATCTTGTATTAGGTCAAACTATTTTTTTTTATCGTTTTTTCGCATACAAACCCTAATTTTAACATGTTATCATTAGAAAGCAATAAAGTGCGAAATTAAAATTACTAAGCTATTACAAAACCAAATATGGGAAGGGGGGTACAAATGTTCAAATGGGGAAATGGACAAGAATTTAAATCTAAATTATTACATCAATTGAATATTTGCAATTTAAATAATGTATAAAAATGCAAGATGCACAAAAATGTTTTGTATATGTATGAAAAAATATTATTTATGTAAAAGAGAAAAGAAAATAAAAAAATGTATTATTTTTTTGGGGTATTTTGAACTTAGGGTAAAAACCCTAATTTTTAAAGAAAAAGGTATTATTTTCTAATTTAATACAACTATTTATTCATTATTTATAAAAATAAAATAAAATGAAGTGTATTATGGAAAAAGGTATTTTTATATCAAATATTAATAAAAATAAAAAATCAAGTATTTTTATATTTTGTCTTAAATATATTAATAATCACATATATATATATATATATATATATATATATATATATATTAAACCCTAAATATGTATTATACACAAAATAAATATTTATTTAATATTTTAATAAAATAAATGAAAGAGTATTTTTTGTGTGAAATATTTTCAGAAAATAAATAAAAATAAAAATGTATTTACACCATTTTTCTATTTTTATTCTAATAATGGTATATATATATATATATTTATGTACAAACAAAGAAAATAAACAAATAAGTATGCAATAAATGCAAAAAATGATGGAAAAAATATTTTTAATTTTTAAATGCCATGAGAAAAAATAAACAAAGTTAATCAAAAAAGAAAAAGTCAAAAATGTTAAGAAATGAACAAATGGGCTCAGGGGGGTGTGAATCAAAAAAGGTGGTGTGAAAAGTGAAATAACACAGGCCCAACCCACTGATCATTGTCTTCAACCTCCAGCTTCAAACATTTGAAAAACGCGCGCCCCTGTTCCTCAATGTCTAACTCCTGATTCTTGGCTTTTCAGCAAAAACTCATAACACAAGAAATGTTCAGCATGAAGAGACGGTTTCAACCATATAAATAACTTGACCTATCTCTCTAAGATGAGGGAGAATTTCTCCTCCCCCAATTTCTGACCTAACTTTTCATCAATGTTCAGACATGAAATTCTCTAAGCACACAAAACATAAATGAAATCTAATCATATGAGCATGTTCAGGGCTATGATTGTGACATGTTTTCTTCAAAAACCTAAAGCTAACAATGCCTAATAAGAGAGATAGAACTCCATGAATATACCTGTTCAGTTGGAATCGAGTTTGGCAATGGAGGATGTTTCAGAGTGAAATGATGACTTGTACAGCTTCCTTGAAGTGTAAGGATGCTTTTCCAATTCCTACTTTGTCTTGAAACTCCCTGAATCGAGCTAGTGAACTCCAACTGCAAAACAGAAAATTAAAAATGGTGAAGTGGCTTGGAGGTGTTACAGGTCTGATTTTAGGACATGGTTAGCTTGCATATGTTGTAGGGAAGGTAGAGGAAAAGGTTTGGATCAAAGTGCTCGAAGGGATTGGGAGTTTGCACTCAAACTGCAGGGGCTCCCCTGTTTGTGCAGTTTTGAGGTGATTAGAGCAATGGGAGTGTTTCAGATGGCAAGGGCTCGTGTGTTAGCTTGGATTTTGTCTATGGAATGTGTTTGATAGCTTTTGTGTTGTGTGTCTAAGCTGAGATGAGAGATAGCATAAGTTATGGACTTTTCTTCTATCTTAAGCAACAAAAGCAAGTTGGTTGTTTTAGGTTAGTAGGGGGCCTCCTAATGTGCTGCATAAGCCTCTCTTGATCAGTGTGTTATGCACATAATCTTGTGCAAAGCAGATCTTTCATGTACTTGTTGGATTACAAACTTGACATAAAGCTAAACTTTTCAAAAATGGAAATTTCACTTTATCTAGTTTAGGATTAAACCATTATGCAATGTTAGAACACAAAGAACATGACCTTAACACATTGAATATGCATTAAATTATTGAGTATGAAATGGTTCAAGGACCTGTAATCAAGCATAAAGCAAACTGATTTCAAATTGGCAAGATTATGAACATGTCTTGATGAAGAACAAAAGTGAATTTTTGCCAACTTGTGAAATTCGAATCTCTCAAGTTATGAGGTTGTTTGATGAGTTCTTGGACATTTTGGAAAGCTTGGAATGTGTACTACAATCCATCTTTGAAATGCAAATCAAAATTCCAAGTGGAAGGGTATGAAAAGTGGCCTTGAAGTGGGATAGAAAACCTTGTCAAAATAGGTTAAATTTCACTAAGTTAAAAATGGTTTAGTGCCCTTATTCAAAAAATTATAACTTGAGATACAAGCTTCAAATGAGAAAACTTTGTGAATCAAAGTTGTAGATTATGCAACAAGCTACAACTTTCATGTTTTGACTTTTGTTTGAATCCAAATGGATCATGGTGAAAAGATGGGGCAAAGTTGGGAAAAAATTAGGGTTTTTCATAACTTAGAAAAATTCTAAGTTATGAAAAATTCTATTTTCAAACCCTAATTTGCATTTTGTGATTTCTTGGTGAACAAGTTTCATGATTTTGCAAGTTTTGATGAAAAATGAATCTTGACTCTTGATTTTGACCAAAAAGTCAAAGTTTGACTT
Organism: Vicia faba; assembly: GCA_948472305.1. Lineage (NCBI taxonomy): Eukaryota > Viridiplantae > Streptophyta > Magnoliopsida > Fabales > Fabaceae > Vicia > Vicia faba. The sequence goes on from OX451739.1 coordinate 1,426,025,941, forward strand.
TCCAGTATACAGTCAAAATTGATCAATTGACTGGGAAATTCAACTGTCAATCTTGTGTACTTGGGATCTTTTGAGCTTGATGAACATGTCAAGATAATTCCATTGAGTCCTTGAGTCCATATGTGAGCTTGGTTTACCATTGGCTAGGTCAAACAGTCAAAAATTGCCTTTGTGCAGTCAAAACCCTAAAAATGACCATTTTGCCCTTTTGATGATCTGATCAAATTTCTTGGGGAATTGTGATCCAAACTTGATCAAATGGTCCATATGAGTTCATAATGTTGATGTGGATCAAATTTCATGAGGTTTGACTGTCAATTGGCCACAGTTGACTTTTTCCCAATACAGCTGATTTCTAGGTCAACTGTCCAATTGACTGGGTAAAACTTGGAATCAAGACTTGAAACTTGGTATAGGTAAACTTGGGAGTCCAACATGAAGCATGAAAGTCATCTTAGGCATTTTAGGTCAAAACATCTTTAGGCAAACACAAACCCTAATTTGAGCCCACAGTGCAAGGAGAAGTCTTGAGCAGAGGGAACCCTAACTGGATCTTGATCTTCAAAGGTATTGTGATGAGAAAATGTTGAGGAAATGGGAGGGCAAATTTTGGGGTACAACACCCTCTATGAAAGGTCTATGTGAAGATGCAAGATGTGAAGATGTGTCAATTATTACCATTTCCAACAATCCTCCCAGGGTCTCCTCCAAAAGACCTGTCAGGATCACATCAACTCCTAAGATTGCTCCTTTAATTATCACCTTTCCAGGGCCCATACCATATTCCTCCGACAAAGTTGTTCCTTAGAATTATGGAGCTGACGTTTATTATCATGGCGTCAAGCAGGACCTCTTGGCCATTAAGAATGAAGTTACTGAAGATATTGATCCTAACATCGGCAATATTGTTGGGACCAGTAAAATTACCAGAAGCGGAAGGATTTTCTCTCCTGAAATCTCTCCAAAGATTGTTTCCACTCCTTCAGTTATTCCTGCTAATACTTCCGTTATTATTCCTGCTAATGAGTCGGCTGAGACTCGGGGCAAAGAAGTATTGGTCGAGCCTGCCCGGACGGAGGCACCTAAAGAAACCATTCCTGAAGCCTCTAAAAAAGAAATGGAGGAAATTTTAAAAATCATACGAAAGAGTGATTACAATGTTGTGGAACAATTGGGATAGACCCCCTCAAAGATTTCAATGTTGGCCTTATTGTTGTGCTTTGAAGCCCATGCTAAGGCTTTGGTGAAGTTCCTGAAGTCTGCTCATGTGCCGCAAGAGACTTTTTCCGACCAATTCGAGAACTGTGTTGGTAGTCTGACTGATGACAATGGGCTTGGTTTCTCTGATACTGATTTGACCTCTAAAGGAAGAAAGCATAATGATGCCCTGCATGTCTCTATTAAGTGCAAGGGCACTACCCTGGCTCATGTTCTAGTTGATACGGGTTCGTTGCTAAATGTTCTACCCAAGGGTGCTTTAGACAGATTGGACTGTGAAATACTGACTTTGAAGCCTAGTAATATTGTGGTAAGGGCTTTTGATGGTTCCAAGAGAATGGTGCACAGGGAGGTGGACATTCCTATTAAAGTTGGTTCCCAAGCTTTTGACTCCACTTTCTATGTGATAGACATTCGCCCGTCTTACTCTTGTTTGTTGGGATGCCCTTGGATTCATGGGGTAGGTGGTGTCACTTCCACCATGCATCAGATGTTAAAGTATCCAGTTAATGGAAATATTGTTACAGTCCATGGAGAAGAAGAGTATATGGTGAGCCATCTGAACTCTTTCCGATATCTCGAGATGGACGACGAGTACATTGAGACCCTCTGCCAGAATTTTGAAGAGGTTCCTCGGATAATTGCTGTTACCAAAGCTGCTATCGCTGTTCCAGAGATTACTAGACCTTCACTGAAGATGGCTTCTCTAATCACCATCGCCATATTGAACCCCATATTGAATCCATCCGACACCCGGACTCTTATTAAACATGACTCCCTAAATCGATGTTGGAAATGATTCATAAAACCACTTTTCACCTCGACCATATTATCAATCCACCCATTGGTGAAATTAATCCCTAAAATCGAATTCCTTCTAAATCGTTGCTTCATGAATCTATGAAAGAATCTGGAGTTAGAATCATCCTCCTTAAGCCAACGAAACCCCGCCTTTTGACAAAGAAAACTCTCTTTCTCCCCAATAGAACTCCAAACCTTCTTAGAAGCCAAATACCATTTAGAAACCAAGGCCTCAACATCCACCATACTATCACAAACCTCTTTAAAGTCCAAGGTATTAAGATATTTAACTGCTTCATCCACCACCCAATTAAGATGACCAAAGACTTCGTAATTACATTTTCTCAAATGACTCCGAAGCAATCTCAATTTCTCCTTAAGCACAAAAGAATCATTACCATCAAACCTCATATCATTCCAACATTTATCAACAAAGGGGAAAAAGTCAACATGTTTCGTCCAACCATTGAAAAATTTGAACGACTTAGGACCCCAATCAACACATCCTCTCTTTATCCAAATATGATAATGGTCAGAAAGATCTTTATCCCCAACAACCAGACCAATGATCTTCCAAGCTTCCACTAACCCTTAGGAGATCAAAAATCTATAATCATAGATTTTCCATCCAAACTAAACCAAGTGTACTTATTACCAACCAAAGAAGGGTCCACAACCTCAAAAGCATCAATAAAACAACAAAAATCTCCATTTCCACCCTATTATGGAACAACGAAGAACCATTTCTCTCCCCCCACCTTCTTCACCGCATTGAAATCGCCCGTTATGCACCACTCTCCCCTAACAAACTTATATTTACAATCTAAAATACCTTCCCACAACAAACATTTGTTACGAAGAAACCAAGAGGAGTAAACATTCACCAAATATAAATTAACACCATTCCAGCTAACATTAATCCCAACGAAACCTTCACCAAAAACACTATAAAAGAAACTTTATCCCCAAAGCTGAAACTTTATCCCATATCCTCGAAGCCACCTCCTTAAGTTCTTTAGCCCAAAACCTTCTATTACCCTGCACCAGTCCAGAGTCCGAAATTTCTTCACACGCCAATTCTCCAAAAAAGTAATTCGTTGGCAAAGATGGAAAATTCTAACGTCACGAAATCGAAGAAGAAGAAGTCGTTGTGGCATAAATGGATGGCGGCGCAGAGGAAAAAAGTAAGATTGAGAAACTTCAATATTGTTAGTGTCCTTCTTCTGCCTCTGCAAATATGACGAGAAGAGATCATTTTGTTCCTTACCAAAGGAATTCTCAATACCCAGTGAACATGGAACCTTATCCACTGAACAGACAACATTCAATCTACGGTCAGACAAAAATATTGATGCACCTTTATTAGATCTTGGGCCATCAGAAATGTCTTTAATTCTTTGGGCCCAACCTTTAAAATGGTCGAATCAAATTTTCCCAGGCACACATAGGACGATCAGCCTCAAAAGGAGAAATTTCTTTGCCCAACGGAAATTAATTGAGTCTGATATTAAGCATAAATTTATCCATTTAAATATATGAGTTTGAATGAATATTTAACAAGTTGCGTTAGATTAGTTATCAAATAACTCAACTCTTTTACACTCTGTTGGAGCTTCAAAACTTTGTCCAAACCTACAAGAATATAATAATACTTTAGCAAATAACAATGATAACCAACTATTAAACAACCTTAAACAATAATAATAACACTTTGTGCAAAGAATTAGACAACGAACCAAACTCAAGCTTAAGGAATAGAGATGAAAATAAGTTAGGCGGAATTAGACTTTTTCGACTCTAAATGTGAATTGCTAACAATATTAAAGTTTAAGTCTCGGTTGTAGTCTGCATTAAGTTTATTTTAAAGCTTGAATCTAACATTTTTAAATGTTTGATTGATCTGTTAGTCCATTTAAAAACTTATTTATCTAAGTATATGTAAATAAACAATTCAAGTAATGTTCATATAGACTTAAAAACTAAAATATCAATGATATTAAAAGTTTATTTGCATTATCTTATCTAATCTCACGTAGTTTTATAAATTTTGTGAGGCTATTTGTTTATAAAAACTTATGAAAATAACTTATGATGACATTGTTCATATGATATTGTATATCTATTTTCATAAGTTTTTCAAGATAACTACATTTCATTTTTATATTTTAATTCAAAGTATACGATACAATATACAAATAATAACAAAATAATTTATATGAATTTAAATTGGTTGATCTGATAAATTTATAAGGCTTTTTATGGTATGAGGCATAGCCTTTTTTAAAACTAAATAAACTTATAAAAAATCTTAGGTCTTTTCTATTTAAAAAAAAGTATGGCCTAGTATGTGCTAACTAGGTCGTAGCTCATGTTGTGGATCTATGTGGTTGCATATATGAAGAAGATGATCCTATTGACGATCTTCCTAATATTTTTATGATGACAATACCAATGATTGCTGAAGTCAGGAGTAATAACTTTCTAACTCTCTGATGATAGTGATTAACTTGAAGACATATCAAGCCTCATCATGTAGGAGACTCAAGGTTATATTAAAGTGCTTATATAATCAGTGTATATGACAAAGGAACTTAAAATCCTTATATTTGTGAAAGAGAGAAAATGTGAAAGCTCGTCTGGTCGTGTCTGTATGAGTGATCAGAGTTTTGTAAAAGTAGGAGAGTAACTCCAACTATACTAACTAAGGTAACTTACACACACACACACACACACACACACACACCCCTAAAACATTTTTAAAACCTTATTTTACATTACAAAACACCTAAAAATATTTTTAAGCCCTATCCAGTTAATTAGGAGACTGTTAGCTTTATTAGAAGAAATTTTTGACCTACCTAATTTATTAGACCTTGTGATATGGTGGAAGAACCGACTGTTATAATACTGGTTTTGCATTTTTTGTTCACAAATGTCGAGGTAAGCAAGAGTCGCCACCGTCTTTTCTTTTATCCAACAAAGGAAAGGGTGAAAAGAACAGGAAAATACGTTTTCGAGATGTTTTCTGAGTAAGGGGGGTAGATTATGGAAAGGGAAGGTGTTAGCACCATTTCCATCTGTGGTTTTCCATGGCCTCTTAGAGGTTTGCTCATTTTGAAATACCTTTGTGCTTTGTGTGTTTGAAAATATTTTGAAAACGCCTTAGTACGGCGAACTTTGTAATGTTTCTCGTGATAGTGAAGAAAATATACAAAGTGTTTGAAAATGTCTTTTGAAATAGTAGTATTTGTGTGTAAGTGCAAAAATAGTTTGAGCAAACTTCTAAAAACTATCTACTTTTGTACTCGGAAAGGTTGTTCTTTTCCTCTTTTCCTTTAGACAGTGTTATCCTACTATTAGTGAGTAGGCAGCCCTATCGTTGGATGTTGAGGGACAATCGAAGGGACGTTACAGTAACGAAGGTAACTTATGGAGATGCTTTAGCAATTCTGTTTTACGTATTAGATCAATTACCGAGAAGGAAACTGTAGGGTCATCGAGGGACTATGATCTTTTGATTTTATGGGTCTTTGCTAAAGCATTCCTGCCCCATGACTGTTTTTTAAAGGCAACCAAAGTGGGCGTACCTTAGAGGTGTATATGTGCAAGTGTGTTCAATTCAGTTATTTTTTGTCTTTTTGTTAAGTTAGATAATGTTTATTTTCAATCTTTCCATACAATCCTAGCTACTAACAGTAATATTGTACAGGAAATGTAAAGTACGGAAAATAAAAAGCAGAAGCATAAACCCTAAACTATTACAATGCTTTGGGACAATTACATAAAAAATGCAAGAAACTAAAAGTGCGGAATTTTAAATCTAAAGTTATTACAATTGTGAGCAGTTATAATAAAATAAATGCACACGAATATGAAAATAATGTCTAAAAATCCTAAGAATAAAATCTTTTTGTTGTTTTATTTTATTTTGGGAAAATGATCTAAATCTTCTTTAATTTTAGTTTTGAGAAAATGTTAAGATAATTAAATGATTAATTAACAAAATTAATTTAATAGAAAAAACTAGCCTAATGTTTTTGTGGTTTTTTTTTATTGATTTTATGTTGATTAAAAAAAAGAAATAAAATAGTCAAACCAAGGATGAAATCGAAGGATCTGGAAATAAATCAAGAAAAGTGTGATTGGAGGCCTGGATCGAAAGAGGCTTGGGATGTCTTTTGATTCAGTGAAGAGGCTTGATCGAAGGTGTATGAGGGGCTGCACTTTAGGGGTGTTCGATCTGGATATGTCATCCTTTGATCTGGGAACCCTGGATCCAGTTTGAAGCTGAGCTGCTTCGAAGCTCTAAACAAGATTCTGAGAAGATATTTCTTGCAAAACGAAACAAATGTTAGAGATCTAGGGGGACTTTACCCCCCTGATTCGAATCTCCTCCCAATTCGAATCCTTCCTCAATTTGAATCTGCTGAGTCTGGGTCCTATGTTTGGGTTTGTTTTGTCCCAAGATTCGAAGGAAAAACCTAGATCGTGCCCCAGCAATGGCACGATCCCATCTCTATGATTTAGCTTACATGCAGCATAATAAGTAATAACAAGAACATATATGGAATGTGTATTTAAATGTCATGAAGGTGCAATTTTGGTTTTGCAAACCCTTACCAATCGAAGATGTATGATCTGTGACTCTGGGTGTGGAGATGTTTGCTTAGGAGTTGGGGTGGACTCCTGGATGAGGGGACCTGCAAAAGGTGTTTCGATTGGGAGGCTTTTGGGATTTTTGAGAAGCACGTGTGTGTAGTCTCTTCGTGTGCAGTATGTATGCGTGTTCATCCCCTTTTATCCTCTCTTTCGTCCCCATTGGCACTATATCCTTGGCCTTGTATTTATAAGAGTATGAGGGTGCATAGTAACGGCAAGAGACAACCATTTAAACAGGCCTTTAAAGCCATGAGACAAGAATCATACATATTAAAAGCATTCCTTTTTGAAACATTCATGTCTCTTTGGAAATCTTGGATGAACCTAGACACTTGACTCCTTCAAACACCCTCCAGTGTTTCTCTTCGATTAGCCTATGAGTTGCCTCCTTCGAATGGACTTCTTATGCACCCTTCGAATGGGACCTTTGAATGCATCTTCAAATGGACTTCTTATGCACCCTTCGAATGGGCCTTCTGAATACCTCTTTGAATGGACCTTTACATGTTCCCTTCAAATGGGCCTTCTGAATACCTCTTCGAATGAACCTTTACATGTGCTTCGAACGAGTCATTATTACTTCCTTCGAATGGCTTTCTTTTCCAGCTTCAAAGTCCAATTCGAATCTATTCAGAACATTCCCTATTAGACAACTTCGACCAGCCCTTGGCCTTGTAATGAGTCTAAGTTCTGATTCGAAGTGTTCAGAACTTCCTTCATCAGAGCATCTTAGATTAAGATAAGCTCTGCACTGAAATGCCATTTGAAGGTCATTTCATTCTGATGTTCTGATTAAGGGAAACTCTGAAGTTCCAGTCGAAGGACACTCTGAAGTTCCAGTCGAAGTACCTTTCATAATGCCAACCAAATGGCCTTTGTTGATGAGAATCGAAAGGTGTGATATGGTGGCAGAACCGACTATTTTGGAAAATGCTGGTTTACGTTTTGCGTTTGTGTTTGCAAAATGTCGCGGTAAGCAAGAGTCGCCACCAACTTTTATTTTATCCAACTGGAAAGGGCAAAAGCACAGAAAAATTCCTTTTTTGAGATTTTGATTATGGAGGTAGATTATAGAAAGGGAAGGTATTAGCACCCTTTCTATCCGTAGTTTTCTACGGGCTCTTAGGTACTTGCTCATCATTTAAAAAAAATTGCTTGTGTGTGTTTGTTTTGAAAAGTTTTTGTTTTACTTCGTTTTAACCCTTGTATCAGTCCTCAAGAGTGTTACGAAGTGTTTTGAAAACTTTGTTTGAAAAGAGTGTAAGTGTGAAAAAAATCTATTTTGAGCAAGTACCTACTAGCATCTACCTACTCGAAAAAAGAATGTTTTTGTTCTTGTTTCCTTTAGACAATGCTATCCTACTATTAAGGAGTAGGTAACACCGTCATTGGAGTTGCAAGGGTCAATTCGAAAGGGACGTACGATCACTAAAGCAATGTTAGGACGTCTTAGTAATAACCCTAGTGTCTTAAGATCATATTCGAGGCAACATTTCTGAGGCAACCTTTCTGAGGCAACATTTCCGAGGCAACATTTCTGAACGGGACTTTTGATCTTTGTTTAGACAAGAGAGCGACCACTAAAACACCCTATACTTAATGATTGTTTACAGAAGGCAACCGAAGTGAGAGCATACCGTAGGAGTGCGCATGTGTGAGTGATTTGATTTCAAGTTATTATCTTTGCACATTTAGGGTTTGCTAACCATTTTAAATTAACATACAATCTTGTCATGCAATCATACATCTAACAGTTAATATTTTGTGAGAATTAAAATGCGAGAAATAAAAGCTACGCTATTACAAGGCTTCGGGGTAGGGGATTAATTACATAGCCAAAAACCCGTAAAACGATAAATAAAAGAAAAATCCTAATTAAACTATTACATACCATGAGCAGTTACATTAATATCGCAAAAATAAATAAACGCGCGCGATAAATCGAGAATGAGAAAAATTAGGGTTTTGACCCCGTCTAAACCTAATTGAAAGAAAAATCATATTTTTGTGGTTTTTGATTATTTTGAAGAAAAAAAAAGAGATTTTAATTGAATAAATAAAGAAAACCTAATGACTAATTAATTTTATTTAAGAAAGATAATTAAATTAACTATTTTTATATTTTGTTTTATTGAGAGAAGAAAATAAAAATTAAATCAAAAACAAACTCTAATTTTCTAATTGATTTTAAATTATTTACAAAAAAGGTTAGAATTACCCTAAAATTAAATTAAACTAATATTAAATTAATTTTGACAAAATAAATAAAAACCTAAATTCTAAATCGATGAAATTGATTTTATGATTTTTGTAAAAAAAAGAATTTAATTTTGTGTTAGAAAGTAAATAAATAAAAAAAATTAAATAAAAAAGGAAAAATAAAAAGAAAGAAATAGGAAGATCGGCCTGGTGTTTGAGCAAAAGGGGGGGGGGGTCTGAATTGCAAATTCAAGCCCAAATGCCTCTAGCCCATGTTGACTTTCCAGATCCCATGCTGCAAGCTTGACTGAGGTGTATTGTGGACCTCCATGTGAGAGGCGTTAGATCTGCCTTGTTGGAGATCTATTGGCTGATTACTGATGGTGTATGGTGGTCATATGAGAAGCCTGCACACATGAACATACAAGGCAAAATAATATTGAGCAAATAGAGGGACCTATGGATTGAACCCAGGCCCTTTGGCTTTTCCCAACGCACGCTGACCATCTAAGCTGGCTTGTTCTTTTGTATATAGAACAACAAACAATTATTATAATGGAAAAACAAAATAACAATTATCAAAACACACGAATTTTTGAATGGGCCAGTCACTGCCTGCCACACAACCCTTCTTCTTCCTCCCTCCGTTGCTAAAAGTTCAACAACTTTTACCTACGGACAAAGGGTGTAGGTATAACCCTGGGCTTCTACAAAATATTGTACAAGCATGATAAATACACAACAATGGTACTAATCAACTCGTGACAACCTCATAAGCATCATGGTACCCTCATCCATGGCCAATTGTACCTGTAAAGAAAAACCCCAAAAATGAACCAAGAACCCTAAACATGGTAACTTGTTGTATAGCCAATAAAAATGCAATTAAGTATTACCATTAGCTTGCAAATGTTTCAAGGATTCATAATATGCAAATAAGTCATGCTAAAAGTGACAAAAGGTGATATTCGATTTCAAGAAAGCATGGATGTCATGAGATGCTTACAGTGCAATTCTGGGCGTTAGGAGGCTTGTCAATGATTGTAAAAGAATCCTAGAACGTCCAGGAAATGATTTGTGTGAATGGAATGGCTTGAGGAAGCCTGGAATTGAGAAAACAATTTGCAACTTTTCTTGAGTTTTTGCAATTCTGATTTCTGTTTTACACGCCTCCCATCTCATTGCTTTTGATCTGCAAACATTCTATATGTACCCTATAATCAATTAGGGTTGCAATTGGGTTTCAAATATTCTTCAATAATGATCCTTTGTGAAAATCTTTCCAATTTGAGAAAATCCAATCTTTTTGTGTCCAAATGAAGCTTGCACGATTTTATTCTCTTTCCAGTTGCATAATAGGCCAAAACATGCACAAAATTTCAAGCTTTGGTTAGTTTTGATATTTTCATGATTTTATTTTGATTTTATTTGATTTAATTGAAATAAAAATCAAAATAAATGACAAAAATAAAAAATGACAAATGAGAAGGATCATGGGTCGTGGATTATGTTACAAACTTAGTGCAAGCATAAAAAGTTGGGCCCATTTGACAAAAATTGCAATTTTGGCCACATTTGACTTTTGGCAATTTGCAAAAAAAGGTCAACTTTGCCAATGCATAACTCCTTCAATTTTGACCCTAGAGACATGTTCTTGGACTTTTAGAAATCTTAATATGTCCTCTAAGAAACCCTTTTTTTCTCATATCAATTGGGTCTTCCATGTTCTTGTATGAAGCTTTGACAAAAAAGGTGTTTTTGTTGACTTTCCAAAATGACCTATAATGTCCAAATTTATATCTTCTTGTGAGTGCATGTTTTGAACTTGGGATATGAATATGAATTGTATGGAATTTCATCCTATTCAAAATGTGCTTTGGATGGGTCATTTTTGATAAAGTATGAGAAAGTTATGCTTGGTCAAAGTTGAGTTGACTTTTCTTGCAAAACCCTAATTTAGCAACTTTTGGGTTTTGATGAATTGTGAGAAATCCTTGAGGAATCATGATCAACCCTTGATCAAATGATGAATAATACTTAAAAATGAGAATGTTGACCAAAAAACTTGAAGTTTGACTATTTGTGGGCCATAATTGACTTTTGCCCTAGCACAATCGATTTTCAGGCCTTTGAGCAATTGATTGAGCAAACTTCCCCTGCAAGGCTTGAGACTTGACATGGATGGTCTTGAGAACATATTAGGGCAATGGTGAGAATTTGGGATCCTTTGGACTCAAGTACCTTGGTGCAAACTGAAACCCTAATTTGAGGTAGACTGCCTTAGGAGAGAGTTTGTCTGGTCAACCCTTGGTCTTTCTTGAGAAATATGGGAGGGCAAATTTTGGGGTACAACAGCTTCCCCTATTCACTCTTCTTAAACTTGAAGGTTTAGATTGGCTTGTCTGCCTTTCGTGATTTGAAGGTGGAAGATGATTGAACACTAGAGTGCCCAGAAATTTGCACTCGCATGAAGTGGTATTTGTCTCGCGATGTCGGGAATGGGCTTATAGGTTCCATTTGGAATATGGGCTTAGAGATGCCATTCGAAGAAGTATAGATCGCATAAGAGATTACTTTGCGAGAGCTCATATACCTGTTGTCGAGGAGGACTACGCTGGGGAGTGCTAGTCTCTGTCTTGGTAAAAGCAGAATTTTAGGAGCTTCAGTCGTCCGTTATTCTACTGGGGAATCATCTCTTAGTCGAAAAGGTGAAAATAAACTTCTATTTGGTCGTGCTCCAGGCTTCACAGTGATTCGCTGAGGAAAATAAGATCGACTGCTATCTGGTCGTACTCCAGGCTTCACAGTGACTTACTGGGGGATGAGATTAAACTTGTTATTTGGTCTTTATCCAGGCTTCACAATTTCTCAATTCCTATCTAGCCGTAATCCAAGCTTCAGAATGAATTAAGTGGTCATCCGGTCACATCCGGGCTTCCACTTGAATTTAAGGCAATACTAATATTCGGTCGCTCTCCGGGCTTCATAGTAACTGGCCAAGTAAACTGCTATTTGGTCGAATTCCAAGCTTCACAGTACCTCATACTATTACCTGGTTGTGATCTAGGATTCAGTATCCTTTGCCGCTATCTAGTCGTGATCCAGGCTTCACGGTGTCTTATACCATTATTTGGTCGAGTCTAGGCTTCATGGTTTCTTGTATTGCTATCTGGTCGATTTCCAGGCTTCACAATACCTTGTTGAGAGGTTAAGATGTTTTCTAGTCGATTTCTGGGCTTCATAGCTTGTTGATTATGATATACCACTATCTGGTCGATTCTAGGCTTCATGGTGTATAATACTGCTATCTGGTCGATTTCCAGGCTTCACAGTAACTTGTTGGGGATTCAACTATTTTTTGGTCGATTTCTGGGCTTCATAGCTTGAATTTGGGATATACCACTATCTGGTTGATTCCAGGCTTCATAGTATTTTGGTACTTTTATCCGGTCGTTCTCCGGGCTTCACAGTATGATGGAGAAATCAAGATATTATTCGGTCGGATCCGGGCTTCATAGCTTGAACTGGAATAGAAATCTTAACACCCATTTGACTGAACCAGAGAAATCTTGTGAGAATTTAATTGTATCTTTCCCTGAAAGGTAAAGAGTTAGTCGTATGTAATGTCATGATGTATAACATGTATCGAGTAATGATGTTCTCAAAATAAATGAAATTATGTTGTATGATGCGTATGCGCATGCCATTATGTATGGATATGCAATGTTCTTGTGATGTTCTTTAGCTGGGGAAAATAAATCCCGGACTGCTGCTGGAGAATATAAGGATTTGAGTTCTTCGTTCTCGCTGGGGGTAATGTTCGAAGATGATTTGAGAATAGATTGGCGAGAGAATGACTCTGTAGGGAAGAGAAATACTCTGCTAGAAGATCCACTGATTTGGAGAAATAACCTCAGCTGGGGATGAATTACCGTTGCTGGTGATAATGAACCGTACCGGGGATTGAGTTTCTGCCCGTGGGAGAAATAAACTCCGCTTGGGGAACTTCCATTATTGGTGATAGATAAACTCTGCTTGGGGAGAATTAACACCACTGTCTTTGGGTGCTTCCTACTCTGCGGGGAATGTATGTACCTTTAGTCATATTCTCCAGTTGGGTCTATCCCCGTACCTAGTGGATAAAGCAACTGTAAGGTTTGGACATTTCTTGTTTGCCCCTGTCCCTGGAATTACGAGTAATTGTCTTTTGTTTCGCATGTAAATATTTATGAGCAGCAATTATTGTCAAATGCATATATAAAAAATGAACCATTGGACGTTCTTACAAAACAAAACAGAAAAAGAAAACATAAGTTGAAATTTCTTGTGAAAATGAATTGTATTGATTTTTTGAAATTAGCCTGTAATAGGCGTTTTGTACAAGAGGATGACGTCCTAGTAAGAGAACGCCTCCGAGAGAATTATACATTTTGTGAAAAAATAAGTAAAAACAACTACGTGAAACAATCCCACTGGGTTCCAACCCTGCTATTGCCTTTATATCTTCGAGCGTCTCATCACTTTGCTACTTCGTTGAAGGTAGATCAGATTGATTGGTGTCGTCCGAGCTTGATAGTCGATACCGAAGTCTAATCGCAAGATGATCCAATGAGACATAGTGTTACGCTTCGATCCCTAATTTTTTCCTGGACTGCCCTTTCGGGTGTTCAGTCCACCGTGATACCCTTTTTTTGCCCAAGCCGCCCTTTCAGGTTTTCGACTTGCCGGGTGTACAGTTTTTTTCATTTTCATGCCTTACTTTTGCCCGAACCCTTTTGGTTCGCCGGGAAGCCCTTATTTTTGCCTAGGCCAGTCGACCTAGCGGGTCTTTGATTATGCTTAGTATTTTTTCACTGTGTCTGCATTGACGGGGTGAGGAAGGTCGTCACCATCCATGGTGGTTAGAATCATAGCTCCTCTTGAGAAAATGTTCTTAACCACAAATGGCCCTTCGTACGTAGGGGTCCATTTGCCCCTGGGATCACCTTGCGGTAGTATGATGCGTTTGATCACCAGATCCTCGACTTGATATTCTTGTCATCTGAATTTCTTGTTAAAAGCCTTGATCACCCACTTTGGATACGTCTGACCATGACAAATAGCAGTAAGTCTCTTCTCGTCGATTAGATTTAGTTGATCAAGCCGGGTATGGATCCAGTCGTCTTTGCTCAAACCTGCATCCTTCATAATCCGGAGAGAGGGTATCTGGACCTCAATTGGTAGGAATTCCTCCATGCCATACACCAAAGAGTAGGGTGTTTCCCCTGTTGACGTCCGCGCTAAGGTACGGTACCCATGAAGAGAGAATGGTAACATCTCATGCCAATCTTTGTAGGTCACCGTCATCTTCTGCACAATCTTCTTGATGTTCTTATTTGTTGCTTCAACAACCCCATTCATCTTCGGCCGGTAAGGAGAAGAGTTGTGGTGCTGTATCTTAAACTGTTTGTAGAGCTCGGTGATCATTGTATTGTTGAGATTTGTACCGTTGTCCGTAATGATCCTCTCTGGTACACCATATCGAAAAATCAAGTTGTGTCGGATAAACTGCGCCACGACGTTCTTGGTTACTGTAGCAAAGGAAGTTGCCTCAACCCACTTCGTGAAATAATCAATAGCTACAAGAATGAAACGATGTTCATTGGACGCAGTAGGTCTGATCTCACCTATCATGTTGATGCCCTACATTGCAAAAGGCCAAGGAGTTGTCAAAACATTCAGAGGAACTGGAGGTACATGCACCTTATCAGCATAGACTTAGCACTTATTACAGGTTCGAGAATGTTAATGACAATCGGCTTCCATAGTAGACCAATAATATCCAACCCGTAGGATTTTCTTTACCATGGTATGTCCACTAGAATGACTTTCGAAGGTACCTTCATGTAATTCTGCCATAATTATTTCTGCCTCGTTCTTGTCCATACATCGCATAAGGTCGAATCATGGTTACGCTTATAAAGGACACCATTACTGATGAAGAACTTCACAGCGAACCTTCTCAAGAACTTCTTATCATTAACAGATGCACCCTCAGGGTACTCTAGAGTCTCAAGATACCTCTTCACCTCGTGGAACTAGGGTTTATCTGCTACCTCTTTAGTCTCTATGTCACAGCAATGTGCGGGTTTGTTCAACCTCTCAATGGTAATCTGGGGAGCTTCGTTGTCCCACCTGACTTTGAACATTGAAGACATGGTAGCTAGCGCGTCTGCTAACTGATTCTCCTCTTTTAGGAAGTGAACAAAGGTTATCTCCTCAAAGTGTGGGAGCAATTTCAGTACATACTCTTTGTAAGGAATAAGATTTGGGTGCTTCGTATCCCACTCGCCTTTGATCTGACTGATCACTAGAGCAAAATATCTGAATACACTCAAGAACTTAATCCTCAGGTCAACAACAGCTCGCAGACCCAAGATGCATGCTTCATACTCCGCCATATTGTTGGTGTAGTTAAAACATAATCGGGCAGTGAACGGAGTATGACAGCCCTTAGGAGATATAATTACAGCGCCAATGCCATTACCCAACGCATTTGAGGCTCCGTCAAAATACATAGACCATTGGGATCCCTCCTCGGGTCCTTCATCTGGTCCAGGTTCTTCACAGTCGATCACCAACATGATGTTCTCATCCGGGAACTCGAAATTCATGGATTGATAGTCATCCACGGCCTGATGTGCCAAATGATCTGTCAATACACTCCCCTTGATTGCCTTTTGGTTTGTGTATTAGATGTTGTACTCGGTTAAGATCATCTGCCATCTTGCTATTCTTCCGGAAAAGGCAGGCTTTTCGAAGATATACTTGATTAGATCCATCTTTGATATCAATAGGGTAGTGTGTGTCAGCATATACTGTCTCAACCGGCAAGCAGCCCATGCCAAAGCGCAGCAAGTTTTCTCGAGCAACGAGTATCGGGTCTCACAGTCGGTAAACTTTTTGCTAAGGTAGTAAATAGCATGCTCTTTTCGGCCAGACTCGTCATGCTTCCCCAGCACACACCCAATTGAATTGTCCAGTACTGTCAAGTATAAGATCAAAGGTCTTCCTTCAACTGGAGGCATCAAAATAGGTGGCTCTTTGAGGTATTCCTTGATTCTTTCGAAATCTGTCTGACATTCATCATTCCATTTTACTACTTGATCTTTCTTCAGCAGCTTGAAGATTGGCTCACAAGTAGCAGTTAGATGTGAAATGAATCGGGCGATGTAATTCAATCGTCCCAAGAAGCCTCTAACTTCCTTTTCTATGCGGGGAGCCGACATCTCCTGTATATCCTTTACCTTGGCAGGGTCCACCTGAATACCCTTATCACTGACGACGAAACCCAGCAGCTTACCAGACCTTACCCCGAAGGTGCACTTGTTCGGGTTCAACCTTAGCTTGTACATCTTCAACCTGTCAAATAGCTTATGGAGATGGTCAAGGTTTTCTTCCTCAGTCTGGGACATTGCGATCATGTCATCAATGTAAAACTCAATATCATGGTGAATCATGTCGTGGAACAGAGCAACCATGGCGCGCTAATAAGTTGCCCTAGCATTCTTCAACACGAAAGGCATTACCTTGTAACAGAAGGTGCCCCACTGCGTAACAAAGGTTGTCTTCTCCATGTCTTCGGGAGCCATCTTGATCTGATTGTAACCAGAAAAACCATCCATAAAGGAGAATATTTTATGCTGCGTGGTGTTGTCGACCAAAACATCGATGTGAGGCAGTGGGAAATCGTCTTTGGGGCTCGCCCTGTTCAGATCTCTATAGTCCACACACATCCGTACTTTACCATTCTTCTTGGGCACTGGAAAAACGTTGGCGACCCACTGCGGGTAAGAAGTGACAGTGAGAAATCCGGCGTCAAACTATTTCATGACCCCAGCTTTGATTTTCTCCGACATTTCAGGGCGCATATGATGAACCTTATGCTTTACCAGAGGACAGTCTTCTTTAGCTGGAAAGCGATGAACCACAATATTGGTGTCCAAACCAGGCATATCTTCATAGGACCAAGCAAAGATTTCAACATAGTCACGTAGCATCTGTATCAACCGTTGCTTGACACTAAGCTCTAGATTCGCACCTATCTTGACCTCTTTCCTATCTTCCTCTATACCCAAATTCACCAACTCCACTGGCTCTTCATGAGGCTGTATGGCCCTTTCTTCATGTAGTAACAGTCTAGCAAGTTCTCCGGGTACCTCACAATTATCCTCACCTTCGTCCTCGGCTTGGTTGATCGGATTTTCGAAGTCATAACTGGCAGTAGCAGAGTCGTTATCAATGGGATCCAGAGTGGATATGGATCTGCATTATGATGTGAGTGTGTGTAAGACAATAGCTATTTTTAATAAAGTGAGAGACAGAAAAGAAAAAACAAGGAGCACAAAATTTGTAATGCAAGAAACGTCCAATGCTTTATTGATGATATATGAAAATGAAAAATAACAAGCCCTCACAAGCAAAGCCAAGGTGCCTCGGGCAAGGCACCAGGCCGTAAATTTTTAAACTGTTTATTACAAACTCTCAAAACAAAAGTCAATTATTGTGTAATAAAAGAAACGGGTATGAAGTCTTTCTCCGTCCAGTTGCTTAGTACGCCATTGGTTGTAGGGTAGATCCAGCTGTCAATATCTGAATCTTCTTCACCATCTTCAATCACATTAACTCCCTGATTGCTGATATGCAGAGGAGGTCTTCAGATCTGCGCGTGCCTCACATCCCTTTGAGCCCCTGTAGTGAAGCCCAAACCGAATTTGTCAGTTCTATGTGTGAAATCAGGGAGCTGACCCCAATTTGCACACCCACCTTTTTCAATTACAGCCCTGGCATCCATGAGGGAAGCCATCTTCATTGGAGGTTTGTCAACAGCAACTTCAATCGACGCCGGAGTCTGGGGGACCTCTTTAAAGTTCTGACAAGGGGTTTCGATGAACTCCCCATCCATCTCCATATAGCGAAAGGAATTAAGGTGACTCACCATGTACTCCTCTTCACCTTGTACCGTGATGATCTTCCCCTTTACTGGATATTTCAACATTTGATGGAGCGTGGAAG
The DNA here is from genome assembly GCA_948472305.1 of Vicia faba. Lineage (NCBI taxonomy): Eukaryota > Viridiplantae > Streptophyta > Magnoliopsida > Fabales > Fabaceae > Vicia > Vicia faba. The sequence continues at coordinate 1,426,043,872 of OX451739.1, forward strand.
TTACTGCCCCAGCCTTATGAATCCAAGGGCGACCCAGCAAGCAAGAATACGATGGTTGGATATCCATCACGTAGAAAGTAGATGCAAAAGTCTGAGAGCCAACTTTAACAGAGACGTCCACCTCCCCGTGCACCATCCTTTTTGACCCGTCGAAAGCCCTGCCCACAATATTACTCGGCTTCAGAATCAAACCTTCACAGTCCAGACGGTTTAATGCTTTCTTTGGCAAAACATTCAATGAGGATCCAGTATCCACCAGTACGTGGGCCAAATTAGTGCCCCTGCACTCGATCGAGACGTGCAGAGCATCATTGTGATTTCTTCCTTTGGCAGTCAGATCTGCGTCTGAGAAACCCAACCCATTGTCAGCAGTCAAGCTAGCTACGTATCTTTGAATTGATCGGCTGAAGTTTCCTGCGGCACATGCGCAGTCTTGAGGAAAGCAATTAGAGCCGTTGCATGGGCTTCAGAACATAATAACAAGGACAACATGGAGATTTTTTACAGGGTCTTCCCCAACTGCTCGACTACGTTGTAGTTGCTCTTCTTGATAATATTCAAAATTTCCTCTATCTCCTGCTTAGAGGTTTCTACAATGATCTTCTTAGGTGCCTCCGTCCGGGCAGGCTCACCTGTGATTTCTTTGCCCCGAGTCCCAGATTACTCGGTGACAGAGGTGATAACTGGAATAGGAACTGGGACAGTAACTAATGTACTAGCAGATGGAATAACAACAGGTTTGTGAATAGTCGGAGGGGAAATCTTGGGAGAAAAGAGTCTTCCACTTCTGGTGACCTTGCTAGCCCCAAAAATATTGATGACATCAGCATCAGCTTCTTCACTTTCTAAGTTTTGTTTAACTCTATGGTAATACACATCGGCCCTATAGTGCCAAGGGACATCCTTATCTGAAGTGTATGGGATAGGACCAGGGACAATAATGATTAACAGAGAGATTCTTGGAACGGGTGTAATCCTAACAGGCTTTCTCGAGGAAGCCTTGGAAGGATTGGCGGAAATGGTTATGATGGCGACATCTTCAACTGGAACTAACAGAATCATAGTTTTCTCGAACAGGATCTCTTTGTTATCCATCAGGCGTTGAACACCTAATTTCAATAAATGGCAACCAGCAGGCAGGATTGAACATATGTGGCAACCTTCGCAACAACCTGGAAATAAACCGGCCAACAATAGATTCTTCTTAACTGTCATCGAAGGAGTAGAAATTTCTTCCACGGAGGTTACAAATAAATCATCATCCACAACATTTACTTCATGACCATGCTTGGGCATGGGACCAGTTATGATGTTGGGCTTCTCCGGAGCGTGAAACTCAATCTCTTTAGCTTCAATCAAGTCTTACACCTTATTCTTCAAGGCCCAACAGTTGCTTGTATCATGACCCGGGCCATCGGAATGATAGGCGCAGCGGGCGTTCGGGTTATATAGCGGAGATATGGTGTTGGGATTCTTCAGGGCTTCCCTCAGAGTTACCAGATTAGTCTTCAATAGTTATGGTAGGATTTGAGACAAATTCATATTGAGCTGAGTGTACTGTCTCTGTGGTCTTTCCACCCTCTATTGATTATTGCGTTGTGGAGCAACGGTGCGTCTTGATATCACTACCACATTCACTGCTTGACGGTGTTCAGGTCTGTTTTGGCTCCTCGAGCCATATACTGCACTAGCTTCTTTCTTACCGGTTAACGTCTTCTTTACTGCACTTGATGAAGTGTCTTTATGTATCTTACCACTTCGGATACCAACTTCTACTCTCTCCCCAGTCAAAATCAACTCAGTAAACCCAGATGACGAACTGCCGATCAGATGATTGAAAAATGGACCAGATAGCGTCCCTAGAAACATGTCAACCAACTCCATATCAGACAAAGGGGGTTGGACTCTTCCAGCCAAATCTCTCCACTTTTGAGCATAGTCCTTAAAACCTTCACTTGCACCTATTGACATGCCCTGAAGCTGAGTACGAGTGGGAGCAAGGTCGGCGTTATACTGATACTACCTGTAAAAAGCAGCAGCAAGGTCTTCCCAGTTTCGGACATTGACTCCTTCCAATTGATAAAACCATTCAAGTTGAGTCCCTGACAGACTATCTTGAAAGAAATGCACCCACAAATTTCTATCAGCAGTGTGGGGTTGGATTTTTCTAACGTACGAGCGAAGATGGAATTTTGGACAGGATACTCCATTGTACTTGGCAAAAACCGGAGCTTTGAACTTATGAGGGATCACCACTCCAGATACCAGTCCCAGCTCTCCGAAATCCAAACCAGGGATCTTCTGAGTCTCCATAACACTAAGACGGTCTTCCAATTGCTTGGACCTATCCTCAGCAGGGGGATATTGTTCCTCATCATAATCTGTATCATTATCAGAAACTGCAGGACTGGGGCCCTTTTCTTTTTCTTGGGTCTCCCCTTCCTTGGATGAAAAGGATAGATCAGCTTGCTGTTTCAACTTATCCCCAAACCTTTTGCCCATACTCAGAAGAACGACCTTCTTCTTCTTCTTCTTCTTCTTCTTCTCTTTCTCTTTCAGAATGAGAGCTTTCAAATCCTCTTGCCCTTTATCCAAGCTCAAGAACATCTCTTGGAATTGGGCATTTTGTGCCTGAAGATCTTTAATGGTGATCGCACTAAATCGCACTATGTTTCTGACTCAAATATCACATGTTTTCCTTAGTTTTTATTATCATTTTCTCGTATTATGTTCCTTTTTCCTTTGTTTTCAGGATTCTTGTCATTTCAGAGCCTTATGTGAAGAAACGAGCCAAAACGCCAAGAAATTAGGGTTTTTCAAGATATTCTGCACTTATGGCGTTCAGCGCCGCGCCGGCTACAGGGAACGCGATGACGTGGCCCACTTTCACCCAGAGACCAACTGCCACGTTCCCACGATCTGGCAGTTCCAGCCACCGTGCCCGCGACCACTGCCACCGCGCCCGCGGCCTTCAGAAAAGTTTCCCGCTCAGAAGAAGTTGAGGGGCATGCTGGTCTTTACGCATCTCAAGGATCCTCTATAAATAGTTTTCGATTTTCATTTTTTAGTTTCATCCAAGCTTAGTACAATCTTAAGCCATATACTATCAGTTTCTGTAAAGTAATAATCTCTTCACATCGGGGAGTTATTGCGGTGTAGATTGAGTTGTAATCGAGTCTTGGAGCACTTTGGTTGAAGTTCATCATACCAGCCTTACCATTCCGCAGATTTGTATCAGATTCAAGTCTCCGACTAGAGCAAGGTTCTATTTTATTGCATTTCTTTACTTATAATTGCTCTTACCATAGTCTACACGTTTTATAGACTCTAAATGCTCTTACCATAGTCTACACGTTTTATAGTCTCTAAATGCTCTTACCATAGTCTACACGTTTTATAGACTCTAAATGCTCTTACCATAGTCTACACGTTTTATAGACTCTAAATGCTCTTACCATAGTCTACACGTTTTATAGACTCGCACTTATTATGTCTGGCTAAACTATAAAGGTTTGGATGTAATGATTGTCATCATGGTCGTGTTCCAATTATCATGCTAGTGAAAATACTCTGGGGATGTTTTGCTTTTAACTTAAGTCAATTATGTTTAAATGTTTATTGGGTAAGATCGAAAGCCGTCCAAACTAATGATACGACTTGATTATTATTTAACCAAACAAAAAGAGCGAAAGCCGTTGATTGGTTAAATAGGAATCATTGACCTTTTTAGAAAACGATTTTGAAACTATTTTTGGACGCGTTTGTAGGTTTGAAATCTGACTCTTGGTCAAAAGCCAAAAGTCTCTTTAAGTTAATCTTTCCAAGTAAAATTACTTTTCTGTTAAGTCAAAACTATCAATTTCTTAAAAATAGGTTTACCTCTTTAACGCGGAAGGCACCCTTTATATGTGACAATAAAGGAATTTAATTTAAAGAGTAAATTCGGTTCTTAGTAGTCAAAAGCTACAAGTTCCTGTTAAATTGATTCTTTGCTATCAATAGAAAATACTGCCCCATAAGTAGTTTCATCTACGCATGACCGGACCAATATCTGATTACATGATTTACATTCCAACCTGTCTTTTAAACTGTTATTTACCTCGCTCATTTACTTTGTTGCACTGTACTCACATCAATATTCTTGTTCACCTTAGATAAGCACCTTAGCAATAGAGTTGATAGATTGACAATTGGTCTCTGTGGTTCGATAATCTTATATATTACTTCGATAGGCTATGCACTTGCAGTACTATATTTAGGCTATACGTTATAGATCCCCATCAAGTTTTTGGCGCCGTTGCCGGGGACCAACTTCGTCAAATTTTGTACCCTATTGTTATCCCGTTTAGACTAAGGCTATTCTAGCCGGTAAATGCGTAGAAATCGTAGCACCGGTAACCTAATAGATCCTTTAGTAGAACCTGAACGTTACGCTCGTGCCCGTCTTTTTATACGCAAGATAAGAAGAGCTATGGCAGAAGATCGTAACCAAAGACCACTCAAGGAATTCGCCCAACCATCTAACGAGGAACCTAGTTCTAGTATAGTAAACCCTACTATAACTACCAACAACTTTGAACTAAAGCCCTCATTATTACAATTAGTACAACAAAACCAATTCGCTGGTCTCGCTACCGAGAACCCGAATCAACATTTAAAGGTATTTATCCAGTTAGCTGACACCCTTAAGGCAAATGGAGCCACACCCGAAGCCATCCGTTTAAGACTGTTTCCTTTTTCCCTTAGAGGTAAAGCTCACGACTGGTTAGACGCCCTTCCAGCTAACTCAATAACAACTTGGGAAGACCTTAGGAGAGCTTTTCTTGCGAGATATTTTCCACCAAGCAAGACCGCTGTTCTTAGGAACCTGATCACTTGTTTCACCCAAAACCAAGGCGAATCACTTTTTGATGCCTGGGAGAGATATAAAGAACTTTTAAGAGCTTGTCCGCACCATGGCCTGGAGCAATGGTTAATCATATATACCTTCTATAATGGACTCCATTACAACACAAAGATGTCCATAGACGCTGCCGCTGGCGGAGCGTTGATGAACAAACCTTACCCTGACGCTTGTGCCCTAATAGAGGACATGGCCCAAAACCACGCCCAGTGGGGATTAGAACGAGCGACAGTAGAGAAAAAGGAGAGCCATGGAGGAAAGCATGAGGTAAGTTGCATGGACATGATTAATGCCAAGATGGACGCCCTAGCTTTGAGAGTCGAGAACATGTCTCAAAACCCAACCACAGTAGCAGCAATCCAATCAGAATGCGAACTCTGTGGAACTCAAGGAAATCAAACCGTTGACTGTAACCTTTTGAACGAATCTAGCTCAGACCAAGTTAACTATACCCAAGGGAACCCTTTCTCGAATACCTTCAATCCTGGATGGAGGAACCACCCGAATTTCTCTTACAAAAACAATAACCCTATCCAAAATCCCGGACCTTCGAGACCTCAAGGATTCCAAACGCAAAAACAAAACCAACCTATGCAAATAGTGCCCCCAAGACCAAACCTTAAAGAAACCATAGACACCTTTATTCAGACTCAAACTCAGCAAAATAAGGAGTTTATGAACCAACACATTCACACGAACGAACTAGTTACTCAACTGGCAACCAAGTTTGACCAGATGATAACCCACACCAAAATGCTTGAGACTCAGATTTCCCAAGTAGCACAAAACACCTTTGTACAAGTTGCACCTGGAGGACAATTTCCTGGACAAACTCAACCAAATCCAAAAGGCCAAGCAAATTCTATCACCTTAAGAAGTGGAACTGCTTATGAAGGGCCTAGAAATCCTAACTTAAGCACATCAGAAAAACCTATGGAAGATGCTACACCTAAAGACCAGGTAGAGGAACCAGAGAAACCAGAAAAGCAATCAAAACCAGAAGTAGGGAATAACACTCAACAACCTTATAAACCACCTATTCCGTTCCCACAGAGGCTGAAAAACACCAAAGTAGAAAACCAGTACCAAAAGTTTATTAAGGTAATAGAGAAACTCCATGTAGAGATTCCTTTTACTGAAGCTATAACCCAGATACCATCATATGCTAAGTTCTTGAAAGATATTTTGACCAATAAACGGCGACTCGATGATCCCAAGCCTTTAGAATGTCATTCTATATCCGAAAATAAACTCGCCAAGAAAGATAAAGACCCTGGAAGTTTTTCTATCCCTTGCATCCTAGGTAACCATATGATAGACAAAGCATTTTTAGACTTAGGAGCAAGCGTAAGTCTGATGCCTCTGGCCGTCTGTAAGAGGTTAAAATTAGGAGAACTTCAACCTACTAAGATGTCCTTACAACTAGCTGATAGATCTGTCAAATATCCCATGGGTATTTTAGAAGACATACCTGTCAAGATTGGTCAGTTGTACATTCCGACCGACTTCGTCGTAATGGATATTAAAGAAGATGAAGACATCCCAATCCTCTTAGGAAGATCATTCCTATCGACCGCCGGAGCTATAATAGATGTTAAGAAAGGGAAACTGACTTTCGAGGTAGGAGATGAAAAGATTGAGTTCATTTTATCAAAGTTTCTAATGGCACCAGTGATAGGAGATGCGTGTTATGCCATCGACGTCATTGACGAATGTGTAAATGAGCTCGAACAAAACGAATCTTTAATCAAATTACCATCAACCCCTATTTTAGAGGATGGCGGATTTAAGAGTATCGAACCGTACATTGACGACAACCTTTTCGAATGCTTAGCTCTTACCCCTGACCTTATGCCGCGTACTGAGAAACCCACTATAGAACTTAAGGAACTACCCAAGAATCTAAGATATGAGTTTTTGGATGAGGAGATGAATAGACCTGTTATAATTAGCGCCGCTCTAAACCAAATAGAAACAAATCAACTCTTAGATACCTTGCGAAAATATCCCTCAGCTTTAGGGTATAAAGTTTCAGATTTAAAAGGTATAAGCCCATCCGTATGCATGCATCGGATTATGCTAGAAGAAGATTCAAAACCCTCAAGAGAACATCAAAGAAGAATAAACCCTATCATGAGTGATGTAGTCAAGAAAGAAGTTCTTAAGTTATTAGAAGCTGGTATCATATACCAAATTTCGGATAGTGAATGGGTAAGCCCAGTCCATGTGGTACCCAAGAAAGGAGGTATCACTGTTATGGAAAACGAGAAAGGTGAGCATGTGGCAAAACGAACAGAAGGAGGATGGCGTATGTGTATAGATTACAGAAAGTTGAATAAGGCAACGAGAAAAGACCATTTCCCTCTCCCATTTATAGATCAGATGCTTGAACGTCTAGCAAGACACTCATATTTCTGCTATCTTGATGGGTATTCGGGGTTTTTCCAAATCCCTATTCACCCAGAGGACCAAGAAAAAACCACATTTACTTGCCCTTATGGAACATTCGCTTATAGACGAATGCCCTTTGGACTCTGTAATGCACCTGCCACTTTCCAACGTTGTATGATGTCAATTTTCGCAGACTACCTAGATGGAATTATGGAAGTATTTATGGACGATTTTTCAGTGTGTGGGTTTGATTTCAAAAACTGCCTCTCAAACTTAGAGAAAATCTTAAAAAGATGTGTGGAAGTAAACCTTGTGTTGAATTGGGAAAAGTGCCACTTTATGGTAAATGAAGGGATAGTCTTGGGACACATTATTTCTGAAAGAGGTATAGAAGTTGATAAGGCCAAGATAGAAGTTATAGAAAACCTAAACCCACCTAAGACCGTTAGGGAAGTAAGAAGTTTTCTAGGACATGCCGGGTTCTACCGACATTTCATCAAGAATTTTTCCGGAATAACAAAACCTTTAACTAACTTATTGATGAAGGATGTCGAGTTTGAATTCGAACAAAAATGTCTTGAGGCCTTTGAAGTTTTAAAGCAAGCTCTTATTTCAGCACCTATCATAAGACCACCTGATTGGACACAACCCTTTGAAATCATGTGCGATGCTAGTGATTTCGCTGTAGGAGTTGTACTAGGGCAAAGAAAAGACAAGAAACTGCATGCTATTTACTACGCTAGTAGAACACTAGACGCTGCCCAGCTAAATTATACAACCACAGAAAAGGAATTGCTAGCCGTAGTTTTTGCTATTGATAAATTTCGATCTTATTTGGTGGGAGCAAAAATAATAGTATACACAGATCATGAAGCAATCCGGTACTTGTTAAGTAAGAAAGATGCTAAGCCTAGATTGCTCAGATGGGTTCTTTTACTCCAAGAATTTGACTTGGATATTATGGATAAAAAAGGAGCTGAAAACTTAGTAGCTGATCATCTCTCTAGGTTAGAACACCTTAAACCTGAACTTATACCTATAGACGATCACTCTACTTATGAAAGATTAATAGCTGGGATAAACTCAACTGAAGAAGAGACCTATGAGGAAATCTCAACCTTGAACAACATACCATGGTACGCAGATATTGTGAATTATCTGGCCGCTGATATCATACCCCCTGACTTAAGCTACCAACAGAAGAAGAAGTTTTTTAGTGATGTTAAACACTTCTTTTGGGATGAACCCCTCCTATTCAAAAGAGGAATAGATAATATATTCAGACGATGTGTGCCGGAAAAAGAAGTAGGGAACGTCATTAAACATTGTCATGCTGCACCTTATGGTGGACATGCAAGCACATCTAAAACATGCGCCAAAATATTTAAAGCAGGTTTTTATTGGCCTACTGTATGGCGCGATGTCCACACTTACATTACAAAATGTGACCGATGCCAACGCACTGGGAACATCTCAAGACGTGATGAAATGCCTTTAAGTAACATCCAAGAAGTGGAAATATTTGATGTCTGGGGTATAGATTTCATGGGACCTTTTCCTTCCTCAATGGGTAACAAGTATATCCTAGTAGCTGTCGATTATGTCTCAAAGTGGATAGAAGCTGTTGCATCACCCACAAACGATACCAAGGTAGTTATCAAACTGTTTAAGAATATTATTTTTCCTAGGTTTGGAACCCCGAGGTTAGTCATAAGTGATGGAGGATCGCATTTTATATAAGATATTTGACAAGCTTCTAAGCAAATACGGAGTAAAACATAGAGTAGCAATACCATATCACCCGCAAACCAGTGGCCAAGTAGAAGTATCGAATAGGGAGATTAAGCAGATCCTAGAGAAAACCGTATCATTATCCAGAAAAGACTGGTCTGGAAAAATTAAAGACGCCTTATGGGCTTATAGAACGGCTTATAAAACCCCTATTGGAACAACTCCTTATCAATTGGTTTATGGAAAGTCCTGTCATTTACCCTTCGAACTAGAACATAAAGCCTATTGGGTCATTAAATCCTTGAATCTAGATTACCTAAAAGCCGGAGAAAAACATATCCTGGACATTCACAAGCTGGAAGAGCTTCGCTTGAATGCCTATGAGAATGCCATCATATATAAGGAAAGAACCAAGATGTGGCATGATAAAAAAATCATCAAGAAAGATTTCAACATTGGTGACCCTGTTCTCCTATTTAACTCAAGGTTACGACTTTTTCCTGGTAAGCTTCGTTCAAGATGGACAGGTCCATTTGAAGTGTCAAAAGTTCTAAAGTCTGGAGCAGTAGAAATCAAAAACAATTCATGCGCTCCATTTGTGGTAAATGGACAAAGACTGAAGCTATACAAAGGAGGCGATTTTCCTGTTGACTACTCTAGTCATATTCTTATAGACCCACCAATACCCACATAAAGTAAGATCTAATCGTCAAGCTAAAGACGTTAAACAAGCGCTGCATGGGAGGCAACCCATGGTTTATTCTTAATTTTATTTTATTTTATTAATTTATATATGTTTTATCTGGACTAATTTCTTGTGTTTATATTTTCAGGATGCATTACCCCGATGGTATGGTTGTGATTTTCAGGGATGAAGCACAAAAAGCCCGATTTGCTACCTTATCTGCTAGACCTATGGTACCCACTAGGTACCCCGATCAGAGCTGCATGGAGGCACTCGGGATTGAGCCAAGTATTAGGTATCTGTGCAACCAACTTGGCTTGGATTATTATGCTGATGATGTCCACAAAACCTACAGGAACCTTACTCTGGAGTTTCTTAGCTCTGTGGATTATAACCCATGGGTGGGCGAAGGAGATGAGCGAGGATGCCTAAGTTTCAGATTGTTTGGTACCGAGTATACCCTGACCATCAAAGAATTTGGGGATTTGCTTGGTTTCCAAACTGGACCGACCGCTATCACTGAGTTACCATTGAGTTACTATATGGACAGAGATATTGATAAATTTTGGCAGGACATTACTGATGGAGCCAGCCTTGACCCCTCTACCCAGCTGTCCAGGAAGATCCATAACCCGGCTTTCCGATACTTCGAGATGATTCTGTGCCACACTTTCTTTGGGAGGAGTTACTGTGACCACTTAGTCACCGCTGAGGAGATCCTTTTCCTATACTGTGCCAGTCAGTCCAGACCTATAGCTAGTGGAGGTTTTCTGATAGAGAGCCTCGAGCAGACTGCTCGATCCGCTGTAGGACTCATTCATTCCGGAGGGAATGTGACACAGATAGCTTCTGCTTTGGGTTTGGACAGTATGATAGCACAGCTGACCCCATACTGTGGATATACTTTCCTGGATTTAGACTTTTGCATGGATCGTGGGCTCATGAGGAGGGCCTCTTTCCACCCATATCAGTACAGATTGCTCATCGATGACCAGACAGTTTACACCTTCACACTTCCAGACCCTCAGATGACTTGTGTTTCCAACCCTGCTAATTGGAACTATTCTGTAGAAGGTTGGGGTGAGATATCAGAGTATGCCCCAGAATACACTCCTGCTTCCGAAGATCCCACTCCAGAATACACTCCTGCTTCCGAAGATCCTACTCCTGAATACACTCCTGCTCCCGAGGACTCTACTCCAGATCACACATCCCGACCCGAGGTTACACGCACTACTGTTCTTACTAATAACCTCAGCTTGCAGGAACCTGATATTCGCACTCTGTTGACTGCTATGCGCACTGAGATAGCCACTCTCCGCAATGAGGTGGCTGACCTTCATTTACAGTTGGAACTGAATGATGTTACCTTTGCTGGTGAGTTAGATGAATTAGCTCACGAGGTGGCAGAGATTCGACGCCAGCTGACTGAGCTGCGTGGCCCAAACACTCCTGCAGAGCATCCTCCCGGTTGGTGATTGGTCTGTGTTATTCACAAGATCTCTAGTTCTAGTATTATTAGTATTATGTTGATTTCCTTTTCAGACTCATTTTTTATTTGCATTATCTGTTTCCTGCATTATTAATAACTATTTTGGTGACCCGATGTCCGTACCTATATATATATATGCATATGTGTTTTTTTCTCTATATATATCTTTCATTTACTAATGTTTTTGTTTTTCTGGTCACCATAATGAAAATTTTGAAATAAAAATAAATAAATATACATGTATATATGTATTCACATACATATATACACGTTCGTAAGAAAACTAGGTACACCTCAAAAAATTGAAGCTAATGGCAAGGAAGAAAAAGCCCAATGGAAAGGAAGCAAGACCGGCCCAACTTGGCTCGCCCTGACCGCGCCCGCGGTGATCCCTGCCGCGCCCGCGGTGACGTAACGGTCACCTAACGGCTAGTGGCTCGGTTTTCCCCCCATTTTGCCTCTTTTTCCACTTCCAATCCCATTTTCTTCCATTCTTAACCCCCCATAACTTCCTTTATTATCCATACCTACCCCACTACATTTATTCCCATCATAAATATTCATCAACCACCATTTTTCTTCACTACCTATAAATACCCCCACTATTTCATTTTCTTCCTCACACCTTCACTACTTCTACATCCCATTCTTTCTCTTTATATTCATCCACAAGAAAATCCTATGGAGTATCACGGCTACATTTTGCGAGATGGCCAACCCAGAGAAAGACAACAAAAGCGGCTTGAGAAATTGCTGACAACACCAATACACTCTACCAGGTATATCGATGAAAACTGTCTATATTCATTAGGTATATACCATAGTGTATTTTTCCTTCTCGACAAACTAGGCATGCATGATATTTTTGCTACTCAAGCACCAACCTACCCTAGGCTGACGTTCGAATTTTTGAGTTCTTTAATTTATAACGTCTCTCCTAACACTGCTAGCGCCGTAGGTGGAGTAAAATTTAGAATGTTTAATGTTGACTATGACTACTCCACTGACGGTCTAGCTGCCATGTTAGGATGGCCTTATGGGGATGGTGCCGTTTGTGAAGCACTTTTAGACACGGATTGGGCATTTGAAGCATTTTGGGCCAGGATTACTAAACAAAATGCAACATCTTTTGATGGCCTACTTGCTTCTTATATCCACAATCCTGCCCTTCGTGTTTTTAGATTTCTTTTAGCATCCACCATCTTTGCTCGGGAAAACCCAAACAAGGTCAATGCTAAAGAATTAATTATCATGCAGAGCTGCCTCACAGACACCAAAGTTAATCCAGTCCCATTTATGATTGCCCACATGCACCATGTTTTAAGAAAAGGTGGGCCGATTTCCTTTGGTGGACTAATTACTACTATTGCCCGTGCCATAGGATTGGATACAGAACTTGCCACCCTTGAGCCACTTCCTCCTCGTATTGCAAATCTTAAATTTTTAAAGGATATGCGTTTATGCAAGACGAGGAGGGAAGGTGGTTACTTCCTCATGGTTGGAGGTGCCGCTGTACCCAGTGTTGTTATTCCTTGCACCCGTCATACTGATATCAGATTTGAGCGTAACTGGACCTACGATCTCAACGCTCCTGCTTTTATTGGTCTGTTGCCCCCAAATCTACCTTTAAATGAGGGTAACAACACTGATGATGAGTACGATTTCCGTACGGAAGAACCACCCCACTTTTCACCACCACACACGACACCATCTACTTCTAACCCACATGCAGGCACAGCTCCTACTTTCCATGTCACTGAGGACATGTGGCGTGAGCATATGGCCCGAGAGGCCCGGAGGGACACCCTCCTTGCTACTTTGCAGCAACAGGCGACCGATAACATGGCCTTCATGCAAGCATCCCAACAGCAAAATGCTAGCTCTCTGCGCACTATTATGGAAAGTCAGCTGGCTTTCCAGAGAGAACAGCACCTTAACCAGACCACATACGCTCGTCACTTCCAATTTATGGAGGCAACCCAAGGCACCCTCATTGGTAGGACCCAAGAGCTACAAGCGGCAAATGCCGCCTTGACAGAGAGAATGGAGCAGCTAGTTTTGGACCGAGAGAGCCGCCGTCGTAGCCGTAGCCGCCGTTCCGGTCGTACCAACCAGGATGGTGAAGGTCCTAGTGGCCCCCACTAGCGTTTTCAGGTACCTCCTCCTACCTTATTTTGGAACATTGAGGACAATGTCTGATTTAAGTGTGGGAGGAGCATTTATCGCTTTTATTTCCCGTTTTTCCTGCTTTTATTTCCCTTCCGCATTTTTCCTTTTAGGTATGTTATATTCGTAGTTAATAAAATGCATGTGATAGGCGAGTCTTTCTGCGTAGTGTACCCTTTCATTTCCCCCACTTTTTAGCCTTACAAAATTTTTACAAAATCTTTTTCAAAGAATTGTGGTTGTTTATGTACTCGCACTTATTATGGTTGTTCATCCAAGCTTAGTACAATCTTAAGCCATATACTATCAGTTTATGTACTCGCACTTTTTCAAAGAATTGTGGTTGTTTATGTACTCGCACTCAATCTACACCGCAATAGACTCGCACTTATTATGTCTGGCTAAACTATAAAGGTTTGGATGTAATGATTGTCATCATGGTCGTGTTCCAATTATCATGCTAGTGAAAATACTCTGGGGATGTTTTGCTTTTAACTTAAGTCAATTATGTTTAAATGTTTATTGGGTAAGATCGAAAGCCGTCCAAACTAATGATACGACTTGATTATTATTTAACCAAACAAAAAGAGCGAAAGCCGTTGATTGGTTAAATAGGAATCATTGACCTTTTTAGAAAACGATTTTGAAACTATTTTCGGACGCGTTTGTAGGTTTGAAATCTGACTCTTGGTCAAAAGCCAAAAGTCTCTTTAAGTTAATCTTTCCAAGTAAAATTACTTTTCTGTTAAGTCAAAACTATCAATTTCTTAAAAATAGGTTTACCTCTTTAACGCGGAAGGCACCCTTTATATGTGACAATAAAGGAATTTAATTTCAAGAGTAAATTCGGTTCTTAGTAGTCAAAAGCTACAAGTTCCCGTTAAATTGATTCTTTGCTATCAATAGAAAATACTGCCCCATAAGTAGTTTCATCTACGCATGACCGGACCAATATCTGATTACATGATTTACATTCCAACCTGTCTTTTAAACTGTTATTTACCTCGCTCATTTACTTTGTTGCACTGCACTCACATCAATATTCTTGTTCAACTTAGATAAGCACCTTAGCAATAGAGTTGATAGATTGACAATTGGTCTCTGTGGTTCGATAATCTTATATATTACTTCGATAGGCTGTGCACTTGCAGTACTATATTTAGGCTATACGTTACAGATCCCCATCAAATGGCTTGATCGGAAGACATTTCATGCTGAAATAAACAGTGAAGAAGATGAGAAACCTGTAATGGTACCTGTAATGGTTTGCATGATAATGGGATGCGTATGTAATGATTTCAAAGACTTTGGGAGATTTAAATTTGCAAACCAAGAAATAAACAAACTTTATTAGATTAAACTTGTAAAGAGGTTCAACAATGCCTTTGAGGCGTTTACAAAGAAGTAAATAAAAAACAAATCTAAACTAAAAAAAGAAAAAATCATAAATCCCATGGACGCTTCCCCTTCGTGCTGACGTAGTCATTGATCGTTCTTTCATTCTCGAGTTGCCTGGTGAGATTCAAGATCTTCCTCTCTTGCTCATGGTACTTCTCCCGGTAGGTATCCCTCTCTCTTTCAGCTGAATCCAGGATCTCTTTAATGCCCCCAAGATCAGTGGGCATGTAGGGATAAAGGACTATATAAGGAATGCCCTCTTAATTGGTGGGCTCCACAATCACTGGCAACACAGCTCCATAAGGCATCCCAAGCTTCTGAGCACGAGCTCGGACCCACTGGAGATAAGACTGCATAGGGAGAGAAGTCCTTGGTCCTAGCTCTTGAGGGTCAGATCTGTTCACGATGCCCCAAGCTCGTATAAAGCTTCGGCGATGCTCATCAACGTCTTCCTTGTAGTCAAATGCAATATCCGTAAGAAGTAGCTCATGAGGACCATCTCTTCGAGCATGACCAAATTATCGCAAAGCTAAACAAGGACTGTAGGTTATTCCCCCTCTGATTCCAAGCAACGGGACATTAGGGTATCCCCCAAATCGGTCAATGACAGCAGTGCTTTCCATAGCCTTGGAACTCCAAATAATGTCTGTATGGGCAAGTGACATTATCCTGTAAGACCATCCTAAACCTTCTTCATTCTTCAACACGGACTTGGGAAGGTGCGAAATAAACCACCTCGCCAGCAACGACATGCAACACATGAGAGTCCCTCTTCTTCGCACAGTACGAGTATAGAGGGCATGCAAGATATCACCCAAAAGAGTAGGCACATGATTGTGAGACAGGAAGATCTTAACCGCATTCACATCTATGAAGGATTCTGGATTCGGGAAAAGAACCAGACCGTAGATAAGGAGAGCCAAGATGTCTTCAAAAGCCTGCAAATCCAAGTTATCCCAGAACAACTGAGCTTGATCTATTAGAAACTTGGCAAAGAAACCTTCAACCCTGCTTCGTGTTTCCCAGTTGGACACTACATCAGCCCGTTTCAGATGCAGAGCTGAGACAATGTCTTCTGGTCTAGGAGTCTCTTCCAAACCTGTGAAGGGCATCTGCTCAAGGATGGATATGCCCAATAAGTGAGAAAATTCTTCCAAAGTGGGAACTAGCTGATAATCTGGGAACGTGAAGCAATGATGCACAGGATCGAAGAACTGGAAAAGCACACTCATCATCTGCTCATTAAACTTTGAGGTAACCAAGCTAAGAAGATGACCATGTCTCTTAATGAAGGAAGAAGTCTCAGAAACTTTTGAGGCTAACTCTTTGAGTTGAGCAGGTATTTGCACAAAGTTAACTCGGATGGTGTTTCTGCGCACGGAAGCCATAATCTGCAAAACAGAACAAAGATAAATCCCCTCGATCTTTGAAATGGTCAGTATAATGAAGTATGCATGCTATGTTATGGTGCATGATGTCATGATAAAAACAACACAGGTATAGCAGATAACAGTCATGGAAAAGGCAAACAAGTCACACAAAAGCCCTTAAGTTTAAGGCTTGCATGGTGTCTAGGTATTACCCTCTTGAAGTTCAGTTGGTTTCAACCTATCTTAGTAAAAGTAACCGGGTTCTAGAGGTTCTCTATATCACTGACCATCCTTCATCGGTCATGGTTTCAGCTCACGCAATCTTTTCTTGCAACCGGAACTATCTCGAGAGTATGGTCTCAATGAGTGTAGCATCGAGTATCAACCAGTTCACAGCTTTACATCAAGGCCGGCTATCTCACTACTTCCTGATGGACAAGTTGGTCTATTAAGGGTTCTAAGGTCAGTTGATGCTAAACGACACACATAGCGGCCCCGTATTCTCCTCGTTTCTCCACAAGGGATACCGGTACTGACCAATGTGCCACATCAACATAGCTACTGCTTCAACCGTATCGGTCTACGTCGTACATTTCCCTCACAGTTTATTGCTACTTACCTAAAAGGTATCCCAAGATCCAGGTTAGGATCTATAGTAACTCCCAATACAAAACCCTTTAACAGTAAAGCAACCAAAACAAACAAGAGAAGAAATTTATTATGAACTAATCCTAAGGTATACCCCACTTATTCATCTCCCCAGCAGAGTCTCCAGTTCTGTGATACGGTGGCAGAACCGACTATTTTGGAAAATGTTGGTTTGCGTTTTGTGTTTGTGTTTGCAAAATGTCGCGGTAAGCAGGAGTCGTTGCCGACTTTTATTTTATCCAACTGGAAAGGATAAAAGCACAGAAAAATTCCTTTTTCGAGATTTTGAGTACGGGGGGTAGATTATAGAAAGGGAAGGTATTAGCACCCTTTCTATCCGTAGTTTTCTACGGGCTCTTAGGTACTTGCTCATCATTTAAAAAAAATTGCTTGCGTGTGTTTGTTTTAAAAAGTTTTTGTTTTACTTCGTTTTAACCCTTGTATCAGTCCTTAAGAGTGTTATGAAGTGTTTTGAAAACTTTGTTTGAAAAGAGTGTAAGTGTGAAAAAATCTATTTTGAGCAAGTGCCTACTAGCATCTACCTACTAGAAAAAAGAATGTTTCTGTTCTTGTTTCCTTTAGACAAAGCTATCCTACTATTAAGGAGTAGGTAACACCGTCGTTGGAGTTGCAAGGTTCAATTCGAAAGGGACGTACGATCACTAAAGCAATGTTAGGACGTCTTAGTAATAACCCTAGTGTCTTAAGATCATATTCGAGGCAACATTTCCGAGGCAACCTTTCTGAGGCAACATTTCCGAGGCAACATTTCTAAACTGGACTTCTGATCTTTTTTTAGACAAGAGAGCGACCACTAAAACACCATATACTTAATGATCGTTTACCGAAGGCAACCGAAGTGAGAGTATACCCTAGGAGTGCGCATGTGCGAGTGATTTGATTTCAAGTTATTATCTTTGCACATTTAGGGTTTGCTAACCATTTTAAATTAACATACAGTCTTGTCATGCAATCATACATCTAACAGTTAATATTTTGTGAGAATTAATGCGAGAAATAAAAGTTACGCTATTACAAGGCTTCGGGGTAGGGGATTAATTATATAGCCAAAAACCCGTAAAATGATAAATAAAAGAAAAATCCTAATTAAGCTATTACATACCATGAGCAGTTACATTAATATCGCAAAAATAAATAAACGCACGCGATAAATCGAGAACGAGAAAAATTAGGGTTTTGACCCCGTCTAAACCTAATTGAAAGAAAAAACATATTTTTGTGGTTTTTGATTATTTTGAAAGAAAAAAAGAGAGTTTAATTGAATAAATAAAGAAAACCTAATGACTAATTAATTTTATTTAAGAAATATAATTAAATTAACTATTTTTATATTTTTTTTATTGAGAGAAGAAAATAAAAATTAAATCAAGAACAAACCCTAATTTTCTAATTGATTTTAAATTATTTACAAAAAAGGTTAGAATTACCCTAAAATTAAATTAAACTAATATTAAATTAATTGTGAAAAAATAAATAAAAACCTAAATTCTAAATCGATGAAATTGATTTTATGATTTTTGTAAAAAAAAGAATTTAATTTTGTGTTAGAAAGTAAATAAATAAAAGAAATTAAATAAAAAAGGAAAAATAAAAAGAAAGAAATAGGAAGATGGGCCTGGTGTTTGAGCAAAAGGGGGGGGGGGTCTGAATTGCAAATTCAAGCCCAAATGCGCCTAGCCCATGTTGACTTTCCAGATTCCATGCTGCAAGCTTGACTGAGGTATATTGTGGACCTCCATGTGAGAGGCGTTAGATCTGCCTTGTTTGAGATCTATTGGCTGATTACTGATGGTGTATGGTGATCATATGAGAAGCCTGCACACATGAACATACAAGGTAAAATAATATTGAACAAATAGAGGGACCTGGGGATCGAACCCATGCCCTTTGGATTTTCCCAATGCACGCTGACCATCTAAGCTGGCTTGTTCTTTTGTATATAGAACAACAAACAATTATTATAATGGAAAAACAAAATAACAATTATCAAAACGCGTGAATTTTTGAATGGTCCAGTCACCGCCTTCCATGCAACCCTTCTTCTTCCTCCCTCCGATGCTAAAAGTTCAGCAACTTTTACCTACGGACAAAGGGTGTGGGTATAACCCTGGGCTTCTACAAAATCCTATACAAGCATGATAAATACACAACAATGGTACCAATCAACTCGTGACAACCTCACGAGCATCATGGTACCCTCATCCATGGCCAATTGTACCTGTAAAGAAAAACCCCAAAAACGAACCAAGAACCCTAAACATGTCAACTTGTTGTATAGCCAATAAAAATGCAATTAAGTATTACCATTAGCTTGCAAATGTTTCAAGGATTCAGAATATTCAAATAAATCATGTTAAAAGTGACAAAATGGTAATATTCGATTTTAAGAAAGCATGGATGTCGTGAGATGCTTACAGTGCAATTCTGGGTGTTAGAAGGCTTGTCAATGATTGTAAAAAATCCTAGAACGTCCAGGAAGTGATTTGTGTGACTCGAATGGCTTGAGGAAGCCTGGAATTGAGAAAAAAATTTGCAACTTTTCTTGAGTTTTTGCAATTCTTATTTCTGTTTTACACGCCTCCCATCTCCTTGCTTTTGATCTGCAAACATTCTATATGTACCCTAGAATCAATTAGGGTTGCAATTGGGTTTCAAATCTTCTTCAATAATGATCATTGATTTCAAGATTTGATCCTTTGTGCAAATATTTCCAATTTGAGAAAATCCAATCTTTTTGTGTCCAAATGAAGCTTGCACGATTTGATTCTCTTTCCAGTTATATAAGAGGCCTAAACATGCACAAAATTTCAAGCTTTGGTTAGTTTTGATATTTTCATGATTTTATTTTGATTTTATTTGATTTAATTGAAATCAAAATCAAAATAAATGACAAAAATAAAAAAATGACAAATGGGAAGGATCATGGGTCGTGGATCATGTTACAAACTTAGTGCAAGCATAAAAAGTTGGGCCCATTTGACAAAAATTGCAATTTTGGCCACATTTGACTTTTGGCAATTTGCAAAAAAGGTCAACTTTGCCAATGCATAACTCCTTCAATTTTGACCCTAGAGATGTGTTCTTGGACTTTTTAGAAAGATTAAGATGTCCTCTAAGCAACCCTTTTGATCTCATCTCAATTGGGTCTTCCACCTTCATGTATGAAACTTTGACGAAAAAGGTGTTTTTGTTGACTTTCCAAAATGACCTATAATGTCCAAATTTATATCTTCTTGTGAGTGCATGTTTTGAACTTGCAAGATGAATAAGAATTGCTGGGAATTGCATCCTCTTAAAAATGAGCTTTGGATGGGTCATTTTTGATAAAGTATGAGAAAGTTATGCTTGGTCAAAGTTGAGTTGACTTTTCCTACAAAACCCTAATTTAGCAACTTTTGGGTTTTGATGAATTGTGAGCAATCCTTGAGGAATCATGATCAACCCTTGATAAAATGATGAATAATACTTCAAAATGATAATTTTTACCAAAATAACCTGAAGTTTGACTGTATGTGGGCCACAGTTGACTTTTGCCCTAGCACGGTCGATTTTCAGGCCTTTGAGCAATTGACTGAGCAAACTTCCTATGCAAGGCTTGAGACTTGACATGGACGGTCTTAAGAAAATATTAGGACAATGGTGAGCATTTGGGATCCTTTGGAAACAAGTACCTTGGTGCAAACTGAAACCCTAATTTAAGGCAGACTGCCTTAGGAGAGAGTTTGTCTAGTCAATCCTTGGTCTTTCTTGAGCAATTTGAGGACCTCACTTGAAATGTATGGAGAAATATGGGAGGGAAAATTTTGGGGTACAAAAAAAGGCATTTTGGAGATGCCAATCGAAAGGAATTTTGGAGATTCTAATAGAAAGGCTTTGTTCTGATACCAATCGAAGTGCCTTGCTCATACGCCAATCGAAGTACCTTGATGACCGATCAAAAACTTTGTTCTGCTCTCATTGATTTCCTTCAGTTTGGACCAATCTAAGTGACGTTAAAATTCCAATCAAAGACACCTTTTTTCAGATGCCAATCAAAAGACATTGTTAAGATGCCAATTGAAAGACACCTTGTTCAGATTCCAAATGAAATACATTTTGTTGACATGCCTTCGAAGTACACCCCATCGAAGGACACTTTGACCAACTTCAAAATTTGTTATTTTTCTTCAAGCAAGTGTTTGTAACCACCCATGTAAGAGAAGATATTGTAAAAAATGAGAGGGCAAATTTAGGGTACAACAGTTGCCCCTGTTCAATCTTCTTAAACCTGAAGATGTAGATTGGCTTGTCGGCCTTTCGTGATCTGAGGGTGGAAGATGATAGAACACTAGAGTGCCCAGAAATTTGCACTCGTCTGAAGTGATATTGTTGGTGAATTATATCGGGAATGGGCTTACAGATTCCATTTGGAAAAGATGGCATAAGACCGTCGGAGATGGGCTTAATGATGCCATCAGAATGTGACGGAGAGTCATCGAAGATGGGCTTAAAGATGCCATCAGAATGTGATGGAGAGTCTTCGAAGATGGGCTTAAAGATGCCATCCAGAACAACGATGATCTCATGAGATATCCCTTTGTGGGAATTCCTGCTCTTGTTGTTAGAGAGGACTCCGTTGAGGAATGTTGGTCTCTGTCTTGGAACATAGTGTTTTAGGAGCTTTAGTTGTTTTTTACTCTACTGGGGTGATGAGATTAAACTATTAAGGATCAACAACGAATCCATGGTCGATTCGAATTGAACCAGCGGAGGTCTTGAATTAACTTTGACTGGATATGAATCAGAAAAATCTTAGGATCAATTTAGCTGAACCAGTAAAGGTCTACTGGAAAAGAATCAGTAACAAATCAATGGTCGACTCGAACTGAACCAGCAAAGGTCTTGGTTTATCTTTTGACTGGATAAGAATCAGAAAAATCTTAGGATCGATTTAACTGAACCAGCCAAAAGTCTTGGAGTATCTTCAACTGGAATAAGAATCAGAGAGATCTTTGTGTCAATCTGACTAAACCAGAGAAGGTCTTGTATTAACTTCGACTGGATAAGAATCAGGAAAATCTTAGGATCAATTTAACTGAACCAGACAAAAGTCTCAGAATATCTTCAACTGGAATAAGATTCAGAGAGATTTTAGTGTCGATCTGACTGAACCAGAGAAGGTATTGGATTAACTTTGACTGGATAAGAATCAGGAAAATCTAAGGATCGATTTAACTGAACCAGACAAAAGTTTTGGAATATCTTCAACTGGAATAAGAATCAGAGAGATCTTAGTGTCGATCTGACTGAACCAGAGAAGGTCTTGGATTAACTTTGACTGGATAAGAATCAGGAAAATATTAGGATCGATTTAACTGAACCAGACGAAAGTCTTGGAATATCTTTGTTGTACCCCAAAATTTGCCCTCACATACTTCTCAAAACATTGCAAGAAAAATCTCCAAGTGGCTCAAGGTTGCTCAAGAGTTGGTCAGACAAGCTATCTCCTAAGGCAGTCTACCCCAAATTAGGTCTTTGAGCCCAAATGACCCCAAGTGCTCACCATTGTCCTAATATGTTCTCAAGATCATCCACGCCAAGTTTTAAGCCTTGCAGAGGAAATTTGCTCAGTCAATTGCTCAAAGGTCCAAAAGTCGACTCTGCTAGGGCAAAAGTCAACTGTGACCCAAATACAGTCAAACTTCAAGATTTTTTGTTGACATTCTCATTTTGAAGTATATTTCATCATTTAATCAAGGTTTGGTCATGATTCATCAAGTATTGCTCAAAATTCATCAAGACTCAAAAGTTGTTAAATTAGGGTTTTATAGGAAAAGTCAACTCAACTTTGACCAAGCATAACTTTCTCATAATTTATGATAAATGACCCATCCAAAGTTCATTTTGAAGAAGATTCAATTTCCTACAATCCATATTCATACCACAAGTTCAAAAAATGCACTCACAAGAAGTTATGAATTTGGACATTAAAGGTCATTTTTGAAAGTCAACAAAAACACTTTTTTCCAAAGTTATAACTTGAGCATGGAATATCAAAATTATATGAGACAAAAAGGGTTGGTTAGAGTACATCTCAATATTTCTAAAAAGTCAAAGAACACCTCCAGAAGTTCAAAATTGAAGAAGTTATGCATTGTTGAAATTGGACTTTTTTGCAAAATTGCCAAAAGTCAACTATCCCCAAAACTTCAAATTTTGTCAAATGGGCCCATTCTTTTTCACTTGATTTGAGTTTGCATAGTTTCCCACGTGCCCTAGCTCCAGCCATGTGCCCATATCTCATTTTTATTATTTAATTTGATTTTTATTTGAATTTATTCATGTTTAATCAAGTAAAATCATATAAAATCCAAAGAATTAATAACTCATGATTTTCTGATTGTTTTAGGCTTTGTTCACAGCTAGCATCACCATCAAATTCGTATCAAATCAAATCATGTGCAAAAAGATTGAAATGAATCAAATTTGGAAAGGTTTAATGGTGGAATCAAATCCAATTAATGTGCATTGATATGGAGAGATTTGGTCCATATTTCTTACCCTAATGCAAAGCACAATACATAAGGAAGCTAAACACACGAAAATCAGGGTTGGAAGTTGTTGGAAGAGGCAGAACAAAAAGTGTAAAAATCACAAAAAAGTGAGAGATCAAAATCAGGGTTAGAGGCAGTTTCAGGAGGCAAGACTTGTCCCAATCAATTCTTGGACATTCCCACAAGCTACCTGGATCAAAACCACGCATCCTCAGGCCTCTATACGCGCTATAAGTCTCACGAAAATGACCCCTGTTCTTGAATTCGATTTGGTTTGTTTTTGCATCATTTGAGAAAACTAATGGTATATTCATAATCATAAGAACATTTCCAAAATTTTTGCATCATTTGATTTCATTTATATGATCTGTACTGCAAACCACCATTGTTAGGGTTTGGTCTGCATTTTTTGGCGTTTTTATTACAGGTACAATTGACCCCCATAATGGACATGGTTGTGACCGGGAGGGTGAGACGAACACAACCGTGCCCTTGAAATTCATTTTTGTGGCCTGTAGCGGATTTTGAAGATGAACAAAGTTGTAGTGAAAGAGCTTGATCCGTTGGTATAGGTCTTTGGCATTTTAGCCACGGACGAGAGGTTGGGGATGATGCGTGGCATCCCATTACTGGACCATTCAAATATCACGCGCATTTTTTTTCTGGCAATTATTTTGTTTTCATATATTATTATTAGTGTATATTATAATAACAATTGAAATAACTTGGTGTAGTGGCAAAGCGAGCAATGCATCTTCCTTCAGGACCTGGGTTCGAATCCCAGGTCCCCCTCTTTCTCAATAATTTTGGTTTTCAGGTGATTGTATGCACGCTTCAGTTTGCAGCCTACCATGCTCCCTCACCCATCTAGGCGCCAGATGGCCAATGGCCAGATCTGGTGGTCCATGAATGGAGGTACACCAAGGTCCAAGTCAATGCGCCCTACTGGATCCCAGAAAGTCAAAAAGGCCAGCACTAATGGGCCTAAGAAATTACTCCTCACACCCCTAAAATAGGCCCAACACTCCTCTCTCTTTATTTTGTCTTGTTTATTTACTTTATTTTATTTATTTAAATTTCGAACCAATCATAAAATTCTGTTTTTATCAAATAAAACCACAAAAATATTTTTTTATTCAATCAAATTTTAACTTTTATTTTTATTAATAAACACTAATTAATTAATTTAGGTTTTAATTCTAGAATAACTTTAACCTATTTTGTAAATAATTAAAATTAATTAGATTTAATTAGGTTTTTAATTACTAATTTAATTAATTTTATTTTTTTTTCTTAAAATAACAAAAATCAAAAAAATATGTCATAATTAATTTTTCATTAATTAATTTACTATTTTAATCTAGTTCTTTAATTTAGGTTTAATTTCTTTCTTAATTTAAAAACAACAAAAAACCAAAAAAGACTTGTTTTTAACCAAAAGGGCCAAAACCCTAAAAATTCGCATTCGATATAATTTCCCGCGCGCTTCATTTATTTTTATCATATTAATGTATCTGCTTCCGGATTGTAATAGTTAAATATGACATTTTATTATTGTTATCGCTTTATTTTATTTTTCAAAGGATTTGTCTTTGGCGATGTAAATACCCGACGCCTTGTAATTTAAATTTCGCATTTTATTTCCGCAAATTATAACTGTTAGATGTTTGATAATAGGGTTGCATGACAAGACTGAATGTTAATCTTAAAATCAAATTAGATCACCTTTAACATGTACAAAGATAAAAAAAAAACTGAAAACGACACACTCGCACATGCGCACTCTTAGGGTACACCCCACTTGGTTGCCTTCGTACGCGGTCATTGAGTATAGGTCGTTTTAGAGGTTGTCCTCTTGTTTAAAAGATCATAGTCGCCTCGAAATGGTTGCCTCGGATATTGTTGCCTCAAAAAAATGATCTAAGACACTAGGGTTACCGCTAAGGCGTCCTAACATTGCTTAGTGACTGTATGTCCCTCATTCGAATTGACCCTTAAACTCCAACGACGATGCTACATACTCATCAATAGTGGGATAGCATTATCTAAAGAAAATTAGCATAGAATGATTCCTTTTTCGAGTAGGTAGATGGTTCTTAGATACTTGCTCTTTCAAAAAACAAAATCTTTTTCACACTTACACTCCTTTTTCGAACAAAGTTTTCAAAAACACTTCATATGCTCTTGAGGACAGAAGCAAGAGTTAAATCAAAGTTTCCAAACAAAAACTTTTTCAAACCTACAAGCACAAAGAAAACAATTTTGAAAACAATTGAGAAAGTACCTAAGAGCCCGTGGATAACCCCAGATAGAAAGGGTGCTAACACCTTCCCTTTCTATAATCTACCCCCGAACCCGAGAAATATCTTGAAAAAAGGAATTTTTCTGTGCTTTTTTCCTTTCCTTGTTGGATAAAATAAAAGACGGTGGCGACTCTTGCTTACTGCGACATTTTGCAAAAACAAACGCAAAACACAAACCAGCATTCCAAAAAAAACAGTCAGTTCTTCCCATCGTATCACAGAACTGGCGACTCTGCTGGGGATATTTATAAAAGTGGGGTGTACCTTAGGAATAGTTCATAATGTTTTCAATTGCTTGACTTGTATGCTTTATTTTTGTGGGTTGAATCAGAGTTACTATAGATCCTAACCCAGATCTGGGGGATACCCTTTAGGTAAGTAGCAATAAACTGTGAGGGAACTGTACGGCGTAGACCGAAACGGTTGAAGCAATAGCTACATTGGTGTGGCACTTTAGTATGTACCGATATCCCTTGTGGCGAAACGAGGAGAATATGGGTCTTCTAAGGGGTCATTAAGCACCAACTGACCTTAGCACCTATAATTGACCAACTTGGCCATAGAACAGTAGCAATATGCTACACTCATTGAGACTAAACTCTCGCGATGATTCCGGCCACAAGAAAAGGTTGCAAAACTGGAATTATGACCGATCGAGGGTGGTCAATGATATTGAGATCCCCTAGAACCCTATTACTATTTCTAGGACAGTTTTGAACCAACTGAACTAAAAGAGGGTAATACCTAAACTCCTTGCCAGCCTAAAATCTAAGGGCTATCTATGTGACTTGTATGCCCTTACCATGTTTGCTATTTGTGGATACTTGTGGTGTGTTTTCTATCATAACAACATGCATCATGACATTGCATGCATCTTGCATCAAGACTAACCTATTTCAAAGATAGAGGGGATTCATCTTTGTTCTGTTTTGTAGGTCATGGCACCCATGCGTAGAAACACTATTCGGATCAACTTTGTCCAGATTCCCACTCAGCTTAAGGAGTTGGTTGCAAAGATTTCCGATACTTCCTCTTTTATCAGAAGACATGGGTGTTGTACCCCAAAATTTGCCCTCCCATATTCTTCAAGAAAATGCCAAGCCAAGTTGCAAAATTCCCCAAGGGTTACACAGTGCAAAGGTCCCCTATACAGTCAAAACTAGGGTTTGTGTTCTGATCAAGGAAAAGGAAGTTTTCAAAGGTCCAATCAAGTCTCATATGCCTACAAATATGGTCAAGTATCCTCATATCAAGTTTCAAGGCATTCAGCTCAAAATTGCACAGTCAAAAAACCCTAATTGCACTACAGTCAGTTGTAGGGGCAAAATGGTCATTTGACAGTCAAAAGTTCAAATTTTTGGTCAACATATCATTTTGAAGCCACAAACATCATTTGATCAATACTTGATCATGATTCTCAAAATTTGGCTCAGAAATCATCAAAGATGCAAAAGTTTCCTTATTTGGACAGCTGAAAAAGTCAATTGAAATTGACCAGGGCATAACTTTCACATGGATTATCAGAAAAATTCCATCCAAAGCTCATTTTGAAGAGAAAGACATTTCCTACAACTCATCTTCATACTTCAAGTCCAAGAAATGCTCTCACAAAAAGTTATCAATTTCAACATTATAGCTCATTTTCAAAAGTCAACAAAAAGGGACTTTAAGTCAAAGGCCATAACTTGAGATTGGTAAATCAAAATGACATGGGACCAAAGGCATTGGTTAGAGGACTCACAGACCTTTCCAAAATGTCCAAGAACATGAGAAAAGCTTAATAATTGAGCAAGTTATGCCTTGTGGAAGTTGGGAAATTTTTGGATATTTTGAAAAGTCAACATTGATTCAAATGACCTAAAATTGCTAATGGGCCCATTTTTCTTCCACAAATCATCATTCCAAGCATGTGCACGACCACTTGGCCCAAAGGGAAGTATTTTCTCATTTTTTATTTATTTATTTGAATTTTTATTTATATTAATTCATTTAAATTATTTAAATATATGAAAAATATCTAACTTAACCAAACCAATCTTTTTATACATGTTTTAGCCTCTATAATTCGTGCATATGCAAATAAGGAAAGATTTGGAGCAAATTGATCATAATTGACACAAGAACACATGGAAAAGATATGAAAAAGATCTTAACAAATCAAATTTTCAAAAAAACCATGATTACAAGAGATTTGATTGAATTTTGTTAACCTAATACATTCACTACATAAGCATAAACCAAAACCTAATCAAAGGAGAGACTAAGCTGCGCAGAAGAACTAAGAACAAACTTGGAATTTTTGTCAAAAAAAGCAATTCTGAAATCATTGTTACATGTCGATTCAAAGCACAAAACTTGTTTCAATAGCTTCCTCAAGCATCCCTGATCACATTCCAACCAAAAACATCCATTCAAACTCCAGGAATTGGTAACATGAACGCAAGCTGTATCAAAAAAATTTCATAATCGTATATCATATTCCATGCATTCTTTGTGAAATTTAATTGTGGATTTATATTCCTCCTGATATTCTGATGCTAACCAACATAATTAATTGCATTTTTGTGCTGTATACTCGATTTCACCATGTTTGATTTTTAGGGTTTACATAGCTTCGGATTGGGGCTTTCCACCCAAGGAAAAATTGAGACCTATGACTACCTTCATTCAACTCAGGGTGCTCAAACGATCACAAACCACCCATCGCGCTGAATTTATGTGCCAAGGAGAGCTAATCGCTATTTTCTCTAAAGCCACCTAATAGAACACGTTTAAAACCGTTGCTTTATGTTCTTGTTTCAGAAAAAAAAACAAAACACGCGAAGAAGATGATGTGTTGGCAAATGGTGATAGGTCCTTTCAAATTTGCGCGCGCTTCAACCCACTAACATCATGTCTTTATTTATTATATTTGTATGTTATTATATATTAAAAGTAATTGAGATGGCTCAGTGGTAGGTACACACGCTTGTAATGTCCATGACCTGGGTTCGAGCCCCAGGTCTGCGTTATTCTTCATATTATTTTTCAACAGGAATTCATGTGCGTTTTCAATATCAAGGCACAGCGTACACCTCCATAATCCAGTCATCCACGCGTCCTGGGAGATCAAATCAAAGGCAGGGATCCAAAGAACACGTTGCACCCTGGTCAACGCGCAGCACGCTACTCAAAAAAGGCCACCAGGCCATGCTCAAGTGGGCCAAATTACTGGATCCATACCTCCTAATTTGGGACTGAACCCCCCCTGGTTTGCAAATTCTATATATTTTCTTTATGTTTTATTTTCAATAATTATTTTATTTTCTTTATTGTTTTGATTTAATTAATTATTTTTACAAAATATAAAAAATGCCTAAAAATCAGAAAAAGATAAAAAACATAATAAATATTTTATTTTAATATTTTCTTGTAAATGAATGCATGTAAATTAATTAACTTTAAATTAGGGTTTTAATATTAATTCTTTTCATAATAAAATCTAAAAAATATAGAATTAGGCTTAATTAATTTTTATTCCTTTTTAATTTTTTTCTTTTTTCATAATAATACTATTTATCTTATTTATTTTCATAATTAAAATTGTAAATTAATTAGGGTTTCATTTAGGTTAAAAAACTTCAATATTTTCTTAATAACTTAAAAATAATTAGAATTAGGTTTAGCATTTTATTTTAATTTTAATTAACTCCTTTTTTCATTAAATCCTAAAATACATAAAAAATACTAAAAACAAAAAACAAATTCTTGCTTTCTTTTAATTTTAATTTTAATTCCTCATTAATTTTAAATTTTTTTGCAAAAGGGTCCAACGCCCATGTTCTTAATTCTCATTAATTCACGTATTTATTTTATTGTTTAAATAATTATATACCTCTCCCGAAGCCTTGTAATTACTTCTCGCACTTTTCAATTCTTTACTTTATTTGCTTTATTTATTTTCCGTCAAATCGGGTCCTGGTTAATTTTGGCGATGTGGACCCGCGCCATTTGTAATAGCTTTAGATTTACTTTTCCTCGCAACTTTTAACTGTTAAACAAAGCATGCAAGAATGAATGGACAAAATAAAATCAAGCGTAGAACACCGATAACATGACAAGACAAATATCTAAATCTGACACACAAATCGCACACACCACCCCTAGGGTACGCCTCACTGTTGCCTTGCCTTCGAAAGGTGGTCGTCGAGTAGAGGATGTCTTAGTAAGTCCTCATGATCCGGGAACCTGGCATGAGGGTAGCTTCTAAGGTGTCTTCCTATTGCTCTGGTGATCACCATTTCCGAACCTCGAATTGACCCGAACACCTCCAACGGTGGTGCTACCTACCTCCCAATGGTGGGATGGCACTACTTTAAAGGACATTTACACAGACGAATTCCTTAGGGTAGGTAGGTTCTCGTAGATACTTACTCTAATTTCGAAAACAAATCAAAAATACTTTTCACACCGACACCTTTTCAAAAAGCTTTCGAAAGCAACTTTTCAAACACTCTTGAGGACCGATACAAGAGTCGAACTGGAATTTTCAAAGAAACTTTTTTAAAAACCCACAGTTGAAAAGCAAACAAACCATTTTGAAAACACAATGAGCAAGTATCTAAGAGCCCATGGATAACCATGGATAGAAAGGGTGCTAACACCTTCCCTTTCTATAACCTACCTCCCGAACCGAGAGCAATCTCTTTAAGGAATTTTTCTGTGCTTTTGTCCTTTCCATTTGGAGAAAATAAAAGACGGTGGCGACTCTTGCTTCCGCGACATTTCGCGAACCAGCGTTAAACAGTCAGTTCCAGATCCACCGATCACAGAACTGGAGACTCTGCTGGGGACTTAAACTTAAAGTGAGGTGTACCTTAGGGTTAGTTCATAACTGTGTTTTCAATTGTATTGACTTGTCTGCTTTAAATTTGTGGGTTGCATGGGAGTTACATAGATCCTAACCCGGATCTGGGGATACCCTGTTTAGGTAGCATAAGCTGTGAGGGACCTGTCCGGCGTAGACCGACACGGGTGAAACAGTGGCTACGTTGGTGTGGCGCCTTGGTCTGTACCGATATCCCTCGTGTTGAAACGGGGAGAATATGGGTCTTCCAAGGAGTCATTAAGCACCAACAACCTTAGAACCTTAAATGACACAACTTGGCCATTAGAACAGTAGCAGTATGCTACGCCCATTGAGGCTAAACTCTCGTGATGGTTCTGGCCGCAAGAAAAGATTGCGATGTCGGAGTTATGACCGATTGAGGGTAGTCAATGATATTGGGATCCTCTAAGAACCCGGTTACTTTGATAGGACAGGTATGAACCAACCAACTGAAAGAGGGTAACACCCAGACCCCATGCTGGCCTAAACCCTAAGGGCTTCTCTTGTGTGACTTGTGTGCCTTCGTACTTGACTATTTGCATGCTTGTTGTCTGACACTTGAGCTTCTTGCAGGTTTTTGTTTTAGTCCTTAACTAGGACTCATAACAAGGTTTACCAAGTTTCTTGCAGGGTTTGTTTTTAGTCCTTAATTAGGACTCATGACAGGTTTTACTTGAGTTTCTTACAGGTTTTGGCTTGCGGTCCTTAGTTGGGACTCATAATAGGGTTACTTACATTACCCCCATGCATAGCATAACATCATACCATTGCATACATCCTACATCCTAACTCATTTCAAGGATCTCAAGGGCTTGTGATGCAGGTCATGGTGAATCAACTATCCCAGCAAGGGGCAAAGAGGATTTATTTTCCTCTAGCCAAGGCTGTCAGGGGCTATGACCCACTTGATATGGTGAGCTCTGACTCCTGAAGAAGGTTCCCTTAACCAAGGTTGCTGGGAAATCAAAATTAGACATGATGACTAAAGTCAGAGGCTATGACCCACTGGATATGGTGAGCCTTTGACCCTTGAAGAAGAGTTCTCAACAACATGGGTGTCCTTCAATCAAGCTATAAATTCCAATGCTAACAAATTTTCTTGTTTACCCCGCGAGGTCCTTGGAAACATTGCATGCATATCATACATATCATTACATAACAGGTATCTTTGTTGCAGGTCACTTACCATCTCCGATGTTTATTTCAGCAATGGCTTCCCAACAAGATAACAAGGACCTTCTTGCTCAAGAGGCTCAGTTCAAGGAGATCTTTCTAAGCCTATCCAAGGGGCAGGAAGAGTTGAGGACACTCCTCATGGGGAATCTGATCAGAAAGAGTCCTAAAGATGACAAGGACGAACAGCTGAAACGTCTACAAGCTGAGGTAGACACATTGAAAACCCAGATGCTGGGGCAAAGGGCCCTCATTCAAGGTCTAGCTCAGGAGCAAGGAGAGCTGAGGGCCATGATCAGTCAGCTTCCTCAAGGCATGAAGCAACCAGCCCAAATCAAGGACCAGGTCATGGAACAGCTTCCAAGAGGGCAAAGGTCAGGTCCAATGAATAGACCTCCCCGAGTTGCTACTACTTCACAGGTCCAACAACGACCTCGCCAAAAACAGCGGGTTAATCAGAACAGGTCGGACGAGCCTAAGAGACAATTCACCAACATCAACATGCCATGGTCACGAGCTTTGCAGCACATGTTAAGGATGAACCTGATTGCGGTGATCAACCCTCCTGCAAATCCAAAGACTTCCTCTCCAAATTACAACCCAGAAGCAAGGTGCGCTTACCATTCTGGTAGCCTGGGGCACGATACTGAGGATTGTTGGGCACTGAAGTACAAGATTCAGAACATGATCGATGCTAAAGAGATCGAGTTCGAGCTCGCCGAGACTCCCAACGTGATCACTGCTCCCTTGCCAAAACATGGCTAGGATTGAGAAATTTTTTGTTCAT
Source organism: Vicia faba (assembly GCA_948472305.1). NCBI lineage: Eukaryota > Viridiplantae > Streptophyta > Magnoliopsida > Fabales > Fabaceae > Vicia > Vicia faba. The sequence continues at coordinate 1,426,076,340 of OX451739.1, forward strand.
TCGAATGTTCAAGTTGCAATTTTCTTTTGTTTAAACATTTACTCATGTTAAACGTTGTTATTTCATTAATGCATCGCATATGTCTGTTTTGAAGCAATATATTCGTATTCACTATGTGAAAATTATTTTCATATTTTTTCTGATGATCAACGCTCGATTAATAAATCTAAGCCTCTTGAGGGAGGATGACGAAAACGATACCACGATCTTTACAGTATGCTTTTGAACAGACCCCGCTGATGAGGTACAGGCATTGTTTCAATCCCTAAACACTGGAGTTATAAGGATGATAATCCCTCGTCAACCCCTCTGAGCCAAAGAAGTAGGAGTTTTTCTTTTTGAAATTCAAAACCCTTCATCATAACCTGGGGCAGGGTAGTTCTCTCAGTTGATCCAAGTGCATAACGAATGGCACCAAAAAGATCCTTACAAAACAAAGAAAGACAGTGATGATTCCGAATAATCATAAGGATAGGCAGTCATTATCTCAAAAAGTAAAAAAATCCCATTAAGTCAAAACCCATGAAGGAGACTTACAAAACTGGGGCATCCCGCTGACTGTAATTCCAAAAAAGGAAACAGTTCAGGCAAAAAAAGAAAGGGATAACAAAAATCAAACAAGAAAGAGGTCTTATAAACCCTCAACAAAAAAGGAATGACTGCCTATTCAAAATAAGTTATCGACATCCGAATCATCACCGGAAAATCAGAGCAAAGACTCAAACAAGGTCTAACGTATGATCAACTGAGTTTAGGTTTGGAGAACATCACGAAGAGCGGGTGGGTACAAATAAAATTTGAGCCTTTATCCTTTGTTTCTTAAAACCGTGAACCAAGCCACGCTATAACCCTTAAAAGTCCTAGCTGAAGCATGGGTTAGTTCGAAAGCATGCTGTTACGAAAGGTATCCTGACTCCTGAAGGCCTACGGTAAATACGGAGTTGACATCACGTTTTACAAACATTCATTTGTTTTATGAAAAAGAATGCATTTTCAAAATCTTCAAGACAGACATAAGCTTTGCATTTTTGATATAACATTGTTTGCACATGACTTTTGTTTGAACAGTAGAAGTTCGCACGACGAATGCCTAATGAACAGAAGTACCTCCAATCAAGGGGCAAACATGAGCATGGTCCATCATCTGGGGCAATCCAATCAAGATTCGGAGAATCTCTCAAAGGCCAAATAGCCTGGGGCAAATCTCCACCTGAGTCACTTGGGGCATTTCAACAACGAATCTGGCCTGATCAAACACCTTCTGGTGGCATGGAAAAACACTTCTAACAGGGGCAACTCCCTACATCCAGAGAGCATGGACATAGTCGGAAAAAATACTACGCATAATCAAAGACCCACTAGGTCGACGCACCTAGGAAAGAGTAAGGGCTTCCCGGCGAACCAAAAGGGTTCGGGCAAAATGAAGGGATGAAATGGAAAATCTGTACACCCGGCAAGTCGAAAACCTGAAAAGGCGGCTTGGGCAAAAATGGGTATCCCGGTGGACTGAAAACCCGAAAGGGCGGTCCAGGCAAAAGTTAGGGATCAAAACGTACGACTATGTCCTGTCATCTTGTCACCTGCCTACTAGGAGAAGGTTTGACCCTCAATAATTATCAGCATCCCACATGTGCCTCCCCCATAGAAACAGGGGCAATAACGAGTGGTTTAAGCAATCTGATTGTTCTATCCTCCAAGGTACCAAGGTAGGTTCAGCTAAAGAACATAACCAGATATCCTAATTCCCCAGAGAGTAAGCAAGTCAGTACACTCTCTCCAAGCAGAGTTAACAAGTCTCAAGGAAATTGGGTATCCTCCAGCAGATCCCAACATTCCCCAGCAGCAATACATATATTCTTAATAAACATCCCCGGCAGTCTCGCTCTAAAGATTGTTCCCCGGCGGCGTATCAACATTCAAAGGAATCGCTTCCCTGACATAGTTCAAAACTTCCCCAAGAGAGTCCAATCCAGTTCCCCAGGAAAGTTGGAACATATATCCCCAAGCAGTAAGCTTATCCCCAGTAAATTCTGGAAGCTTATCCCCTAGCAGAGCACGAACGCGTCGTCCGGCTTGATTTAAAGAGTTATTTCCTTAACAGGATATAACTGGGTTATCCTTAGCCAAAAGCCACGGAAAGAGCGTCCTCGACGAAGTCTTCTTACCCCAGCGAAGTCCATCAACACTTCCAACAACAAGGGTATCCCCAGCAAATTATTATCAACACTCAGCAAGGCATCCCTCTTCCCACAGAGTATTGCTTCCCAGCATGGTCGCTAGAATATCTTTTCTCCCCGCAGAATCTTCCACTTGCCAAGTTTATTCCTCAACGGAGTCATCTTCTCCTACCGGTATGCTTGCAGTTATTACCCCCAGCGGAAGCAAAAGCTTATCCTTCAATATCAGCCCAGGATGTGACTTCCCGGCACCCGTCAAGGATTTACTTTCCTAGACGAAAACATACATTCATAAAACATCACATACATCATTATAGCATGCATAACGCATCATATCATACAAATCTCATTTATGTTGAGAACATCATTGCTTGATCCATATCATGCATTGCATATGACTGACCTTTACCTTTCAGGAAAGATGCAGTTGAAATTCTCAATCATATTTCAAGACCTAGACCGGTTCAGTTAATCGACTCCAAAGATTTCTTATCCAGTCCCAGGCCTTCTCTAGTCCAGCTAAATCGACTCCCAACAGATTTTTCTGATGAAGACTCAGTAGAAGTTATCCCAGATGGTTCCCTCTCCGACGGTGAGTGAGGTGATAATTCTTTTTCAGATGATTCCCTCTCCGACGGTGAGTGAGGTGATAGTCTCCTATGGTTCCCTCTCCGACGGTGAGTGAGGTGGTAAGTCCTTTTCAGATGTTTCCCTCTCCGACGGTGAGTGAGGTGATAGTCTCCTATGGTTCCCTCTCCAACGGTGAGTGAGGTGGTAAGTCCTTTTCAGATGTTTCCCTCTCCGACGGTGAGTGAGGTGATAGTCTCCTATGGTTCCCTCTCCGACGGTGAGTGAGGTGGTAAGTCCTTTTCAGATGTTTCCCTCTCCGACGGTGAGTGAGGTGATAGTCTCCTATGGTTCCCTCTCCGACGGTGAGTGAGGTGGTAAGTCCTTTTCAGATGGTTCCCTCTCCGACGGTGAGTGAGGTGATAATCTCCTATGGTTCCCTCTCCGACGGTGAGTGAGGTGGTAAGTCCTTTTCAGATTTTTCCCTCTCCGACAGTGAGTGAGGTGATAGTCTCCTATGGTTCCCTCTCCGACGGTGAGTGAGGTGGTAAGTCCTTTTCAGATGTTTCCCTCTCCGACGGTGAGTGAGGTGATAGTCTCCTATGGTTCCCTCTCCGACGGTGAGTGAGGTGGTAAGTCCTTTTCAGATGTTTCCCTCTCCGACGGTGAGTGAGGTGATAGTCTCCTATGGTTCCCTCTCCGACGGTGAGTGAGGTGGTAAGTCCTTTTCAGATGTTTCCCTCTCCGACGGTGAGTGAGGTGATAGTCTCCTATGGTTCCCTCTCCGACGGTGAGTGAGGTGGTAAGTCCTTTTCAGATGTTTCCCTCTCCGATGGTGAGTGAGGTGATAGTCTCCTATGGTTCCCTCTCCGACGGTGAGTGAGGTGGTAAGTCCTTTTCAGATGTTTCCCTCTCCGACGGTGAGTGAGGTGATAGTCTCCTATGGTTCCCTCTCCGACGGTGAGTGAGGTGGTAAGTCCTTTTCAGATGTTTCCCTCTCCGACGGTGAGTGAGGTGATAGTCTCCTATGGTTCCCTCTCCGACGGTGAGTGAGGTGATAATTCCTTTTCAGATGTTTCCCTCTCCGACGGTGAGTGTGAGGTGATAGTCTCCCATGGTCCCCTCTCCGACGGTGAGTGAGGTGGTAATTCCTTTTCAGATGTTTCCCTCGCCGACGGTGAGTGTGAGGTGATAGTCTCCTATGGTCCCCTCTCCGACGGTGAGTGAGGTGGTAATTCCTTTTCAGATGTTTCCCTCTCCGACGGTGAGTGTGAGGTGTTAGTCTCCTATGGTCCCCTCTCCGACGGTGAGTGTGAGGTGATAATCTCCTGTTGTTCCCTCTCCGACGGTGAGTGAGGTGATAATTCCTTTTCAGATGTTTCCCTCTCCGACGGTGAGTGTGAGGCGATAATCTCCTATTGTTCCCTCTCCGACGGTGAGTGAGGTGACAATTCCTTTTCTTATGATTCCCTCTCCAACGGCGAGTGAGGATTCCCTTTCAGATTATAATGGCCTATGGTTCTCGTCCCGATCCTGCGAAGATGGTATTTCCCACCAAGATTTTCTCAACGAGCATTGTTGAAGTTAAAATCACCCAAGGTTCTCTTATCATTCAGGCTGAGGTAGTAACCATCCCTGGTTCATTCATCATCTTTTGAAGCTCCAGACCCAGCTCCTGTAACCATTCAGGACATATCTATACCAAGCATCTAAAAATCAGCTCCTGCAACGTGTCAGGTACTCATTTTCTGTTTTGCAGGTACGCAAGTTCTCGCTAAGGAATCTCTTATGCGATCAACATCCAGATGGCATCTATAAACCCATCATCCTATCCAGCAACCTCTAAATGGCATCTATAAGCCCATTCCCATCATCACTGCTACTAGGTGAGCGCAAATTTCTGGGCACTCTAGTGTTCAATCATCTTCTACCCTCGGATTACGAAAGGCACGTCAGCCAATCTGCAACCTCAAGTCTAAGAAGATTGAACAGGGGAAACTGTTGTACCCCAAAATTTGCCCTCCCATATTCTTCAAGAAAATGCCAAGCCAAGTTGCAAAATTCCCCAAGGGTTACACAGTGCAAAGGTCCCCTATACAGTCAAAACTAGGGTTTGTGTTCTGATCAAGGAAAAGGAAGTTTTCAAAGGTCCAATCAAGTCTCATATGCCTACAAATATGGTCAAGTATCCTCATATCAAGTTTCAAGGCATTCAGCTCAAAATTGCACAGTAAAAAAACCCTAATTGCACTACAGTCAACTGTAGGGGCAAAATGGTCATTTGACAGTCAAAAGTTCAAATTTTTGGTCAACATATCATTTTGAAGCCACAAACATCATTTGATCAATACTTGATCATGATTCTCAAAATTTGGCTCAGAAATCATCAAAGATGCAAAAGTTTCCTTATTTGGACAGCTGAAAAAGTCAACTGAAATTGACCAGGGCATAACTTTCACATGGATTATCAGAAAAATTCCATCCAAAGCAAGAGAAAGACATTTCCTACAACTCATCTTCATACTTCAAGTCCAAGAAATGCTCTCACAAAAAGTTATCAATTTCAACATTATAGGTCATTTTCAAAAGTCAACAAAAAGGGACTTTAAGTCAAAGGCCATAACTTGAGATTGGTAAATCAAAATGACATGGGACCAAAGGCATTGGTTAGAGGACTCATAGACCTTTCCAAAATGTCCAAGAACATGAGAAAAGCTTAATAATTGAGCAAGTTATGCCTTGTGGAAGTTGGGAAATTTTTGGATATTTTGAAAAGTCAACATTGATTCAAATGACCTAAAATTGCTAATGGGCCCATTTTTCTTCCACAAATCATCATTCCAAGCATGTGCACGACCACTTGGACCAAAGGGAAGTATTTTCTCATTTTTTATTTATTTATTTGAATTTTTATTTATATTAATTCATTTAAATTATTTAAATATATGAAAAATATCTAACTTAACCAAACCAATCTTTTTATACATGTTTTAGCCTCTATAATTCGTGCATATGCAAATAAGGAAAGATTTGGAGCAAATTGATCATAATTGACACAAGAACACATGGAAAAGATATGAAAAAGATCTTAACAAATCAAATTTTCAAAAAAACCATGATTACAAGAGATTTGATTGAATTTTGTTAACCTAATACATTCACTACATAAGCATAAACCAAAACCTAATCAAAGGAGAGACTAAGCTGCGCAGAAGAACTAAGAACAAACTTGGAATTTTTGTCAAAAAAAGCAATTCTGAAATCATTGTTACAGGTCGATTCAAAGCACAAAACTTGTTTCAATAGCTTCCTCAAGCATCCCTGATCACATTCCAACCAAAAACATCCATTCAAACTCCAGGAATTGGTAACATGAACGCAAGCTGTATCAAAAAAATTTCATAATCGTATATCATATTCCATGCATTCTTTGTGAAATTTAATTGTGGATTTATATTCCTCCTGATATTCTGATGCTAACCAACATAATTAATTGCATTTTTGTGCTGTATACTCGATTTCACCATGTTTGATTTTTAGGGTTTACATAGCTTCGGATTGGGGCTTTCCACCCAAGGAAAAATTGAGACCTATGACTACCTTCATTCAACTCAGGGTGCTCAAACGATCACAAACCACCCATCGCGCTGAATTTATGTGCCAAGGAGAGCTAATCGCTATTTTCTCTAAAGCCACCTAATAGAACACGTTTAAAACCGTTGCTTTATGTTCTTGTTTCAGAAAAAAAAAACAAAACACGCGAAGAAGATGATGTGTTGGCAAATGGTGATAGGTCCTTTCAAATTTGCGCGCGCTTCAACCCACTAACATCATGTCTTTATTTATTATATTTGTATGTTATTATATATTAAAAGTAATTGAGATGGCTCAGTGGCAGGTACACACGCTTGTAATGTCCATGACCTGGGTTCGAGCCCCAGGTCTGCGTTATTCTTCATATTATTTTTCAACAGGAATTCATGTGCGTTTTCAATATCAAGGCACAGCGTACACCTCCATAATCCAGTCATCCACGCGTCCTGGGAGATCAAATCAAAGGCAGGGATCCAAAGAACACGTTGCACCCTGGTCAACGCGCAGCACGCTACTCAAAAAAGGCCACCAGGCCATGCTCAAGTGGGCCAAATTACTGGATCCATACCTCCTAATTTGGGACTGAACCCCCCCTGGTTTGCAAATTCTATATATTTTCTTTATGTTTTATTTTCAATAATTATTTTATTTTCTTTATTGTTTTGATTTAATTAATTATTTTTACAAAATATAAAAAATGCCTAAAAATCAGAAAAAGATAAAAAACATAATAAATATTTTATTTTAATATTTTCTTGTAAATGAATGCATGTAAATTAATTAACTTTAAATTAGGGTTTTAATATTAATTCTTTTCATAATAAAATCTAAAAAATATAGAATTAGGCTTAATTAATTTTTATTCCTTTTTAATTTTTTTCTTTTTTCATAATAATACTATTTATCTTATTTATTTTCATAATTAAAATTGTAAATTAATTAGGGTTTCATTTAGGTTAAAAAACTTCAATATTTTCTTAATAACTTAAAAATAATTAGAATTAGGTTTAGCATTTTATTTTAATTTTAATTAACTCCTTTTTTCATTAAATCCTAAAATACATAAAAAATACTAAAAACAAAAAACAAATTCTTGCTTTCTTTTAATTTTAATTTTAATTCCTCATTAATTTTAAATTTTTTTGCAAAAGGGTCCAACGCCCATGTTCTTAATTCTCATTAATTCGCGTATTTATTTTATTGTTTAAATAATTATGTACCTCTCCCGAAGCCTTGTAATTACTTCTCGCACTTTTCAATTCTTTACTTTATTTGCTTTATTTATTTTCCGTCAAATCGGGTCCTGGTTAATTTTGGCGATGTGGACCCGCGCCATTTGTAATAGCTTTAGATTTACTTTTCCTCGCAACTTTTAACTGTTAAACAAAGCATGCAAGAATGAATGGACAAAATAAAATCAAGCGTAGAACACCGATAACATGACAAGATAAATATCTGAATCTGACACACAAATCGCACACACCACCCCTAGGGTACGCCTCACTGTTGCCTTGCCTTCGAAAGGTGGTCGTCGAGTAGAGGATGTCTTAGTAAGTCCTCATGATCCGGGAACCTGGCATGAGGGTAGCTTCTAAGGTGTCTTCCTATTGCTCTGGTGATCACCATGTCCCGAACCTCGAATTGACCCGAACACCTCCAACGGTGGTGCTACCTACCTCTCAATGGTGGGATTGCACTACTTTAAAGGACATTTACACAGACGAATTCCTTAGGGTAGGTAGGTTTTCATAGATACTTGCTCTAATTTCGAAAACAAATCAAAAATACTTTTCACATCGACACCTTTTCAAAAAGCTTTCGAAAGCAACTTTTCAAACACTCTTGAGGACCGATACAAGAGTCGAACTGGAATTTTCAAAGAAACTTTTTTAAAAACCCACAGTTGAAAAGCAAACAAACCATTTTGAAAACACAATGAGCAAGTATCTAAGAGCCCATGGATAACCATGGATAGAAAGGGTGCTAACACCTTCCCTTTCTATAACCTACCTCCCGAACCGAGAGCAATCTCTTTAAGGAATTTTTCTGTGCTTTTGTCCTTTCCATTTGGAGAAAATAAAAGACGGTGGCGACTCTTGCTTCCGCGACATTTCGCGAACCAGCGTTAAACAGTCAGTTCCAGATCCACCGATCACAATGGGCATCTCCTTGGTTTGGTCACCTCTAAGATGGATGAACATATGATAAGTGTCTTAGTCCAGTTCTTTGATCCACTGTACCACTGCTTTACTTTTCTGGACTACCAGTTGGTCCCTACCTTGGAAGAGTTCTCTGATCTGCTTGGTATCTCCATTCTAGAGCAGACCCCATTTACAGGTTGGGAGAAAGTCATTAGGCTGGAAGAGATTGCTTCAGCCCTCCATCTAACAAAGGCTGAGGTAATGTCTAATTGGGAAACTCGTAGTGGAATAAAAGGCTTCTTGGCTAAGTTCTTGGTTGACCGGGCTAATCAGTTTTGGGACAGTTTAGACTTTCAGGCATTTGAAGACATTCTGGCTCTTCTCATATATGGTTTGGTGCTGTTTCCTAACTCAGATTCGTTCGTCAACGTGAATGCAATGAAGATTTTCATGTCCGGTAACCCTGTACCCACTCTCTTGGGTGATATTATGCACTCTCTTTATGCCCGTACGGCTCAGAAATGGGGAACCCTGATGTGCTGTGCACCATTGCTGGCGAGGTGATTTATTTCTCACCTCCCCAAATCAGTTTTGAAGAACAAGGAAGGCATGGGTTGGGCCTACGGGATTATGTCTCTTTCTCACATGGACATCATTTGGACTATCAAGGGCATGGAAGACGTGGCTATTATTGATCGTTGTGGGGAATACCCCAATGTTCCACTGCTAGGAATCAATGGGGGGATCACTTATAATCCGTGTTTGGCCTTACGTCAGTTTGGGCGAGCTAGGAGGGAAGGACCTCATGAGTTGATAATGCCAAGTATTGTCTTTGACTTCTAAGGGGATAGTGACGAGAAACTCCGCAGGTTCATACGAGCTTGGGATAGGGTGCACAGGTCAGATCCGCACGAGCTAGGTGCGAAGACTTCTCTTCCAATGGAGCCATATCTTTGATGGGTTCGAATTTGTGCCCAAAAGATGGGAATGTCGTATGAAGCTGTCTTGCCTGTGATAGTTGAGCTTGCTGATGAAGAAGGGGCTCCTCCTACCATCCTTCACCCTTACATGCCTACTGACATTGGGGCATTAAAGAGGTCTTGGATGCAGCTAAGAGAAGAGCGGGATACTTACAGAGAAAAGTATCACGAATAAGAACGGAAGATCCTGAAGTTGACAAGGCAACTAGAGAATGAGAAGATCCTCAACGACTATGTCAACACCAAAGGGAAACGACCATGGGAGCATTGATGTCTTTTGATTATTTCTAGTGTTGATTTACTTTTCAGTATTTCTTTTTTGTAACGCCTTAAAGGCATTTGTTGAACAATTGAATTCAACGTTTTATCTAATAAAAGTGTGTTTCATTTTGGTTTGCGAATTTGAATCTCTCGACGTCTTTGAAATCATATCATACGTATTTCATTCCATACACCTCATAACAGGTACCCATTACAGGTTTCTCATCTTCTTCGCTGTTTATTTCAGCATTATGTCTGCAGAAACATCAACTGAACAAGCTATCAAGGCTCTGCAAGCTCAGAACGCCCAATTTCAAGAAATGTTCACGAACTTGGCTAAGGGTCAACAAGATATGAAGACTCTTCTCCTGAAAGAAAAGAAGAAGAAGAAGAAGAAGATGGTACTCCTGAACATGCGTCACAGGTTTGGAAACAGGTTGCGAGATGAAGTTGATTTGTCCCACTCATCTTGAGGGGGAGAAAACCAAGAAGAAAGGAGGGTTCCCAGCCCTGTGGTATCTGACCACGAGACTGACTTTGACGAAGACCAGTATCCTCCTACTGAGGATAGATATAAACAGCTTGAAGACCGGTTAAGTGCGATGGAGATTCAGAAAGTACCTGGATTGGACTTTGGTGATTTGGGTCTGTCATCTGGGGTGGTGATTCCCCACAAGTTTAAAGCACCAGCCTTTGCTAAATACGACGGGGTTTCTTGTCTAAAGTTGCACCTCCGTTCGTATGTTAGGAAGATTCAGCCATACACCGCTGACAAGAACCTCTGGATCCACTTCTTTCAAGACAGTCTCTCAGGGACTCAGCTTGAATGGTTTTACCAGCTGGAAGGAGCTAGTATCCATAATTGGGAAGATTTGGCTGCTTCTTTTTACAAGTAGTACCAATACAATGCCGACCTCGCTCCCACGCGTACCCAACTTCAGGGTATGTCTATGGGTGCGGGCGAAGGTTTCAAAGACTACGCTTAGAAATGGAGGGACCTTGCTGGAAGAGTGCAACCTCCCTTGGCTGATAGGGAGCTAGTGGATATGTTTCTGGGGACCTTGTCTGGTCCGTATTTCAACCATCTGATTGGAAGTTCATCGTCCGAGTTTACTGAGCTGATCATGACCGGGGAAAGAATTGAGGCTGGTATCAAGAGTGGTAAGATACAAAAGGGTGTTTCATCTAGTGCCAAGAAGAAGCCTTTTAAGAAGGAGTCTAGTGTTGTTCACAGTTCAAAAAATAAGAATAGACCTGAACGCCACCAAGCTGTTAATGCAGTTGTTATATCAAGACCTGTTGTTGCTCCTCAGCGCAATAATCAGCCAAGGGCCGAGAGACCGCGAAAACAATTCACTCAGCTCAACATGACTTTGTCTCAGATTCTGCCACAGTTATTGAAGACCAACTTGGTGATTCCGAAGGAGGCCCCGAAGAATCCCAATACAACATCACCGATGTACAATCCAAACGCGCGTTGTGCTTTTCACTCCGATAGCCCGGGGCACGATACGAATGATTGTTGGGTACTGAAGAATAAATTACAAGATTTAATTGACGCTAAAGAGATTGAGTTCGAGGCGCCTGAAAAGCCTAATGTTGTGACTTCTCCTATGCCCAAGCATGGAGTAAACGCTATAGATGAAGACTCGTTTGTGGTTTCTGTGAAAGACATTGTTACTCCATTGATGACTGTGAAGAAGAACCTTCTGTTAGCCGGTTTATTTTTGGGCTGTGGCGAAGGTTGCCGTCTGTGTTCTGTCATACCTACTGGTTGCCATCTTTTAAAGTCAGGTGTCCAACGCCTGATGGATAACAAAGAAATTCTGTTTGAGAAGACTTTTGTTCCTTTGGTTCCTACTGAAGAAGTTGTTATAATCACCATTTTCGATAATTCTTCCAAGGCTTCCTCGAGAAAGCCTGTTAGAATTACATATGTTCCACGAATCGCTCCCTTGATCATCACTGTTCCTTGGCCTATCCCCTATACATCAGATAAAGTTGTACCTTGGCATTACGGGGCTGACGTATATTATCACGGAGTTAAGCAAGACTTGAGTGCTAAAGAGGCTGATACTGACGTCAGCAATATTGTTGGACCTGCCAAAGTCACCCGCAGTGGAAGAATTTTCTCCCCCGAGATCTCTCCACCAACTGTTCAGAAGCCTGTTGTTATTATACCTGCCAGTACACCTGCTACTGTCCCTGTTCAAGTTCCAATCCTTACCCCTGTTGTCGAGTCATCTGATACTCGGGGCAAAGAGACCACCAGTGAGCCTGCCCAGACGGAGGCACTAAAGAGAATTACTGTTGAAGCCTCTAGACAAGAGATGGAGGAAATTTTGAAGATCATCAAAAAGAGCGACTACAATGTAGTCGAGCAGCTGGGGCAAACCCCATCCAAAATCTCTATGTTGTCTCTGTTTCTTTTCTCAAAAGCCTATGTTAAGGCTCTAATTGCTTTCCTGAAGACTACGCACGTGCCGCAAGAGACATCAGCTGATCAGTTTAAAGATTGTGTGGCTAGTCTGACAGCGGATAATGGGTTGGGTTTCTCCGACGCCGACTTGACTGCCAAGGGGAGGAATCACAATGACGCTCTGCATGTCTCCATTGAATGCAGGGGCACTATTCTAGCTCATGTATTGGTGGATACTAGGTCTTCGTTGAATGTTTTACCCAAGAAGGCACTAGACCGGTTAGACTGTGAAGGATTGGAGCTGAAGCCGAGTAATATTGTTGTTAGGGCCTTTGACGGGTCTAAGAGGATGGAACATGGAGAAGTGGATATTCCAGTCAAGGTTGGTTCTTAGATTTTCGCGTCTACATTCTATGTGATGGACATTCGGCCATCTTATTCTTGTTTGCTGGGTCGCCCATGGATCCACAAAGCTGGGGCAGTAACGTCTACGCATCACCAGAAGCTGAAATACCCAGTCAAAGGGAAAATTGTGACAGTACAAGGATAAGAGGAGTACATGGTGAGCCACCTCAACTCTTTCCGATATGTAGAGATGGACGTGGAGTTCATTGAGACCCCATTTCAACATTTTGAAGAGGTTCCCCAGACGCTGGCATCAATTGAAACTGTTATTGAAGATCCTCCGATGAAGATGGCTTCCTTCAAGGATGCCTGGGCTGTTGTTGAGAAAGGGGGGTGTGCGAATTAGGGCCAGCTCCCTGATTTTGCACATAAGACTAATAAATTTGGTTTGGGTTTCACTGCAGAAGCTCAAAGGGTTGTTCGGAGTGCACAGATCGGAAGACCTCCCCTGTTTATCAGCAACTCAGGAGTGAATGCCATTGAAGACGATGTTGAAGAATCTGAGTTCAACAGTTGGATTTATCCTACTACTGATGGTGGACTAAGCAACTGGACAGCAAAGGATTTCATCCCAAATTCTTTTGTTACCCAGTAATGAGACTTTTGTTTTGTATTTGTAACAGACAATGTTTTAAAACTTTACGTCCCAGTGCCTTACCCGAGACACCGTGGCTTTGTTTGTGGGGGCTTTATGTGTGTCATTTTCATATGTCATTAATAAAAGCATTGGAAGTTTCTTGCATTTCAAATTTTGAGCTCCTTGTTTTTCTTTTATTATATTGCAAAATAGTTATTTTACACACACTCACATATACAGGTCTACATCCACTCTGGATCCCACTGATAACGACTTTGCTACTGTCGGTTATGACTTTGAAAGTCTGATCAACTTAGCCGAAGACGAAGGCGAAGATGATTGCGAAGTGCCTGGTGAACTTGCTAGACTGTTACTTCAGGAAGAGAGGGTTATTCAGCCGCATGAAGAGCCAGTGGAAATAGTGAATCTGGGTACAGAGATAGACAAGAAAGAGGTCAAGATCGGTGCAAATCTGGAAGCTAGTGTTAAGCAACGGTTGATTCAGATGCTGCGAGACTACGTTGAGATCTTTGCCTGGTCTTACAAAGATATGCCTGGGTTGGATACTGATATTGTGGTTCACCGATTGCCTACCAAGGAAGACTGTCCTCTAGTAAAACAGAAAGTCTGTTGAATGCGCCCGGAGATGTCTGAGAAAATCAAGGCCGAAGTTATGAAACAATTTGACGCCGGTTTTCTAGCAGTTACTTCTTACCCTCAGTGGGTGGCCAACGTGGTTCCTGTGCCGAAAAAGGACGGTAAAGTTCGGATGTGTGTTGACTATAGGGATCTGAACAGGGAAAGTCTCAAGGATGATTTCCCTCGGCCTCATATCGACGTTCTGGTTGATAACACCGCACAGCATAAGGTATTCTCCTTTATGGATGGTTTCTCTGGTTATAATCAGATTAAGATGGCTCCCGAAGACATGGAGAAGACAACCTTTGTTACTCAATGGGGTACCTTTTGCTACAAAGTCATGCCTTTCGGATTGAAGAATGGCGGGGCAACATATCAGCGCGCCATGTTCGCCTTGTTCCACGACATGATCCATCATGAGATTGAGGTATACGTAGACGACATGATTGCAAGATCCCAGACTGAGGAAGAACATCTGGACCACCTTCAGAAGTTATTTGATAGGTTGAAGTTGTACAAGCTGAGGTTAAACCTAAACAAGTGCACCTTCGGGGTGAGATCTGGTAAGCTGCTGGGTTTCGTCATAAGTGATAAAGATATTCAAGTGGAACCTGCAAAGGTGAAGGATATACAGGAAATTCCAGCTCCCCGAACAGAAAAAGAATCAGAGGCTTTCTGGGACGTCTGAACTATATTGCCCGATTCATCTCACACCTGACTGCTACTTGTGAGCCAATCTTCAAGTTACTGAAGAAAGATCAAGTGGTAAGATGGAACGATGAATGTCAGGCCGCTTTCGAAAGGATCAAAGAGTATCTCCAAGAGCCACCCATTCTGATGCCTCCAGTTTAAGGGAGACCTCTGATCTTATACTTGACAATACTCGACAACTTAATGGGGTGTGTGCTGGGTCAGCATGACGAGTCTGGCCGAAAAGAGCATGCTATTTATTACCTTAGCAAAAAGTTTACCGACTGCGAGACTCGATACTCGTTGCTCGAGAAAACTTGCTACACTTTAGCATGGGATGCTCGTCGGCTGAGACAGTATATGCTAACTCACACTACTCTATTGATATCAAAGATGGATCCAATCAAGTGTATCTTCGAAAAGCCTGCCTTATCCGGAAGAATAGCAAGATGGAAAATGATTTTGACTGAGTATGACATCCAATATACGACCCAAAAGGCGATCAAGGTAAGTGTATTGGTAAACCATTTGGCACATCAGGCAATGGATGATTACTAGTCTATGAACTTTGAATTCCCGGATGAGAGTATCATGATAGTGACTGACTGTGAGACACCTGGACCAGATGAAGGACCTAAGGAAGGATCCCAATGGTTTATTACTTTGATGGAGCTTCAAACGCTTTGGTTAATGGCAATGGCGCCGTGATCATATCTCCTGAAGGCTCTCATACTCCGTTCACCGCCCGACTATGTTTCAACTTCACCAACAACATGGCGGAGTATGAAGCGTGCATTATGGGTCTTCGAGCAGCAATTGACCTAAGGATCAAGTTCTTGAGTTTTTTTGGAGATTCCGCTCTCGTGATCAGTCAGATCAAAGGCGAGTGGGATACGAAACACCCAAATCTTATTCCTTACAAGGAGTATGTATTGACGTTGCTTCCCCAATTCGAGGAGATAACCTTTGAACACTTTCCAAGAGAGGAGAATCAGTTGGCGGGCGCGCTAGCTACGATGTCTTCTATGTTCAAAGTCAATTGGGACAATGAAGCTCCCCAGATTATCATTGAAAGGTTGGATGAACCTGCACATTGCTGTGACATTGAGACTGAAGAGGTAACAGAAAAGCCCTGGTTTCATGAGGTGAAGAGGTATCTTGAGGCTCAGGAATACCCCAAGGGAGCATCTGTTAATGATAAAAAGTTTATGAGGAGGTTTGCGGCAAAGTTCTTCATCAGCAATGGCATTCTTTACAAGCGCAACCATGACTCAACCTTACTGCGATGTGTGGATAATAACGAAGCAGAAAGGATCATGACAGAGTTACATGAAGGTACTTTCGGGACTCATTCCAGTGGACACACCATGGCAAAGAAAATCCTACGGGCAGGATATTTTTGGTCTACAAAGGAAGCCGACTATTATCAGCATTCTCGGACCTATCACAAGTGCCAAGTCTATGCTGATAAAGTGCACATATCTCCAGTCCCTTTGAACGTCTTGACAGCTCCTTGGCATTTTGCAATGTGGGGCATTGACATGATCGGCGAGATCAGACCTACTGCGTCTAACGGGCATCGTTTCATCTTGGTAGCGATTGATTACTTTACAAAGTGGGTTGAAGCAGCTTCCTTTGCTACTGTAACCAGGAACGTCATAGCACGGTTTATTCGGCACAATCTGATTTGTCGATATGGTGTACCAGAGAGGATCATTACGGATAATGGTACAAATCTCAACAATAAGATGATCACCAAACTCTACCAACAGTTCAAGATACAGCATCATAACTCTTCTCCCTACCGGCCGAGGATGAATGGGGCTGTAGAAGCGGTTAATAAAAACATTAAGAAGATTATGCAGAAGATGACGGTGACATACAAAGACTGGCACGAGATGTTACCTTTTTCTCTTCATGGGTACCGTACCTCAGCGCGGACGTCAATAGGGGGAACCCCCTATTCCTTGGTATATGGCATGGAGGAAGTCTTTCCCGTTGAAGTTCAGATACCCTCTCTTCGGATTATGAAGGATGCAGGTTTGAGCGAAGATGACTGGATTCAGACCCGACTTGATCAGTTGAATTTAATAGACGAAAAGAGACTTGCTGCTATTTGTCATGGTCAAACGTATCAAAAGCGGATGATCAAGGCATTTAACAAGAAAGTTAGACGACAAGAATATCAAGTTGGGGACCTAGTTATCAAGCGCATCATTCTACCACAAGGTGATCCCAGGGGAAAATGGATCCCTACTTACGAAGGTCCATTTATGGTTAAGAACATTTTCTCAGGAGGAGCTATGATTCTAACCACCATGGATGGTGACGACCTTCCTCACCCCGTCAATGCAGAAATAGTGAAAAGATACTACGCATAATCAAATACCCTCTAGGTTGATTGGCCTAGGCAAAAATGAGGGCTTCCCGGCGGACCAAAAGGGTTCGGGCAAAAATAAGGGATGAAAATGAAAAAATTTGTACACTCGGCAAGTCGAAAACCTGAAAAGGCGGCTTGGGCAAAAAAGGGTATCCCGATGGACTGAAAACCCGAAAGGGTAGTCCAGGCAAAAATTAGGGATCAAAGCATAACACTATGTCTCATTGGATCACCTTGCAACCAGACTTCGGTATCAACTATCAAGCTCGGATGGCACTAAATCAATTTGATCTACCTTCAACCAAGTAGCAAAGTGATGAGATGCTCAAGGACATAAAGGCAATAGCAGAGTTGGAACCCAGTGGGATTATTCACATAGCTGTTTTGTTTAGTTTTTCACAAATTGCGTAAATTCTATTATTTGGAGACGTTCTCTTACTAGAACGTCAGCCTCTTGTACAAAAACGCCTATTTACAGGTCAAACTTCAAAATCAATACAATTCATTTTCAGAGAAATTTCAAACTGTTTTTCCTTTTTCTGTTTTGTTTTGCAAAGAACGTCCAATGTTCATTTTTTATATATGCATTTGACATTAATTGTTGCTCATAAAAATTTACATGCAAAAACAAAAGACGATTACTTGTAATATCAGAAACAGGGGCAATAAAACTTGTCCAAGCTTTACAGTTGCTCTTTCCACCAGGTACAAGGTAAATTTAGCTGAAGAATATGGCCAAGGTGCTTTCACTCCCCGCAGAGTAAGACAGTAATGATAGCTCTCCCCAGCTGAGACTCGCAACTGTGAATCGGTAATATTCTCCTGAAGTAGAGTTTATTTACCATTAGCACTGAAAGGTCTTAATATTCCCCAGCGGAGTATAAGAATATTCCCCGGCAGAGTACAAGATATCCCCAATGGAGTCTGAAAATTTTCCCAGCGCAGTCTGAAAAAGCTTCCCCAGTGGAGTTTGGAGTATTATCCCCAGTAGACTTTGGAAGATTTTCCCCAGCATAGCTCAAAGGATTATCCTCATTAGAGTCTAAAAGGTTATCCCCAGTGAAGTCGCAACTGAAAGATCATCCCCATCGGAGTTATTTCCTTTCACAAACAAAAGTCAATCTCCAACAGGATTCAGTATCACCAGCAACGGTAATTCATCCCCAACGGAATTTATCGGTGGAATCCTCAGCAAAGCATCTCTTCCCCACAAAGTAATCTCCTCATCAGTTTATTCCCCAGTGGAGTTATCCTCTCCTGCAGGTTTATTCTCACAATCATCTTCATCCACTATCTCCAGCAGAAACAAAGAACTTAACTCTGTTCTCCAGTAGCTATCCAGGATTTATTTTCCCCACCTAAAAACATTTCATTTCCATACATCATGACACATGCATATACGCATCATACAACACAATCTCATTTATTTTGAGAACATCATTGCCTGATACATATCATGCATTACATACAACTAACCTTTACCTTTCAGGAAGAATGCAGTTAAGTTCTCAACTATGAAGCTTTTACCCAAGTCGAAGTACTGACCAGTTCTTAAATCTCAACAGAATTATCCTCAATTGAATTACAGATAAGGTTCTAAATCTCGACAAGTTCCTCCGTCGAATTACAGACGAGTTCCTAAATCTCAGCAGAGTTATCCTCAGATGAATTATGGGCGAGTTCTTAAATCTCAATGAAGATGTTTCCCTACAGTCGAAGTACTGACCAGTTCTTAAATCTCAACAGAATTATCCTCAGTTGAATTACAGATAAGGTTCTAAATCTCGACAAAGTCCCTCCGTCGAATTACTGACAGTTTTTAAATCTCAACAGAATTATCCTCGGTTGAATTACAGACAAGTCCTAAATCTCGATGAAGATGTTTCCCCTCAGTCGAAGTACTGACCAGTTCTTAAATCTCAACCAAATTATCCTCAGTTGAATTACATATAAGGTTCTAAATCTCGACAAAGTTCCTCCTTCGAATTACTGACAGTTCTTAAATCTCAACAGAATTATCCTCGGTTGAATTACTGACAAGTCCTAAATCTCGATGAAGATGTTTCCCTCAGTCGAACTACTGACCAGTTCTTAAATCTCAACCGAATTATCCTCAGTTGAATTACAGATAAGGTTCCAAATCTCAACAAAATTCCTCCGTCGAATTACAGACGAGTTCCTAAATCCCAGCAGAGTTCTCTCAGTTGAATTACGGGCGAGTTCTTAAATCTCGATGAAGATGTTTCCCCCTAGTTAAATTACGGACAAGTCCTTAAAACTCAGCGGAGATGTTCTCTCAGTTGAAGTACAGGCAAGTTCCTAAAATCTCAACAAAGATCAGACTCCCCCAGCAGAATCTTCCACAACAACAGGTATACAAGCTCTCGTTAAGGAATCTCTTATGCGATCGAAACTCCTTCAGATGGCATCTTTAAGCCCATCCTCCCGCCAACAATCTCCAAATGGCATCTGTAAGCCCATTCCCGACATCACAAGGCTGACACCACTTCATGCGAGTGCAAATTTCTGGGCACTCTAGTGTTCAATCCTCTTCCACTTTCGGATCACGAAAGGCATGAAAGCCAATCTACATCCTTAGGTTTAAGAAGATTGAACACGGGCAGCTTTTGTACCCCAAAATTTTCCCTCCCATACTTCTCAAAACATTGCAAGAAAAATCTCCAAGTGGCTCAAGGTTGCTCAAGAGTTGGTCAGACAAGCTATCTCCTAAGGCAGTCTACCCCAAATTATGGTTTTGTGTTACATCAATATCTTTGAGCCTAAATGACCCCAAGTGCTCACCATTGTTCTAATATGTTCTCAAGATCATCCATTCCAAGTTTTAAGCCTTGCAGAGGAAATTTGCTCAGTCAATTGCTCAAAGGTCCAAAAGTCGACTGTACTAGGGAAAAAGTCAACTGTGACCCAAATACAATCAAAATTCAAGATTATTTTTCAACATTATCATTTTGAAGTATATTTCATAATTTAATCAAGGTTTGATCATGATTCATCGGGGATTGCTCAAAATTCATCAAGACTCAAAAGTTGCTAAATTAGGGTTTTGTAGGAAAAGTCATCTCAACTTTGACCAAGTCTAACTTTCTCATACTTTATGATAAATGACACATCCAAAGCTCATTTTGAAGAGGATTCAATTTCCTACAATCCATCTTCATACCCCAAGTTCAAAAAATGCACTCACAAGAAGTTATGAATTTGGACAATATAGGTCATTTTTGAAAGTCAACAAAAACACCTTTTTTGCCAAAGCTTATAACTTGAGCATGGAATATCAAAATGATATGATACCAAAAGGGTTAGTTATATTACATATCAATCTTTCTAAAAAGTCAAAGAACACCTCCCGAAGTTCAAAATTGAAGAAGTTATGCATTGTTGAAATTGGACTTTTTTGCAAAATTGCCAAAAGTCAACTATCCCCAAAACTTCAAATTTTGTCAAATGGGCCCATTCTTTTTCACTTAATTTGAGTTTTCATAGTTGCCAACGTTCCCTAGCTCCATCCATGTGCCCATATATCATTTTTATTATTTAATTTTATTTTTATTTGAATTTATTCATTTTTAATCAAGTAAAATTATATAAAATCCAAAGAATTAATAACTCATGATTTTCTGATTGTTTTAGGCTTTGTTCATAGCTAGCATTACCATCAAATTCGTATCAAATCAAATCATGTGCAAAAAGATTGAAATGAATCAAATTTGGAAAGGTTTAATGGTGGAATCAAATCCAATTCATGTGCATTGATATGGAGAGATTTGGTCCATATTTCTTACCCTAATGCAAAGCACAATACATAAGGAAGCTAAACACACGAAAATCAGGGTTGGAAGTTGTTGGAAGAGGCAGAACAAAAAGTGTAAAAATCACAAAAAAGTGAGAGATCAAAATCAGGGTTAGAGGTAGTTTCAGGATGCAAGACTTGTCCCAATCGATTCCTGGACATTCCCACAAGCAACCTGAATCAAAACCATGCATCATCAGGCCTCTATACGCGTTGTAAGTATCACGAAAACGACCCCTGTTCTTGAATTCGATTTGGTTTGTTCTTGCATCATTTGAGAAAACTAATGGTATATTCATAATCACAAGAACATTTCCAAACTTTTTGCATCATTTGATTTCATTTATATGATCTGTACTGCAAATCACCATTGTTAGGGTTTGGTCTGCATTTTTGGGTGTTTTTATCTCAGGTACAATTGACCCCCATAACGGACATGGTTGTGACCGGGAGGGTGAGACGAACACAACCATGCCCTTGAAATTCATATTTGTGGCCTGTAGCGGATTTTGAAGATGAATAAAGTTGTAGTGACGGAGCTTGATCCGTTGGTATAGGTCTTTGGAATTTTAGCCACAGACGAGTGGTTGGGGATGATGTGTGGCATCCCATTACTGGACCATTCAAATATCACGCGCGTTTTTTTTTGTTTTTTCTGGCAATTATTTTGTTTCCATATATTATTATTAGTGTATATTATAATAACAATTGAAACAGGTGTAGTGGCAAAGCGAGCAATGCATCTTCCTTCAGGACCTGGGTTCGAATCCCATGTCCCCCTCTTTCTCAATAATTTTGGTTTTCAGGTGATTGTATGCACGCTTCAGTTTGCAGCCTACCATGCTCCCTCACCCATCTAGGCGCCAGATGGCCAATGGCCAGATCTGGTGGTCCATGAATGGAGGTACACCAAGGTCCAAGTCAATGCGCCCCACTGGATCCCAGAAAGTCAAAAAGGCCATCACTAATGGGCCTAAGAAATTACTCCTCACACCCCTAAAACAGGCCCAACACTCCTCTCTCTTTATTTATTTTGTCTTGTTTATTTACTTTATTTTATTTATTTAAATTTCTAACCAATCACAAAATTCTGTTTTTATCAAATAAAACCACAAAAATATTTTTTTATTCAATCAAATTTTAACTTTTATTTTTATTAATAAACACTAATTAATTAATTTAGGTTTTAATTCCAGAATAACTTTAACCTATTTTGTAAATAATTAAAATTAATTAGATTTAATTAGGTTTTTAATTACTAATTTAATTAATTTCATTTTTTTTCTTAAAATAACAAAAATCAAAAAAATATGTCATAATTAATTTTTCATTAATTAATTTACTATTTTAATCTAGTTCTTTAATTTAAGTTTAATTTCTTTCTTAATTTAAAAACAACAAAAAACCAAAAAAGACTTGTTTTTAACAAAAAGGGCCAAAACCCTAAAAATTCGCATTCGATCTAATTTCTCGCGCGCTTCATTTATTTTTATCATATTAATGTATCTGCTTCCGGATTGTAATAGTTAAATAGGACATTTTATTATTTTTATCGCTTTATTTTATTTTTCAAAGGGTTTGTCTTTGGCGATGTAAATACCTGACGCCTTGTAATTTAAATTTCACATTTTATTTCCGCAAATTATAACTGTTAGATGTTTGATAATAGGGTTGCATGACAAGACAGAATGTTAATCTTAAAATCAAGGGTTAATACCTATTTTCACCCCTGACATATGGGGTGTATTTGAAAAACCCCCCTGCCAAAAAAAAAAGTTCCAATTGTTACCTTGACAAATTTTAAAAGTTTCAGTTTTTACCTTGAGGATGCCACATCACCTAAAAGGCTGATGTGGCTTATATTTTTGTGGCATCCTCAAGGTAAAAACTGAAACTTTTAAAATTTGTCAAGGTAAAAACTGAAACTTTTAAAATTTGTCAAGGTAACAATTGGAACTTTTTAGGTGATGTGGCATCCTCAAGGTAAAACCTGAAACTTTTAAAATTTGTCAAGGTAACAATTGGAACTTTTTTTTTGGCAGGGGGGTTTTTCAAATACACCCCATATGTCAGGGGTGAAAATAGGTATTAACCCTAAAATCAAATTAGATCACCTTTAACATGTACAAAGATTAAAAAAAATTTGAAAACGACACACTCGCACATGTGCACTCTTAGGGTACACCCCACTTGGTTGCCTTCGTACGCGGTCATTGAGTATAGGTCTTTTTAGAGGTTGTCCTCTTGTATAAAAGATCATAGTCGCCTCAAAATGGTTGCCTCGGATATTGTTGCTTAAAACAAATGATCTAAGACATTAGGGTTACCGCTAAGGCGTCCTAACATTGCTTTAGTGACCGTATGTCCCTCATTCGAATTGACCCTTAAACTCCAACGATGATGCTACCTACTCATCAATAGTGGGATAACATTATCTAAAGGAAATTAGCATAGAATGATTCCTTTTTCGAGTAGGTAGATGGTTCTTAGATACTTTCTCTTTAAAAAACAAAATCTTTTTCACACTTACACTCCTTTTTCGAACAAAGTTTTCAAAAACACTTCATACGCTATTGAGGATAGAAGCAAGAGTTAAATCGAAGTTTCCAAACAAAAACTTTTTCAAACCCACAAGCACAAAGAAAACAATTTTGAAAACAATTGATCAAGTACCTAAGAGCCCGTGGATAACCACGGATAGAAAGGGTGCTAACACCTTCCCTTTCTATAATCTACCCCCCGAACCCGAGAAATATCTTGAAAAAGGGAATTTTTCTGTGCTTTTTTCCTTTCCTTGTTGGATAAAATAAAAAACAGTGGCGACTCTTTCTTACTGCGACATTTTGCGAAAATAAATTCAAAACACAAACCAACATTCCAAAAAAAACAGTCAGTTCTTCCCACCGTATCATAATCTTCAACTAGAATAAGAATCAGGGAGATCTTAGTGTCGATCTGACTGAACCAGAGAAGGACTTGGATTAAATTTGACTGGATAAGAATCAGGAAAATCTTATGATCGATTTAACTGAACCAGACAAAAGTCTTGGAATATCTTCAACTGGAATAAGAATCAAAGAGATCTTAATGTCGATCTAACTGAACCAGAGAAGATCTTGGATTAACTTTGACTGGATAAGAATCAGAAATATCTTACGATCGATTTAACTGAACCAGACAAAAGTCTTGGAATATCTTCAACTGGAGTAAGAATCAGAGAGATCTTAGTTTCGATCTGACTGAACCAGAGAAGGTCTTGGACTAACTTTTATTGGATAAGAATCAGAAAAATCTTAGGATCAACTTAACTGAACCAGAAAAAAGTCTTAGAATATCTTCAACTGGAGTAAGAATCGAAGAGATCTTAGTGTCGATCTGAATGAACCAGAGAAGGTCTTGTGAGGGCATTTTTCTGAGGAAACTGCTGAAACAACCCTTCATCAGACGTAGCTTTTGAGAAGACTACCAGGTCACATAAGTAGCAGTGTTTGTTGATTTGATCTTTCCCTAAAAAAGATAAAGAGTTAGTCATATGCAATGTCATGATGTATGAAATGCATTATGATGATGTTCTCAAAATAAATGAGATTGTGATGTATGCGAGGAATATGCGCATGCCATGATGTATGAATATGGGATGTTATCGCGATATTCTAGATGGGAAAATAAACCCCTGACTGCTACTGGAGAGTATAAGGAGGTTGAATCCTTCATTTCCTATGGGGATGATGAATTTATATGATTTGCCGGGGATTTCCTCTTTTTGTTTGAGGATGTTTTGTCGGGTATTGATTCTACTTGAGAATTGACTCTGCTTGAGAATAACTCTGGAGGGAGGATGCTTTATTGGAAGATTTTTCCGCTGTAGAGAAATAAACTCTGTTGGGGAATGAACTTCCGTAGTTAGGGAAATAAACCCTACATGGGAGGAGGTTTTATAACTGTTTGAACTAGGTTGGGGAACACAAATTTCAACTCTCTGCTGGAGGAAGTTTATTAGAGGAGATAATTCCTGCTTGGGGAAGAAGAGACCAAAACATTGGTTGTTTTTACTCTGTAGGGAACATAGACATTACTAGGACATATGCTGAGGATACGGCAATGACTTCGTATCAAGACATTTCTGCCCCTGTGTCTACTGGAGACTTTGTGGATGGATCTATGTCGTGATTGTACTTGAACATGTATTGAATGAGTGTCAGAATGACATCTGTCTCTGGATCGTATCTGCACTGTACTTGAAACATGTGTTGAATCAGTGTCATAATCGCATCCATCTCTGGATCGTATCTGAACTGTACTTGAAACATGTGTTGAATGAGTGTCATAATGACATCTATCTCTGGATCGTATCTGATTTGTACTTGAAACATGTGTTGAATGAGTGTCAGAATGACATCTGTCTCTGGATCGTATCTGCATTATACTTAAAATATGTGTTGAATGAGTGTTAGAATGACATCCGTCTCTGGATCGTATCTGCACTGTACTTGAAACATGTATTGAATGAGTGTCATAATGACATTCGTCTCTGGATTGTATCTGCATTGTACTTGAAACATGTGTTGAATGAGTGTCAGAATGACATCCATCTCTGGATCGTATCTTCACTATACTTGAAACATGTATTGAATGAGTGTCAGAATGACATTCGTCTCTGGATTGTATCTGCACTGTACTTGAAATATGTGTTGAATGAGTGTCAGAATGACATCCGTCTCTGGATCGTATCTGAATTGTTGCTAGAAGATAGTCTGGAATAAGTATCAGGATGACATCTATTTTTGGATCGTACCTGAACTGTTGCTAGAAGATAGTATGGAGTAAGTATCAGGATGACATTCATTTTAGATCGTACCCAAATTGTTGCTAGAAGATGATCTGAATAAGTATCAGGATGATATCCATCTCTGGATCGTATTTGAACAGTTTCTAGATGATTGTGATACGGTGGTAGAACCGACTATTTTGAAAATTTTGGTTTGCGTTTTGCGTTTTTATTCGCAAAATGTCGCGGTAAGCAAGAGTCGCCATCGACTTTTATTTCATCCAACCGGAAAGGAAAAAAGCACAGAAAAATCCTTTTTTGAGATTTTGAGTACGAGGGGTAGATGATAGAAAGGGAAGGTGTTAGCACCCTTTCTATCCATGGTTTTCCATGGGCTCTTAGGTACTTGCTCATCTTTTAAAATTGCTTGTGTGTGTTTGTTTTAAAAAGTTATGTTTTACTTCGTTTTAACCCTTGTTTCTGTCCTCAAGAGTGTTACGAAGTTGTTTTCGAAAACTTTGTTCGAAAAGTGTTTGGTGTGAGAAGTTTGGTTTGAGTAAGTACCTAATAGTTATCTACCTACTCAAAAAAAGATTGTTTCTATTCTTGTTTCCTTTAGACAATGTTATCCTACTATTGAGAAATAGGTAGCACCGTCGTTGGAGTTGTAAGGGTCAATTCATAAGGGACGTACGATCACTAAAGCAATGTGAGGACGTCTTAGTAATAACCCTATAGTCTTAAGATCATATTCGAGGCAACATTTCTGAGGCGATGTTTCCGTGGCAACATTTCCGAACGGGACATTTGATCTTTGTATATATAGGAGGGAAACCACTAAGACACCCTATACTTAATGAGCGTTTACCGAAGGCAACCGAAGTGAGAGTATACCCTAAGAGTGCGCATGTGCGAGTGATTTGATTTCAGTTATTATCTTTGCACATTAGGGTTTTCTAGCCATTTTAAATTATCATGCAATCTTGTCATACAATCCTATTAACATACATCTATACAGTTAATATTTGCGAGAATTAAAATGCGAGAAATAAAACCTACGCTATTACAAGGCTTCGGGGTAGGGATTAATTACATAGCCAAAAAACCCGTAAAAGACGATAAATAAAGAAAGTCCTAGGTTAAACTATTACATACTGTAGACAGTTACATCAATATTGCAGAAAAATAATAAACACGCGCGATGAATAGAAAATAAAAATAATTAGGGTTTTGACTCCAACTAAGCCTAATTGCAATTTAAAGGGAAAAACATTTTGTCATTTTTTGTTTATTTGAGAAAATAAAGCTTAATTAAATAAAAACCTAATTACTAATTAATTTTAGTTAAGAAAAATAATTAAATTAACCTATCTTTTGGTATTTTTTATTTTGAGAAAGAAATAAAAATTAAATCGAAGGTTAACCCTAATTTTTCTAATTGGTTTTAATTATACAAAAAAAGTTAGAATTACCCTAAATTAAATTAAACTAACATTAAATTAAATTTGATAAAATAAAACCTAATTCTAATTTTTTGTGAAACTTGATTTTACATTTTTTTTGTGAAAAAAAGAAATTTATTTTGGTTGAAAATAATTAAGCAAATTAAATTAAATAAAAGAAATAAATAGAAAAGAAAGAAAAATGGGTCTGATAGTATTAGCAAGAGGGGGGTGTAGCTTGGAATTTCTTGGCCCAACAAGCTCAGGCCTTTGTTGACTTCTCCAATCCCATGCATATGCTTGACTGGGGAGCATGGTGGTCCTTCAAGGGATAGCCTTGGATCTGAGGCATTAATGGATGGGACGGCCAGATCTGGGTAGTATACGATGGACCCCCTACCATGTAACACGTTGGATTGCCTATTCAAGAAAAGCAAGAATAAAAGTTGCCAACTGAGCTGGCCGCGTTAGTTGTATAAACAATAATAAATAAATATTATATGATAAAAACAAAAGGCTAAACTATGAAACGCGCAAAATTCAATCTGGAAAGTCAGGGAGCGCCACGTAACCATCTTCTTCCTCCCACCGTCGCTGTAAGTTTTATAGCTTTTACCTACGGACATTTGAGTGTAGCTACAGCCCCTGTTCATTCTAAAATCTCATACACGCATGATAAATCAAAACCAACGGTACCAATCAACTCGTTTCTATACCATTATCACTAGCCATGGCAGTTTCGTGTTCAGTCAGCAAAAATGCAATTAAATATAACCATTAGCTTGCAAACATCTCAAGGATAAAAAATATGCCAATAAATCATGCTAAATATGTCAGAATTAATATATTCGAATTCAAGAAAATATGCAAACTGTGTGACTCTTATAGGGCATTTCAAGGCGTGGGGAAGCTTGCTAGCGATTGAAACACGATCCCTGGGAGTCCAACAATTGATTGGTATGATTAGAATGGCTTGAGATGGCCTAAAACTTGGAAATCAGTTTGCACTTTTTCCTTGAATTTTTGCAATCTGTTCTTTTCCTTTGCACGCCTCTAGCCTCTTCCTTTTGATCTACCTTTGTTCCTTATGTATACTAGAATGTATTAGGGTTGCAATTTTGTATCAAATCCCTTCCAATTATGAATATTGAATCATGATTTGATCCTTGTGCCAAATCTTTGCAAAACAAGAAAACTCAATCTTTTTCTGTCCATTTTGAACCTTGCACAATTTGATCTTGTTTCCAACTGTGTAATGGACCTAATCATGCATAAAATCTCAAGATTTAATTAGTTTTTGATATTTTCATTATTTTATATTGATTTTATTTGATTTAAATGAAATAAAATCAAAATAAATAACAAAAATAAAAGAATGACAAGTGGAAGGGCTCATGGGTCGTGGGTCACATTACTAACTCAGTGCAAGCATAAAAAGTTGGTCCCATTTAGCAAAAAAATGCAATTTCGGACATATTTGACTTTTGGGTATTTTGAAAAAAGGGTTAAATTGGCCAATGCATAACTCTCTCAATTTTGACCCTAGAGATGTGTTCTTTGAATTTTTAGAAAGCTTAATATTTCCTCTAAGAAAACCTTTTGGTCTCATCTCAATTTAATCTTCCATGTTCATGTATGAAACTTTGACCCAAAAGGTGTTTTTGTTGACTTTTCAAAATGACCTATAATGTCCAAATTCATATCTTCTTGTGAGTGCATATTTTGAACTTGGGAGATGAATATTAATTGTAGGGAATTTAATCCTCTTCAAAATGAGCGTTGGATGGGTGATTTCTAATAAAGTATGAGAAAGTTATGCTTGGTCAAAGTTGAGTTGACTTTTCCTACAAAACCCTAATTTAGCAACTTTTGGGTTTTGATGAATTGTGAGAAATCCTTGAGGAATCATGATCAACCCTTGATCAAATGATGAATAATACTTCAAAATGAGGAAGTTGACCAAAAATCTTGAAGTTTGACTGTATGTGGGCCACAATTGACTTTTGACCTAGCATAGTTGATTTTCAGGCATTTGAGTAGTTGACTGAGCAAATTTTCTCTGCAAGGCTTGAAACTTGACATGGATGATCTTGAGAACATATTAGGACAATAGTGAGCATTTGTGATCCTTTGGACTCAAGCATCTTGATGCAAAATGAAACCCTAATTTGAGGTAGACTGCCTTAGGAGAGAGTTTGTCTGGTCAACTCTTGGACTTCCTTGAGCAATTTGAAGACCTTACTTGACATGTATTGAGAAATATGGGAGGGAAAATTTTGGGGTACAACAGCTGCCCATGTTAAATCTTATTACACCTGAGGATGTAGATTGGCTCGTCTGTCTTTCGTGATCTGAAGGTAGAAGATGATTGAACACTAGGGTGCCCAGAAATTTGCACTCGCATGAAGTGATACTTGTCTTGCGATATCGGGAATGGGCTTATAGATGCCATTTGGAAGTCAATGAAGGAAGATGGGCTTAAAGATGCCATCCGAAGAAGTGTCAATCGCATGAGAGATTCCTTTGCGAGAACCCGTATACCTGTTGTCGAGGAGGATCCCGCTGGGACACGCTAGTCTTTGTCTTGGGAGAAATAGAATTTTAGGAGCTTCAGTTGTCTATTACTCTACTGGGGAATCATCTCTTAGTTGAGGAGGTGGCAATGAACTGCTATCGTGCTCCAGGTTTTATAATGACTTACTGGGGAGATGAGATTAAACTTGCTATCGGGTCGTGCTCCTGGCTTTGCAATTTCTCAATTCTTATCTGGTCGTGCTCCAGGCTTCAGAAGGAATTAAGTGGTTATCCGGTCGCATCCGGGTTTCAACATGAATTTAAGGTATACTAATATTCGGTCGATTTCCGGGGTTCATAGTAATTGGCCGAGTAAACTGCTATTTGGTCGAATTCCAAGCTTCGCATTACCTTATACTGTTATCTGGTCATGTCCTAGGTTTCAGTGTCTCATACCACTGTCTGGTCGATTCCAGGCTTCATGGTGTCTTATACTGTTATTCGGTCGATTTCCAGGCTTCATAGTAACTTGCTGGGGAGATGAGATTAAACTTGCTATTTGGTCGTGCTTCAGGCTTTGCAATTTCTCAATTCTTAATTGGTCGTGCTCCAGGCTTCAGAAGGAATTAAGTGGTTATCCGGTTGCATCCGGGTTTCAACATGAATATAAGGTATACTAATATCCGGTCAATTTCTGGGCTTCATAGTAATTGGCCGAGTAAACTACTATTTGGTTGAATTCCAAGCTTCGTAGTACCTTATACTGTTATCTGGTCGTGTCCCAGGTTTCAGTGTCTCATACCACTGTCTGGTAGATTCCAGGCTTCATGGTGTCTTATACTGTTATTCGGTCGATTTCCAGGCTTCACAGTAACTTGCTGGGGATTAAGCTATTTTCCAGTCGATTTTCGGGCTTCATAGCTTGAACTTGAGATATACCATTATCCGGTTGATTCTAGGCTTCATAGTATTTTGGTGAAATCAAGATATTATCTGGTCGATTTCCGGGCTTCATAGCTTGAACTGGAATAGAAATCTTAGTATCGATTTGACTGAACCAGAGAAAACCTGTGAGAACTTGATTGCATCTTTCCCTGAAAGGTAAAGATCTAGTCGTATGTAATGCCCTGATGTATGGAATGTATTGAGTAATTATGTTCTCAAAATAAATGAGATTGTGCCGTATGATTCATATGTGCATGCCACGATGTATGAATATGTGTGATCGGTGGATCTGGAACTGACTGTTTAAAGCTGGTTTCGCGAAATGTCGCGGTAAGCAAGAGTCGCCACCGTCTTTTATTTTCTCCAACATGGACAGGACAAAAGCACAGTAAAATTCCTTATGAGATAGTTTCTCGGTTCGGGAGATAGATTTATAGAAAGGGAAGGTGTTAGCACCCTTTCTATCCATGGTTATCCATGGGCTCTTAAGTACTTGCTCATTGTGTTTTCAAAAGTGTTTGCTTTTCAATTGTGAGTGGGTTTGAAAAAGTTTCGTTTAAAGATTTCAGATCGACTCTTGTATCAGTCCTCAAGAGTGTTTGAAAAATTGTTTTGAAAGCTTTTTTTTGAAAGTGTCGGTGTGAAAAGAGTTTTTTGATTTGTTTTTTGAAATAGAGCAAGTATCTAGGAGTCGTCTACCTACCCTAAGGAATTAGGCTGTGTAAATGTCCTTAAGGTAGTGCCATCCCACCATTGAGAGATAGGTAGCACCACCGTTGGAGGTGTTCCGGTCAATTCGTTTGTAGGGACAATGTGGTCACCAGAGCAACAGTAGGACACCTTAGAAGCTACCCTTATGCCATGTTCATGGACATAAGGACTTACTAAAACGTCCTATACTCGACGACCACGTTTCGAGGGGCAAGGCAACAGTGAGGCGTACCCTAAGAGTGGTGTGTGAATTCGTGTGTTATTTCAGTTATGTTTTATCTTGTCATGCATTTGGTGATCTACACTTTGATTTTATTTGGGCCATTCATTCTTTCATGCAAAGTTTAGCAGTTTTAAGAGTGCGGAAATTAAAGTGCGGAAAATAAAGTCCTACGCTATTACAAGGCGCGGATCTATACATCGCCAAATTAACAAAGACCCGTTTTGAATAAAAATGCGGAAAATAAATAAATTTCTAATTACTATTACAAGGCTTGGACAGTTACATTAATATTCACAATAAAATAAGAATAAATGCGCGAAATAGAAATTGAAATCGAATGTTCGAGGGCGTTGGACCCTTTAAAGAATTTAAATGAAATTGAAAAGGCTAATTAATTATTTAATAAAAAAAAGAAATTATTTTTTGTGGTTTTTAATATTTTTTGAAATAAAGAAAATCAATTAAAGTTAGAAGTTAAAAAAACCCTAATTCTAAGTTATTTTTAATTATTAAAAAAAAAAAGTTAAAGTTTAAAACCTAATTTATACTAATTATTTAATTACATGTTTATTTACAAAATAATTAATAATTAATAATAATAATAATAAGAGGAAATTATTTTATTAAGAGAAAGAAAAAATGCTAAAAACCCTAATTTCTACCTATTTTAGTTATTTAAAAAAACATTAAAATTTTAACCTAATTTTACTAAATTGATTATTAGAAATTTATTTACAAAAATATTAATACATTAAATATTAAATGAACATATTTTATTTTTTTTTATTTCTGGTTTTATTATGAAAAAAATTATTTTGGTGAATTAAATAAAATAATGAAACAAATAAAAGAATAAAAAGAAAATTAAAATAAAGAACAAAAATATGCAAACCATGGGGGTGGCTGACCCAATTGAGAGGTGTGTTTGAAGCATTTTGGCCCACTGCAATCTAAGCCTTTTTTGACTTTTCAGGATCACATACTTGTGGTTGACTGAGCGTGCATGATAGTCTCCACATTTTTGCCTTTGGATTGACCATGAGGCCATTTCTCAAGCCAGGGTATGAGGGTGTATGGTGAAGCTTTGAAGGAACGCTGCACAAGAACGCATTGAGACAAAAATTATTAAGCTTTTGGGGGGACCTGGGAATCGAACCCAGGTCTCAATACCTGCATGCCACTTCATTTGCCAATTGAACCAACGCGTTTATTTGTTAGTTTAGTGGAACAGAATCAATATAATGGAAAAACAATATTATTCTGTAGTAATAATAAAAAAACGCGCCAGTATTCAAACTGACCAACCATGTCCAGACACGCATGCATCGTCTTCATCTTTTTCCTGTAACTAAAAACAAATAGCGGGGGTTTTAAACCCCCACTAACCCAAACCTGTAAAAATAGCAATTAGGATATAGGCAAGCATAAAAAGGGCGCGAGTAGTGGATTAGTTTCGTTTGGAGGTCACGATTCCATTGATACAGGTTTTAAGGCCTAATTTTTCCTCATGAAGGAAACCCTAATTTCAAACTTCTGAAACCCTAGAACACGTCCATGGTGGATTCCTATTTAAACAGCCATTCTTCAATTGAGTAGTACCATTAGCTTCAGAATATTCACGTTAGTCTAAATCAAACATTAAAAGTCAAGAATCATGCATGGAATTCAAAATACAATTATGAATAATTTGGAAAAGAAAGCAAATCTGTTCTACCAATTCTCTGCACGTGGAGGCTTGGTTTCAATTGCAAAAGCTTCCTGGTAGTGTCAGGAGTGTATTGGAATCGCTTTTAGGCCTTGAAACAACCTCTATGTATGAAAACAGTTTTCAATATTTTTGTGAAAAAGTGCAAGTTTGTTCTTGTGTTCTGAGCGCAGCTTCTGTGTCCCTTAGGATTAGGTCTTGTTCTGTATAAGTGCTTGAATGAATTAGGTTAAAAATCCAAGCCCAAAAGTCCTTGCATTGATGATTTGGATATTTGATTTTCCATTATATCAATTTCAATCTTTTTGCCATGAAACTATTGCCAATCATGAGAGATTTTCCTTTTTGAGTGATGCACGAAATATTTGATTCCTATGGATGAAATCTCTGCACAAAAAGATTTGAAAAAGGATCATTCGCTATTTTTTCATATTTAATTTTAATTAAGTGAATTAATAATAATAAAAATTCAAATAATTAATAAAAAATAAGAAAATACATCCCTTTGAGGTCAATGGGTCGTGCATAGCCTTTGGGTAATGATTCATGGAAGAAATTGAGGCCCATTAGCAATTTTGAGGCATTTGAAGCAAAGTTGACTTTTCAAAATTCCCAAAGATTTCCCAACTTCCACAAGGCATATCTTGCTCAATTTTTAAGCTTTGATCATGTTCTTGGACATTTTGGAAAGGTCTTGAAGTCCTTTAACCAATGCCTTTGGTCCCATGTCATTTGGATTTAACAATCTCAAGTTATGGTCTTTGACTTAAAGTGCCTTTTTGTTGACTTTTGAAAATGACCTATAATGTTGAAATTGATAACTTTTTGTGAGAGCATTTCCTGGACTTGAAGTGTGAAGATGAGTTGTAGGAAATTTCATCCTCTTCAAAATGAGCTTTGTATGGGATTTTTATGATAAACCATGTGGAAGTTATGTCTTGGTCAATTTGCAGTTGACTTTTTCAACTATCCAAAAATAGAAACTTTTGCATCTTGAGACTTTTTGAGCCATGCTTTGAGAATCATGATCAAGAATTGATCAAATGATGTTTGTGGCTTCAAAATAAGATGTTTACCAAAAATTTGGATTTTTGACTGTCAAATGACCATTTTGCCCCTGTAGTTGATTGTGGAGCATTTAGGGTTTTTGACTGTGCAAATTGATGTTGTGAGTCTTGAAACTTGGCATATGGATGCTTGACAATGTTTATAGGCATGTGGGACTTCCTTGAAAACTTCAATTTCTTTGCCAGAACCAAAAACCTAATTTTTTTACTGTTAGGAGGCAATTGGACTGTGCAACCTTTGGGAGATTTTGAACCTTGATCTTGCCAAATCTTGGAGAATATGGGAGGGCAAATTTTGGGGTACAACAATATGAAATGTTCTTGTGATATTCTCCGGTTTAGGAGAATAAATCCTGGACTGTTGTTGGAGAGTACAAGGAGTTGAGTTCTTCGTTCTCGCTGGGGATAGTGACCGAAGATGATTAGCTGGAGACTTACGTCCGTTTCGCTCGAGAACATTCCGCCAGGAGAGACTCTGTTTGAGAATAACCCTGTGGGAGAATGACTTTTTAGGGAAGATAGATACTCTGTTGGATGATCTGCTGATTTGTAGAAATAAACTCAGCTAGGGATAAACTTCTGTTGCTGGTGATAAACAAGCTCTGTTTGGGGAGAATTTTGTCGACTCATTCGCGATTATGAACCTCGGTTGGGGAGGGCTAACACCACTGTCTTTGTATACTTCCTACTCTGCGAGGAGTGTATGTACATTTAGTCATATTCTCAAGTTGGCTCTATCCCTGTACCTGGTGGGTAGAGCAACTGTAAGGTTTGGACACTTCTTGTTTGCCCCTGTTCCTGGAATTACGAGTAATTGTCTTTTGTTTCTTATGTAAATATTTATGAGTAGCAATTATTTTCAAATGCATATATCAAAAATGACTCATTGGACGTTCTTGCAAAACAAACAGAAAAAGAAAAAAACAATTTGGAATTTCTTGTGAAAATGAATTGTATTGATTTTTGAAATTGGCCTGTAACAGGCGTTTTGTACAAAGAGGCTGACGTCCTAGTAAGAGAGCGCCACCGAGGGAACAAAATTTATACAATTTGTGTAAAAGAAAGAAAACAGCTATGTGAAACGACCCCATTGGGTTCCAACTCCGCTATTGCCTCTATATCTTCGAGCGTCTCATCACTTTGCTACTTGGTCAAAGGTAGATCAGATATATTGGCGCCATCCGAGCTTGATAGTCGATATTGAAGTCTGTTTGCAAGATGCTCCAATGAGACATAATGTTACGCTTTGATCCCTAATTTTTTCCTGAACCGCCCTTTCGGGTTTTCAGTCCACCGGGATACCCTTTTTTGCCCAAGCCGCCTTTTCAAGTTTTCGACTTGCCGGGTGTACAATATTTTTTTCATTCTCACCCCTTATTTTTGCCCGAACCCTTTTGGTTCGCCGGGAAGCCCTTATTTTTGCCTAGGCCAGTCAACCTAGTGGGTCTTTGATTAGGCGTAGTATTTTTTCACTATGTCTACATTGACGGGGTGACGAAGGTCGTCACTGTCCATCGTGGTTAGAATCATAGCTCCTCCCGAGAAAATGTTCTTAACCACAAATGTCCCTTCGTATGTGGGGGTCCATTTTCCCCTGGGATTACCTTGTGGTAGTATGATGCGTTTGATCACTAGATCCCCGACCTGAT
Source organism: Vicia faba (assembly GCA_948472305.1). Classification (NCBI taxonomy): domain Eukaryota; kingdom Viridiplantae; phylum Streptophyta; class Magnoliopsida; order Fabales; family Fabaceae; genus Vicia; species Vicia faba. Next base: position 1,426,112,005 of record OX451739.1, read on the forward strand.
ATTCTTGACGTATGACTTTCTTGTTAAAAGCCTTGATCATCCGCTTTTGATACATCTGACCATGACAAATAGCAGTAAATATCTTTTAGTCGATTAAATTCAGTTGATCAAGCCGGGCTTGGATCCAGTAGTCTTCGTTCAAATCCGCATCCTTCATAATCCTGAGAGAGGGTATCTGGACTTCGATGGGTAGGACTACCTCCATGCCGTATACCAAAGAGTAGGGTGTTGCCCCTGTTGATGTCCTTGCCGAGGTACGGTACCCATGAAGAGTGAATGGTAATATCTCGTGCCAGTCTTTTTATGTCACCATCATCTTCTGCATAATTTTCTTGATGTTCTTGTTAGTTGCTTCAACAATGACATTCATCTTTGGCCGGTAAGGGGAAGAATTATGATGCTGTATCTTGAACTGTTTGCAGAGCTCGGTGATTATTGTATTGTTGAGATTTGTACCATTTTCAGTAATGATCCTCTCTGGTACACCGTATCGACAGATCAGATTGTGTCAGATAAACCGTGCCACGACGTTCTTTGTTGCTGTAGAAAAGGAAGATGCCTCAACCCACTTCGTGAAATAATCCATAGCCATCAGAATGAAATGATGCCCGTTAGACGCACTAGGTTTGATCTCACTTATCATATCGATGCCCCACATTGCGAAAGACCAAGGATCTGTCAAGACATTCAGAGGAACTGGAGGTACATGCACCTTATCAGCATAGACTTGGCACTTATGACAGGTTCGAGAATGCTGATAACAATCGGCTTCCATAGTGGACCAATAATATCCTGCCCGTAGGATTTTCTTCGCCATGGTATGTCCACTGGAATGAGTTCTGAAGGTACCTTCATGTAGATCTGCCATGATCCTTTCTGCCTCTCTTTTGTCCATACATCGTAGTAAGTTTGAATCATGGTTGCGCTTATAAAGGATTCCATTACTGATGAAGAACTTCGCAGTGAACCTTCTCAGAAACTTCTTATCATTAACAGATTCCCCCTCGGGGTATTCTTGAGCCTTAAGATACCTCCTCACCTCGTGAAACCAGGGTTTATCTCTACCTCTTCAGTTTCAATGTCACAGCAATGTGCGGGTTCGTCCAACCTCTCGATGGTAATCTGGGGAGCTTCATTGTCCCACCTGACTTTGAACATAGAAGACATAGTAGCTAGCGCGTCCTCTAACTGGTTCTCTTCTCTGGGGAAGTGTTCAAAGGTTATCCCCTCAAAGTGTGGGAGCAATGTCAGTACGTATTCTTTGTAAGGAATAAGATTTGGATGCTTTGTATCCCACTCGCCTTTGATCTGACTGATCACTAAATCAGAATCTCCGAATACACTCAAGAACTTAATACTTAGGTCAATAGCAGCTCGAAGACCCAGGATACATGCTTCATACTCCGCCATATTGTTGGTGCAGTTGAAACATAATCATGCGGTGAACGGAGTATGACAACCCTCAGGAGATATAATTACAGTGCCAATGCCATTACCCAACGCATTTGATGCTCCATCAAAATACATAGACCATCGGGATCCTTCCTCAGGTCCTTCATTCGGTCCAGGTTCTTCATAGTCGGTCACCATCATGATGTTCTCATCCGGGAACTCGAAATTCATGGATTGGTAGTCATCCACGACCTGATGCGCTAAATAATCCGCCAATACACTTCCCTTGATTGCTTTTTGGGTTGTGTATTAGATTTCGTACTCGGTTAGGATCATCTGCCATCCTGCTATCCTTCCGGAGAGAGCAGGCTTCTCAAAAATATACTTGATTGGATCCATTTTTTATATCAATAAGGTGGTGTGAGTTAGCATATACTGTCTCAGCCGGCGAGCAGCCCATGCCAAAGCGCAGCAAGTTTTCTCAAGTAATGAGTATCGGGTCTCACAGTCGGTAAAAGTTTTGCTAATGTAGTAAATAGCATGCTCTTTTCGGCCAGACTCGTTATGCTGCCCCAGCACGCACCCCATTAAATTGTCCAGTACTATCAAGTATAAGATCAAAGGTCTTCCTTCAACTGGAGGCATCTGAATTGGTGGTTCTTTAAGATATTCTTTGATTCTTTTGAAAGCGGTCTGACATTCATCATTCCATTTTACCACTTGATCTTTCTTCAGCAGCTTGAAGATTGGTCCACAAGTAGCGGTCAGATGTGAAATGAACCAGGCGATGTAGTTCAGACATCCCAAAAAGCCTCTAACTTCCTTTTCTGTGCGGGGAGCCGACATCTTCTGTATGGCTTTTACCTTGGTAGGGTCCACCTGAATACCCTTATCACTGACGATGAAACCCAGCAGCTTACCATACCTTACCCCGAAGGTGCACTTGTTCGGGTTTAACCTCAGCTTGTACATCTTCAACCGATCAAATTGTTTCTGGAGATGATCTAGGTGCTCTTCCTCAGTCTGGTACCTAGCTATCATGTCATCAACATAAACCTCAATCTCAGGGTGAATCATGTCATGGAACAAAGCGACCATGGCGCGCTGATAAGTTTCCCTAGCGTTCTTCAACTCGAAAGGCATTACCTTGTAGAAAAAGGTGCCCCACTGTGTAACGAAGGTTGTCTTTTCCATGTCCTCAAGAGCCATCTTGATCTGGTTGTAGCCAGAAAAACCATCCATAAAGGAGAAGATCTTATGTTGCGCGGTATTGTCGACCAGAACATCGATGTGAGGAATTGGGAAATCATCCTTGGGGCTTGCCCTATTCAGATCTCTATAATCCACACACATCCGTACCTTACCATCCTTCTTAGGTACCGGAACAACGTTGGCAACCCACTGCGGATAAGAAGTGACAGCTAAAAATCCTGCGTCGAACTGTTTCATGACCTCAGCTTTGATTTTCTCAGACATCTCAGGGCGCATACGACGGACCTTCTATTTTACGGGAAGGCAGTCTTCTTTAGTTGGCATGCGGTGAACCACAATATCAGTGTCCAAACCAGGCATGTCTTCATAGGACCAGGCGAAGATCTCAACATAGTCGCGTAGCATCTGTATTAACCGTTGCTTGACACTAGGCTCCAAATTCGCACCTATCTTAACCTTTTTCTTGTCTTCCTCTGTACCTAAATTCACTAACTCGACTGGCTCTTCATGAGGCTGTATGGCCCTTTCTTCTTACAGTAACAGTCTAGCAAGTTCTCCAGGCACGTTACAATCATCCTCACCTTCGTCCTCAGCTTGGTTGATCGTATTTTCAAAGTCATAACTGGCAGTAGCATAGTTGTTATCAATGGGATCTAGAGTGGATATGGATCTGCATTATGATACGTGAGTGTGTGTAAGAGAATAGCTGTTTTGATAGAGTGGGAGACAGAAAAGAAAAACAAAGAGCACAAAATTTGTAATGCAAGAAAACGTCCAATGTTTTATTAATGATATATGAAAATGTCAAATAATAAGCCCTCACAAGCAAAGCCAAAATTCCTCGGGCAAGGCACCGGGCCATAAAGTTTCAAACTGTCTATTACAACTCTTAAAACAAAAGTCAATTACTGTGGAATAAAAGAAACAGGTATGAAGTCCTTCTCCGTCCAGTTGTTCAATCCACCATTAGTTGTTGGGTAGATCCAGCTGTCGATATCTGAATCTTCTTCACCATCTTCAATCGCATTAACTCCCTGATTGCTGATGTGCAGAGGAGGTCTTCCAATTCGTGCGCGCCTAACATCCCTCTGAGCCCCTGTAGTAAAGCCCAAACCAAATTTGTCAGTTTTGTGCATGAAATCAGGGAGCTGACCCAAATTCATACACCCAACTTCTTCAATTATAGCCCTGACATCCTTGAGAGAAGCCATCTTCATCGGAGGTTTGTCAGTAGCAACTTTAGTTGATGCCAAAGTATGAGGGACCTCTTCAAAGTTCTGACAAGGGGTTTCGATGAATTCCCCGTCCATCTCCATGTAGCGGAACGAGTTGAGATGACTCACCATATACTCCTCTTCACCTCGTACCGTGACAATCTTCCATTTTACCGGATATTTCAGCATTTGATGGAGCGTTGAAGTCACTGCCCCAGCTTTATGAATCCACGGGCGACCCAGCAAGCAAGAATATGATGGTCTGATATCCATCACATAAAAGGTGGATGCAAAAGTCTGAGAGCCAACTTTAACAGGGACGTCCACCTCCCCGTGCACCATCCTTTTTGACTCGTCGAAAGCCCTGACCACAATATTGCTTGGCTTTAGAATCAAGCCTTCACAGTCCATACGGTCTAATGCTTTCTTTGGCAGCACATTTAATGAGGACCCGGTATCCACCAGTACATGGGCCATAGTGGTGCCCCTGCACTCAATCGAGACGTGCAGAGCATCATTATGATTCCTTCCTTTAGCAGTCAGATCTGCATCTGAGAAACCCAACCCATTTTCGGCAGTCAGGCTAGCTACGCAATCTTTGAATCAATTGGCAGAAGTTTCATGCGGCACATGCGCAGTTTTGAGGAATGCGATTAAAGCCTTTGCATGGGCTTCAAAATACAACAACAAGGACAACATGGAGATTTTTGACAGGGTCTGCCACAGCTGCTCGACTACATTGTAGTCGCTCTTCTTGATAATCTTCAAAATTTCTTTTATCTCTTGTTTCGAGGTTTCTACAATGATCTTCTTATGTTCCTCCGTTCGGGAAGGCTCACCTATGATTTCTTTGCCCCGAGTCCCAGATGGCTCGGCGATAGGGGTGATAATTGGAATAGGAACTAGGATAGTAGTTGGTGTAATAGCAGACGGAATGACAACAGGTTTGTGAACAGCCGGAGAGGAAATCTCGGGAGAAAGAGTCTCCCACTTCTGGTGACCTTGCTAGCCCCGACAATATTGTTGACATCAACATTAGCTTCCTCACACTTTAAGTCTTGTTTAACTCCATGGTAATACATGTCAGCACCATAGTGCCAAGGGACAGCCTTATCCGAAGTGTATGGGATAGGACCAGGGACAATAATTATTAATGGAGCAGTTCTTAGGACGGATGTAATCCTAACAGGTTTTCTTGAGGAAACCTTGGAAGGATTGGCAGAAATGGTTATGATGGCAACATCTTGAATTAGAACCAACAGAATCATAGTCTTTTCGAACAGGATCTCTTTATTATCCATCAGGCGCTGAACACCTGATTTCAATAAGCGGCAACCAGCAGGCAGAATTGAACACATGTGGCAACCTTCATCACATCCCGGAAATAAACCGGCCAACAACAAATTCTTCTTAACTGTCATCAAAGGAGTAGAAATTTCTTCCACAGATGTCACAAATAACCCATCGTCTATAGCATTTACTCCGTGACCATGTTTGGGCATGGGAGCAGCTATGACGTTGGGCTTCTCCGAAGCGTCAAACTCAATCTATTTGGCTTCGATCAAGTCTTGCACCTTGTTTTTCAAGGCCCAACAATTGTTTGTATCATAACCCTAGACTTTCAGAATGATAGGCGCAGCGAGCATTCGGGTTATAGTGGGGAGAGGTGGTGTTGGGGTTCTTTGGGGCTTCCCTTAGAGTTACCAGATTGGTCTTCAATAATTATGGTAGAATTTGAGATAAGGTCATGTTGAGCCAGGTGAACTGCCTCTATGGTCTTTCCACCCTTTGTTGATTGTTTCGTTGTGGAGCAACTGTGGGTCTTGATATCACTACCGCATTTACTGCTTGACGGTGTTCAGGCCTGCTTTGGCTCCTCGGGCCGTAGATTGCACTAGCTTTTTTCTTACCGGTGAAAGGATTCTTTACTACACTTGATGAAGTATCCTTCTGTATCTTACCACTTCGGATACCAGCTTCTACTCTCTCTCCAGTCAAAATCAACTCAGTAAACCCAGATGACAAACTGCCAATCAGATGATTGAAAAATGGACCAGATAACGTCCCTAGAAACATGTTAACCAACTCCCTATCAGACAAAGGGGGTTGGACTCTTCCAGCCAAGACTCTCCACTTTTGAGCATAGTCCTTAAAACCTTCACTTGTACCCATAGGCATGCCCTGGAGCTGAGTACGAGTGGGAGCAAGGTCGGTGTTATACTGATACTTCCTGTAGAAAGCAGCAACAAGATCTTCCCAGTTTCGGACACTGGCTCCTTCTAACTGATAAAAACATTCAAGTTGAGTCCCTGTGTTTACCTTGGTTATTGGTAAACAACCGCTGATCCTCCAAATGGTTACTTATTTGGTTACTCGCAGGATCGATCAGATTGATCCTAGGACATAGGTTGATTTTGAAGTTATGATTAAATTGGATAAGGCTTTAAATAAAGAGGCTTTAAATAAAATAAAGAAAGGACTTGGCAAAATAAACAAGGCTTAAAGTAAAAGGCTTCGACAGGAATGTAAAGAAGAAAGCAAGTAAATTTCTGGAAAAGTAAATGACTTTGATTAATAAAGTTGGTGTTTCACACATACATTTCTCAATAATTCTTTCTCACACGCTGGGTACTCGAATCTATATGAGTGACTTTGTATAGAATTGTGAACACACGCGAGAAACTACATGACTACCATTATTTATACTAAACATCCCAAGTAACCGTCGGGCAGTTACACTGCTTCGAGATCAATCCACTTGGCACGTTCTCAACGTTCGACGCTCCAGATCTTCACACGTTGCACTTGGTAACCGCTGGAAACCGTTTTCCCTCCAAACGCTTGAATTTCAAACTGCTCCACTCTGAACCATCGAACATCTTCGTCGAGAAGCATCTTCGACGAGAAATACCTTCGACGTCGAAGGCAACCAACTTCTCCCTTGGAAGAAATCTTCTAAGTACTTTGCCATCTTTCGATGGGCATTTCGACAGACTTAGCCAGTCGAAAACATCCTTCAGCTTTAATGGCTGACATTAATAAAACAAGGGTGTCGAATTTAGGAGCCAACAAATTGCCCCCCAAGAATGCCTTATTTCGACTCTGAAAGAAAAAGGCATTCTTTGAAACGCCATTCGACACCTGTCTTTTCACGCTTAGTCACGAATTAACTTGTGCACTTTTTGCTGTCTTCTACCAACCACTGGCAATCCCAAGAAAATCATCATTTATCCGTACCTAAGACGTCATGTCAGTACGGCGTGCAGTACCAAACGTCATTTCAGAATTTGTCATTATGACAATTCCCAAAAACGAGGACGCACGCTGCGTCTCTCTATTTCTGCAGAACGACTAAAACAACAGGGGGATGCCACGCGTCCCACTATCTCCTACAGCATTAAATGGCATTTAATGTCCTCGGTTTTGGGGATTTTCCCCACTACTATAAATAGCAGTAAGTACCCCATTGTGGGACTTTTTACGCCATCTAGCCTTCAAACTTCTCTATTTTCACACAAACTTGTCATCTTTGCAAAAACCTTTATTTCTTCACTTCGTCTTCAACCTCACCATTAACAATGGCATCTGGTTCCAATGCTCCTAGCGCTACCGTACCAACTGGAAACGTCAAGCCTAAGGTTTTCGTCACTGCTCCAGTAGTAACTGCTACGGGTCAACGAAGGGTCCCTGAACCCTTGGACATCGCCGTACGTGATGCTTACTCACACCACCTTATGATCCCGGTTGGATATTCCAACCAGATCTTTGCTATGTCTGGCCCCTTGTATCCAAGTATCGCTGAGGCCATGAAGATTAAGAGTTACTTTCCGGTAGTTGAGAAACTCAAATCGGTTGCATGCACCAAGAAAGATGCTGAAGATAATGAAGAGCCAACTAAAGAAAAAATCGACCTTCGTTTCTTCAACAAAGGTGTTAGGGCTTTCAGGTCTGGCCCTAGTCTGACTCCTGATTACGTTGCTTGGCTGGAAAAGATGGAGAAAAGCCAAGCTTCGATCTGGAAAAAGATGGGGATTTTCGACCTGGTGATGCTGTCGAAGACAGGTTTGAACTATTCTCCAGAGATGCTGATAGCTTCTCTACTTTTCTGGGACTACTCCCACTTTACTTTCCATCTTCCCTGTGGGATGCTGACTCCTACACTCTTCGATGTGGCCGCTATTACTGGCCTTCGACCCACCGGGGACTACTTCGATCCGGAGGAGATGTCGGAGGATCAAATTGGCTTCTCTGACACCAAACCAACCTATACCACCTTCATAAATCACTATCACGACAGGTCGACAGATACTGTGTCGGATGTCGAACACATAGCGTTTCTAGCCTTATGGCTGACTCGCTTTGTATTTTGCTCGAAGTCCTTACAGGTGACCAAGAAGATGGTCACTCTCGCCACTCAACTCCATCATGGCCATAATGTCTGTTTGGCAGAATTGATTCTGGCTAGCCTCTATGATTCGATTAGTAATGGGGCCACTCTTCTAAAAATTATCGAGAACAGGGCCAGTTTGCTACTTGCTGGGCCTTTTTGGCTGCTCCAACTGTGGCTCAATGCCACCTTCAAATCTTTCTTGCCTAAGAAGGTTCAAATAAATGAGCAGGCTCCAGAGATAGCGAACAGACGCGTCGAAGGAACCAGACTGGCTCTGTTGACACCTATGGAAGATGGACTGGAGTTTCAGCAAACCTTCACCAACTTTGTTCTGATGTTTGCTCGAAGGAAGGAGTTTGCTTCGACTATGGCTCCGTTTGCTCGACGGAAGGTAGGCCCAGCATGGTTCACAAGGCCACATCCAAGGACGTCGAGTGGTCCTAATGTTGACGAACATACAATAATATGGGAGGCGTTCCTCACACCAAGGATCATGCCTCTTTGATTCAGGAGCTCTAAGACTCACCTGAGTCTGATTGCATACCAACCAAACCTGGTATCTCGCCAGTTTGGTATTATTCAAACCTTACCTTCTCCAATTTTTCCTAGAGAGAAGGCTATGTTGTACTTCTGCAATGATTACACCGAAGAAGCTGCCATTAAGCATATCGGAAGATATGCTGGTCGAACAGTTCTCTCGTTGTTTAACTACCAGCTCAACTTCCTTTGCTCACCATCCTTCGAGGAGTGGTGGAAAAGTTATTATGCTGAGGAGTTTTTCGACGAGAAGGACTTTGTGGATGAGCTTCAAAAATCTTTTATCCTTGTGTTGGACAAAATAAAGAAATGTAAGTTCATCCCTTCACATTACTTTGTATTTCTCTTTCGACTGCTAGCCTGTTAACTATTCATTTGATTTCAGTTGTTCGAAAGCCTGTAGCCAAAAAGGCTACAGAAGGCCAACAGGGAGGAGGCCCCTCAACAAAACCTCGACCGCCGGCGAAGACTACAGCGCCGGCGAAGACTACCACCAACCAACAGGGGGAAGGCCCTTCGAAGAAGCCTTCTGTATCGGTAACCAGACTTTCATTATTTTCTTCTGGCTTTCGATTTTTGACTTTCGATACAATTGCTAAGTCGAATTCCCATTGGTCTTTTAGGCACCTTCGCCCAAGAAACGGCCAACACTGGTGGTCGAATCTGGGAGCGATGAAGAAGGTGATTCTCCTCCTGCTCCTCTAAAAAGGCGAAAGCTGACGAAGGACGCTCCTGTTCCTGCTCCTGCTCCTGAGGGTCGAACATTTAGAATAAAGGTTGCTGGGAGAAAGCCCAGGCCACCTCCAGTGATCATTGAGGAGCCAACGGAGGAGGAACTAAACGTTCTTCTCAACAAGCCTGTCGAAAGCGACAATTCCAGCCCTGGGGCTGAAGCTAACTTACAGGTAATCTCTTAGACCTTTTTGTAACTTAGGTGTAGATACCTACAGTCGATTATGTCTCTTTCGATTTCTGAAGATTCTTCTTATTTCCTTTCTCAGGACACCACTGAAAGCTCACCACCAAGGACCTCTGAAACGCTGGAATCTGCTGAACTCAGCAGGCCACAAGAAAAAGGCTTGGAAACTGACGAAGCCCATACTGAAATAAATGAGGCCAATGCTGAGACGGTAGAAAAACCAGCGGAAGAACCTCGAACGGAAGAACAACAGCCACAAGAGGTTCAGGTGGTGGATCTGTCGGAAGAGAATCATGACGAAGGAGACCATGGCAATGCTGGCGAAGAGAACCAAGGTGCCGCTGGCGAAGATAACCAAGGTGACACTGGCGAGGGGCACCATGGTGACGCTGGCGAAGGGCACCAAGAAGACGCCGGTACTGCCCCAGTCCGAGTCAAAGTAAGGGTGAAAAGGCCTGAGCTTTCCCACTTAGATTAGATATGAATCTCCTTAAGAAATTTATCTTGCCTAACAGAGATTTCAGTTCCTTCTTGTTCGATGGCGCTTTCGCTTCCAAAATTGCCTTCGTCTTGTTCTGGTTGATTTCGATTCCTTTCTTGTGGACAACAAAGCCCAAGAAATCTCCAGCTTTCACACAGAATGCACACTTCAAAGGGTTCATCTTCAGACCATGTTCTCTCATTCTTTCGAATGATTGTCGAAGGTGGTCAATATGATTCTTCCTGGAAACAGATTTTATAACAATGTCATCAATATATACTTGCATAAAAGTGTTAATAAAATCATGGAAGATAGTATTCATTGCTCGCTGGTACGTTGCCCCAGCGTTCTTTAGGCCAAAAGGCATCACTACCCATTCGTAAGTGCCTAAGGCCCCAGGGCATCGAAAAGCTGTTTTCGACACATCCTCTTCAGCAATGAATATTTGATTATATCCTGAATAACCATCGAGCATACTCAGGTATTCATAGCCAGCGGCAGAATCGACTAGCATTTCCGCCACAGGCATAGGATATTCATCTTTGGGTGTAGCAGCATTCAAATCTCTGAAATCTATGCACACCCTTAACGTACCATTTTTCTTAATTACTGGCACAATATTTGCAATCCATTCGACATACCTTGTAACACGTATGAATTTGCATTTCAGCAGTCTTTCGACTTCCGTCTTGATCTTCGACAGTATTTCTGGAGCGAAGAGCCTTGGATTTTGCTTGATTGGCTTCTTCCCAGGTTTGATTGGCAACTGAAGTTCTACCAATCCTCTGTCGAGACCAGGCATTTCGTCATAATCCCATGCAAAACAGTCTTTAAACTCTTTCAGCAATTGGATTACTTCCAACCTAAGTTCTGGATCAATTTTGGCGCTGATGTAAGTTGGCCTTTTCTCTGACCCTTCGCCTAAGTTGATTTCTTCTAAAGGGTCTTGCGCTAACATTTTAATGTTGTTCGCCAAGGGGTCCTTTTCGAAGCCCAAAGGCTCATCGTCATAGATGGCGTCGAGCCTCTGTTCCTGCATTTCTTCTGGCATGATATCAGGGGGTTTTGGATCGAAATCCTTTCCTGGACCTGCAGCAGATAACTGTTGATCATTGGCCTGTGTGGCCATGTACTTTACTTCGGCTTCGAGAGCCGTTATCATCTTAGTTTCGGCTACATAAGCCGAAATTCGCTTCAAAGAGTGTGACTCAGTCATTATCACTGAATTCACTTCCCCAACCAGTTGGTTGGATATCAGTTAACCCACTGAAGTCTATGTGGGACAAGTCTTCTCTGTCCCATTGGAAACCATGCTCAGGATGCAGGTATAGGGAACAAAAAGTGTTTGGCGCTGGCGCCATGTCGAAGTCAGGTGTTGGACATGGCCCTATGTGAGCCAAGTTCTTGTCGAAATCTGCCAAACCCAGGTGATTCACTTCGCCCAGGTAGTAGCTTTGATCTGCCTCTATGTTTTCGACCATCCCGTCTGGACGCCATAGGAGCAGCCTCTGGTGCATTGATGATGGCACAGCTTCAACACCATGAATCCATTCACGGCCCAACAAAAGATTGTAGTTAGGTTTGGCCGATATGACCATAAACATCGTTGGTCGAAGGATAGATCCTACTTTGTTATCTAGCTGGATCACTCCCATAGTGGTCCCTATGCCGCCCTCATAGTTCGACAGGACCATGTTGTGAGGCTTAATGTCCTCATCCCTTTTGCCAATTTTCCTTAGCATAGAGTGAGGAATAATGTTGATGGTTGCCCCACAATCCACCAATATTTTATTCACAGTAGTTTCTTCGAGTTTAGCCCTTATGAATAAAGGCTTGAGGTGATTTTTCATCGCCTCTGTAGGTGGCTCGAAGAACCCATTTTGTTCCTCAGTGGTGCCATTGTCCATGACGAAATAGCACACTGGCCTGTGTTTGGCCATTTCTTGTTCCACTTCCCAGTCACTTGCTTCGACCTCCACCTGTCGATTGAATTCTCTGGGCAGCACTGAAACTATATTCACCATTATGTCCAAAGTATCATCAGACTCAGCATCGTCTTCATCTTCGACTTCACTTTGGTTAGGCCAAACTAGCCTGTTGGTTACTGGCTCTCTTTCTAGAGGTTTCCTTTGCTTCCTTTGAGGAACATTCGAACTCGTTTCTGCCTCTGGTTCGTTGGCAGCCTCCCTTTCAGCTTTTCGTCTCCTTTGATATCTCCTCCATTGAGATCTAGACATGGGATTTTTACCTTTGTAGTTGCTTGACACTTGTGCAACTTTAGGTGCAGCAACCTGAGGCTCTTTCTTTTGAGTCAAAGAGGAACCCCTTGGCACGTCGAAAGAGTGCCATCTCTCCTCACTTGGCCTTTTTCGACCAGAGGTTTTGTACCAAGTATCTACTGGCACATTTGTGGGAGGCCTAAAAGTCAATGGCCTCTTTTCTTGGTTAGAACCTCTTTGGGAGGCTCTTCTGGGATCATGTCGAAGGTCAACATTTTCCCTTCTCTTGTTCGCTGCTCTTACTTCTTGAATGTGCTCAGCAGCTTTTTTGTCAAAGATCGAACTGCATCTTGGACACAGTATCACCTCTGATTTCTTTTTCTGGCATCTTTGTAGAAAATCTGCCAAATTTTCATTTTCCCGAGGGAAAGAAGTCTTATTAGCTTGTTCTTGCCTCATGGCCTCTTCTGATGCTTTTGGGTCAGAAAGTTCGACCATGTTGATATTCATTGTATCTTTGTTAGCAAGAGTTAACTGCTTCATTTGTATCTCCATATTCTCCGTCTGGCCTTGAACTATGGCCAAGTGGGAACTGGGTTTTGGTCCAGTTTTTTGTGCTTCAGCGGTCTCCAACTTCGGGTTTTCGACCGCTTTCTGAACAGCTTCAATTGTCTTCCTGGATAAATTTCCAGAAAAACTGCCAAAGATTGGCATGTTGATGTGGTCCTTTGAGACTTCGACCATTGTGATTCCTGGCTTCTTCGACTGGCTCCTGGTTGCCTCTATCACGTTCACCTCAGAGGGCTCAGCATAGTGGGCTTCAGCCTACAATGGATTTGAGTCGACAGCCATGGGGGATTTGTCTGCAAACTTCAATCTCCCTTCTTCGATAGCGTCTTGCACAAGATTCCTGAAAAGAAAACATTGAGAAGTTTTATGGCCCAAAAAATTATGATATTTGCAAAAACCTCTCTTCTTTCTTTGATCAAGAGGAGGCACTTTTACCCCTGGGGGTACTATCATTTGGCCATCTTTAACCAGCAAGTCGAATATTTCATCACATTTTGTGATGTCAAAACTATAAGTCTTTTTGGGGAACCTATCGTTGGTCCTTTCTGGACCAATGGGATTTTTCCCATTTGAAGGGACTAACAGTTTACAAGAGTATGGTGGCCCTTGTTTCAGTTCTGCTAAATCGACTTCTCCTTCTTCGACAGCTAAAATATCATCGAAGGATTCCGGATCTTCGTCATCCATCTCAACGTACGCTATCCTCTCTCTCTCTTGTGAGTTTTCGTTGCCTTTGCTTTTTCAGCTTTGAGGCGTTCTACCTGTCGAACTCTATCGGCCAGTTGGGCCATGTCTCTCAGGTATTGGGTGTCTAGCTTCTTCCTAATGGAATAATCTAGACCGCCTGCGACTATTTCGACTAACTCATGTTCTGGCACTTGTGTGAAACATCTCGCCTTGAGCAGCCTAAACCTATTTAGATATTCGTCTATAGGTTCAGTGAAACGTCTCTTTACACTGGCCAATTCTTTCAGGCTTATCTTGGTTTGCCCCATGTAGAATTGTTCATGGAACAATCTTTCCAACTGGGTCCAATGATGGATCGAATTGGGGGGCAGAGTCGTAAACCAAGTAAAAGCGTTCTTTGTTAAAGAACTTGGGAAGTACTTGATCCTTAGGTTTTCGTTATTCAAAATGTCACCTGCTTCGATCAAGTATCTCGCCACATGCTCGACAGTAGATTCTCTCGTGTCCCCAGAGAACTTAGTAAATTTGGGGACTTTGCATCTAGGAGGCAAGTCTGTCTGTAGCACGTACTCTGACAATGGAGATGTAAAGTTGGGCCTTCGAAAGCCCATGTCATCCCATTTTGAGTCATGATCCTTTCGATCATGGTTGCCAGATTATTTTCCAAACCCGTATTCTGGTATTGGATATGTTGGACTACTTCGTCAGCATTTTGATTTCTGTTAATCAACCTTACCTCTGGGGTTATTACCCTAGGTTCCTCGACGGGTTTCTCCAATCGTTCCCTAAGGTTTTCTTCGACAGGCTGTTGAGCCTGGTTGATGGTGGTTTCTTCCTCTAAGAATATCCCCTGGTTTCCTCTTATTTGCGCCCGTTGGGGCTGTCGAATAGGTTGGGGTACTCCAAAGAAATCAGCCAAACGCGTCATTTGTGCTGTCACTTGCTGATTCGATTGAGTAGTGTTTTGTATTAGAGGGTTTAGCACTGTACTCAAAGTTTGTGCCAACATTTGCACCATATCATGGTTGCTTTCGTCCATTTGTTGCCTCAAGACTGCTGTCGAGGCATTTGTAAGGCCATGGGCTACTTGGGACGTTCCTCCTAGGAGTTGGGTCCTATTTCTATTCGCCATGCCTACTCCAGAACCTTGGAGTGGCGAAGAGGCACTCACTAAAGGGTCTGAAAAAGTGGACGCAGCATTCGTCAGGCTAGCCACTTCAGAAGTTGGCATACCATAAAGTGGCATAAATCCTGGTGGCGCAAGAGGCCTTGTGCCTAAATTTCCCCTTGGTGGGGGAGTTCCCAAAGGCATCCTGGGGCCCGTGAACGAAAGTAAAGGCCCCGTTGCTGTGACCGTTACTGCTGGTGTCGAACCAACAGTTGTCGCTTCACTTACGGTCGTACTAACCGTTGCTCCCACATTCGTTTGTGGGATTTCGTTATTGTTTGGCGGATTCGCCATCTCTTCCCTTCTTCTGGCAGTATTGTTATTGTTAGTGTATATTCTACCACTTCTCAATAACATACAACACTCCTCGAAAAGGTGAGATTATTTTCAACAATCAACACACGGTCCCACCAGGTGTGCCAATTTGTTTACCTTGGTTTTTGGTAAACAACCGTTGATCCTCCAAATGGTTACTTATTTGGTTACTCGCAGGATCGATCAGATTGATCCTAGGACATAGGTTGATTTTGAAGTTATGATTAAATTGGATAAGGCTTTAAATAAAGAGGCTTTAAATAAAATAAAGAAAGGACTTGGTAAAATAAACAAGGCTTAAAGTAAAAGGCTTCGACAGGAATGTAAAGAAGAAAGCAAGTAAATTTCTAGAAAAGTAAATGACTTTGATTAATAAAGTTGGTGTTTCACACATACATTTCTCAACAATTCTTTCTCACACGCTGGATACTCGAATCTATATGAGTGACTTTGTATAGAATTGTGAACACACGCGAGAAACTACATGACTACCATTATTTATACTAAACATCCCAAGTAACCGTCGGGCAGTTACACTGCTTCGAGATCAATCCACTTGGCACGTTCTCAACGTTCGACGCTCCAGATCTTCACACGTTGCACTTGGTAACCGCTGGAAACCGTTTTCCCTCCAAACGCTTGAATTTCAAACTGCTCCACTCTGAACCATCGAACATCTTCGTCGAGAAGCATCTTCGACGAGAAATACCTTCGACGTCGAAGGCAACCAACTTCTCCCTTGGAAGAAATCTTCTAAGTACTTTGCCATCTTTCGATGGGCATTTCGACAGACTTAGCCAGTCGAAAACATCCTTCAGCTTTAATGGCTGACATTAATAAAACAAGGGTGTCGAATTTAGGAGCCAACACCCTGATAGACTATCTTGAAAGAAGTGTACCCATAAATTTTTATCAGCGGTGTGAGGTTGTATTTTTCTGACGTACGAGCAGAGATGGAGTTTTAGAGAGGACACTCCATCATATTTGGCCAAAACTGGAGCTTTGAACTTATGAGGGGTCACCACTCTCGATACCAGTCCCAACTCTCTGAAATCCAAATCGGGGATCTTCTGAATCTCCATAGCACTCAGACGGTCTTCTAGTTGTTTGTACCTATCCTTAGCAGGAGGATATTGCTCAGCATCGTAATCTGTATCATTATCAGAAACTGCAGGGCTAGGGTCCTATACCCTTTCTTGGTTCTCCCCGTCTTTGGAAGAGGAGGTCAGATCAGCTAATTGTCTTATCCTTTCTCCGAATCTTCTACCCATGTTCAGAATACCGACCTTCTTTTTCTTTTTCTTCTCTTTCAGAATAAGGGTCTTCAAGTCCTCTTGTCCTTTAGCCAAACTTAGGAACATCTGCTGGAATTGGGCGTTCTGTGCCTGAAGATCTTTGATGGCTTGATCAGAAGACATTTCTGCTGAAATAAATAGCGAAGAAGATGAGAAACCTGTAATGGTACCTGTAGTGGTGTGCATGATAATGGGATGCGTATGTAATGATTTCAAAGACTTTTGGAAATTTAAATTTGTAAACAAAAAATAAACAAACTTTATTAGATTAACTTGTAAAATGTTTAACAATTCCTTTAAGGCGTTACAAAAGAAGTAAATAAAACAAATCTTAAACTAGAAAAGCAAAAGAAAAAGTCCCATAGACGCTTCCTCTTTGTGATGACATAGTCATTGATCACCCTTTCCTCCTCGAGCTGCCTGGTGAGCTTCAAAATCTTCCTTTCTTGCTCGTGGTACTTCTCCCGGCAAGTATCCCTTTCCTCTTTCAGCTGAATCCAAGACCTCTGCAATTCCCTAGGATCAGTGGGCATGTAAGGATAAAGAATTGTGTAAGGAATGCCTTCTTCATTAGTGGGCTCCACAATCACTGGAAATACTGCTTCATAGGGAATCCCAAGCTTCTGGGCACGATCTCGGACCCATTGGAGGTAAGGCTGCATAGGAAGGGAAGTCCTTGGTCCCAGCTCTTGGGGGTCAGATCTGTTCACCATGCCCCAAGCTCGTATAAACCTCCGGTGGTGCTCCTCAACGTCCTCCCTGTAATCAAGTGCAATATCCTCAAGAAGTAGCTCGTGGGGACTATCTCTCCGAGCACGACCAAATTGTCGCAAAGCTAGACAAGGATTGTAGGTTATACCTCCTCTGATTCCAAGCAATGGGACATTAGGGTATCCCCCACAACGATCAATGACTGCAGTGTCCTCCATAGCCTGGGAGCTCCAAAGAATGTCTGTATGGGAAAGTGACATTATTCTCTAGGACCATCCCCAAACATTCTTCGTTCTTCAACACAGACTTGGGGAGGTGCGAAATAAACCACCTCGACAGCAATGACATGCAACACATAAGAGTTCCTCTTCTTTGAACAGTACGAGTGAAGAGGGCATGCAAGATATCACCCAGTAAGGGAGGAACATGATTGCGAGAAAGGAAAATTTTGATCGCATTCACATCCACAAAGGCATCCGGATTCGGGAAGAGAACCAAACCATAGATAAGGAGAGCCAAGACATCTTCAAAAGCCTGAAAATCCAAATTATCCCAAAATTACTGAGCCTGATCTATCAGAAACTTGGCTAGAAAACCTTCGACCATGCTTCGTGTTTCCCAATTGGATACTACATCAGCTTGTTTCAGATGCAGAGCTGAGGCAATATCTTCTGGTCTAGGAACCTCTTCCATACCTGTGAAGGGCACCTGCTCAAGGATGGATATGCCCAATAAGTGAGAGAACTCTTCCAAAGTGGGAACCAGCTGGTAATCTAGAAAGGTGAATCAATGATGCACAAGATCGAAGAACTGGAAAAGTACACTCATCATATTCTCATCAAGCTTTGAGGTGACCAGGCTAAGAAGATGACCATGTCTCTTAATGAACATAGAAGTCTCGGAAACTCTTGAGGCTAACTCTTTAAGTTGAGAAGGTATTTATACAAAGTTAACTCGGATGGTATTTCTGTGCGCGGGAGCCATAATCTGCAAAATAGAACAAAGATAAATTCCCTTGGTCTTTGAAATGATTAGTGTAATGAAGTATGAATGCCATGTTATGATGCATGATGTTATGATAAAACAAAACAATAGGTATAACAGATAACAGGCATGGCAAAGTCAAACAAGTCACACGAAGCCCTTAAGTTTAAGGCTTGCATGGGGTCAAAGGTATTACCCTCTTGAAGTTCAGTTGGTCTCAACCTGTCCTAGCAAAAGTAACCGGGTTCTAGAGGTTCTCAATATCACTGACCATCCTCCATCAGTCATGGTTTCAGCTCACGCAATCTTTTCTTGCAGCCGGAACTATCTCGAGAGTATGGTCTCAATGAGTGTAGCATCGAGTATCAACCAGTTCTCAACTTTACACCAAGGCCGGCTATCTCACTACTTTCTATTGGCCAAGTTGGTCGATTAAAGGTTCTAAGGTTAGTTGATATTTAACGACACACACAGCGGCCTCGTATTCTCCTCGTTTATCCACAAGGGATACCAGTACCAACCAATGTGCCACATCAACGTAGCTACTACTTCAACTGTATCAGTCTATGCCGTACAATTCCCTTACAGTTTATTGCTACTTACCTAAAAGGTGTCCCCAGATCCGGGTTAGGATCTATAGTAACTCCCAAATAACCCTTAAAAGTAAATCAACTAAAACAAACAAGAGAAGCAAATATGATGAACTAGATCCTAAGGTATACCCCATTCCTTGTAAATCCCCAGCAGAAGCGCCAGTTCTATGATACGGTGGCAGAACCGACTGTTTTGAAAATGATGGTTTGTGTTTTACGTTTTTATTCGCAAAATGCCGCGGTAAGCAAGAGTTGCCACCGACTTTTCTTTCATCCAACCGGAAAGGAAAAAAGCACAGAAAAAATCATTTTCCAGATTTTGAGTACGGGGGGTAGATTATAGAAAGGGAAGGTGTTAGCACCCTTTCTATCCATGGTTTTCCATGGGCTCTTAGGTACTTGCTCATCTTTTAAAATTGCTTGTGTGTGTTTGTTTTGAAAAGTTATGTTTTACTTCGTTTTAACCCTTGTTTCTGTCCTCAAGAGTGTTACGAAGTTGTTTTCGAAAACTTTATTTGAAAAGTGTTTGGTGTGAGAAGTTTGGTTTGAGCAAGTACCTAACAGTTATCTACCTACTCAAAAAAAGATTGTTTATATTCTTGTTTCCTTTAGACAATGTTATCCTACTATTGAGAAATAGGTAGCACCGTCGTTGGAGTTGTAACACTACGCCAAAAACTGCTTTTTGCAGCGCCTCTACTAAAGCGCTTATTGAAAAAGCGCTGCCATAGCCTTCACAAAAAACAAAATTAAAAAAAAGGGAAACCTACGAAGGCGCTTTTTTAAAAGCGCTGGCATAGGTGGGGGATACGAAAGCGCTTTTTACATTAAAAGCGTTGTGGTAGGTCAAATAAAAATATTAATAAAAACGAAATAATAGGGTTATGAAGGCGCTTTTTAAAAAGCGCTGTGGAAGATTGGCCTTTGAAAGCGCTTTCAAAAGCGCTGGCATAGCTGGACCTATGAAAGCGCTTTTACCCTAAAAAGCGTTGGTAAAAGCCCCCCTATGAAAGCGCTTTCAAAAGCGCTGTTATAGCTTATATTATTTTTAATTTAATAAATTAAAACATCAAAATAACATTATTCATTCTTTTCTCTTCTTCAAACGCACAGTACAATAGCTCTTCTTCTCTTCCACAAACACGATTTCGTAGAAAACCCTAACCCCAACCTTCTTCCTCCGTCTTCGTCCGTCCTCCGGCCGTCGTCGCAAGTCTTCGTCTTCATCATCATTTGGAAGAAGGGCAATGATCAAGTGTATAAGTCATCATCATTTTCTTCATCTCTCAAACACCCAACTCAAAATATTCTCTTCAAGGTAAGTTCTTAGTTAGAACTTGGGGTTAGAAGCTTAGGGTTGTATGTTCATGTGTGGTCTTGTGCTAATGCCTGAAATTCATGACAATGGTATGATTATTGAGTATGCATGTACCGATTTTATGTTTTTTTGTTCCCCAAGCATGTTAGTATAGGTTAGGGATGGATGGGTGGTGGATTGGGGTGATAAATGTGATGTTAGAACACTAACTTTCATGAAAAGTTATAGTCATTCTCGCCTAGTGAAATTTTGCTTGCTTAGCGAGAGCTGTTGATACGAACAAAATTGTATTGCCACTGAAATCAATGTATTTTTAGTTCCGTAACTCCAAATGAGATGCACTCGAATGTGTTAGAAAGCTAGTCCAATTCTCTATGTTATGATGATTAAATATCATGCTTATATGACAGTTTGTGATATGTGATAAGTTTATGTTTGGTTGCTAAGTTTGAATTTCTCTGTTGATATGTAAATGAGATCCTATCCATTGTAATAATTTCATTCATTGAGATTAGAATAATGCCATGATGGTATGACCTTGGTGTATATATGATTATTTCCTTCCTTGACATGTTTAATGTATTCATGATTGTGACTTCTGTGTTATGAATCCTGAAAGTTCTAGTATACTCGCTTAGTGAGAAAATATTATGCCCAATAAGATCTCACTTAGAGATAGTTGTTTTTCGCTAAATGAAGGACCTATTTTGGGAAAAGTTTTAGTTCTATAAGGTCTCGCTTGAGTGTCACCAAGCGAGCCGACTTGTTTAGAATTGTAGGGGTAGTGATCTTAACGTAGTTTGAGATCTATAACTCGAGGCGAGATGTTGTTGGATATGTTAGAGAGCTATTGAGAAGGTATATCCTATAGTAAAGCAAGAATGTGCAAGTGTGAATGTTTCTACTTTATGCATCCCCCTAGATTTAACACTTGATTGATACTGTTAGGAATTATTTGTCCTAATTTCTGTATATTAATTTGTTGTTAAGGTAAAATTTGTGAAATCAAGTGTTGTCCGAGAAAACTAGAGATACTTATTTCTCTTTTTTTTCAATTGTCTTTAGAGTTGCATTGACTCTAGATCTCCTTCACTATGAAACCAAATTGCGGAGTTTCCATAGATAACTATTTGTTCTTCATTGTTTTCATCAACACCTTACTAGTTATTCTTTGTTTTTTTCTCTTATATTTATTTTTTACTATTACTCTGTACATATTAAGAATTTTATAGAAATTTTACAATAATGTTAATGTTTTAAAAGTACTTATGAAATTTATTATTAATGATTTTGTTCAGATTTTAAATTGCATTTCACTCTGATATTATTAGACACCGTGCGGTGAAATCATCCCTTAAAAATGTCAAATTACAAAAATTAATCACTAAACTATCCTAAGACATAGTAATGAAGATAAACAATGTTATGTCTATGTGCCCTCTTGAAGCTTGAGCTCTCATTGGATACAATTTGATAGTTATGAAATTTAAGTATGATTGCCCTCTTGAAGCTTCTAAAGTTTATGGGGTTTGTGGTAACTTAAGGGATTACTACTATGTTTACTACGAAACAATATGTAAGTGAGGAACAAACTTAGATCCTTTGGTAGCCTTATGGATGCATATGGGAGAAGACAAAATACGCTTGAAAAATCAGACATGTACATAGTATCTAAAGATATCTATATTCTCGGCTTAAGGGAGATTATATTGATACATTGTATGTTGATAACATCTCTATATTTTTGGATTGGGGGAAATAATATGGATGTGTTATGTTGAGAGTATCCATATTTCTGGATTGAGGGAAATTGTGTCGATACATTATATGCAATGAATACCTAGACTTCCGGCTTGAGGGGAATCGTACAAGTACATTGCAATTGAGGAATTTATGTTTTTGGCTTGAGGGAAGCTATACAGATTCATTTTTGATAAGGGTCTCTAGATTTTTGGCTTAAGGGAAATCGTATGGATTCATTTTGTATATGAGAGTGCCTAGGCTTTCGACTTGAGGGAAATCCTATAGGAACACGAGGGTGATTAGATTTCTGGCTTAAGGGAAATTATATCGACCTTAGAATTTAATGAGTAGCTTTATTATAAGAAAGGGAATAGCTCGATTAATATCCTAATTAATTGAGAATATTGTTATGTGACTAATTAACTAATTAAGGGAACCACATATAGATGGTGTAATCCGAATACTAGTATTTTATTTTTAAATATTAGTAGTTCTATAAATTCATTTGGTAAGAAGGTGCAGAATTTTACAAAGCATTTGCTATGAGATTGAGGGGTTATAATAAGAGGAGTTGTTTGATCCTATGCTTTGGCCTTTAGCAACTGTGTCCCCTATTACTTGTTTTTGCCTCTCTTTTTCAAGAAATGAGTGCTTCTTTTCATCATGGCACTTGATCACATGTGAAGGATATTCTAAGTTGGCGCAAAAAAGCAAGAGTCTGAGTACTTTTGAATTGAAAAATATCATTTAATCTCAAAAAGAATAATGTATATAGAAATTCAATACCCTTGCGTCCGCAATACTTTTTTTTTTCTACTGAAACTAATTGATTGTGTTATGTGCAACTTAGTAAAGTGTACCAATAGCATTTTTAATATTAGAGACAACCACAAATGAGTGATAGTTCAACGATTTAATATCGATTTTTAGATAAAAATTACATCAGTTATTGTAATTTAAATTTGTGTGTGACTCCTTTGTGGGAGATTGATTTTAAGTGTTATTGTGGTAGGAAAAAGCTGTGAAACTTTCTCCGATTGAAGAAATTCGAACTGTCCTTGATCGTAGTGTACGCGGGACGCTCTCAACATTTTCAAAGGTTTCTATCCTATTCTTGAACTGACTTGAATAACTGATTGTTTTTACTTTTATTTTCCGGCTCAGTGTGAATTTCTAATGATTATAGTTGAGTGGAATTCATGAGCTGCGGTTGTGTTTTTGTTTATATTTAGACTGTTATGGCAGTATAGGGCTGTATATGGCAGTATGGCAGTATTGATAGCATTGAAACGAGCACGTTTCAGGGATTCATCAAACATCAATGAAAATCTTAAACACAATGAACCATGCAACACATTAGTTAGCGTGTAGATGTTAGAATTTAGGACTATAGGACTATACCAAAAATATCTGACGGGATTTTTCCGTTGCTAAATCTTCCGGTTGCTTCTCCTCCGATGAAATCTTTACCGTAAGGTTTGAAATCCGACTTCACTATTGTTTGAATATAATTGTTATTACCTGTATCCAAGACTGAATCACTAGTATCCGACTTCACTAGTTAGTAATTAGTTATGAGTTGTTTAGCACATGCTTAAGGTGAGGCAAGAATAACTATGAATTTGATTACCTGATATGTTGAATTTCTTTACAGGTAATTAATTATTATTTTGCTATAGTTGCGTGACTAATTAGTTGCTATAGTCAAACCATGGATAAAAAATGGATGACTGCCAATCGATTGTCGAAAGAGTATGAGGATGGGGTATCAGAATTCGTTAAGTTTGTCGTTGCGCACGCCAGAGAACCCAATGGAATGATATGTCCTTGCTTGAGATGCTGTTATGGGAGACGGGTTGACGCGGTTCAGTTGGAATCGCATTTACTGATGCATGGAATTGATAGAAGTTATGCATGTTGGAATTTGCATGGTGAGAACAGTAGCGGGAATGTTGAATCGAGTTATAATACGACGTATGCTTCAAATGAGGATTTCGCAGACACATACGATTATGATCGAGTCGAAGAGATTACAGAAGCGCTTGAAGAAGATCTTGAGGATTGTCCCAAAATGTTCGAGAGGTTGGTAAGCGATGCAGAGAAACCGTTGTATGATGGTTGTACAAAATTCACAAGATTGTCTGCAGTGTTAAAGTTGTACAACTTAAAGGCGGACAACGGATGGTCGGATAAAAGTTTCACACAGTTATTAGCCCTCGTGAAAGAAATGCTACCAGAGGATAATGTTCTTCCCAATCGAACGTATGAGGCCAAAAAGATGTTGTCCTCTATTGGCATGAGCTATGAAAAGATACATGCATGTCCAAAAGATTGCGTTTTATTTCGAAACGAGTACGCAGTGTTAAATGAGTGTCCTAAATGCGGTGCCCCTCGATATAAGGAAAAGTTGTCTCCAGAAAAGGTGTTATGGTATTTTCCTATAATTCCGAGATTTAGGCGCATGTATCGTAGTGAGACCGATTCAAGACACTTGACTTGGCATGCAGATGAAAGAATTATTGATGGGAAGTTGCGACATCCGGCAGACTCACCACAGTGGACGAAAGTTGATATTGATTATCCTGAATTTGGAAAAGAAGCAAGAAATCTTCGCTTGTCGTTGTCTACTGATGGAATGAACCCGCATGGTATTCAAAGTATCTCGCATGGCACCTGGCATGTGATTCTTATGATATATAACCTACCTCCGTGGCTATGTATGAAGCGTAAGTACATGATGCTATCTATGTTAATTTCTGGGCCCAAACAACCAGGGAATGACATAGACGTGTACTTGGCACCCTTAGTCGAAGATTTGAAGTTTTTGTGGGAGACCGGTGTGGAGGTTTACGATGGGTATAGGAAAGAAAGTTTCAACTTGAGGGCGATGTTGTTTGGAACAATTAATGATTTTCCGGCGTACGGAAATCTATCAGGGTACAGCATTAAGGGTCAAAAAGCGTGTCCTGTTTGTGAAGATGAAACCGATACGATGCGATTGAACTTTTGTCAGAAGAATGTTTTTCTCGGTCATCGTAGATTCTTAAATTCTAATCATCACTATCATGGGTGGAGAAAGGCATTCAATGGAGAGGCAGAACACGGTAGAGCTCCACATATGTTGACAGGTGATTAGATTTTTGAAAAGGTGAAAGATGTGAGTACTGAGTTTGGCAAGCCTTTTGCACATAGACTTGTCACGAGTGGGTGGAAGAAGAGGTCGATTTTTTTTGAACTTCCATATTGGAAGTCGTTGTACGTAAGACATTTCCTCGATGTTATGCATATTGAAAAAAATGTATTTGATAGTGTTATTGGTACGTTACTCAATATACAAGGAAAGTCTAAGGATGGCATTAACATAAGGAAGGACATGTTAAACATGGGAATTAGAACTGAATTGGCACCCGTGACGAAAGGAAGACGCACATATCTACCACCTGCTGTTTACACTCTATCTAGAAAGGAGAAGAAAATATTGTGTAAGTTCCTCAGTGAAGTTAAAGTTCCAGAAGGCTACTCATCAGATATTAGAAGACTTGTGTCAATGAAAGACCTAAAGTTAAAGAGTTTAAAGACTCATGATTGCCATGTTATAATGGAACATTTTCTACCAATAGGTATACGTTCTATTCTGCTAGAAAAAGTAAGGAGCGCAATAACTAAGTTGTGTTTTTTCTTCAAGTCAATTTGCAGCAAGGTGATCGATCCTGCGATCTTACCAACATTGCAAAAAGAGGTGGTTGTTACTTTGTGTGAGCTTGAAATGTATTTTCCTCCCTCGTTTTTTGACATAATGGTTCATCTAGTCGTTCATCTTGTCAAAGAGACACAGTTTTGCGGACCATCTTATATGAGATGGATGTACCCTGCTGAACGTTATATGAAAATTTTAAAAGGGTACGTGAAAAACCGAAGTCGACCGGAGGGTTGTATTGCGGAACGATACATTGTTGAAGAAGCGGTTGAGTTTTGCACTGAATATCTGTCAAATGTTCAATCAATTGGACTCCCCAAATCTCATATTGTCGAGAAAAAAGAAGGAAAAAGACTAATTGGAAATAAAGTTGTGACAGTGTCAATGGTCGAACGGGATCAGGTGCATTTGTATGTTCTGCACAATGAGATTGAGGTTGAGCCGTATGCTGAAATGCACAAGGGTGTTCTTCGAGGTTTAAATCTGAATAGAAATGAGAATTGGATAGTACGAGAGCACAATCGAAGTTTCATACCGTGGTTTAAGGAACAAATTTATTCAAAGTATCGTTCGGATCCTGCTTCAGTAACAGAAAGGTTGAGATGTTTAGCATATGGTCCAAGTATGATTGTGTTTTCTTATAGCGCATACGCAATTAATGGATACACATTTTATACCAAAGAACAGGATGATAAAAGTACTATGCAGAATAGTGGTGTTACCTTGGTAGCTGAAGCGATGCACATATCAAGTGCGAATGACTTAAACCCGAAATTTGCAAATCTGTCATATTTTGGGGTTATCGAGCGCATTTTGTTGTTTGATTACGGGAAGTTTCAGATTCTTGTATTTGATTGCAAGTGGGTTGAAAATAATAATGGCGTACGAATGGATAAGTCAGGATTTTTGCAAGTGGATCTCAATAGGGTGGGGTACAAAGATGAACCTTTTATTCTAGCCTCTCAGGCTAAACAAGTGTTCTATGTCAATGATCCGACAAGTACGAAATGGTCTATAGTGCTTTTGTCTAACAAAGTAATTGATGAAAACATTGGAGATCAAGGTGATATTGGCGTTGGCATTGAATCTTGTACAAGAAACGATCAAAATGAGAATGAACCTTGTACTAGAGATGATCATAATGAGGGTATTTGGATCAATCCAACCATCCGAGTTGTTAACAGAAGCGTAAAATATATTGCTACCAAGAAAAGAAAGAGACGTTAGTGAAAAAGGTATTATTATAATTATAGCCTAATATTGTAAGTAATATGTGAATAATGTTTTGAATTTTTGGCATATCTTTTGAACCGTTTTGAATTTTTGCGAATGTGACTAGTGTTTATTTAGTAGAACAATGTTTCCGGAGCTGATGGTGAGGTTTATTTCTTGCAAGTTTGGTTTTTTAGCATTTTATTCAATTTTGAGTTCCTTTAGTGCTATTCATATCTTTTTCGACTATCCATTTTCATGTAGTGTACTAATGTGCTTGTTTGACATTTGTTACAGGTCTAATGGCTAGCAATGAAGAAAACCCGCAAGGAAACCAACAAGAAAACCCACCAGGAAACCAACAAGATCATGAAAACTCACAAGAATCAAATCATGCAGCGGATGATACTTCAGCAAATGATGTTGCACGAGGCATCACCATAATGCACGAAATCATTCGTGCTAGAGATAAGGGAGTGATATATAATGTAGATTGGAATCATTCAAATCAAGTAGTTGGGGTTAATGCTTCAAAATTCACAAGCTACGTTGGTACACTTGTTCGTATGCATGTGCCAATCTCCATATCTAGATGGAATGCGAAACAATGTGAAGCATTGAAGCAAGGAAAAGAAATGTTTTGGGAAGATGTTAAGGTATGTATGTTATATGGTTTATATGGTTATATGTTTATAAGTTTATAAGTTTATATGGTGTATATGGTTTTTAAACTACTTATATGTTTATATGGTTTATATGGTTTTTAAATTACTTATATGTTTATATGGTTTATACGCAGCGGTCTTTTAACGTTCCAGATGAGCGTAAAGGCTTCGTACTTGGGTTGGCCGGGAAAAGATTTAGAGGGTGGAAAAATCTGTTGACGAACACCTATCTTAAGGATGACAAAGGAAAGTGGCTGGAAGAGTTCCCGGCCGGAAGCCCAGAAAAGTATAATCTTTTCATTAAACAAGAAGATTGGACTGAGTTTATTAGACAAAGAGATGACGAATTCCGGCAAAAGAGTTCCAAAAATAGTGAGAGAGCATCAAAGCCCGCGTATCCATACAAAAAAAGGGCGTTTGGGATATGCACGCTTAGAGGAAAAAATTGTAAGTAATAAATAGAAATGATATGTTCTTATTAATTGTCTAAATGTGTTGTATTTGACGATCTAACCGTTTGTTTCTATGCATAGTTAGAGGAGACGAAAAGTGATGAAACCTCACTTTCAGCACATTTGCTGTGGAAGGAAGCTCGTGTGGGCAAGAATCAAGCTGTTGATCCAAGTGTTCTAAGAATTTATGATGAATGCGTAAGTATAACATTGTGTCTTTAATTAAATCAAATTTTTATGACTATTTAATTGATTTTTTTATCTCCATTATTTTCAGGAGACATTGTCACAAACGGAGTCCACCGGTGACGACCAGGATACGAGGAGCATACTTAGTAAAGCACTGAATGTTCCTGAGTATTCCGGTCGGGTGAGGGGTAAAGGTCATGGTGTGACTCCAACCTCTTTCTACCAGCATCATCGGAAAAGAAATCCTACCAATGCAGAAGTGATGAATGTACTTATGGAATTACAAGCAAAAGTCAATGCATTGGAAAGAGATAAAGAGGTATTAATGAGGGAAAAGGGCAATGCGGCAATGGCGAAAGAAACTAGTGACAATGCTAGTATCAACCGTCAGAATAAATTTCCTGAGGTAATTATAAATATATTGATAAATCTCTATTGTTCAAGTTTCTCATTTTTATTCCACCTCTTTCTATTATTGAATTAAAAGTAATATGTATGCATATTGGTTTAGGGCATTTCATCTTGCCAACTATACGTAATGGCATCATATTATCACCTTGTTGGCAAGGGAAAAGTGTACAACACTTTGGGAGATTTAATTCATAATACACCGATCCCGGCTGGACACCTGAGAGTATCAGTAGATTATCCTATTGATCCCGATGCGTTGGTACCGGTACCTGACGTGGCCTTGGATATAAGATCAGTGCGAGACGTAGTAGGGTCGTTTGTTGCATGGCCCTTGGACCTCATTTTCATTGATGATGAGGTATGTTTAAAACCGTTAATATGAATCATTTAGATTTTAAATGTCAATTCTGAACCGTTAAGTTAATTATTTTTTAATATTAGCCTCCTACAAAACCCGCTAATAAGGGTAAGGAGATTTTGCAGCAAGGCGGCGAGTCTATGGCATCAATTCCAGAGGTACACTTAAATTGTTTATTATATGATATGAATTTAAAACTGAACGATTTTATAATTTACCTAAGTTATATGATTGTTAGGTATCTACGAAAGTGTCACAACAAGTGACCCAGCCTGTTCGTAGCAGACCACCCCCGAAAAAGTCAATGCATAAGGGGGGAAGAGGCGGGGGAAGAGGCGTTTTTGTACCTCGATATCGGAATACAATTGGAGTACTTTTGGAAACCTCAGATTTGAAGTCAGGTGGTATTCGTACAATCCTTATGGATGCAGATATCTTTGGTCTTGACTGCCAAGAAACGATAGGAATGGACGAAATGACTGAGATTATGACGCATGGTGAATTAGGCATCGGCAATGTTCACGCATACATCCGGTATTCCGATAAATATATCATTTAATTAGTTGAACAATTTATTTACACATTTCAATGAAAATAGTCTAATGTTTATATGTTTTTATTTAAGGTTGTTGTACGATAAAAAAATGCGCGAGACTGTATTGGCAAGACGCTTCCATTTCTTGTCTGCCCATATTGTCAGCGGAGCGACAATTGTCAGGGAACCGGGTTCAGTTAGGGAGTACTTAGTGAATCGATACACGGCCTACGTCGGCAACCCAGATAGCTTGTTTATTTTGCCGTATAACAATGTTCCAGTGGGGTGAGTTTTTCATTTATTCTAATATATCTTTGTTTATTTTGCGTAGAAACTTTTCTTCTAAACTGTTGCTTAAATTTTTAGAAAACACTGGTTGTTGTTGGCTATCGATCCGATTAAAGAAGTTGTGTACTTTCTGAATTCGGTAGACGGGGAATGGACTAACTATCCCGCTATGAAGGAAACTGTTGATCAGTAAGTGAGATCGTTCTAACTATTCGTGTATATTTATATATTTAATTATTTCTGTGAGATTGATCTAAATATATGTTTTTATTTTCTTAGATCAATACAAATATTTCGTAGTCAAAGGGACGCACAGGTACCCCGGAGTAAATCATCAAATATTACTTGGATCAAAGTGCAGGTACAAAATTAGTTGCTTATAATAATAGTTATGTTACTTGATAAAATTACACGACAACTATAAAATATATTCTGTTTTTCTATGCAGTGTCCGTTACAGAATAACGATGTAGATTGCGGATACTTTTGCTTGAGGTTTATGAAAGAAATCCTTCATAAAAATCAAGTAGAGATTCCAAGCACGGTATGGATTTATAACTTAGAATAATTTTGTATGATTTCTACATTTAATAACATCATGCATATACTGAAGTAATAATTTCTTATGTAGTACTTTGATGACCTCTATACTATGTCGTACACGAAAGTTCAAGTGGAAGAAGTCAAAGAGGAAATATGTCAATTTTATGTTGAAAACAGATTATTCTGATGGGTATGAATAAAATATTATTGTACGTGTTAGTTTGATTGTGTTGGAGCCTTTAATATTGTTTGTTTAATTTACCGTGTTGTTCATATTCATACTTTGCAGGATGACGACCGTGTCGGTGGAGCATTATTTTCGATGTAATTATATATGATTTAGTTACATATGTATATATATATGGTTACAAATTAACACGATACTTTGTATGTGATTTAGTTATGGTTACAAATGTATATATGGTTACAAATTTAGTTATATATGATTTAGTTACATATATATAGATAAGGATTGAATATTATATGGTATACCGGTTTCTGTTAATATAATACCGATTTCTTAAAATATATGTATAGATAAGGATTGAACAGGTTAAATTATTGGACCAAAAAAAAATTACAGGCCGCACAGGGAACCTCAAATTATAGGTTTCACTTTAAAAAATTTGTATGAGCTACGAAAGCGCTTTTGGCTAAAAAGCGCTTTCGTAGGCAGGATAAATAAAAAAAAAATTAAATAGAAACCCCCTATCAAAGCGCTTTTTATGGAAAAAGCGCTGTGAAAGACCCCCCTATCAAAGCGCTTTTTCCATAAAAAGCGCTGTAAAAGCCATGATAAATAAAAAAACAAAAATTAAATAGAGCCCCTATCAAAGCGCTTTTTATGGAAAAAGCGCTGGGAAAGACCCCCCTATGAAAGCGCTTTTTCCATAAAAAGCGCTGTAAAAGTCCTGATAAATAAAAAAAAAATTTAAATAGCACACCTATCAAAGCGCTTTTAAAAAAGCGCTGGGAAAGACCCCCCTATCAAAGCGCTTTTTAAGGAAAAAGCGCTGGGATAGGTCCACCTACGACAGCGCTTTTGGCCAGAAAAAAGCGCTTTCGTAGCCTACGCCAGCGCTGGCTACGGCAGCGCTTTTAAGCGCTTTTAAAGGGCAAAAAAAAGCGCTGTGAAAGCCCATTTTCGTAGTAGTGTAAGGGTTAATTCGTAAGGGGCGTACGATCACTAAAGCAATGTTAGGACATCTTAGTAATAACCCTAGAGTCTTAAGATCATATTCGAGGCAACATTTCTGAGGAGACGTTTCCGAGGCAACATTTCTGAACGGGACATTTGATCTTTGTTTATACAGGAGGGAAACCACTAAGACACCCTATACTTAATGATCGTTTACCGAAGGCAACCAAAGTGAGAGTATACCCTTAGAGTACGCATGTGCGAGTGATTTGATTTCAGTTATTATCTTTGCACATTAGGGTTTTCTAGCCATTTTAAATTATCATGCAATCTTGTCATACAATCCTATTAACATACATCTATACAGTTAATATTTGCGAGAATTAAAATGCGAGAAATAAAACCTACGCTATTACAAGGCTTCGGGGTAGGGATTATATACATAGCCAAAAAACCCGTAAAAGACGATAAATAAAGAAAATCCTAGGTTAAAACTATTACATACTGTAGACAGTTACATCAATATTGCAGAAAAATAATAAACGCGCGCGATGAATAGAAAATAAAAATAATTAGGGTTTTGACCCCAACTAAGCCTAATTGCAATTTAAAGGGAAAAACATTTTTTGTCGTTTTTTGTTTATTTGAGAAAATAAAGCTTAATTAAATAAAAACCTAATTACTAATTAATTTTAGTTAAGAAAAATAATTAAATTAACCTATCTTTTTGTATTTTTTATTTTGAGAAAGAAATAAAAATTAAATCGAAGGTTAACCCTAATTTTTCTAATTGGTTTTAATTATACAAAAAAAAGTTAGAATTACCCTAAATTAAATTAAACTAACATTAAATTAAATTTGATAAAATAAAACCTAATTTTAATTTTTTGTGAAACTTGATTTTACATTTTTTTGTGAAAAAAAGAAATTTATTTTGGTTGAAAATAATTAAGCAAATTAAATTAAATAAAAGAAATAAATAGAAAAGAAAGAAAAATGGGCTTGATAGTATTAGCAAGAGGGGGTATAGCTTGGAATTTCTTGGCCCAACAAGCTCAGGCCTTTGTTGACTTCTCCAATCCCATGCGTATGCTTGACTGGGGAGCATGGTGATCCTTCAAGGGATAGCCTTGGATCTGAGGCGTTAATGGATGGGACGGCCAGATCTGGGTAGTATACGATGGACCCCCTTCCATGTAACACGTTGGATTGCCTATTCAAGAAAAGCAAGAATAAAAGTTGGGACCTGGGGATCGAACCCAGACCCTTAAGTATTCTCCCACTGCACGCTTGCCAACTGAGCTAGCTGTGTTAGTTGTATAAACAATAATAAATAAATATTATATGATAAAAACAAAAGGCTAAACTATGAAACGCGCGAAATTCAAACTGGCAAATCAGGGAGTGCCACGTAACCATCTTCTTCCTCCCACCGTCGCTGTAAGTTTCATAGCTTTTACCTACGGACATATGAGTGTAGCTACAGCCCCTGTTCCTTCCAAAATCTCACACACGCATGATAAATCAAAACCAATGGTACCAATCAACTCATTTCAAGCCCACGAGCATCATGGTACCATTATCATTAGCCAATTTTCCCTGTACAAGAAACCCCTAAAAATAAAGAAAGAACCCTAGCCATGGCAGTTTCGTGTTCAGTCAGCAAAAATGCAATTAAATATAACCATTAGCTTGCAAACATCTCAAGGATAAAAAATATGCCAATCAATCATGCTAAATATGTCAGAATTAATGTATTCGAATTCAAGAAAATATGCAAACCGTGTGACTCTTACAGGGTGTTTCAAGGCGTGGGGAAGCTTGCCAACGATTGAAACACGATCCTGGGGAGTCCAGCAATTGATTGGTATGATTAGAATGGCTTGAGATGGCTTGAAACTTGGAAATGAGTTTGCACCTTTTCCTTGAATTTTTGCAATTTGTTCTTTTCCTTTGCATGCCTCTAGCCTCTTCCTTTTGATCTGCCTTTGTTCCTTATGTATACTAGAAGGTATTAGGGTTGAAATTTTGTATCAAATCTCTTCCAATTATGAATATTGATTCATGATTTGATCCTTGTGCCAAATCTTTCCAAAACAAGCAAACTCAATCTTTTTCTGTCCATTTTGAACCTTGCACGATTTGATCTTGTTTCCAGCTGTGTAATGGACCTAATCATGCACAAAATCTAAAGATTTAATTAGTTTTTAATATTTTCATTATTTTATATTGATTTTATTTGATTTAAATGAAATAAAATCAAAATAAATAACAAAAATAAAATAATGACAAGTGGAAGGGCTCATGGGTCGTGGGTCACATTACAAACTCAGTGCAAGCATAAAATGTTGGGCCCATTTAGCAAAAAAAATGCAATTTTGGACATATTTGACTTTTGGCAATTTTAAAAAAAGGGTCAACTTGGCCAATGCATAACTCTCTCAATTTTGACCCTAGAGATGTGTTCTTTGACTTTTTATAAAGCTTAAGATGACCTATAAGCAACCCTTTTTGTCTCATCTCAATTGAATCTTCCATGTTCATGTATGAAACTTTGACTCATAAGGTATTTTTGTTGACTTTTCAAAATGACCTATAATGTCCAAATTCATATCTTCTTGTGAGTGCATATTTTGAACTTGAGAGATGAAGATGAATTGTAGGAAATTTCATCCTATTCAAAATGAACTTTGTATGGGTCATTTTTTATAAAGTATGAGAAAGTTATGCTTGGTCAAAGTTGAGTTGACTTTTCCTAAAAAGCCCTTATTTAGCAACTTTTGGGTTTTGATGAATTGTGAGCAATCCTTGAGGAATCATGATCAAACATTGATAAAATGATGAATAATAATTCAAAATGAGGATGTTGACCAAAAATATTGAAGTTTGACTGTATGTGGGCCACAATTAACTTTTGACCTAACATAGTCGATTTTCAGGCATTTGAGTAGTTGACTGAGCAAATTTTCTCTGCAAGGTTTGAAACTTGACATGGATGATCTTGAGAACATATTAGGACAATAGTGAGCATTTGGGACCCTTTGGACTCAAGCATATTGATACAAAATGAAACCCTAATTTGAGGTAGACTGCCTTAGGAGAGAGTTTGTCTGGTCAACTCTTGGACTTCCTTGAGCAATTTGAAGACCTTACTTGACATGTATTGAGAAAAATGGGAGGGAAAATTTTGGGGTACAACAATGATAATCTGCTTTATTAAGAATGTTTCTATTGGAAATTCTTGTTTTGTTGTTTTGAGAAGAAATCCATTGAGGAACATTGATTTTGCCTGATTGTACGTGATTCGTTGTTGGAATTCATGTCTAATGCCCCAAGTGATTCAGATGGAGATCTACCCCTGGTTGTTTGGCATTTTTGAGAAATTCCTTGAATCTTGACTTGATTGCCCCAGATGACGGACAATGGTCATGTTGTGCCCCTTGGTTGGAAGTGTTTTTCCACTTAAGGTGAAACTTTTCATTGAGAAAGTTTTTATTCACTAGATATTCGTCATGCGAATTTCTCTGTTGTTGAACAAATAGTCATATGCAAACAATGGTATTTTAAGAATGCAAAGCTTATGTCTGTCTTGAAGTTTAAAAATTCATTTTTTAGTAAAATGAATTTTGTAAGAGAGTGATATCAACTCAGGATTTATAGCAAGTCCTACAGGAGTCAGGATACCTTTTGTAACAGTATGCTTCCGAACTAACTTATGCTTTAGTTAGAACTTTTAAGGGTTGTAGCGTGGCTTGGTTCACGGTTTAAGAAACAAAGGATAAAGGCTCAAAATTTATTTGTATCCACCCGTTCTTCATGATGTTCTTCAGTCCTATGATCAGTTAATTATGCATTTATGTCCCAATTGAGTCTGGCATCTTATCCTTGATGTTTCGATGATGGTTCGGATACTGATAATTTATTTTGAATAGGCAGTCATTTTTGTAATATTTTTTGTCGAGGATTTGTAGTAACCTCTTTTTTTTCTTCGTTATCCCTTCTTTTGCCTGAACTGTTTCTTTTTGTGATTACAGTTAGCGGGATGCCCCAGTTTTCTTCTTGAGTCTCCTTCATAGGTTTTGACTTAGCAGGTTTTTATTATGAGAGATAATGACTGTCTGTCTTGACGATAATACAGAACCATCACCGTCTTTTGATTTGGAAGGAATTTTTCGGTGCCATTCATTGTGTACGAAGCGGAAGATTGCGATTGAATGCGCGTCTGAATTAACTGAGAAACTACCCTGCCCCAGGTTATGATTAAGGGTTTTAATTTGTGTGAAAAGAAAAACTCTTACTTCTTTGGCTCAAAGGGGTTGACTAGGGATTATCTTCCTTATAACTCCATTGTTTGGGATTTGAAATAACAGATGTACATTGTCAGCAAGGTATATTCGAAAGCACACTGTATGGATTGTGGTATCATTTTCGTCATCCTCCCTCTAAAAGCTTACAACTTTTAATCAAGAGTCGAATATCTCAAAAAGGAAGTAAGGATGCAGTTTTGAAATATTAAATACGAATTAATTTATTCAAGACAAACATATGTGATGCGTTGATGAAATAACAAGGTTTGATATGAATAAATGTTTGAACAATCAAAAGAAAATTACAAATTGAAAATTATAATGAAAAGAAAGCCTCTTCATCTAAACTTGTCACTTCAGATGGTGTGCCTTGGAAGGATGGCAGAAGAACTCAGCCTGACCGTCTTGTGTAAACTCCATCACTCCTTCATCAATCAAGTTTTGAATTTTATATTTCAACATCCAACAATCATCAGTATCGTACCCTAGACTATTAGAGTGATATGCACACCTTGCATCAGGATTGTAGTTAGGCGAAGAAGTATTGGGATTCAGATGAGTCCCTATTAATGTAACCAGATTCATCCTCAACATGTGTTGTAAAGTTTGAGACAGTGGCATGTTGAGTTTGGTAAGCTGGCTCTTGGGTGTATCCAGCTTACTCTAATTAACCCGTTGTTTTTAGCAAGGCTATTGTTGGACCCGTGATTTGGTAGCAATTTGGAAAGGTTCACTCTTCACCAAACCAACCTCTTATCTTCTTGGAGGTTGATTAATGACTTGGTCCCTAACCTCGACGGTTTGCTTCACACGGTTGTATCCGTCTTGATGAAGCTTGTTGATAATGGCTCTCAGCTCTTCTTTTCCCCGGGCTAGGCCTTGGATAAGAGCCATATGCCCCAGCATATGGGTTTTCATTGCTTCCACCTACGCTTGCAATTGTTCCAACCGTTCGTCCTTATTGTCTTCAGGACTTTTCTTGGCCAGGTCCCCAGCAAGGAGTGCTTTCAACTCTTTCTGCCCCTTGTATAGGTTTAGGAACATTTCCATGAACTGAGCCTCTTGAGTTTGGAGATCTTTGTTGTCTTGTTTGAGAGACATTGCTGAAATAAACAACAAGAACATGAGAGAACTTTACTGGAGACTACCTGTTATGCAATGACATGTATGATATGCAAATGTTTTCAAGGATCTTGCAGGGTAAACAAGAAAATGTCAGAAGTTGAAATTTGCCGCTTTGATTGAAGAACCTCATATCGTTGAAGGTCCTTCTACAAGAGTCAAGCTCACCATATCAAGTGGGTTATAGCCCCTGACTCAAGTTATCGTGTTTTGCTCTTCTAACGGCATCGACTAGAGGAAAATAAATCCCCTTTGCCCCTTGCTAGACGTCTGATTTACCATAACCTGCATCACAAACCCTTGAGATCCTTGAAATGGTTAAGGAAATGTTGTGGCATGATGTTATGATGTGTATGCTATGCGTTAAGCAAAAGTGTAAGGTGACGTAAGCAAGTATGTCTTGTAAGAAAACTAGTTTTATTAGATAATGACTGTAAACAAATCCTGCAAGGGAAATCACGTCGTTAGATAAAAAACCCTGCAAATAGTTCAAGTTAAAAGCAAACAAATCACACAAGAAGCCTTAGGTTTAGACTTGCATGAGGTTTGTAGGTAAGTACCCTCTTTGAATGTTTAGTTGACTCAACTTGTCCTATAAATAGTAATTGGGTTCTAAGGGATCTCAATATCACCGACCTTCCCTTCAGAAATTATTTCAGCTCTGCACCGAAGTATTGCAGCCAAAAAATCCTGAAAGTCCAGCCTCAATGAGTGTAGTATCGAGTATCAACCAATCTTCGCTCGGAACCAAAGCCGGTTATCTCACTACTTCCTAATGGCTAGGATGAGTCAATTAAAGGTTCTAAAGGCCAGTTAGCGCTTAGTGACACTATGAGGAAGCCTAATGTTATCCTTAACTTACTCAAGGAACATTAGTACAATCCAAAGTATCGCGCTAACGTAGCCACCACTTCAGGCGTATCGGTCTACGCTGTACAGTCTCCATGGTTTATTGCTACTTACCTAATAAGGTGCCCCAGATCTGGGTGTATGATCTTTTAGTAACAACCCAAGCAAACCTTCAAAGATAAAGAAAGCAAACATACAATAAAGCTTTTAAAATGATGAACTAAAACTCTAAGGTAACCCCACTTTTTATAATCCTTAGCAGAGTCGCCGGTTCTATGATACGGTGGCAGAACCGACTGTTTTAATAATGGTTTTGAATTTTTTGTTTGCAAATGTCGCAGTAAATAAGAGTCTCCACCGTCTTTTATTTTATCCAACAAAGAAAAGGTTGAAAAGAACAGGAAAAGACCTTTTCGAGATGTTTTCTGAGTAAGGGGGTAGATTATGGAAAGGGAAGGTGTTAGCACCCTTTCCATCCGTGGTTTTCCACGGGCTCTTAGAGGTTTGCTCATTTGGAAATACCTTTGTGCTTTGTGTGTCTGAAAATGTTTTGAAAACACCTTAATACGACGAACTTTGTAATGTTTCTCGAGATAGTGGAGAAAACATACAAAGTGTTTGAAAATGTCTTTTGAAAAGTAGTATTTGTGTGTAAGTGCAAAAATAGTTTGAGCAAACTTCTAACATCTATCTACTTTTATACTTGAAAAGGTTGTTCTTTTCCTCTTTTCTTTTAGACAGTTCTATCCTACTATTAGTGAGTAGGTAGCCCTATCGTTGGATGTTGAGGGACAATCGAAGGGACGTTACAGTCACAAAGGCAACTTATGGAGATGCTTTAGCAATTCTATTTTAGGGACTAGATCATTTACCGAGAAGGAAACTGTAGGTTCATCGAGGGACTGTGATCTTTTGATTTGACGGGTCTTTGCTAAAGCATTCCTACCCCATGGAAGTTTTTTTAAAGGAAACCAAAGTGGGCGTACCTTAAAGGTGTATATGTGCAATTGTCTTCAATTCAGTTTTTTTTTTGTCTTTTTGTTAAGTTAGCTAACGTTTATTTTCAATCTTTCCATGCAATCCAAGTTACTAACAGTAATATTGTACAGGAAATGTAAAGTACGGAAAATAAAAAGCAGAAACATAAACCCTAAACTATTACAACGCTTTGGGACAGTTACATAAAAAATGCAAGAAACTAAAAGTGCGGAATTTTAAATCTAAAGCTATTACAACTGTGAGAAGTTACAATAAAATAAATGCGCGCGAATTTGAAAATAACGTCTAAAAATCATAAGAATAAAATCTTTTTGTTGTTTTATTTTATTTTGGGAAAATGATCTAAATCTTCTTTAATTTTAGTTTTGAGAAAATGTTAAGATAACTAAATGATTAATTAACAAAATTAATTTAATAGAAAAAACTAGCCTAATGTTTTTGTGGTTTTTTTTATTGAATTTATGTTGATTAAAAAAAAGAAATAAAATAGTCAAACCAAGGATGAAATCAAAGGATCTGGCAGTAAATCAAGAAAAGTGTGATTAGAGGCTTGGATCGAAAGAGGCTTAGGCTGTCTTTCGATCCAGTGAGGAGGCTTGATCAAAGGTGCATGAGGGGCTGCACTTTAGGGGTGTTCTATATGGATATGTCATCCTTCGATCTGGGAACCCTGGATCCAGTTTGAAGCTGAGCTGCTTCCAAGCTCTGAACAAGATTCTAAGAAGATGTTTCCTGGAAAACGAAACAAATGTTAGAGATCTAGGGGGGACTTTACCCCCCTGATTTGAACCTCCTCCCAATTCGAATCCTTCCTCAGTTCGAATCTGCTGAGTCTGGGTCTGGGTCTGGGTTTGTTTTGTCCTGAGATTTGAAGGAACAACCTAGATCGTTCCCCAGCAATGGCACGATCCCATCTCCACACTTTAGCTTACATGGAGCATAATCAGTAATAACAAGAATATATATGCAATGTGTATTTAAATGTTATGAAGGTGCAATTTTGGTTTTGCAAACCCTTACCAATTGAAGATGTATGATCTGTGGCTCTGGGTGTGGAGATGTTTGCTTAAGAGTTCGGGTGGACTCATGGATGAGGGAACCTGCAAAAGCTGTTTTGATTGGGAGGCTTTTGGGATTTTTGAGCAGCGTGCGTGTGTAGTCTCTTCGTGTGCAATATGTATGCATGTTCGTCCCCTTTTGTCCTCTCTTTCGTTCCCCTTGGCACTGCATCCTTGACTTTGTATTTATAGGACTATGAGGGTTCATAGTAACGGCAAGAGACAACCATTTAAACAGGCCTTTAAAGCCACGAGACAAGAATCAGACATATTAAAAGCATTCCTTTTTGAAACATTCATGTCTCTTTGGAAATCTTGGATGAACCTGGACACTTGACTCCTTCAAACACCCTCCAGTGTTTCTCTTTGATTGGCCTATGAGTTGCCTCCTTCGAATGGACTTCTTATGCACCCTTCGAATGGGCCTTCTGAATGCATCTTCAAATGGACTTCTTATGCACCCTTTGAATGGGCCTTCTGAATACCTCTTCGAATGGACCTTTACATGTTCCCTTCGAATGGGCCTTCTGAATACCTCTTCGAATGAACCTTTACATGTGCTTCGAACGAGTCATTGTTACTTCCTCCGAATGGCTTTCTTTGCCAGCTTCAAAATCCAATTCAAATCTATTCAGAACATTCCCTATTAGACAACTTCGACCAGCCCTTGGCCTTGTGATGAGTCTAAGTTCTTATTCGAAGTGTTCAGACCTTCCTTCATCAGAGCATCTTAGATTAAGACAAACTCTGCACTGAAATTCCATTCGAAGGTCATTTCATTTTGATGTTCTGATTGAGGGAAACTCTGAAGTTCCAGTCGAAGGACACTCTGAAGTTCCAGTCGAAGGACCTTTCAGAATGCCAACTGAAGGGCCTTTGTAGATACCAATTGAAAGGCATTTTGGAGATGCCAATCGAAAGGAATTTTAGAGATGTCAATCGAAAGGCTTTGTTCTGATACCAATCGAAGTGCCTTGCTCAGACGCCAATCGAAGTACCTTGTTGACCGATCGAAAACTTTGTTCCGCTCTTTCGATTTCCTTCAGTTTGGACCAATCGAAGTGACGTTAAAATGCCAATCAAAGACGCCTTTGTTCAGATGCCAATCGAAAGACATTGTTAAGATGCCAATCGAAAGACACCTTGTTCAGATTCCAAATGAAAGACATTTTGTTGACATGCCTTCGAAGTACACCCCATCGAAGGACACTTTGACCAACTTCAAAATTTGTTATTTTTCGTCAAGCAAGTGTTTGTAACCACCCGTATAAGAGAAGATCTTGTAAACAATGAGAGGGCAGATTTGGGGTACAACAGATCCTAAGTCCAATCAATTATATGAAGAAAATTGATTATATCATTAATTATGATAATGTCTTAACGATTGGTAACAAATCTCTATCCAAACTTTTCAAAATAGGCACAAGTAATTGATTATTTATGGCAACTAATCGATTAGGTGAATTAATTAGCTCATGGATCATTTACTTTTTTAGCTAATTATTTTCGTGTATAAAGGAGACGTCTCTTATCTCCATTTCACACAAGAATCCAGGATTTCTCTAATTCTTTTCAATTTATCTCTCTCCCCCTCTCTCTAAATATTTTCTTTTCACCAAAATTGTCTTAGTGTCTTGTGATTGAAAACTACTTGTGAGAAAAGAGTTGTACTAGTGTCGTGTTATTTTTCTATCATTTTCAAGAGTGTGATACTCTTGAAGAATAAAGTTTGGTTCTTGAGATTAACTAGTCTTAAAATCTATGTTTGGTTCTAGAATTTAGCCTAAAAAAGTTATGTTTAGTTATTAAGATCAACTTGTAAAATATTTAATCAATTCATCAACTTAACCCATAGAAAAGTTTTCTTTTGGTTGGGGATAAGCCAGTATAAAATCTCTATATGTGCTTGTATTAAAGGTTCGTGCGCATAATCTGTAAAATGTCAATATTATTGTTAAATCTCAAGAAGATCTCTTGAAGACAGAAGTAGGAAAACGTTCAGCCGAACCTGGATAATTATTTGGTGTTATTTCTCTAACCATTATCTTTTATTTTTTGCTATTTACTTTATTGCTTTTACTTTTCGTTGCCTTTTATTATGATCTTAAAAATACTAACATAACTTGCTTCTAAAGTAACAAAAATTTGAAATTAATTGCGATTTTTGAATACCATAATTCACCCCCCTCATATGCCCAGAGTCATGTTTCTAACAAATGACATAAGAATCTAACTCTTATTAAAGACTAATCATATTGTCGTACCCTAAATTTGTCCTACCTCGATGCTTTTATTTTTTCGAGATTAAAATAGAAGAAATATTTAATTAAAGATGGTACAACAGTATCTGATGGCCTATCTTTATCCAAGACTAGGGGGGTGTATTTAATGGGGCTTTCTAAATCAAAAAGACTCATCAACCCATTCGCGAAGCATGTTAGCCAATGGCCCATGCGATTCGAAAATGGAAAATAATTTCAAAATTAATTATTAAGTTTAATTATATAAGCCCATTTAGGTGTTATTATTGTTAGTAAAAAGAAAAGGAGGTGCAATTACGAATAACAGGCTTGTTGTGTTTTCAACAGTCCATTTGTTGTTTTGATTTAGGAGAAATTAAGTTTTTAATTAATAAGGCCCATTTCAAAAAATTGTTTTTAGAAAGAATTAAAGGTGAAATTGCAATTTAAAAATCCATTTAAATTGGCCCATTTTCGTTTTATTAGTTGAATAGCAAAAGAGGGGGTACAATTATAAAATTGCATGCCCATTAAGGTGTTGCTGAAACAAACATATATGTCATTTTTATTATTTGTTGTTGTATTATTGACTGCTATAAGAAAATATCCTTGTACAAATTACAAGATAAATTTATTATCATTATTAAAAATATTTTACATAACATTTTTTGTTACTTATTAAAAGTTGGTTGTTTTATAAGAGAGTGCATCATATTGGGCCCAAGCCATGTTAAAAAAATTGTTTTCTAGTAACAAAAAAATTTGTTGTTGGATAAACGATGCAACCCAATAAAACAACGCGCAAAGCCCAGTTTAGTTAGCTAATAACTACTGTTCCAATTTTCTAAAAACCTACACACAATTTTCAATTAACTGATACTGTTCTAATTAGCATGTAATCAAATCTTATTAATAAATCCAGTCCAAAAATTATACAGAAAACAACCTTCATCTAAATCAAAGTCCAAGCCCAGAAAATATGTTACAGTTAAAACTAAAACATGAACCAAATCAAATCTCTATTAACAGAAAATCAAATACATTACAAATCTTACAAAATCAATTACAGAAATTTGAATCAATTTCAAATCCAACAATACTGCAAATCCAAATCGGATAATATATTGCATTCAGCAACTCGAATCAATTGCAAAATCATACGATCCCTAATTCTGGGCTAAATCCTTAATCTATGTTAAACAATTTGTAACAGCAAAAATCTTAAGAAACCCTAAATAACAAGCCTATAAATACAGAAGAAGATATAGAAGGGAGGGGGGATTCATACGAAGGTATACAAAGGATTGAATAACGAAGGTACCAGAGCTGTTGTTGAAGAAAGAGAAGAGCGGTTAGGGTTTCAACATTTGAAACCCTAATCTCCGTTGATGATATCAATCCGCCACCGCTAGCACCACCACCTTCAGAGTCTGCGTGTAAGAAGAAAAGGAAAGGT
Organism: Vicia faba; assembly: GCA_948472305.1. Taxonomy (NCBI): domain Eukaryota; kingdom Viridiplantae; phylum Streptophyta; class Magnoliopsida; order Fabales; family Fabaceae; genus Vicia; species Vicia faba. The sequence goes on from OX451739.1 coordinate 1,426,155,272, forward strand.
TAGCACCAGATCAAACGATTGAAAGCAAATTGAGACAGAATAATATCGCAACAGAGGTAAGAGAGTTAGCTTTCTATTATTTTGTGTTGTTTGTGTTTAAAGGAGTATTAGGATTACAGTGGGCTAGGAAAATTGTGCCACCTCAGTGATTGTTTGGACGTTAGGGTTTGTGGGCGAAATTGGGGAAGAGGGAAGAGAGAATAGGGTTTGGAACAAAAGATAGAAGAAGTTACTGTAAAATGAACTGAAAAAATAATGTTATATTCTATTATGTTCCAGTGTCCACGCGCTTACTATAGTTAACATGCTCCCTCAGATCTTATCCACATGATTCTGATCAGACGACCATCTGGTCAAGTCTTACGCGATAACGCATGCACCCTCCCACACATAATTAGGCTGACCCCATCAAACTCGTTCGGGCTTAAGCCTGTTTCCTTTTCACACCCCCTCTCACCAGATTTCTAAAAATCAAAATGGATCACACCCCCCTGCCAGCCTGCGTAATGGGCCTAATTCAGTCTGATTTCTACACCCTCATCTTTTACTACATAACTAATAATACAACCCCAGTATTAATTAAATTTTATTTTATTTTATACTATTATCTATTTTTATTTCAATATCTTATTATTATTATTATTATTATTATTATTATCATATTATTATTTATTTTCTATTTTTTTATATAATTACTTATATTTGCAATTATTTTTATTATTATTAATCTTGATATTAATTATTATAATTATATTATTATATCATGTAAACTATTTTATTCAAAAAAATGCATACTATTTTCGTATATTATTTGTATTAAATATTTGTTTACCATGCATTAATAAAGATTTATTCGCAATTAACACAATAAAAAATACTAACCAATCTCAAACTATTTTTCGCAATCAATTAAGCTAATCAACTATTTTTGCAAAAGGGTTTCAAACAGATTTTGACTTACCATGCATTTAGTCAAAATCTCTGCAATCACTACTCCCGACCAAAATGCGAGGTGATTCAAAATACGTTTGTAACCCCTAAAAAACACCAACCCATATGAACTACAAATTGAGACTCTGATTCCTCATAAGAGGATACGTAGGCGTACGATCAAAAATCGTAGGGATTTCTCCTACAAAAAAACAAACTCTTTCCCCTATTAAAATTTAAAACCCTATTTTCCCCAAACTTAAACCTAAAACCTAATATCCTTGTGAACAAGGTAGATGAAAGGTACCTAACATCTTCCTTTCGTCTAATGAAGTCTGAAACCTAGAATCTCTGTCTGCGAATTAGGGTTTTCTGTTAGATTCCCTTCCCTAGGAAAAAAACTAATAGTGGCGACTCTGATTTAAAAACCAGTCACAACAGCTGGCGACTCTGCTGGGGATGCTTAACACTAGGTTTTAGGTTTTACTTTGGGGGTTTTTCTATTTTTTTTATTTATCGCATTTATTTATTTATTGTCAATTTTTCTTATCATCATATATTTACTGCGTGGCGAGAATTTATATCTCAAAAATATTTTCAATATAACCCTTAGAAAGAAGGTTCGGCTATTAGCTTAGGGGGTATATCATCCATGTGAGTTTATGTGACGACTTCGCCTAGAGTCGGTAAACTTCTGAAAAAGGAATACTTATCGAGAGATATCCTCTTAACGAGTAGGATTTTGGAAGGACACTCATGACTATTTGTAACGACCTTAACCTAAAATCTCATGATGAGACCTTTCACGACTTTGAGACGAAAGTCTCAGTCCACAAAGAGGCTCCACCTAAGGGAGGCCCGTGTGCCTTTTCCCTCTGGTGTTATTCATGACACCCTTAAGGAAGCCACCTTTTGGGAAGGTAAACCAACTGTAGGTCAAAATTAAGGAGCCTACCTTCTAAGGGTACTTATCACAAAAAACCCGTCACTGAACCGTACATCCCTACAGGAGTACTTATCATAAAAATCCTGCCACTCAACCCTACATCTACGCATTCATACATCTCATATATTCGTTATACATTTCATATATTCGTCATCCATTTTTTGTCTTATTCACAGAGGGTACAAAAAATAATAATAAACTCGAGATTTTTGGTGACTGTCCTTAAAAATGGATACCAAAGGAAACAACTTGACACGTCAATGCGCCAAACATGTCTGGAATAAAAGCCACAAAAGGGAAATAATGTGCTGAAGAATTTCTCAAGCTTTTTCAAGCAAAGGTGGACGGTTTCAAGAGAAGATATCTGCAGGCGCACCTATAAGACTTATTCCTTTTTGCTTGATTTCGTGCAAATAAAGTTTTGGTTTAAGATTTTAATGTTTTTCAATATCTGAATTATGTTACCTTAAATAACGGTGTTTTGTTCCCTATCTCATTGGCGTATCTATTTTTAAGTTGGTCACCGAATAAAAAATAAGCGAAAGACAAATACATACCCAAGTGAATAAGACATTCAAAACAAGTAACCATTTCATATTCATTCGCATGCAGGCATTCATAAACACCTGCATATCATATAAAAACTCATTTTTTTTAAAAAAAATCTCTTCAGTTAAGCAATGGTAAAAGAAGATCACCACCTACTTGGCCTCCATATCAAGTAAGGGCCTGTCAACAAAGAACCCTGGAACAAATCGAGGAAAACCAGGCTGCATTCAAGGAAGATCTAGACCAAGTCAAAGGTGATGTGAGTTCGATGAAAGGAGATCTGAGTCAAGTTCTCATAGCCTTAAAGAACTTCATTGACAAACAAGACCAGATCCCCAGGGTAGCTTTCAAAGAAGTAGCTCAAATGATTGGTGCATCATGCGGTCACTAACTAAGAAAAGAGCCAGAAGCAGGACCCCTCAACCCAAAAAGGCCTGTTTCAGACCCCTCAAAATGACAAGAGGGAGAAATTAATGTCGTAGCCCCACAAGCAAGGATACCACGACCATTAGTGATCTCACAAGGACAGCAGCAAGACAGAAGGCCACCCAGAAATTTTGATCCACTTCCCATGCCACCTAGCCAGTTATTACAACACTTGGTTAAGGTAACCTTGGTGGAAATCAAGCCTCTAGCTCCTCTAGTCAGGTCACTCCCACGAAGGTACAATGCTGATGCCAGATGCGAATGCCATGCTAACTCTCCGGGGCACGCCATAGAATAATTCTAGGCATTTAAACATAAGGTCCAAGACTTTTTAGAATCTCAAGACATCACTTTTGAGAAACCTAACATAAAATCAAACCCTATGCCTCCACACGGTGGACCAACAATAAAGGCAATTGAAGTAGTCGTCGACTGCGGGGAAACCAGATAAGAAAATCCCCGATAAGCTTGTTGAGGGACTATCTATGAGAGTGTGGGTTCCTATTGGAGCATAATGAAGCCTTTGAGAAAACTCTGTTAAAGCTAGTGGACCAGGAGATAGTCCAGTTTGTACAATACCCTGAAGGGAAATACGTAGCTACTCTAAAGGATAAAGCATGGGTTCCTCCAATCCAAGAAATCTCTGTCAACAAGGGAAGAGAGCATGGAGGACATATGGCAAGGATATTTAACAAAGCCAACACCAAAGGGGCAACTGAATTCATCCGAGAATGCACCCCAGAAGAAGAACTCAAAAGATAGACTACCGTGGAGATTCGCGAGATCTTTTTCTTTCCTAAGTAATTTTTCTTGTTTTTGAAAGAACCTATGTCAAGCACGGGGCATAGGGGTTACTTGTAAGGGTTCACACATTTTGTTTCAGACAATATTTGCAATTAATAAAAGTTATATTTTGTTTTCAATTAAGATCCTTGTCTTTCTCTTGCATTTATTCCGTAAATTTAAAAATGGTAATACTTTCTCTGCATATGCATTTTCAAATTCCATATACTAAATCTGCACCAAAACATGATAAGTGTGCAAATTCATGCCCACAACCACTGATAATGTTACTGCTGCGACCCGATATAATTTTGATGCTCCTATCAACCAAGATAAAGAGGAAGATGATAAAGATCTTAAACTCTCTAAGAAAATGGCGAGGGAAATAAAACAAAAGCCTGACAATATACAACTGTATCAAGAGGCTATTAAGACCATTAAACTGGGTACATGGAAAGATCTGGAAGAAACCAAGCTAAGGAAAATGTTAGAGCGGAGCCACAAAGAATCTGATCAAATTATTGCACATATTTGCTTGTTCCTATAGAAACAGGCCAAGGTTAGATACAGACATGATGGTGGACAGATCACCTCTTCAAAGAAGTTTGTTCGCCAGTTATGCAAAAAAAGTGACTATAAAATACCAGGACCTGACGAAGAACACAATCCAGGAGCACGTTGGACATTCATGTTTAACGGGGCTTCAAATACACTGGGGCACGATATAGGGGCAGTTTTGACGTCTCCAAAGAATTCTCACAAGCCATATGCCAGGTCAATGGCGAATGGGATACTAAATATCCAAAATTGATTCCATATCGGGATCATTTTTTAAAACTGACTATGGAATTCACAAAATCATTTTCAGCCACATCCCACGAAAAGAAAATCAAATGGCAGACGCCCTGGAAACTTTCTCAGCTATGTTCAAAGTAACTTGGTCAAACCACACATCACAATCAAGAGCCCGTACACTGTCTTGCTATCAAAGAAAGACTGGATGACAATCCTTGGTTTTACGACATCAAGAAGCACCTCAAAAAATAAGAACATTTAGAAAATGCCTCCAGCATCAACAAACGAACTCTACGGAGATTAGCCTCGAAATTCTTTCTGATTAACAATCTACTGCACAAAAGGAACTACAACATAGTATAGTACTCAAGAAGATTCCGTTACCTTTCCTCGACTCATGTGGTAAATTGACACCCAACTATGAAGGTCCATACGTAGTCAAAACAACATTCTCCGATGGTGGTCTTATCACCACAACAGTGGATGGGGAAGAACTACTGCATCCAGAAAATTCAGACGCAGTAAAAAAATACTGTGTATAAGAAGCTCGCTAAGCTCGAACCTCAAACAGGCGACTTAGGCAAAAAGGAGCGTCCCGGTGGATCGAAAACCCTAAAGGGAGATCCAGGCAAAAATTAGGGGCATATAACAAAACAATATCCTGGTGGACTGAAAACCCGAAAGGGAAATCCAGGAAAAAATTAGGGATCATTCAAAAAGAAATAAAGAACAAAAAGACTATGATCTAAAACTGCGACTACGAACCACAAAGGGAGAGATAGATCTGAATCATACAACTCAGAAGCGAAGGAGATAAGATCTATTAAAAGGATATTAGGAAACAGTAGCAGCAATTATCATTTTTCATTGCCATTTACAATTTTAAAGATTTCTGTAATTACCTCTTTCTAGGAATTGCATCTTGTACTCTCTCCTATTTAGAGGCATATCAATAAAACATTTGCTTTCTTTGCATCTTTCAACTTGCATTTTTCTTTTCTCTGACTTGTTTACAAAATACTATGATTATTACTTGTAAATATTATCTTGAAACCATTTCGGGGAAATTAACAAATAAAAGCTTTTGATAAAACATCGAAAAAACATTTTGGTTAGAAAAATATCGAAAGAAAATCCATGACCACACACATGTATATGCCCACAACACAAAAGTCTGTGTCCATACACATGTCTACGCCCACGTTTATGCTCACAACACAAAAGTTTGCATCCAACACATACGTCCACACCTATGCTTGCACTTACAATACAAAGTCTATACACATGTCTCCGCCTACGCCTACTGTGATACAGTGGCAGAACCGACAGTTAATACTGGTTTACATTTTTTTGTTTGCAAATGTCGCGGTAAGCAAGAGCCGCCACCGACTTTTCTTTTATCCAACAAAGGAAAGGGTGAAAAGAACAGAAAAAGACATTTTTCGAGATTTTCTGAGTAAGGGGGGTAGATTATGGAAAGGGAAGGTGTTAGCACCCTTTCCATCTATGGTTTTCCACGGGCTCTTAGGTACTTGCTCATTTTTGAAAAAAAATTTCGTGTTTGTGTGTTTTGAAAGGTTTTGTTTGCTTTATGATAACTCTTGTATCAGTCCTCAAGAGTGTGATAAAGCATTTTTGAAAAGGATTTTGAAAGTGTGTAAGTGTAAAAAGGAATCAGATTTGAGCAAGTACTTAATAGCTATCTACCTACTCGAAAAAGGCGTTATTTTCCTCCTTTACTTTAGATAGTGTTATCCTACTATTAGTGAGTAGGTAGCCCTATCGTTGGATGTTAAGGGACTATCAAAAAGGACGTTTATGGTCATTGAAGGCAACATTTAGAGATACCTTAGCAGTTCGAAGGGACTGTCATCATATATTTGTAGGCAACATCGAGGGACACGATCATTTCTTGTAGGCAACTCGAGGGATATTGAGGGACTATGATCTTTATGATGACTTTAACCGAGGGTCTTTGCTAAGGGTATCCCTATGTTCGAGGGACATGAACATTGTTTTTCCGAAGGCAACAAGTGAGGTTATACCCTTGGGGTGCAAGTGCGCAAGAGTGTTCTTTTTCAGGCATTTTATCTTGATGTTAGCAATCTAATGATTGATTGATTAATTCTTGTCATGCACGACTAAATTACTAACAGTTTATTTACAAGCATATAATATAGTGCGAAAAGTAAAAACCTACAACTATTACAAGGCTTCGAAGCAATTACAATTATATATGACTGAAAAGTAAAGTGCGGAAATTAAAAACCCTAATTAAACTATTACAAACCGAGCACAGTTACATAATAAAAAGATAATCGTATGAAAAATAACAACGCGCAAAAATTAAGACTGGCATACGTTTGAAACCCTAAAAACCTAATTGCTTATTAAATATTGTATATAATTTTTTTTGAAATTTAACCTAATCTCTAATTAATTTTAACTTAAAGAAAATAAATTAAAGTTAATTAAATTAATTTGCAAAAACTAATTTTATTAAGAAAAACTCTAAGTCTTATTTTTATGATTTTCTGATTTAAAAAAAATGAATTTTAAAAAATATATAAACTAAAAAAACGAAAACAAAGTAATAAAGAAGAATGGGAAACCCAAATTGGGGGTATGCTGGTGAATTTTGCCAAGGCCCAAATATGGTGGCCCACAGCTTCGTTGGTTCTAGTGTTGCTGTGTTAGGGAGGTCCACCATGTGGAAAGCATCTCAGGAGCCCTGGATCTGACTTTGTTATGATCTAATGGTAAATATGTGATGGCCTATGGTGCACATCTGGGAAGTGACGTACTGGACCCTGCAATAAAGCTTCAGAAAATAGCAAAACTCTGGATCTGGGATCGAACCCATGTCCCTCTCCTCATATGCTCACTGCCCTTGCCAACTGCGCTGCTTATTAATTGGTATGTATAAATAAAGAAAAATAATATAATATGAAACTAGGGCAAATTCCAGGTCATAAAAAGATGCACACGTCAGCAATTGAAGGACCCAATCAGATCATGGGAAACTGCCACGCCTGCAGTAAACACAACTCCTATTCTTGAATCACCAGAGAAGCGCCAGAGCCCTAGCTCCGGTTACCTTCTCCGACAGCCTCCTTCACTAGAACTTGTTTAAACCTGCGAATTCAAACGTTAGCTGGACCCTATCCCCCTAATTAAAGGGTTGCGGATCCAATGTTAGGGTCCTCTTGGCCTGAAATGCCCTAAAAATGGTGCTATGAGAAAAAACAAACAGTAACGGTCAACAATGGCAAATGGTTATCCGCACGTCCCAGTTCACATGTAAGGGTATCAATCTGTTCAAAATGATCATACTAGAAGATTCAAGTCATTAGAATTCCTCAACAATGCATGTAATTCAGAATACGATTGATCAAAAGGAAAGCAAATCGGTCATGATGCATGCAATGATTTCAAGTACAAACAGGCATGGGAATTCAATCTATCTTACCCTGAAGATGTCCTGGAGATGATTTGTGGTGATGGTTTACTTGGAAAGAGGAAGAATATTGTAGAACAACTTTGCACCTTTTCTGGAAATTCTTGAACTTTTTCTCTTGGTTTGGAGGCATCTTTCCCTTGTTCTTTTGGTCTAGGGTTGATGTGCTTATGTAGTGAATCATATTAGGTTAACAACTATGGAAGAAATCCAATTGATCATTGCTCTTTTAAAGTGTGAAGATTTTGATTCAAATCTTTCCAAAAGAAAAGATCCACTTCCTTTTTCACTCGACACGGTTTTGATAGCTGGCTATGATCTCTTTGGGTTAAAAAAGATTTGCATATTCTATATATTACATATTCTTGCATTTATTTAGTATTTATTTAATTTATTTTAAATTTATTTGAATAAAATCAAAATAAATAAAATAAAAAAACAAAATAATTGATGGACATGTTTAGAGATCCTTAGATACATCATGAACACGTTTGGACTCTAAAAATTGGGCCCAATAGCTCAAAAGTACAAATTTTCCCAATTGAGATTTCATGCATTCCTTAAAAATTGCCTAACTTGTGCAATCCTTATCTCTCTCAATTTTAACCCTAAGAGGTGTTCTTGAACTTTTTAGATAGCTTAGGATGTCCTATAAACAACTCTTTTGTTTAATTTTAATTGGGTCTTCCATGTTCATGTAAGGAGCTTTGACCCAAAATGTGTTTTTGTTGACTTTTTGAAAGGGCCTATAATGTCTGATCTTGTATCTTTTAACTGGGTCATTTCTTGAACTTGAGGGCTGAAGAGAAGTTGTAAAGAATTGGATTCTCTTCAAAATGAGCCTTATTGGAAAATTTTCTGATGAAGCATGATAAAGTTATGCCTGGTCAAAGTTTGGTTGACTTTTCCTATAGAAACCCTAATTTGCCATTTTTGACTTTTGATGAGTTAGGAGCATTTCTTGAGGAATCATGATCAGTCTTTGATAAAATGATGGATATCACTTCAAAATGTTGATGTTGACCAAAAATCTTGAAGTTTGACTGTATATAGGCAATAGTTGACTTTTACCTAGTATAGTTGATTTTCAGGCATTTGAGCAGTTGACTGAGCAAACTTGGTGTTCAAGGCATGAAATTTGGCATGGATGATATTAAGGACATATTAGGACAATAGAGAACATTTGGGATCCTTGGGACTCACACATCTTGCTTAAAATTGAAACCCTAGTTTGAGGTTCATTGTCTTTAGGGGGAGAGTTTGCCTGGTCAATTCTTAGTCATCCTAGGGAAAGTTGGGGACCTCAATGGGCATATGTGAAGTAAAATGAGAGGGAAAGTTTTGGGGTACAACAACTGCCCCTGTTCAATCTTCTTAAACCTGAAGATGTAGATTGGCTGGTTTGCCTTTCGTAATCTGAAGGTGGAAGATGATTGAACACTAGAGTTCCCAGAAATTTGCACTCGTCTGAAATGATACTTGACTGTGTAGATAATATCGGGAATGGGTTTCTAGATGAAATTTGGAGAAGGCGAAGGAAGATCTTCAAAGATGGGCTTGAAGATACCATCTAGAGAATATGATGGAGAGTCGTCGAAGATGGGCTTAAAGATGCCATCTAGAACAATGTTGATTTCATGAGATATTCCTTTGTGGGAATTCCTATGCCTGTCGTTGGGGAGGACTCCACTGAGGAATGTCGGTATTTGTCTTGGGAAATAGAGTTTATGAGCTTCAATTGTCCCTCACTCTACTGGGGAGTACCTCTTGATAAAAGAGACGGAAGTGAACTACTATCTGGTTAGGATCCAGGATTCAAAATGACTTGCTGAGGATAATAAGGATGACTGCTATCTGGTCTTATTCCAGGCTTCACAGTGATTTTCTAGGGAAATGAGAAATTAACTGTTATATGGTCGTACTCCAGGCTTCACAGTAACTCAAACTGTTATCTGGTCGGAATCCATACTTCAGTAACTTGAACTGTTATTTGGTCGTGTCCAGGATTTAGTGATTTGAAGAGATTAAGTTGTTATCTGGTCAGACCCAGGCTTCAACTTGAATTTGAGGTATACTATTATCTTGTCGAGTCCAGGGTTCATAGTAATTGACAGAGTAAACTGCTATCTGGTCGGATTCTAGGCTTCACAACACCTTATTATGTTATCTGGTAGGATTCTAGGCTTCACAGTGTCTTGAATTGTTGATTGACTATTATCCAGTCAGATTCCGGGCTTCAGCAATGATGTTAACTGTTATCTGGTCGGGTCCAGGCTTCACAGTGTGGTGAACTGCTATCTGGTCGGATTCCAGGCTTCGCAACAAATTAAACGGTCATCTGGTCGAAATCCAAGCTTCACAGTGATTGAAGAAATTAACTACTCTCTGGTCAGATTCCAGGCTTCATAGAAACTTACTGGGGAAACAAGAAATTAATTGTTATCTGGTCAGACTCTAGGCTTTGCAGTTTCTTCAACTGGAATAGAAATCAGAAAAATCTTAGTGTCGATTTAACTGAACCAGAGAAAGGTCTTGAATTAACTTTGACTGGAATGGAAATCAGAAAAATCTTAGTATTGATTTAATTGAACTAGACAAAAGTCTTGGAATATCTTCAACTGGAATAGAAATCAGAGAGATCTTAGTATCTATCTAACTGATCCAGAGAAGGTCTTGAATTAACTTTGACTGGAATGGAAATCAGAAAGATCTTAGTATCGATTTAACTGAACCAGACAAAAGTCTTGGAATATATTCAACTAGAATAGAATCAGAGAGATCTTAGTACCGATCTAACCGAACCAGACAAAGTCTTGAATTAACTTTGACTGGAATGGAAATCAGAAAAATCTTAGTATCGATTCAACTGAACCAGACAAAAGTCTTGGAATATCTTCAACTGTAATAAAAATCAGAGAGATCTTAGTATCGATCTAACTGAACCAGAGAAGGTCTTGAATTAACTTTGACTGGAATGGAAATCAGAAAGATCTTAGTATCGATTTAACTGAACTAGACAAAATTCTTGGAATATCTTCAACTGGAATAGAATTCAGAGAGATCTTAGTATCGATCTAACTGAACCAGAGAAGGTTTTGAGTTAACTTTGACTGGAATGGAAATCAGAAAAATCTTAGTATCGATTTAAATGAACCAGACAAAAGTCTTGGAATATCTTCAACTGGAATAGAATCAGAGAGATCTTAGTATCAATCTAATTGAACCAGACAAAGTCTTGAGTTAACTTTGACTGGAATGGAAATCAGAAAAATCAGTATCGATTCAACTGAACCAGACAAAAGTCTTGGAATATCTTCAATTGGAATAGAAATCAGAGAGATCTTAGTATTAATCTAACTGAACTAGAGAAGGTCTTGAATTAACTTTGACTAGAATGGAAATCAGAAGAATCTTAGTATCGATTCAACTGAACCAGACAAAAGTCTTGGAATATCTTCAACTGGAATAGAAATCAGAGAGATCTTAGTATCGATCTAATTGAACTAGAGAAGGTCTTTTGAGAACATCTTTCTGAGGAAAATGATGAAATAGCCTTTCATCAGACTTAGCTTTTGAGAAGACTACCAGGTCACCTAAGTAGTCAATGGTATTTGTTGATTTGATCTTTCCCTGAAAAAGTTAAAGAGTTAGTCGTATGCAATGTCATGATATATGAAATGCATTGTGTGGTAATGTTCTCAAAATAAATGAGACTGTGTTGTATGCGATGTGTATGCGCATGCCATGATGTATGAATATGGGATGCTGTTGCGATATTTCCTAGTCTAGGAAAGTAAATCCCTGAATGCTGCTGAAGAGTATTGGGAAGCTAAATCCTTCATTTCCCCTGGGGATGATGGATGGAGATGATTTGCTAGTGATTTCCTCCTTCTGTTTGAGGATAATCTGCCGGGGATTTTTAACTCCTGCCTGAGAATAACTTTATGGGGGGAGGATGCCCCGTTGGAAGATTCTACTGATATAGATAAATAAACTCTGTTGGGGAATAAACTTCCATGGTTAGAGAAATAATCTATACCGAGGAGGAGGTTTTATAAACTGTTTAAGATTATAAAACTCGGCTGGGGAATACAGATTTCAGCTCTCTGAAGGAACTTTGTTATAGGAAGTAATTCCTGTTTGGGGAAGAAGAGATCAAAACTTTGGTTGTTTCTACTCTGTGGGGAACATAGATGTCATTGGGACGTATGCTGAGGATGTAGCGGTGACTTTGCATCAGGATGTTTCTGCCCCTGTAGCTGCTGGAGAAAGTACCTACGGAGGCTTTGTGGATGGTTTGAGTGTCATCCCAACTCATGGGGTGCTTAGTAAATGTTGATCAGGATGATAAGTCTTCTACTGATAGACAAGTGACAAGATGACGGGACATAGTCGTACGTTTTTAATCCCTAACTTTTGCCTAGACCGCCCTTTCGGGTTTTCAGTCCACTGGGATACCCTTTTTTGCTCAAGCCGCCTTTTCAGGTTTTCGACTTGTCGGGTGCATAATTTTTGTATATATCCCTAATTTTTCCCGAACTCTTTTGGTTTGCCGGGATACCCTTATTTTTGCCTAGGCCTGTCAATCTAGCGGGTATTTTTCATGCGTAGTCTTTTCTAACTATGTCCATGTTCACTGGGTGCGGAGAATTGTCATTGTCCTTTGTAGAAGTGTTGTCACACTTCCAGAAGGTGTTTGTTTGATTGTACATGATTCGTTGCTGGAATTCATGTCCAATGTACCAAGTGATTCAAATGGAGTTCTGCCCCTGGCTATTTGGAATTTTAGAGAGATTCTTTGCATATTGGCTTGACTGCCCCAGATTAATTAGACACCATGTCATGCCCCTTATTATGAAAGGCTTGTTATTGGGAATGTTTTTTCCGTATGAAGTGATTCTGTCCATTGAGGTGGTCTTCGTTCACTGAATATTCGTTGTGTGAATTTCTCTGCCATTTGAACAATTAACCATATGCAAACAATGTCATTTAAAGAATGCAAAGCTTATGTCTGTCTTGAAGTTTGAAAATTCTTTTTTTTAGTAAAACAAACAAATTTTGTAAAAGTGTGACATCAGCTCAGGATTTAAGGCGAACCCTACAGGAGTCAGGATACCTTTTGTAACAGTATGCTTTCGAACTAACACATTCTTTAGCTAGGACTTTTAAGGGTTATAACGTGGCCTGGTTCACGGTTCAAGAAACAAAGGATAAAGGCTCAAATTTAATTTGTACCCAACCCGTTCTTCGTGACGTTCTTCGATCCTATGCTCAGCTAATTGTGTGTTCAGATCCCGATTGAGTCTGGCATCTTGTCCTTGATGTTCCGGTGATGATTCGGATACTGAAAATTTATTTTGAAGAGGCGGTCATTTTTGTTATCTTATTTTTGTCGAGGATTTGTAGTAAACTCTTTTTTGGTTTTCGTTATCCCTACTTTTGCCTGGACTGTTTCTTTTGTGATTACAGTCAGCGGGATGCCCCAGCTTTTCTAAAGTCTCATTCATAGGTTTTGACTTAGAGGGCTTTTATTTTGAGAGATAATGATTGCCGGCTTTAATAATTATGCGGAACTCTCACCATCTACTGATTTGGAAGGACGTCTTTGATGCCATTCATTATTTATGCAGTGGAAAATTTCGACTGAACGCGCCTCTGAATTAACTGAGAAAATTACCCCGCCCCAGGTTATGATTAAGGGTTTTAATTTATGTGAAAAGAAAAACTCCTACTTCTTAGGCTCAAAGGGGTTTCTAAGGATTATCTTCCTTATAGCCCCACTGTTTGGGATTTGAAACAACGCATGTACATCGTTAGCGGGGTCTGTTCAAAAGCATATTATAGAGATTATGGTATCGTTTTCGTCATCCTCCCTCTAAAGGCTTACAACTTTTAATCAAGAGTCGAATATCACAAAAAGGAAGTAAGAACGCAATTTCGAAATAGTGAATATGAATGAGTTGATTCAAGACAAACACCTTTGGTCAACGCGGATCACTTAAACATCGTTGATCATTAAATGATACTCATAAGGATTCCAAATGGATGATATACTTGGCAAAAAGCAAATGCAACTTGTTGTGTGGAGGCTTTGGTTATACCAATCCTCTAATGAGTTCCAAATGTAAGTTTCAAGATGATCATACAACTAATCACTAATCACTAATAATTGATTTTATTGTGTTTTTATTTTATGTTCTTTACTTTATGCACCATTTACTTTTAGCATGTACATTTCATGCTATTTTTCATCTTTGCTCACTTGAGCCCCTTTATATTCTTGTCATTTTTTTATTTTGCTCACTTGAGCTTTTCCTTTCTTTTAAAGACACCTAATAATCAACATAAACCCTAAAAATCTTTAATGATACTTGGACTATTTGGTTACTACCCTTGGCATTATGGAGCATTGGACTTTTTGGACTTAGGATTAGAAACCTTGGCCTATGATTAGAGACCTTGTGATCTTATCTGATTATTTTGTCTGGAGCTCTTGAGGTTTACCTCAAGACATTGGATTGTTTGTTTGTTTTGTATGCAGGTTATTGTGATTACACCCTTTGTTTGTAATCTGGAATTCACCCGTATACAGCCGTTACTCTGCCTAATTTTTATGAAGACTTAATACACTAGAAGTTTGGTTCTCTCAAGAGGTCTAGTATTTTTGCTTGTTTGGTTTCAATCCAAAGAATGGGAATTCTACCTTGGCTCATAGTGTCAAGTATTGGCTTCTTGTTGGTTAGATGGTTCTTATCCCTAGCTTTTACCTTATGCTTTAGGATAGCCGCTTCTTCTTCTCCCATCTTCTTTAATTTCAAAAATCTTCTCCTTCCTTTTAAAAACCCTTCTTGTTTTAAACTTGAACCACTTTCATAATGAACTTGGACTTAGGTCCATGCATTTTAAAACATTTTCATAAATAAACTCCAATAAACTTAGTAATACTTTGACATCATTTTTGTGAGAATACTAAAAGTCAATCAATATCATTTCAAACCATTTTCCCACTTTGGCTTTTATCTTTAAACTTTTCTCAAAAAAAAGATCGAACTCTTGTCAATCCTTGTAGTGATGCAAACAACTATACTTCTACAATATATAGTGAAGAGAGATATTTTCCACTTGGGTGTTGAGTGAGGCATTGTTGATTTTAAAATCCAAGCCATATCCTCCACTTTGAGATGATGCAAATTCTCCTTTCTCATGAGTATGGGTAGTAGGTATGTTTTCCACATAGACAATGACGATGACGTTTTATCTCATAAAATTAACCAACACATTTTTTTTTTAAATTAAAAAAAAAAAAAGAGGAACTACGGGTACCCTGATCCCCTATTGCACGAAAAGGTGGTACGTAGGCACTAAAGGTTCACAACCGCGGCGGGTGCAAAAATTATAAATATATTTCTTTTCTCACCTCCACCATCTATTTTATACAACATGTTTCATAGCCAAAATATACAGATTTTAAAAAGAGATTCCTGCGGAGAACCGTAGATGTTTAGGGTGTTAATACCTTCCCTTTGCACAACCAACTCCCTTACCTTGAATCTTTCCCCCTCTTTTTGGATTATTCGCTCTTTTCCCATTCCTTTGGAAACAATAAAGAGCGGTGGCGAATTTTATTTTGATTTGTATAAGTCTAGTAAATCCAATGGCTTAGTCTTTAACATTTCTACCGCTACACTTACTATAGTTAACATGCTCCCTCAGATCTCATCCACATGATTCTGATCAGACGGCCATCTGGCCAAGTCTCACGCGATAACGCATTCACCCTCCCACACATAATCAGACTGACCCCTTCAAACTCGTATGGGCTTAAGCCCGTTTCCTTTTCACACCCTCCTCTCACAAGATTACTAAACATCAAAATGTATCACACCCCCCCCTGCCAGCCTTCGTAATGGACCTAATTCAGCCTGATTTCTACACCCACATCTTTTACTACATAACTAATAATACACCCCCAATCTTAATTAATTTTTATTTTATTTTATACTATTATCTATTTTTTATTTTAATATCTTATTATTATTATTATTATCATATTATTATTTATTTTCTATTTTTTTAATATAATTACTTATATTTGCAATTATTGTTATTATTATTATTATTATTATTATTATTATTATTATTATATTAATCATTATAATTATATTATTATATCATGTAAACTATTTTATTCAAAAAAATGCATATTATTTTTGTATATTATTTTCATTAAATATTTGTTTACCATGCATTAATCAAGATTTCTTCGCAATTAACACAATAAAAAATACTAACCAATCTCAAACTATTTTTCGCAATCAATTAAGCTAATCAACTGTTTTTGCAAAAGGGTTTCAAACAAATTTTGACTTACCGCGCATTTAGTCAAAATGTCCGCAATCACTACTCCCGACCAAAATGTGAGGTGATTCAAAATACGTTTGCGACCCCTAAAAAACACCAACTCATACGAACTACGAATTGGGACTCTGATACCTCATAAGAGGATACTAGGCATAAGATCAAAAATCATAGCGAGTTCTCCTATAAAAAAAAACTATTTCCCTTATTAAAATTTAAAATCCTATTTTCCTCAAACTTAAACCTAAAACCTAATATCCTTATGAACAAGGTACATGAAAGGTGTCTAACACCTTCCTTTCGTCTAATGAAGTCCGAAACCTAGAATCTCTGTCTGCGAATTAGGGTTTTCTGTTAGATTCCCTTCCCTAGGATAAAAACTAATAGTGGAGACTCTGATTAAAAACCAGTTGCGACACATACCATGAGGAAAAGTGACTTCAATTTATTCACTACACAAACCCATATCCTTTAATGGAGAATAGTGTAACTTGTGGTATCTGGAAGGCTATGAAGAAAGGTCCATTTGTTCCTACACATGATGTTGATGGTGTTCTAATGAACAAACCTGAAAAGGATTGGACCAAAGATGATAAAAATAATGTGCAACGTGGTTTGAAAGCAATGTCATCACAATCTTTCTTGGTCTTTATGAATTTTCAAGTTTCTCACTATGAGACTGCAAAAGAAATATGGGATATCCTCCAAATTATCCAGGAAGGAACTACAAAGGTAAAGAGAGCAAGGTTGGCCACAGTAACTCACTATGAACTTTTCAGAATAAAAATATGATTTACTCATATCGTGAGTCATATGATAACTATAGGAAAAAAATCCAAATGAGGAACTAGTTGTAAAAATTCTTAGATGTTTAAACTATAGCTGGAAACTGAAAGTAACTGTGATTTGGGAATCTAGGGATCTAGTAACTACGAACACACATACTCTTTTTGGAAAATTATAGAAACACAAGATGGAACTGAAGAGGATTTCCATAGACGAGGAAGGAAAAAAGAAAAGTAAAATACTATCACTCATAGCCGAAGATTCTGACTTTGACAGTGACATGTCTCTTATAGTAAATAACTTCAAAAGATTCATAAGGCATGGGAAGGAAAATAAGAGGAAAAATAAATGTATATGAGAAAAAAGCTCCACTCACCCCCACATGCTTTATGTGTAGAAAGAAAGGGCACATCAGGGCAAACTGTCCTTTAGCTAAAAAAGAAAATTAAAAGAAATATAATAAACCTCAAAAAAAGGGAAACAAAACTTACATAGAATGAGAATATAATGATATTGAATCCTCAGATGATGGAGAAAAAGACAAAATTGGTCTCATACAAAATCATCAAAATGATGAGGTAACCTCTTATTTTTTGTATCTGGATCTTTTTCTCATTTGTAAGAAGGTAAAAAAAGAAACAAGAAAACTGGACCAAAATGTCTATATATCAAGGGATACTATTTCTTATCTTGAATCTAAAAAATAAGATAAAGAAATATAAATTCTTAGAGAAATACAAAATGATCCCATCTAAAACTCTTCTATTTCTAACGAAAAGGATGAACCTAACAAGTGCAACGAGTTTGATACTTTACATAATGAAAATTTCGATCTTTAAAAGAAACTTGTCAAGTTAACCAAAGGAATAGATGACTTGAATCTTCTGTTGGGTAATCAAAGATATTCATATAATAAAGTCGGTTTCGACTATGAATCCAACAATAATAGTAAGAATTTTAGTAACATTTGTAATGCTAAATCCACCTCGCATTGCAAAATCTTAAAACTCAACTATTGTAATAAAGAATATCATACTTTCATGTTTGATTTTATTAAGAAAAAACATGCAAGCAAAGAAGGATACCCTCCTTCATAATTTTATAAAAAACATTGTGAGCGCAAGATGAAAAATTCACCTGCTTCATTTAATTTTTATGTCTATAAAATCAAATGAAAATAATACTTTATGAAACTAACAGCAAGTATCTAAAATGATATGAGTACCTAAAGTTCTAACCTAAGCTTTATTTGCATGAGTATTTTATAGTATCTTTTATGGTGATAATAGTAAGGGGATAATATTAGGTTTTGGAATTGTTAGTAAGTCTCCCAGTCCAACTATTGGGAACGTTCTCTAGGTTAAAGGGCTAAAGCATGATTTGCCTAGCATAAGTCAATTATGCGAAAAAGGTAACAATGTAACCTTTGATTCATCTGGTTGCATGTTCATAAAATATAAATCAAATGAAACTCTATTTATGACTCAAGTTATCTAATCGATTAAGACCTTAGTTAATCGATTAGATCTTATGACATTTTGAATTTTTAGCATTTCTA
The DNA here is from genome assembly GCA_948472305.1 of Vicia faba. Classification (NCBI taxonomy): domain Eukaryota; kingdom Viridiplantae; phylum Streptophyta; class Magnoliopsida; order Fabales; family Fabaceae; genus Vicia; species Vicia faba. Next base: position 1,426,173,860 of record OX451739.1, read on the forward strand.
GTTTGATGTTCTTATTTTATTGAGATTTGGATATGATATAATCCTTGGCTTGATTGATTTCATCTTAATTATTTGAATATTAGATAGATAAAAATAGATTTAATCGATTAGGTATTTATGGTTAATCGATTTGGTTGCAAGAATTTTAAAATTCAAAAAAACACTTAATAGATTAGGTCTTTAGGGTTAATAAATTATGTAACCCTTTTTTATCTTCCTTAATATTTTTGGCCTTGGTGGAATTAGGCTTGGCTCCTTCTTCTTTATGTACCCCTTTCTCACCAACATTGCACATCTTTGCTCAATTCCTTATTTTGGCTTGCATCTTTGCTGAAACTTATATTTACTTCGAACCAAAATGTTAGTGATAATAAAGTAATTTTCCTAAGCACACAAAGACAATTTTCTCGAGATTTAATCAAAGTTTTACGATTTAATCAAAGTTTTACGATTTAATCCCTATCAAGTGTTTTACCTCATAATGTCTTAAGATATCCAAAGAAACTCCCCTAATAAAGAGAACAACATCACACCATTAAATCGCAAAAGTTGGTTCAATTTTCTCAAGGGTTATAGTACCATAACAAATATTTTACCTCAAACTTCCTAGAAGTCCCAAGACCATCAGAATCATCAAAGCCTTTAGAAATATTATCTTGATAAAAGACCATCAAACATCATCTTAATCAAATATCATCAAGTCCGTTTTTATTTGGTATACTCATGTTTTTCACAACTTCTTTAAATTTGAAATTAGCCTCTTTAAAAGTTGCAATTAAGTCTTGCAAAATAAATTAATTTTTCACCTTTGGTACCCAAATCTTTTTGGGTTTTGGTGTGTTAGTCACTTTAGGAGGTCTAGAGTTATTTCCTTTATACCATCTTAATTTTGCATAACAATAAGGCTCTAAATGATCAATCATATTATAGAAATTGCATTTTAAAGTAAGACAATTGGATTTCTTCATAGCATGGAAGATATTACTAAATTATCTATTAGGTTTAAAGCCTAAGCCATTTTTATTGAACGAAACTCTTTGACTAGATAAGATCAAATTTAAGTTCTTTTTACCCTTATTAAAATTTTCTAGGGTTTATGCAAACTATTTAATCCATTTTTAAAGATCTACGGGTTTCACACTTATCTGATTTTAAAGATTTATTTCTAATATTGACTATTTCTTCTCCAAGAATTTTATTACCATTTTCAAGAAATTCAGTATACCCTTCTAAGTCTGTAATGTTATTTTCTTTACTAAGATTAATGCTTAAATTAAATATTGTATCATGCGTTAAAGATGTTACCTCAATATCATCTTCCTCATTGGTGACTTTGAAGTAACCATATTCTTCTTTTCTTTTTTGGAAGATGTTTTATGTGAATCTTCAGACGAACTATCGAAGATATTGTTGAAGAAATTTTTGCATGAGTCTCTTGAAGTGATATCTTATTCATGTGATGATGAATCTCCAAACGTTATTTCTGAAGTTGAACTTTCAAATATTATTTTTGATAAAGCTTCTTCATTATTTCGTCTCTCAAAGATTCTAAAGGATAAATTTTCTTCAAATATTCTATTGGATGAAGCTACTTTATCATTTCCGTCGAATGATGACTCTTTGGATTATCATTAATTTATTGTGATTGTTCTTTCAAAATACGCCTCTTGTGTATATCCTTCAATTATTTCTTTTGATGATGAAAATGATTAATCTTTTAGTGTTATTGGGTTTATTCCTTCATCTTTTAATAGTTGGATTGATTCGTCGAGTTTCTCAATGATCTCATTATTCTTATATTTTTCATGGAACTCTATAATAAGACTTCTATCTTTTGAATCAGGGATTGAATCCCATTTCTAGCACCAGTTCTTGAATCTGAGATATTTGTTAGATATAAAGTTTTTAGTACAACTGCCAAGGATTCCAATGTTTGAGCATCATCTATGAAGATTATCTTCATATTGATTTAGTATTTCATCTTACTGGATATGTATGTAAATTCTCCCTTGTTCGATCTTAGGAAAATATCCATATATCATATCAAGCGTGTCTCATACTTCCTTGGATGAATTATAATTAAAACATACATGTACTCCATGGTGCTTTGAGCGCTCGTCATTAAGTACTTATCTTTAAAATCATGTTTAACTTTCTCTTATCATTAACTAATAAGTGAGAATAAATAGACAATTGATAGCAAAATCCCACATTCCAAAATCATTTTCCTCAATAAAAATAATCATTTTTGCTTTCCGTAATTCAAACCTTTCACCATTAAACAGTGGAGGTATATTTATGAAAAATCCTTTGTTAAAAACATAATATGTGGTCTTAGTCATCATTATTCCTCCTTAGATGATTAGTCTTATAAAATAATTTAGGCTCTAATGCCACTTATTAGTCAATTGATTCCAATAATAATATGGGGGTGAATTGTGGAGGTTTAAAAAATTGATGTCCACTTGAAAATTCTTTGATAAATGAAAGTGTTTAAAATAATTTTGTAAAATAAACAAAGAATAGGCAGAAAAATAAATAAAGAAGTGATAATCCGAGTAAATAGCATAAATATAAAGTGATAAAGGTTGATAAAATTGCATCTGTACTTAAATAGGTTCAGCCTAACCACTTGGCCTACTTTTATCCCCAAGTATTTCTTCCTGAGAGTTTCCATAATATTAGATGTGAGCTTTCTACGGGTTATGCTCAAGAACCTTCTTACAACCTGTTGTACCCCAAAATTTTCCCTCTCATATATAAAGATTTTTCTCACAAGATTGTTTTGACTCAAGACAAGATTAGGGTTTGGTCAGCTCAAGACATCTCATCTTGCACTGATAACCCCAAATTAGGGTTTGATATTGCACAAGTATTTTTGGACTATAAATGCTTCATGTGACCTTCAAACATCATTGTGGATCCCTAAGATTGCTCATGACAAGTTTCAAGCCTTGAACCACCTTTTTGATCAGTCAATTGGACAGTTGACCTAAAAATAAGTTGTATTGGGGAAAAAAGTAAACCATGGCCAATTTACAGTCAAACTTCATAATTTTTTATCAACATCAACATTTTAGACTCATATGTATCATTTGGTCAAATTTGGATCATAATCCCTCAAGAAATTTGATCAAATCATCAAAAGGGCAAAATGGTCAAAATTAGGGTTTTGACTGAGAAAGGGCAATTTCTGATTTTTAACCTAGAAAATGACCAATTGAGTTCAATAATGATTTCAAGGTTTCAATTCCATCATCTTGACTTAATTACATAGCTCAAAACATCTCAAATTCATTGGATTCACAGATGAAATTTGCAATCAACTAATCAAAAGTCAACTGTATACTGAAAAGTCAAACTTTGACTTTTTGGTCAAAATCAAGTGCCAAGGGTCATAATTCATCAAGACATGTCAAAATATAAAGCTTGTTCATCAAGAAATCCAAATTTGAAAATTAGGGTTTGAATTTGAAATTTTTCATAACTTAGAAATTTTCTAAGTATGAAAATTTTCTTATTTTTTTTCTCAACTTTACACCACTTTTACACCATGATGCATAATGATTCAAGGAAAGTTCCCAACATGAAAGTTTTATATCTCCATGACATCTACAACTTTTCTTCACAAACGTTTCCCTAAAGATGCTTGGTTCTCAAGATATAAATTTGTGAATACATGGTCATGAACTTGTTAACTTAGTGAAATTTTGCCCTAATTTAGGCAGGTTTTGGACCCAACTTCATGGAAATTTTTCACCTAGTTCCAAGAGGTATCTCAAAATTCATTTCAAATATGAATTATAGAACACATTGAAAGCTTTCCAAAATTTCCAAGAAATCCTCAAGATCATTTTTGAGTAGGGAGAATCGAAGAGAGGAAGTTAGCATTTTCTCACTTTTTGTTCAAACCATTTCATGAAGAACCAAGTTGCAAATCAATCCTATGTTGGCTAGTTCATGTTGTACATGTCCTAAAATTGTTCCACACTCCTTAATTAAATGCTTACTCAGTTTACAAAGCCCCTATCCATGCTTTTGAACCTTTATCTAACTTGTAATTCCATTTATAGCAAAAAGGCTCCATTGCCATTTTGAAAAAGAACCACTTTTGCAAACTTTTGAGCTTTGAACATGTCCCATTGATGCATACAAACCACAAAGGTCTCAAGTAAGTTGTACAAACTCATACCAACCCTAAGCAAGCTGGTACAAGCATGTGAAGCTTTGGTCTTATCACTTTGCTTCAAGTACGAGGAAGTTGGCAAAAAGGATGGCATTTGCACGGCTGATAGAGAGCTGACCTAAAACCATTTCAGTACTAATATACAAACTATATGCAACACAAAGAGAGCTTGGCCAAGACTTGAAACACCCTCAGCAAGCAAAACGCCAAAAACCTGCTCAAACATACAGTTTTTGCACAAACACATTCAGCTTCCATTTGGCTCGTGCGTTTTGTGTTTAGATCATTCAAATACCTTACATACTTGATATCAAACCCATCCAAACCATCATCCCTGTTCTGTAATCTCTTTTCCACCATCTGCCATTGGTAACTTTGAAGCTTGCAGTTGGACTTGGTCAGGGAGTTCTAGCCACTTTTAGAGCAAGACAAGGGTTGGAATAGAGTCAGGGAAGCTCAAGGAAGCTCAAGCAAGCATCAGGCCTCCATTAAAGTCACTACATTTCCATACACGATTCCAGTTGAAGGAGGTAAATTTTCAAACTCTATCTCTTTATACAGGCAACCTTAGGCCACGATCTGTGAATAAAAAATGTAGCCCTCATCATAACGAAGTTGTACATATCATTATCTTACATTAATTTTACTTGTGCTAAGAGAATTTGGAAGTTGAAATCTCTAAAAATATTAGGTTAGAATTTCTGGCTTTTAAAATTCTCTTTGATCTTTGATAGTTAGATTACATAACTTATATGGTTGGAATCGTGAGTTCAAATGCTACATTTTTCATGTTATAAGTTTTTATTTTCATGGAAGTATGAGGAAGTTACAGGGGATCCGGCCAAGGCTTGGGGAAGAAGATGAAACAGGGCAAGGGCGCGTTTTGTAATATATTATTTTTGTTTCAGTAAAGACAACGGATGTATAGCCACCCCAGTGGCAAAGCAGCGCGCTGGTGAGACCCATGTCCTGGGTTCGAACCTGCACGCTACTTTTGTATTTTTCACAATTTTCTTTTCCATTTTTGACACTTTTTTGCAGGCTGGGCTGAGTCTTTGGGATTGGCATCTTTTTGCTAGCATATTACCATCAGCTTTGCTACAACACCCCCTGCCAACTTATTTTATATTTTATTTTTTTATTTGTTTTACTTTCATATTTAATATTTTTATTATTTTCTTTAATGATTAAAAATCCTAAAAAATAATTTAGTCATATTGCACTTTACTTTATTTTTATTTTATTTCTCACATAAAAATATAGTTTATTTTAATAGGATATAATTTATTTTTCTTAATAAATTTGTAAATATAATTAAATATACTTAGTATTTTTATTTTGCATTTCATATTTATAAATCCCTATTTTTTTGCATACATACAAAATTTTATATTTTATTACAATATTATTTATTATTTTTACACAAGAAAATACACAAAATAATAATATATAAACTTTATTTTCTTTTAAATAAAATTAGGGTTAACCCCCTTTCAAAAAAATTAAATCTTTTTCCTTATATTTTTAGGTTTAGATTAAATATTCTTTTACATGAAAATAAAATATCAAAAAAATCTCTTTACATGTACATTACATTGCATTACATTTTAAATATTGTTTTGTATTTATCTTAAAATTCGTACAAATTCGATTTGGTTGTAATAATGTATTTAGCTTTATATTTGTGCAAAATCCCCATTCAAACTTGTATTCCCCCCTCCCATAACTTGTTGTAATAGCTTAGTATATTTACATTACGCAATTTATCGCTTTCATATGCCATGATTAGTAATTAGGGTTTGCATGGCAAGAACCAAAAAAAGAAAAATAGAACACTCTAAATACAAGACAAAATCAAAAGCATGAAAATAATACACTTGAACACAAGCATCCTTAGGGTTTTCCCCACTTGGTTGCCTAAAATAAAATGGCCATGTTACGCATGCGAAGTATCTTGGCAAAATAAAAGAAATATAAGATCATAGTCCCTCGATGACGCTATTCAAAAGTTACCTTACAAAAATGATCTTGGTCCCTCAAAATGCTAAGATACTTTGCAAACATTGCTAATCATGGATATACGATGACCCACGCCCGTCCCGTTTACATCCAAAGATAGGGTTGCTTACCAAATCAATGGTAAGACAACAATGTCAAAGGAATAGAAAATGCATAAGAAAGTCATTTGAGTAGGTATATAGCTTCTAGTTACTTGCTCCATTTCAAACAACAATCCTTGCTATTTTCAAAATAAGCACACACACTTTTCAAAACATCTAACAAACATTGAAAATATTTTCAAAAGACAAACATCTTTGTGTACATTCTTATGAACGAGAATCATTGCAAAGATTGCCTAAACGAATGGCCTCTTTTACAAAACACTTTCAAAACCACACCAAACACAATTTCAAACAAAACAAAAGCAAGTGATCTAAGAAAGTAACTAAGAGCCCATGGAAAACCATGGATGAAAAGGGTGCTAATACCTTCCCTTTTCATAATCTACCCCCCGAACTCAAGAAAACACCTCAAAGGTCTTTCCTGTGCTTTTTCACCTTTCCTTTTGGATAAAAGAAAAGTCGGTGGTGACTCTTTCTAACCGCAACATTTGCGATAAAATGCAAAACCTCAAGTCAGTTCTCTCACCGCATCACAGAACTGGCGAATCTGCTGGGGAACAATTCTAAAAAGTGGGGTTACCTTAGGGCTTAGATCATATTTACTTGCTTATATTGTTTGACTTGTTTGCTTTACATTATGGTTCTTTGTTTGGGTTTGAATCCTCTACCCGGATTTGGGGAAACATTATAGGTAAATAGAAATACGTTGTGGAAACTGTGCGGGGTATACCAACATGGTCTAAGCAATAGCTATATTAGTGTGACATATTTGTGGGTACCTGTAGCCTTTGAGTTAATCAAAGAGAATACAGGGCCGTTGAGTGATGTCATGAAGCACTATTGAACTTCTAGAACCCTTTACTTGACCAACTTGGCCTTTAGGATGTAGTGAGATGACCGACTTTGGTGTAGTCCGAAGTTGGTAGATACTCGATACTATACTCATTGAGGGTTGGTTTCTTGGGATATTTCGGTCGCCATTAAAGAGGCTTGAGCTGAAACAATGACCAAGGAAACAATCCAGTGATATTGAGCTCCTTAGAACCCGGTTACTATTGTTAGGATAGGTTGAGCCAACTAAACTACAAGAGGGTACTTACCTATAAAACCCCATGCAAGCCTAAACTAAGAACTTGTTTGACTTGTTTGTATATGCATACTTTTACATAACATCATGGACATCATGAACATCATATGCATTCACTAACCATTTAAAGGATTTTGGAGATTCATCTTTGTTCTTGTTTTGTAGGATATGGATTCACTTCGCAGGAAAACTATCCAAGTCAAACTTGTAATAATTCCTCCACAAATCAAGGAGATGGCTTCAAGGATCCCTGAAAACTCTCCATTCACCGAGAGGCATAGTCGTCTACTCAACTTGGTCACCTCGAACACAGAGGAGGATATGATGAAGGTTCTCTTCCAGTTCTTTGATCCTTTGCATCATTGCTTCACATTTCCTGACTATCAGCTTGTGCCTACTTTAGAAGAATTCTATCAACTCTTGAGGATTCCTATTCTCAATCAACTACCTTTTAACGGTGCGGAAAAAGATCCAAAGCCAGAAGAGATTTCTCAAGCCCTGCACTTGCACTCATCCGATGTCACAACTCATTGAGAAACTAGAAGTGATGTCAAAGGCTTCTTAGCAAAGTTTCTGTTTGAGAAGGCCCAAAGCTGTTGGAATTCCCTAGACTTGTAAGCTTTTGAGGAGATTGTGGCTCTTCTTATCTATGGAATGGTTTTGTTCCCCAATCCTGACCAACTCATAGATGTGAACGCCGTCAAAATCTTCATGTCACGCAATCCGGTGCCTACATTGCTAGGGGATATCCTGCACTCTTTTCACACTCGTATAATGAGGAAAAGAGGTGTCCTTATGTGTTGCACTCCTCTCCTAGAAAGATGGTTTATTTCTCATCTTCCCCAATCAGTCTTAAAGAATGAGCAGGGTTTGAGGTGGTCACAAAGGTTAATGACGCTTAAACATTCAGATATTCATTGGTGCTCTCGATCCAAAGAGAATGTTATCATTGTTGACCGTTGTGGGGAATTCCCTAATGTCCCTCTACTTGGAATTAGGGGAGGCATCACCTACAATCCATGCTTAGCTCTAAGACAATTTGTTTATTCCCGAAGGAATGGCCCACATGATATGCTGATTCAAGGTTTGGTATTCGACTATGACAACGACGATCAAGGTCTTCGCCAAAGATTCATCCGAGCTTGGAGAATGGTAAACAAGGTGGATAGCAAGACTTTGGGACACAAGAATTCCATCCCTCTTGAGCCTTACCTCAAGTGGGTACGAACCCGCGCTCAAAGTCTTATGATTCCTTATCCTTCCATTCTCCCAGTGATTATTGAGCCTGTTCAGGAAGGAGAAGTTCCATACACTATCCTACTTCCTGACATGCCCACATCACTCGAGGATCTACAAAGGGATTGGATACAACTCAAAGGAGAGCGAGATACTTTTGAAGCCCAATTCTACGCAAGCGAGAAGAAGGTTTTGGAACTCACTAGGCTACTTCATGAGGAGCAGATTCTGAATACCTACATTGCACCAAAGAGGATGCGCAATATTTTTCTATCTTAGAGCTTTGTATTATTTTGCCCTAGGGGAATTGATGTACTCAAATTCTATCTTATTAATATAACGTGTGTTTCTTTTTTGTTTAAAACAAATTTGAATTTTTTAAATTCTTGAAAGCATTGCATGTATACATATCATTCATCATAACATAAACAGGTCTTTGCAACAAGTTTCCTCATCTCTCTACTGTTTATTTCATTAGGATGGATCTCGAACATACGGTCAAAGATCTTCAAGCTCAAAACATGCAGTTTCAACAGTTACTCACAACCCTAGCTGTGATACGGTGGGAGAACTGGCTTGAGGTTTTGCGTTTGTGTTCGCAAATGTTGCGGTTTAGCAAGAGTCGCCACTGACTTTTATTTTATCCAAAAGTAAAGGTAAAAAAGCACAGGAAAGACCTTTGAGATGTTTTCTTGAGTTCGGGGGGTAGATTATGAAAAGGGAAGATGCTAGCACCCTTTTCATCCATGGTTTTCCATGGGCTCTTAGTTACTTGTTTAGATCACTTGCTTTTGCTTTGAAATTGTTTGAAATGGTGCTTTGTATGGTTTTGAAAGTATTTTAAAAAGAGGCCATCGTTTAGGCAATCTTTGTAATGATTCTCGTTCGTAAGAATGTATACAAAGATGTTTGTCTTTTGAAAAATGTTTCAATGTTTTGAAAGTTGTTTGGAAATGTTTTGAAAATGTGTGTGTTTGTTGAAAATAGCAAGGATTGTTTTGAAGTTGATCAAGTAACTAGAAGCTATCTACCTACTCAAATGTCTTTCTTGTACATTTTTATTCCTTTGACATTGTTGTTTTACCATTGATTTGGTAAACAATCCTATCTTTGGATGTTAAACGGGACGGGCGTGGGTCATCGTATGACCATGATAGCAATATTGCCAAGTATCTTAGCATGCTTAAGGGACCAAGATCATCTTTGTTTAGGCAACCTTTTGAAAGCGTCATCGAGGGACTATGATCTTTTGTTTTGTTTTTATTTTGCCAAGATACTTTGCATGCATACCATGGCCATTTTTAGGCAACAAAGTGGGTGAAACCCTAGAGGTGCTTGTGTGCAATGTGTTGTCATTTTACATGCTTTTGTCTTGTATTAAGTCATGCTATTTGTTTGATTCTTGTCTTGTCACACAAACCCTAGTTTACTAAACATGTATATAATGCGATAAATTGCGTAAAGTAAATCTAAGCTATTACAACAATATTATGGGAGGGGGGGTACAAGTTTTGAACGGGGGATATTTGCACAAACTAAAACCTTAACCCACTATTACAACCCAATTGAATTTATTGTACAATAACTAAATAAACATACAATTATTTAAATATGCAAATAAAATGTATTTATGCAAAAATATCTTGTATTTATTTTATGTATGAGAAAATAAAATTATTTAAGGGGAAACCCTAATTTTTTGATTTAAAAGAAAATATGTTCTATATCATTTATTTTATTCATTTATGTACAAGAAATAAATAAATAAAAATATTTACAAATATATTAAAAAAATTAAAATATATGTGGAAATAATATTTTATGTATATGAATAATAAAAATAAAAATGTATGATATTTTTAAATATATTTACTATTTATTTAAGAAAATAAAGTTCTATTTATTTGAATAATCAATATTTCATCCAAAAAATAAGATAAAAAATAAAATAAATTGCAAAAAATTAAAATATTTTTGGGATTTTTTAATGTTCAGAAAAAAATAATAAAGTCAATAAACATAAAAATATGAGAAAATATGCAAAAATATAAAAATATGCAAAGGGGGGTGCAAATAGTAAACATGGGGTATGGGAAGTAAAACAACAGGCCCAGGCGCGCCAGGCTCAAGCCAGTCTTCGTCCCTGACCTCCAGCCAACAATCTACGCGCGTTTTGCCTTCAACCTGTATCTTGCTCTAGCTTGCATAAAATCAAAAACTTATAACACAAAAAATGTAGCTTATGCTCTCACGATTCCAGTGATATAAAGTTTATGACCTAACACTAAAAGATCAAGGAGAATTTTATCACCCCTAATTTCTGACCTAAATTTTTCATGAACTTCAAGCTTCAAATTCTCACTACTCAGTTAATATAAATAACAACTATGCATATGTACAACTTAAGCAAGTTAAGGACTAAATTTTTGCTTGACAAATCAAAGCTTGAGGATTCCTAAATAGAGAGATAGAGATTTTAAAAATACCTTGTTCGGCTGAGTTTGGATATGGCAATGTGGGGACTTTGAGTGAGGCCTGAAGATCGTGTGAGCTTCCTTAAAGTTCCCTCAAGCTTTTCAATGCTTAGCTGGGCTTGTAGATAGCTGAAACTCTTTGTAGAAGTCAACTTGCAACCTCCCAAAATTAAAATGGTGATGTTTGAAATAGGGGTTACAGTTGCAAGACAAGGGCCTGGATAGTTCAGGCAGGATGTATGTAAAGTGTTTGAAGTCTTAAAATGAGAAACGCACGAGCCAACGTTGATTTGGCAAGAGTTCTGCAGAAGATGCCTTGTTTGGGCAGAAACTTGTGTTTTTGTGTTTGAGAGTGTTTCAAATGTTGTGTATTCGTGTATTTGCTTGTGACAAGTTTCTGGAGTTGTTTAGAATGAAGCCAAGCCTTGCCTTTATCAGATGGACAAGTTATCTTGACTTTTTGCCAATTTGCTTGCTTTTGAAGAAAGTTGAAATGACTTATGCCAAAGGCCTGTACAGGCTAGCTTGTGGGCTGCAGAAGGTTGGTATACTTTGCCTGATATTTATGGATCTTGCTTGCAACAAAAGATCAGGTCCATGGCCCAAGAATTGCAAAGTTGAAAAAAGCATGCTTTATGAAAATGGCAATGTGCACTTTTGGCCATTTATGGAATAATTCTTTGTACAAAGCTCCAAAGGTGAAAACAAAGGCTTTAACCACTGAGTTAGCATTAAATTATAGAGTGTAGAAGGGATTAGGAACTGTAATACAAGGTACAAGCATGCTAGGATCTGATTTGCAACTTGAACCATTGTGAAAATGGCTTGAACAAAAGTGACAAATTGCCATTTTCTCTTCTTCGATTCTCCCTAACCACAAATGATCTTGGAGAGTTATTAGACATTTTGGAAAGCTTGCGACATGATATACAATCCATATTTGAAATGCAACTTGAGATACCTCTTGGAACTAGGTGAAAAGTTTCCATGAAGTTAGATCAAAAACCCGCCTAAACTAGGGCAAAATTTCACTAAGTTAAAAAGTTTATGGACCCCTATTCACAAATTCATAACTTGAGATCCAAGCATCTTTTGGGAAAACTTTGTGAATAAAATTTGTAGATTTCATGTTGGAAGTTTTCTTTGAATCCAATTTCATCATGGTGAAAAAGTTGTGGAAAGTTGGGAAAAAATAAGAAATTTTCCATACTTAGAAAAATTCGAAGTTATGAAAAATTTCAAATTAAAACCCTAATTTGCAATTTTAGGTTTCTTGGTCAACAAGTTTGACATTTGGACATATCTTGATGAATTATGACCCTTGGCACTTGATTTTGACCAAAAAGTCAAAGTTTGACTTTTCAGTGTACAATTGATTTTTGATCAGTTGACTGGAAAATTCATCCGTCAATCCAATGCACTTGTGATCTTTTGAACCATGTGATTAGGTCAAGATAATTCCATTGAGTACTTGAAATCATGTTTGAACCCAATTGATCATTGGCTAGGTTAAAAATCAGAAATTGCCCTTTCTCAGTCAAAACCCTAATTTTGACCATTTTTCCCTTTTGATGATTTGATCAAATTTCTTGAGGAATTATGGTCCAAACTTGATCAAATGGTTCGTAGGAGCCTAGAATGTTGTTGTGGATCAAAAATTTGGAGTTTGACTGTAAATTGGCCATGGTTGAATTTTCCCCCAATACAGCTGATTTTTAGGTCAACTGTCCAATTGACTGGGCAAAAATGTGATTCAAGGCTTTAAACTTGGTATGAGCAATCTTAGGGGTCCAAGATGGTGTATGAAAGTCACATGAAGAATTGATGGTCCAAAAATCCTTGTGAAAACTCAAACCCTAATTTCAGGTCATCAGTGCAAGATGAGGTCCTGAGCTGAGCAAACCATAATCCTGTCTTGAGTCCAAGAAGTCTTGTGAGGAAAAATATTGATAATATGAGAGGGAAAATTTTGGGGTACAACAGTAGCCAAAGGACAAGAGGAGCTGAAGACTATGCTAGCAAAAGACAAAAAGAAGAAAGAGAAGAAACCAACCGGTGCGGAAATTATGGGAAGAAGGTTTCAAGGACAGGTCACAAGAACCTTGGATTTTCCAACAACATCTAATGAAGGAGAGAGAAAAGGAAAAGAAACAGTAGTTCCGTCATAGTCTGAAGAAGAGGAGGAAGAAGAAGACTACTTTGAGGAGCAGTACCCTTCGGCTGATGATAAATACCGACATCTTGAAGAGCGGCTAAATGCTATGGAAATACAGAAAGTAACAGGTCTAGACTTTGAGGAACTAGGGCTAGTGTAAGGAATTATGATCTCGCCAAAGTTCAAGGTGCCATTATTTGCAAAGTATGATGGGGTGTCATGTCCTAAAATTCACCTCCGATCATATGTCAGAATGATTCAGCTGCACTCTGTTGACAAAGATTCGTGGGTCCATTTTTTTCAAGACAGCTTATCCGGAACACAACTTGATTGGTTTTACCAATTGGAAAGGGCCGACGTCCACAACTGGGAAGACCTAGCTACAGCTTTCTATAGACAATACCAGTATAATGCAGATTTGGCGCCTACCCGTACTCAACTTCAGAGTATGGCTATGGTTCCAAATGAGGGTTTCAAAGAGTACGCGCAGAAATGGAGAGATCTAGCTGGAAGGGTGCAACATCCTCTGTCTGAAAGGGAGTTGGTGGATATGTTCTTGGGCACCCTATCAGGCCCTTTCTTCAACCATCTGATTGGGAGCTCATCTGCTAGGTTTACTGAGCTAATATTAATTGGAGAAAGGGTGGAAGTTGGTATAAAAAGTGGAAAGATTCAGAAGGATGTGTCTGCCTCTACAACCATGAGAAAACCTTTCACTGGGAAGAAGGAGGTGTCTGCTGTTTACTCATAAAGGAATCAGGGAATAACTGAATGTCGACCAGTGGTGGGGGCCGTTATGATCCCAAAACCTGCTTCTGATCAACCAAGAAATAGCCAGCCAAGGGTGGAAAGGCCAGTCCGGCAATTCACCAGGATTAATATGACTCTAGACCAGGTCTTGCCACATCTTCTGAAATTAAATCTGGCAACTTTAAAGGAGGCCCCAAAGAATCCTAACACGGCGTCCCCTTATTATCACCCGAATGCCAGATGTGCATACCATTCTGAAAGTTTGGGCCATGACACCAACAACTGTTGGGCTTTAAAAAACAAGATTCGAGACCTCATAGATACCAAAGAAGTTGAGTTTGACGCACCTGAGAAACCAAATGTCATTTCCGCTCCGATGCCTAGGAATGGTCACAATGCCAATGCTATCGAAGAAGATTTGTTTGTTGCTACAGTAGATGAACTCTTGACTCCACTCCCGATCATTAAAATGAACTTGTTGAAAGCTGGGATTTTCCCAGGTTGTAATAAAGACTGTCGTGTTTGCTTATCCTCATCAAGTGATTGCCCTCTATTGAAGACAGGTATCCAACGCCTGATTGACAACCAAGAAATTCTGTTTGAGAATGCTCCCGTTTTACCTATTCCCATTGAAGACATTTCAATCATAACCATCTCCGCCAGTCCTTCCAATGTCCCTAAAAGACCCGTTAGGATTACATCTACTCCTCTTAAGATTACAATGCTCGGGCCGGTCCCGTACGAATCAGATAAAACAATACCATGGAATTATGGTGGAGAAATCTACTACCATGGTATCAAACAAGATGAACTGACTGTCGAAGAAGAGAGCTCCAAAGAAGACAATTCCGACATTAGCAATATTGCCGGAACTAGTAAGATTACCCGTAGTGGTAGAATCTTCTCTCCAGAGATTGCCCCTCCAAAGGCAGTTTTTGGACCCGTGGCCATTCCGAAGATTACCTCTGTACCAATGATCATACCTACAAGTGCGCCTACCGACAAAGTAGACACGATCCCTACTGTTATCCCTACTAATACTTCTACTATTGAGAATCGAGGAAAAAGCATTCAAGAAGAGCCTGTCTGGATGAAGGCTCAATCCCTAGCTATTCTCGAAACATCCAAGAAGGAAATGGTAGAGATCCTAAGGATAATAAAGAAGAGTTACTATGACGTGGTTGAACAGTTGTGGCAAACTCCCTCCAAGATCTCCATGCTAGCTTTACTGCTGTGCTCTGAGGCACATGCAAAATCTCTGGTAAAATTTCTGAAGACAACCCATATGCCACAAGAGACATCTGCCGACCAGTTCCAAGACTGTGTGGCCAGTTTGACAGTTGATAACGGCCTAGGCTTCTCTGATTCTGATTTGACACCCAGAGGGAGAAAGCACATCGAGGCATTGCATGTCTCTGTGGAGTGTATAGGAACGACTCTGGCCCATGTCTTGGTAGACACTGGTTCATCTTTGAACGTCTTACCGAAAAAAGCCCTTGACAGAGTGGATTACGAAGGGCTGACTTTAAAACCCAGTAACATCGTTGTAAGAGCATTTGATGGTTCGAAGAGGATGGTCCAAGGGTAGGTGGACATCCCAATAAAGGTGGGAACTCAGATTTTCAATTCAACCTTCTATGTGATGGACATCTGTCCCTTTTACTCCTATCTGTTAGGAAGGCCCTGGATCCATAATGCCGGTGTTGTCACCTCCATACTACATCAAATGCTGAAGTACCCGGTCCAAGGGAAGATCATAACTGTCCACGGGGAGGAAGAGTACATGATTAGTCATCTGAATTCTTTCTGATATGTGGAGTTGGATGGAGAGTTCATTGAAACTCCTTTTCAACATTTCGAAGAGGTTTCTCAAGAAGTAGTGGTAACCAAGGAGGTATCCCTGATTCCCAAGATCACAAGACCTCCACTTTGGATGTCATATCTAAAGGACGCCAATGCGGTAGTAGAAGAGGGTGGATGCACCATCTGGGGGCAGCTTCTAGACATCCCCTATAAATCAGATAAGTTTGGCTTAGGGTTTACTTCAACTTCTCAGAAGGCTAAGCGTCGTGCCCGTACTGGAGGGCCACCTTTAAAGATTAGTAACCATGAGGTCAACACAGTGGAAGATGTTGAAGAAGATGGCAGCTTGGAAGATTGGATATTTCCTACTGTCAACGGAGGACTTCGCAACTGGGAAGCCAGAGACTTTGTCCCAATAACTTTCATCTCTCAGTAATTTATCTTTTACATTTCTGTTGGACTTGTAATATTCATAAACAATTCTCACTTTAAAAACCTTGTGTCTTACCCGAGGCACAATGGTCCATTTGTAAGGTTTTAATTTCATCTTCATATGACATTCAATGAATCATGGACGCTTTTCCACATACAAATCTTTTATGCTCATTGTCTTTATTTTATATTTTATTGTTTAAAGATGGTTATACCCTTACACACACCCACACTCATAAATGCAGGTACCCCTCCATTTTGGATCCCATGGGTAACAATACTGCTATAGCCTTTAGTGACTCTGAAGATCCAATCTATCAAGCCGAATACGAAGGTGAGGAAGATTGTGAAGTGCCAGGGGAATTGGCCAAACTACTACAACAAGAGGAAAGATCTATTCAGCCTCATGAGGAGCCTTTAGATACAATCAACTTAGGTACCGAGGAAGATAAAAAGGAAATCAAAGTGGGTGCCAATCTAGAGCCGAGTGTCAAGGAACGCCTAATTCAGCTGTTGCGTGATTATGTTGAGATCTTTGCCTGGTCATACGAAGACATGCTAGGACTTGATACAGACATCGTGGTACATCGTCTACCCACAAGAGAAGACTGTCCACCAGTGAAACAGAAAGTATGCCGCATGAGACCTAATATGTCCGAGAAGATCAAAGCGGAAGTTATGAAACAGTTCAATGCTGGATTCTTGGCCGTCACATCCTATCCTCAATGGGTTGCCAACATTGTTCCCGTGCCTAAAAAGGACGGTAAAGTACGAATGTGTGTGGATTATAGAGATTTAAACAGGGCTATCCCTAAAGATGATTTTCCACTTCCCCACATCGATATCCTGGTTGATAATACAGCTCAGCACAAAGTGATTTCCTTCATGGATGGATTCTCAGGTTATAACCAGATAAAAATGGCACATGAGGACATGGAGAAAACTACATTTGTCACACAGTGGGGAACATTCTGCTACAAAGTGATGCCATTTGGACTGAAGAATGTCAGGGAAACCTATCAACGCGCCATGGTAGCTTTGTTTAATGATATGATACATCATGAGATAGAGGTCTATGTAGATGACATGATAGCCCGATCACAAACTGAAGAGGAGCACCTTGATCACTTGCAAAAGTTGTTTGTAAGATTGAAGGAATACAAACTAAGGCTGAATCCAAACAAGTGTACATTCGGAGTCCGGGCCAGTAAACTCTTAGGTTTCATTGTCAGCAACAAAGGCATCGAGGTTGATCCTGCCAAGGTCAAAGCAATACAAGAAATGCCTGCTCCTCGCACTGAGAAGGAAGTCAGAGGATTCTTGGGACGCCTGAACTATATTTCCAGATTCATTTCTCACCTAACATCTACTTGTGAGCCAATCTTCAAACTGTTGAAGAAAGATCAAGTAGTTAGATGGAATGATGAATGTCAAATTTCTTTTGACAAAATCAAAGAGTACTTACAAGAGCCTCCTGTCTTGATGCCACCAATCGAGGGAAGACCACTGATCATGTATCTGACCTTTTTAGAGAACTCAATGGGGTGTGTATTGGGGCAGCATGACGAGTCTAGCCGAAAAGAGCACGTTATTTACTACCTGAGAAAAAAGTTTACCGACTGTGAAACCAGATATTCACTACTCGAGAAAACTTGTTGCGCTCTGGTATGGGCTTCTCGCCGGCTAAGGCAGTATATGTTTACTTATACCACTTTGCTAATATCTAAAATGGATCCGATAAAATACATATTCGAAAAGCCTGCTCTATCTGGAAGAATAGCTAGATGGCAGATGATCCTAACAGAATATGACATACAGTATACTACCCAGAAAGCTATAAAGGGCAGTGTGCTAGCTGATCATCTTGCTCATAAAGCTGTAGAAGATTATCAATCCATGAAGTTTGAATTCCCGGATGAAGACATCATGACATTAGACAACAGTAAAGAAATCAGGCCATATGACGGACCTGAACAAGGATCCCGATGGACCCTGTTCTTTGATGGGGCATCCAATGCACTTGGTAATGGTATCGGCGCTGTACTCATATCTCCGTAAGGGTTCCATACTCCTTTTACTTCCATACTTTGCTTTAATTGTACGAACAACATGGCAGAATACGAAGCATGCATCTTTGGTCTCAAGGCTGCCATAGACCTAGGAATCAAATCTTTAGATGTGTTTGGTCATCAGTCAAATCAAAGGCGAATGGGACACTAAGCATCCAAACCTTCGAGCATTTCCCGTGAGAAGAAAATCAGCTAGCAGATGCTCTAGCCACAATGTCATCCATGTTTAAACTTAAATGGGATAACGAGGTTCCCCAAATCACCATTGAACGAATGGATGAACCAGCACACTGTCACGAGATTAATACTGAAGAAGTAATGGACCAGCCTTGGTTTCATGAAGTCAAGAGGTATCTCGAGGCTCAGGAATATCCGAAAGGAGCTTCAATCAATGCTAATAAGTTCTTAAGGAGATTCTCTTCTAAGTTCTTCCTGAGTAATGGCATCCTGTACAAACGCAATCATGACTCCATTCTGCTTCGATGTGTGGATAAGATTGAGGCTGAAAGATCATGGCTGAGCTACACGAGGGCACTTTTGGCACCCACTCCAGTGGGCATACGATGGCAAAGAAAATCCTACGGGCAGGCTATTATTGGTCTACCATGGAAGCAGACTGCTATCAACACTCGCGGACCTGTCATACGTTTCAAATTTATGATGACAAGGTACACGTACCTCCAGTTCCTCTAAATGTATTAACGGCTCCTTGGCCCTTTGCTATGTGGGGAATCGACATGATTGGGGAGATCAAGCCTACAACCTCCAATGGACACCGTTTTATTCTAGTGGCCATTGACTATTTTACAAAATGGGTCGAAGCAGCTTCCTTCGCATCTGTTACTAAGAATGTTGTTGCCCGCTTCATCAAGCAGAATCTTATTTGTAGGGTATGGTATCCTAGAAAGGATCATCACTGATAACGGTATAAACCTCAACAATACTATGATCACCGCTTTATGCGAACAGTTTAAGATTCAACATCATAATTCATCCCCCTATCGGCCGAAGATGAATGGTGTAGTCGAAGCTGCCAATAAAAACATTAAAAAGATCATACAGAAAATGACAGTCACCTACAAGGACTGGCATGAGATGTTGCCATTTGCTCTCCACGGGTATCGTACCACGACTCGCACATCAACTAGGGAAACACCCTATTCTTTCGTTTATGGCATGGAGGTTGTCTTGCCTATTGAGGTTCAGATCCCCTCTTTAAGAATTATGAAGGATGTAGGTTTGAACGAGGACGATTGGATCCAGACTCGACTTGATCAACTAAACTTAATTGATGAAAAGAGACTTACTGTTGTTTGCCATGGTCAGATGTATCAAAAACGGATGATCAAGGCTTTCAATAAGAAAGTCATACGCCAAGTATATCAAGTTGGAGATCTAGTGATCAAACGCATTATCTTGCCACAAAGTGATCCCAGTGGCAAATGGACTCCTACCTATGAAGGACCATTTGTAATCAATAATATCTTCTCCGGTGGGGTAATGATCTTAACCACCATGGACGGCGACGACCTGCCACACCATGCGAACGCGGACATAGTCAAAAGATACTACGCATAAAAGACCCGCTAGGTTGATACACCTAGGCAAAAAAAGGGGCACCCCGGTGAACCAAAAGGTTCAGGCAAAAATTAGGGATAAAATATAAAAAAATCTGTACACCCGGCAAGTTGAAAACCCGAAAGGGCGACTTGGGCAAAAAAGGGTTTCCTGGTGGACTGAAAACCCGAAAGGGCAGTCCAGGCAAAAGTTAGGGAATTAAAGCGTATGACTATGTCCCATCGGATCACTGTGGATAACCTCTTGACTTCCACTGACAAGTTCAAAGTTTCTGATCAATTCAATCATCTTCGGACGAAGCAACAAATGGACAGGGTATTCGGAGGCACGAAGACTATAGCAGAATGGGAACCCCATGGGATTATCACACATAGCTATCTTTCTTTGTAATTTTTTTTTACTTTTATGGCACCATCCTCTTACTGGGATGTATGTCTCCTTTGTACAAAATGCTTATTCAAAGTAAATACAAAGATATCTCTTTCAAGTACAGAAAACTATTTGCCCTTTTTCTTTACACTTGTGTTTTGTTTGCAAATACGTCCAATGATTCATTGATGAACATATGCATTTGAACATAATTACTGTTTACAAATAAACAAAATGAAAAAAGACAACTACTGACAGGTTGAAAGAATAGGGAAACGTCATTAGGCTATTCCATGAGTAATCCCCACAGTATGTCACTTAAATCCCAAGAGGAACAAAACTCCCAACTACCCAATAGAGCGAAGCTTCTAGTTTATCAATCCCCAGTGGAAACCATCCAGTTCCTCCAAATCCCCCAGCAAGTTATTTGAAGCCTGAAAATCCATTTGGATAGCAACTGACTTCTGTTATTCCCCAACAGAAAAAGACTCACATTCATTAAACCCCCAGTAGAAGTCATCAAAATTCTCTGGATTCCCCAAGCAGATTCCTCAAGCAGTATATGGCATTGCTTTCACAACAAAATTTTTGTCAAATACTCCAACTTCAAGACATGAAGAATCCACATATCCTCAACAACAGTCAAGGATTTATTTTCCTCAACAATACAATAAATCAGATCACATGCGCATACATTACATCCATATATCATAAAACACATGTATTGTATCATACATTTCATGCAACATAATTTTGTGTTCCATCTAACATTTTACCCTTTTCAGGATGAGATTAACAGTTACCATTAACAATATGCGATCATGATATAGTTCAGATACGCTCCAGACACGGATGCCATTTTGGTACTCATTCAGATTTCAAGTTCAGATACAGTATGGATACGCTCCAAATACGGATGCCATTCTGATACTCATTCATATTTCAAAGTTCAGATATAGTTCAGATACGCTCTAGACACGGATGCCATTCTGATACTCATTCAGATTTCAAAGTTCAGATATAGTTCAGATACGCTCCAGACACGGATACCATTCTGGTACTCATTCAGATTTCAAGTTCAGATACAATACGGATACGCTCCAGGCACGGAAGCCATTCTTTTACTCATTCAGCTTTCAAGTTCAGATACAGTACGGATACACTCCATACACTGAAGCCATTCTGTCGCTCATCTAGATTCAGACTTCAGATATGTTCCAGACACGGACACCATTCTGATACTTTTTCTTTCGAATTACAATTTAACAAACATTCTTGGATGGCATCTACAAGCCCATCTCCAACAAGATTTTATAGCTTCTACGAATGGCATCTTTAAGCCCATTCCCTCAACTACACGTCGTCGAGTGCAAATTTATGGGCACTCTAGTGTCCAATCATCTTTCACCTTCGAGTCACGAACGACAAAGTTCGCCAATCTAACTCTTCAGGTTTAAGAAGATTGAACAGGGGCAGCTGTTTTACCCCAAAATTTTCCCTTTCATATATAAAGATTTTTCTCACAAGATTGCTTTGACTCAAGACAAGATTAGGGTTTGGTCAGCTCAAGACATCTCATCTTGCACTGATAACCCCAAATTAGGGTTTGATATTGCACAAGGATTTTTGGACTATCAATGCTTCATTTGACCTTCAAACATCATTGTGGATCCCTAAGATTTCTCATGACAGGTTTCAAGCCTTGAACCACCTTTTTGATCAGTCAATTGGACAATTGACCTAAAAATCAGCTGTATTGGGGAAAAAGTCAACCATGGCCAATTTACAGTCAAACTTCATAATTTTTGACCCACATCAACATTTTAGACTCATATGTATCATTTGGTCAAATTTGATCAAATCATCAAAAGGGCAAAATGGTCAAAATTAGGGTTTTGACTGAGAAAGGGCAATTTATGATTTTTACCCTAAAAATGACCAATTGAGTTCAAGCATGATTTCAAGGTTTCAATGGCATCATCTTGACTTAATTACATAGCTCAAAACATCTCAAATTCATTGGATTGACAGATAAAATTTGCAGTCAACTGTATATTGAAAAGTCAAACTTTGACTTTTTGGTCAAAATCAAGTGCCAAGGGCCATAATTCATCAAGACATGTCAAAATATAAAGCTTGTTCATCAAGAAATCCAAATTTGAAAATTAGGGTTTGAATTTGAAAATTTTCATAACTTAGAAATTTTCTAAGTATGAAAATTTTCTTATTTTTTTCTCAACTTTACACCATGATGCATAATGATTCAAGGAAAGTTCCCAAAATGAAAGTTGTAGATCTCCATGAAATCTACAACTTTGCTTCACAAACTTTTCCCTAAAGATGCTTGGATCTAAAGATATAAATTTGTGAATACATGGTCATGAACTTGTTAACTTAGTGAAATTTTGCCCTAATTTAGGCAGGTTTTGGACCCAACTTCATGGCAATTTTTCACCTAGTTCCAAGAGGTATATAAAAATGCATTTCAAAGATGAATTATATAACACATTTCAAGCTTTATAAAATGTCCAATAACTCCTCAAGATCATTTTTTATTAGGGAGAATCGAAGAGAGGAAGTTAGCATTTTCTCACTTTTTGTTCAAACCATTTTATGAAGAACCAAGTTGCAAATCAATCCTATGCTGGCTAGTTCATGTTGTACAGGTCCTAAACTTGTTCAACACTCCTTAATTAAATTCTTACTCAGTTGACAAAGCCTCTATCCATGCTTTTGAACCTTTATCCAACTTATAATTCCATTTATGGCAAAAAGGCTCCATTGCCATTTTGAAAAAGAACCACTTTTGCAAACTTTTCAATTTTGAGCTTTGAACATGTCCCTTTAATGCATACAAACCACACAGGTCTCAAGTAAGTTGTACAAACTCATACCAACCCTAAGCAAGCTGGTACAAGCATGTGAAGCTTTGGTCTTGTCACTTTGCTTCAAGTACAAGGAAGTTGGAAAAAAGGCTAGCATTTGCACAGATGATAGAGAGCTGACCTAAAACCATTTCAGTACTAATATACAAACTATATGCAACACAAATAGAACTTGGCCAAGACTTGAAACACCCTCAGCAAGCAAAACACCAAAAACCTGCTCAAACATACAGTTTCTGCACAAACACATCCAGCTTCCATTTGGCTCGTGCGTTTTGTGTTTAGATCATGCAAACACCTTACATACTTGATATCAAACCCATCTAAACCATTATCCCTGTTTCGTAATCTCTTTTCCACCATCTGCCATTGTTGACTTTGAAGCTTGCAGTTGGACTTGGTCAGGGAGTTCTAGCCCCTTTCAGAGCAAGGCAAGGGTTGGAATAGAGTCAAGGAAGCTCAAGCAAGCATCAGGCCTCCATTAAAGTCACTACATTTCCATACACGATTCCAGCTGAAGGAGGTAAATTTTCAAACTTTATCTCTTTATACAGGCAACCTTAGGCCACGATCTGTGAATAAAAAATGTAGCCCTCGTCATAACGAAGCTGTACATATCTTTATCTTGCATTAATTTTACTTGTGCTAAGAGAATTTGGAAGTTGAAATCTCTGAAAATATTAGGTTAGAATTTAGGGCTTTTAAAATTCTCTTTGATCTTTGATAGTTAGATTACATAACTTATATGGTTGGAATCGTGAGTTTAAATGCTACATTTTTCATGTTATAAGTTTTTATTTTCATGGAAGTATGAAGAAGTTACAGGGGATCCGGCCAAGGCTTGGGGAAGAAGATGAAACATGGCAAGGGCGCGTTTTGTAATATGTTATTTTTGTTTCAGTAAAGACAATGGATGTATAGCCACCCCAGTGGCAAAGCAGCGCGCTGGTGAGACTCATGTCCTGGGTTCGAACCTGCGCGCTACTTTTGTATTTTTCACAATTTTCTTTTCCATTTTTGACACTTTTTTGCAGGCTGGGCTGAGTCTTTGGGCGTGGCATCTTTTTGCTAGCATATTACCATCAACTTTACTACAACACCCCCTGCCAACTTATTTTATTTTTTATTTTTTTATTTGTTTTACTTTCATATTTAATATTTTTATTATTTTCTTTAATGATTAAAAATCCTAAAAAATAATTTAGTCATATTGCACTTTATTTTATTTTTATTTTATTTCTCACATAAAAATATAGTTTATTTTAATAGGATATAATTTATTTTTCTTAATGAATTTGTAAATATAATTAAATATACTTAGTATTTTTATTTTGCATTTCATATTTATAAATCCCTATTTTTTTGCATACATACAAAATTTTATATTTTATTACAATATTATTTATTATTTTTACACAAGAAAATACACAAAATAATAATATAGAAACTTTATTTTCTTTTAAATAAAATTAGGGTTAACCCCCTTTCAAAAAAATTAAATCTTTTTCCTTATATTTTTAGGTTTAGATTAAATATTCTTTTACATGAAAATAAGATATCAAAAAAATCTCTTTACATGTACATTACATTGCATTACATTTTAAATATTGTTTTGTATTTATCTTAAAATTCGTACAAATTCGATTTGGTTGTAATAATGTATTTAGCTTTATATTTATGCAAAATCCCCATTCAAACTTGTATTTCCCCCTCCCATAACTTGTTGTAATAGCTTAGTATATTTAAATTACGCAATTTATCGCTTTCATATGCCATGATTAGTAATTAGGATTTGTATGGCAAGAACCAAACAAAGCAAAATAGAACACTCTAAATACAAGACAAAATCAAAAGCATGAAAATAATACACTTGCACACAAGCACCCTTAGAGTTTTTCTCACTTGGTTGCCTAAAATAAAATGGCCATGTTACGCATGCGAAGTATCTTGGCAAAACAAAACAAATATAAGATCATAGTCCCTCGATGACGCTATTCAAAAGTTGCCTTACAAAAATGATCTTGGTCCCTCAAAATGCTAAGATACTTTGCAAACATTGCTAATCATGGCTATACGATGACCCACGCCCGTCCCGTTTACATCCAAAGATAGGGTTGCTTACCAAATCAATGGTAAGACAACAATGTCAAAGGAATAGAAACTGCATAAGAAAGACATTTGAGTAGGTAGATAGCTTCTAGTTACTTGCTCCATTTCAAACAACAATCCTTGCTATTTTCAAAACAAGCACACACACTTTTCAAAACATCTTACAAACATTGAAAACATTTTCAAAAGACAAACATCTTTATGTACATTCTTACGAACGGGAATCATTGCAAAGATTGCCTAAACGAATGGCCTCTTTTACAAAACACTTTCAAAACCACACCAAACACAATTTCAAACAAAACAAAAGCAAGTGATCTAAGCAGGTGATCTAAGGAAGTAACTAAGAGCCCATGGAAAACCATGGATGAAAAGGGTGATAATACCTTCCCTTTTCATAATCTACCCCCGAACTCAAGAAAACATCTCAAAGGTCTTTCCTGTGCTTTTTCACCTTTCCTTTTTGATAAAAGAAAAGTCGGTGGCGACTCTTGCTAACCGCAACATTTGCGATAAAACGCAAAACCTCAAGTCAGTTCTCCCACCGCATCACACAACCAAATAAGAGTTTTACAATGACTATCCTCCAAACCAACCACAAGGTTTCACACCAAGACAATCTCAAAACAAAATAGAACTTATGCATAAATATTAGCACAAGAACCAAATGAAGATTTTAGTGGGTAGTATCTCGAACCAAACATGAGCTTTTACACCAATATGTGCTCACGAACCAAAAAAATATTTTGATTGGATAATCTCACAAACCAAATAAGAGCTTTTATTGGTTTAGCTCACTAACCAAACTAAAACTTCTCGCAAGAGATATTCTACAAGGGACGAAGTTGTGTTTAGTAAATTACAAGAATAACCTCAACACCAAAACAAAAAGTCTCATTGATATTTTTCACTCTCAAATCACTAAGAAAGTTTAGTGAAAACAAAATAAATTAAAAAGAGAGAATAGAAATTGAGAAAGTATATAGAAATATGTTTTCTAGTGTGTTTTGAAAGTGGGGGCAAGCTCTCCATTTATACGGTGGAAATTTGGCTCCAAAAGGAAAAAGACCCATGAGCTTTTAAATGAGTTAATCGATTGAGCCATAGGGTTAATCGATTACGAGCTTCCAAAATATTGTTGTTTTGAATATGGAGTAATTTGTATAGAAAGAGGGGGTTGAATTGGAAATTAAAAATTCACGTCTTTTTTATTTAAAAAACTAGATTACGCAAGCAGAAACGAATATGGTGGAAACTCGTTTGAAATGTTTTTAAGATATTGGAAGAAGATTGATACTATACACACACCAATGGTTTGCAATAAAGTAATAGACAATGTAATGACTAGTGATTTAAAATTCAAATAATATGTTTAATTCTTTTAACTATTTTTTGATTTGAAGCAAATCTAGTTACAATTCTCACATAATAATTAATAACACGATTATTTCGAAAGTCAATTTTAATCAAACCTAAGCTTTTATAAATTAAGACTATGAACACAATAAACCTATGAATCATGCATTCTAAGGGATGAATCTAACAACTAAACTCAATAATACAATTTAAAAAATAGAGAGAGAGGGAGAGAGTGCATTGGGATTTACCCTAGTTCAGTGTTATTGTCCATGCAGGCAAGCACCTATGTCTAGTCTCTGATGGTAAACCACCAAACATTTGTTTCTTCCATTATATTATTTAATTTTAGTTCATGTTACAACAATTCATATAACCAAAAGATAAACTATAACAATCCAATCTATCTTCTTCCTTGCATCTTGATAGAACTTGTTTGCAGCTATCTACTACCAGTGCTACTCTTAATCTTCACTAAGATATAAATTTTCAACCTTTGATGGACTTCAATCTTGATAAATTCGTTGATCTTCACTCAATCTCAAAATTACAAGCCTTGAATCCTTATCTTCAACAAGTTGACAGATCCAAAAAAAAAAACTCCACAACAATGGAGAAAGGCTTCTTCTTATTCTTTTTCCTTCAATGAATTCAAACATTTGAATTCCTTCAAGATCAAATTTCTCCTTACAAGAACTACACACTTCAATTGAAAGATTAGAACTCTAATATTTCCTCTACATAAATCATCATACACAAAATCAATACTATGATTCTCCATGAATATAATAAATATGATGATTTGAAAGAGATGAAGTTGTGTTCGCAAAGCTTTTTATCTTTTAAAAATATTTGATCTCACTTGCTCTCCAATGAGATTTTTCTCATCAAGTCATTCAAGTTATGAAGAAATGAGAATGAAAAACTATTTGTATGTGCATGAGAAAAGGCACAAAAATGAGTAAAAATGCACTAAATGACTTTATTCAAGGTTGCAATGACTCAATTCGAAGTCTAAAAAAATTGAAAGAATGACTTGATTCGAAGCCAAAATGACTCAAGTATTTTGCTCATTTTTTACTTGATTCAGCAACGCCATGACTAGAGTAATTTTCTGTCTTTTGACTTGAGTCACGCAGGAGAATTACACAAGTCTTGCAAACAGAATCAAAAACACACTTAGAAACATTCACGACTTGAATCTCCTGAGCCATAGTTTGAGTAAAAAATGTAAAACTGAATTAATCAAATCAAAGACAACATTGAATCAATTCAAATTGACTTTACTTGTTGAATCAAGTCATATACCACTTGAATTAAGTCAAATAATGATACCTTTGGTCAATTCATTATAAATTCATGGAAAATAAATATTTTTATGTGTGTGATGAGAAATTTAATGAGGAAACTAAAAATTATGATAAATCATAAATTGAAAAGCATCAAGATATTGAAATAATTGATAAAACATGTGAAGACAATTTCAGCCTCCCCTCTTTTATGATTGGTAAAACTTTAGAAAATTTTGAATGATATGGAGCTATGCTCCCCCTAAATTGAATACTCATCACATGAGATCAAGTAAGATCATTTCTCCACTTTGACAAAATAAAAAAGGAAGACGAAAAAAATGAGAAACTAAGCTTGAAACACACAAACATATAAACTTAAGCAAATAACTCATACACCAATAGGGCAATTTCAGTTTGAAGTAACAAAGAAGACAACACAAAATGAGGCAGGAACATAATATCTGAAACGAATCACCTAAAAACAAAACATACAAATCCATAGTGCATAAAATAAACACACGCTAGATGAAAATAATGAATGTAACGTACATGAATGAAATGCAAATGGATAAAGCGGCGAGAAGTAAATATGGAGATAATCCATGGTGAAGTCTCCTGGGTCAACAAGTTGAAACGAAAAACAAAAGATGAAACTCTCGATCAGATCTGTAGAAACCAAACAAACCATTGAAAACAAAGGCTACAAGTATATTTGAGTGCTTGAAATATTTAAAAATGATGTGAAAATGGAGTTTGGGTTTAGGTATTTTGAATGAACATGATGTGAAAATGGAGTTTGGGTTTAGGTATTTTGAATGAACATGATGTGAACAAGATGTTCATAATCAATCATAACTTGGTTTTGAAGAAGACAAAAGGTTGTCTTAGAAGAAATATCAAAGAAGAAAAAGATTGGAAAATATTTGAATCAAAGTAGCAAGTTTGCATAAGTTTTTGGATTTCAATGGAATTGAATCATAGACCACTACTAAAAAAATGACATTTGAGAAAAGGTCTTTACATCAGGTATAAAAATATATGATGTAAAAAATAAAATTAAAAAGATTTTATATCAGGTATTTATTTGCAATGATATAAACAATATTAAAAAAATATTTTTCGTTGACTATTACATCGGGCCAATTAATCCACCGATGTAAAAGGTTTTGTAAAAAAACACGGTGGCAGTTTTGTAAATAAAAAACTAGGTGGAAGATTGGTAAATAAAAAACACGCTAACCCTTACATCGGGCCTTGCTATCCACCGATTTAAAAAATGCGCTAACATCGGTTCTACAACCCACCGATGTAAAAACCTGAAAACATGACCATTACATCGGTCAATAATATACACTGATGTAAAAACCTGATTGCGAAGTAACCCTTACATCGGGCTAAATTTGTCACCGATGTAAAAACTCCAATATATATTTAAGAAATAAACCCTATCTTCTCACTACTGTACATTTCGTTTTTATTCTCTCCTCAAAACCAACTCTCTACCCGCCTATACAGTCCCTCCGCTCCGCATACACAGTCCCTTCGCTCCGCCTACGAAGGTCCTCTGCTCCGCCCTCCGCCGTCTCCTCGAAGGTCTGCGTCATCCTGCACGAAGACGTCCGTCACAGGCCGCCGTCTCCCACCGTACACGAAGACCTCCTGCATAAAGACGTCCTCGAATCTCCCACCATCACAGCTTGTCGTCGTCTTCGAAGCCCCCGCCGCCATCCAACTACGATTCTGGCAAGAAATTTTCTATATTGTTCAACTTCATTGTGTATTTATGGATTGCTAAGAGGTATATATACAAAAAAAAATTTAAGCTACTCTTGTTGCTTTGCTTGCTACTGAGATACATTATAAAAAATTAGAAGTACATATAAAAATAATTAGAAGATTATACTAGATACTAACTCAGTGGCTTCGTAAATCCATTCCTTTGTTCATATCTATTTTTTAATTACTAAACAGTTTATTATTCTTATAGAGGTTAATTAAGTCTAATTAGTTATAAATAGTATATATTTTGTATAGAGTTAAGAATATAGTACATGTTGCATATATGTCATTCTTTTTCATTAGAGAAATTGTCTCCTTAGAAACCTCCGAAAGAAACGTTAATGGTCCTCTCAGAAACACACAGTTTATCTTTAACCTATCAAACTTAATAGAGTTATCACCTTGCCACTTAAATTTGATTCTATTTTTCTTTCTCCGCGAAGTAGCGCAACTTGCAATCTCGGAATCTCCGTGAAGTAGCGCAGCCACGGGCACACCCTTCGTCAGACCTTCCTCGTACGAACATAGTTATGGATCATAGTTGGATGAGAGCTAATCGATTAAGTGACGAGTACGAACATGGAGTGATGGAACTTCTACAGTTTACTGAAAGTAATGCTAAAAAAATTCTTCATACGCTTTTTCTCTGTCCATGTGTTCGTTGTGCAAATAAAGAACCAAAATGTAGTAAGAAAGAAATCATGGATCATCTAATTTGTGTAGAGATTTGTCAAAGTTATATATAATGGATATGTCACGGTGAAGTAGTAGCAAAGTCAAATGTGTCTCAAAGAGATGATGTTAGTTTAGAAATGGTTGATCGTCTAGAAGACATGACGTGTGATATTGGACAGGATTCATTTAAGAGGGCACATGCGTATGATACTCTATGTAGTGACAAGGATAAACCATTATACCCGGGATGAAAAAAATTTACACGTCTGTCAGTTGTGTTAAAATTATTTAATCTGAAGGCAAAGAATGGGTGGACTGACAAAAGTTTTACCGAGTTGCTTGAATTATTGACCGAAATGCTTCCAGAAGGTAACGTAATGCCAAGTCGTTATTACGAGGCGAAGAAAATATTGTGTCTGATGGGTTTGGAGTATGAAAAGATACATGCATTCCCTAATGATTGCATATTATACAGAAAAGAGTATGTAAACTATAATCATTGTTCGAAGTGCAAAGCGTCACGCTACAAAAAGAAAGATGGTGAATCAATTGACGATGAGGTGGTTAAAAAGGGTCCTCCTACGAAAGTGGTATGGTACCTACCAATAATTTCAAGTTTCAAGAGATTATTCACCAATAAAAATGAAGCAAAGAATCTTAGATGGCATGCAGAAGAAAGAAAATATGATGGACAAATTCGTCATGCAGCTGATTCTTTGCAATGGAAGAAAATAGATTATTTGTTTCTAAATTTTGGCAAAGAGTAGAGAAACCTTAGACTTGGACTTGCTACTGATGGAATGAATTTGTTTGGTAATCTAAGTACTAACCATAGTTCTTGGCATGTTCTCCTGATGATTTAAAACCTATCTCCTAGGTTGTGCATGAAGCGTAAATATATTATGTTATCGATCATGATATCGGGCCCAAAACTACCAGGAAATGACATAGACGTTTATCTAAGTCCACTGATTGATGATTTAAGAGTGTTGTGGGAGGAAGGGGTAGATGGTTTTGATGCGTATTCTGGAGAACAGTTCAATATGCGTGCCATGTTGTTTTGCACCGTCGATGATTTTCTGGCATATGGTAATTTTTCTGGGTATAAAGTTAAAGGGCATAAGGCGTGTCCTATATGTGAAAAAGACACATGTTACCATCGGCTTGAAAAAGGAAAGAAGACCGTTTATCTCGGGCGTCGAAAATTTCTAAAACATTATCATCCATATCGTAGATTGCGGAAAGCTTTCAATGAGGAACAAGAGCATGGTGTTGCTCCAAAGCCCTTGTCTGGAGAAGAAGTTTATCAGTGACAATAGGGACTTGATGTTATCTTTGGAAAGTACCAAAAATGATCTACTGTGAAAAATGTACGGAAAAAGAGATCGATTTTCTTCGATCTTCCATATTGGTCTAGTCTTGATGTAAGACATTGTATCAATGTGATGCACGTGGAGAAAAATGTACGCGATAGTGTAGTCAGAACACTTCTCAACATTCAAGGCAAGACAAAAGATGGTATTAATGCTCATTTGGATTTGGGTTTGATGGGTATACGAGAAGAGTTAACTCCATAATATATAGGTAAAAAGACATATTTGCCTCCTGCCTACTACACTTTGTCTAAAAAAGAGAAAACAAGTTTTTGTGAGTGTTTACAAAGTATCAAAGTGCCGCATGGTTACTCATCAAATGTCAAGAGGCTTGTATCGGTTAAAGATCTTAAATTACTTGGCTTAAAATCTCACGACTGTCATGTCTTAATGCAACAACTACTACCATTAGCTATTCGTGGGATATTTCCTAACAACGTTAGGAAGACTATAACTAGGTTGTGCTTATTTTTCAATGCAATTTCTTGTAAAGCCATTGATCCACTAAAGCTAGACGATTTGGAAAATGAGGCTGCAGTTATCTTGTGCCAATTAGAGATGTATTTTCCTCCTTCATTTTTTGACATTATAGTTCACTTGATTGTTCATCTAGTAAGTGAGATTAGATTATGCGGTCCAATTTTTTTATGGTGGATGTATCCAATAGAGCGATACATGAAGATCCTAAAAGGGTATACAAAACCCCACACCGTCCGGAAGCATCGATTATTGAGAGGTACATTGCAGAAGAAGCAATTGAGTTTTGTTCTAACTATTTGTCAGGAGTGGATGTTGTAGGGGTTCCCAAGTCTCGTCATGATGGAAGATGTGAGGGTGTGGGTACACAAGGTTTAAAGGTCAAGAGCTTAAGTATTGATGTGGTTTTTCAAGTGCATTTGTATATATTGAATAACATAGATAAAGTTTAACCTTACTTATCTGCTCACAAAAGCATCATAAAGAAAAAGTACCTCAAGATGAATGAAAGAGGGTTGTTAAAAGAGCATAATAAGAGTTTCTCTGAGTGGTTTAAAGAAAGAATTGCTAATGAAGATAGTGCTTCTAATACAATTAAGTGGTTGTCTTATGGGCCTAAATATAACATGATAACTTGGAGTGGATATGATATTAATAAAACCTCTTTTCATACAAAGTCAAAGGATGACCGTAGTACCACGCAAAATAGTGGGGTAATGATTGTGGTCGAGTCCGTGCACTTCTCTAGTGCTAAAGATAAAAACCCGGTTATGGCATCTACACCGTACTTTGGGGTGATTAAAGAGATTTAGGAAGTTAATTATGTTGTGTTTAAAGTTCCTGTATTTAAATGCAAATGGATTGATATCAACAGTGGTGTAAGAATCAATGAATTTGGAGTTACACAAGTTGATCTTAGCAAGTTAGCTTATGCGAACGAACCTTTCATCATGGCATCTCAAGCAAAACAAGTGTTTTATGTCACAGATCCTTCTAATAAAAAGTGGTCAGTGGTTTTACAAGGAAAGGTGCATGATAATGATGAAAATCATGATGAGAATCTTGATATTTCCGAAACTCATTGTGATACGGTGGGAAGAACTGACTGTTTTTTGGAATGCTGGTTTGTGTGTTTGCGTTTGTTTTTGCAAAATGTCGCGGTAAGAAAGAGTCGTCACCGACTTTTATTTCATCCAACAAGGAAAGGAAAAAAGCACAGAAAAATTCCTTTTTCGAGATATTTCTCGGGTTCAGGGGGTAGATTATAGAAAGGGAAGGTGTTAGCACCCTTTCTATCTGTAGTTATCTACGGGCTCTTAGGTACTTGCTCAATTGTTTTCAAAATATTGCTTTTCTTTGTGCTTATGGGTTTTGAAAAAGTTTTTATTTGAAACTTCGATTTAACTCTTGCTTCTGTCCTCAAGAGCGTATGAAGTATTTCGAAAACTTTGTTTGAAAAGTGTAAGTGGAAAAAGATTTTGTTTTTTGAAAGAGCAAGTACTTAAGAACCATCTACCTACTCGAAAAAGGAATCGTTCTATGCTAATGTCCTTTAGACAATGCTATCCCACTATGAATGAGTAGGTAGCACCGTCGTCGAAGTTTGAGGGTCAATTCGAATTAGGGACATGCGGTCACTAAAGCAATGTTAGGACGTCTTAGCAGTAACCCTAATGTCTTATATCATTTGTTTTGAGGCAACAATATCTGAGGCAACCGTTTCGAGGCGACTATGATCTTTAGACAAGAGGACGACCTCTAAAGTGACCTATACTCAATGACCGCATACGAAGGCAACCAAGTGGGGTGTACCCTAAGAGTGC
Organism: Vicia faba; assembly: GCA_948472305.1. NCBI lineage: Eukaryota > Viridiplantae > Streptophyta > Magnoliopsida > Fabales > Fabaceae > Vicia > Vicia faba. Next base: position 1,426,207,891 of record OX451739.1, read on the forward strand.
GCATGTGCGAGTGTGTCATTTTAAGTTATTTTATCTTTGTACATGTTAATGGTGATCTAAATTGATTTTAGGTTAAAACATTCAGTCTTGTCATGCATCCCCTATTATCAAACATCTAACAGTTATATTTTGCGGAAATAAAAATGCGGAATTTAAATTACAAGGCGTCGGGTATTTACATCGCCAAAGACAAACCCTTAAAAATAAATAAAGCGATAAAAAATAAATAAAGGTCCTATTAAGCAATTACAAACTGGAATCAGATAAATAATTGGATAAATCGCGTGCGGGAAATTAAATCAAGCGCAAAGTTCTAGGGTTTTGACCCTTTAAAGAAAACATCTTTTTTTGTTTATTTTTGAATTAAGAAAGAAATTACCTAAATTAATTACTAAATTAATAATTTAATTAATTAACAAAAATAAATTATTTTTGGATTTTTGGTATTTTAAGAAAGAAAATAAAAATTAATTGAATTAGTAAAACCTAATTAAGTCTAGTTAATTTTAATTATTTGCAAAAAAGGGTTAAAATTATTCTAACAGTTAAAACCTAGATTAATTTAATTAGTATTTATTAACAAAAATAAAAATTAAATTTGATTTGATACAAAAAATATTTTTGGTGATTTATTTTATAAAAGAAAAGAATTTTTCACTTGGTTAGAAATTAAATAAAACAATAAAAACAATTATTTAAAATAAAATAAGTAAATAAGAGAGAAAAAGAGGTTTGGGCCTGAATTTTGTGGTGCATATAGCAATGCTGAGGCCCATTTGCATTATTTGACTTTTTTGATTCTATGCGCGCATGTTGACTTGGTCTATGGTGGACCATCAACCTTTGCCCACCAGATTTGGCCCATGGCCATCTGGCAGTTGATTAAACGATGGTGCATGGTGAGCTGCTGACTTGAACATGTACAAGATCACCTGAAAAGCAAAATTATCAAAGAAGTGAAGGACTTGGGATTCGAACCCAGGTCCTGATGGATATGGCCAATGCTCGCTTGCCACTAGGTTGTTTGGTTTTATTGTTAATAACATATGAACGAAATATAATATATCAAAACAAATCCATAGCCAGAAAAGACAAAAAAACAACACGCCCGATTTGAACGGGCGAATCACGCCTCGCCACGCATCATCTTCAACCC